>CM038141.1:164792358-165392358 GCA_021437245.1 Aegilops speltoides
CAGACTTGCCCTCTGACTGCGGCGTGGCTCGAGGAGTGGCCCGATGTGACCCATCTTCATCGACACATGCTCAAGAACCTCGCGAGGGGCCAAGTCTCGCGGGGCGGACGACAGGAAGCTTCCTCGGGCACAACCTCGTCGAGCTGGCTCCACGAGGGCGTGGAAGATCAAAGGCGGGGTACCTCACGAGGTGCCCGTGGCATAAGCTTTCCCATAACGACCGAGGCCAGGTGGGCGCCCAGTGCCGGCGGCAATGAGTCCTTGTTTCCTCTTTGGTGCAAAGGGGGCAAGCGCAAGCAAGAGTATCAAGCAAAGGCAACCATTTCGATGCAACAAGACCAAGACCAGCAGGACGGCAGGATGGAGGTCATTGTGGAGCCCAAGCCAGCGTCACCGTCAGAGTCTTTGGCAGGCCGGGACCGACTTTAGTCAGGGTAAGTGTACTAGATGTTCCCCTTCAAAATGGCCAATTGTTGGCGCCCTTCCCGCTCAATATTTGGGAAGAGGACCAGGGCCTTGCTCTATAAATAGGACTAGACACCCCCATGGTAGAGGCATCTAGAGATTTGGACATCGAGATTTTGGGTAGGCTAGAGAGAGAGAGAGAGAGAGAGAGATTGAACTCACCTAAGCGATTCACACTCACCTAAGGCAGCCAAGAACAGCCTCATGAGCTGTTCTTCCCTTGAGGGAGTCTGGGCAGGGGGTGTCCAGGACAGCCGGACTATCTTCGATCCGCTGGACTCCAATACTCTGAAGATACAAGATTGAAGACTCCGTCCGTGTTCGGATGGGACTTTCCTTGGCGTGGAAAGGCAAGCTTGGCGTCTGGATATGTAGATCTCCTACCATTGTAACCGACTACATGTAACCCTAGCCCTCTCCGGTGTCTATATAAACCGGAGGGTTTTAGTCCGTAGGTCAACATCCATTACAACAATCATACCATAGGCTAGCTCCTAGGGTTTAGCCTCTATGATCTCGTGGTAAATCAACTCTTGTAATACTCATATCAACAAGATCAATCAAGCAGGAAGTAAGGTATTACCTCCATCGAGAGGGCCCGAACCTGGGTAAAACATCATGTCCCCTACCTCCAGTTACCATTTGCCTTAGCGCATAGTTGGGACCCCCTACCGAGATCCGCCGGTTTTGACACGACATTGGTGCTTTCATTGAAGTTCCTCTGCGTCATCCCGATAGGCTCGATGGCTTCTTCAATCAACAACAGCGCCGTCCGGTGAGACTTTTCTCCTGGGACAGATCTTCGTATTCGGTAACCGCGCTCATGAACTAATTCACTTGGCATACGGAGCAGAATCAAAGCTATGCCTCGGCGTCGAGTCAGGTTCGGGAAGCTAAACTTCACGGCTTCCGACATCCGGGGACTTGATCGACGGACGATTGCGATGGGCATGATTTAGCTCTGCCGCGGACGGTGCCTTGGTTGCGCCTGACAGAGTCCGCTCCGGCCCTTAGTCGGAGCCGCTGCAGTGATGGGCGAACAACGACCTTGTCCCCTATAAAGCTTGTGACTCCGGTGCGGACTCCTGCCGGACTCCAGAACCTCCTGCGCCCTGCCAATCGAATCCGATTGGCGCCGATCATGGAGTTCACCGCTGCGGACATCATTCGGCACTCGCCCTTTGGCGACATACTAAATTAAGCTAAAGCATCTCTACGCTGCTCCGGAGAGTCTGGCGGATTATGGGCGGGATGGTTGGGATGCACGGACAACGAAGAAATTCAAAGCCCACCCACCTCACTTTGTAGCCACTGTCGACAATCTAACAGACATGCTGAGACTATGACTCGAAGACATCGGCGGTATGGGCGGCGATGCCGAGGCGAACAGAACCAGCGCCTATAGAGGCCTGGAAGAACACCTCGTCATATGACATATACATGGTGGACACCCCAAAAGATGGGGACGGCGAAGAAGCAGCGAAGGCAGATTCCTTAAAGAAACAGCCCAAGCGCCGATGTCAGCGGCGCCACTCTAAATCCCGCCACAGCAAGAATGGAGATTCCGGCACATGAGATAATAACACCCCAGAAAGTGCTGAAGACAATCCCCTCCAGCAAGATTCAGTGCAGGAGGATGTAGAAGCAAGCCCTCGCGAGAGAGCGGCAGACGAAGAGGTCGAGGATGATAATTACATGCCTCCCTCAGGAGGCGAGGCAAGCCTTGACGGACAATTAAATCGTGCCCAGGATCCCGTCGAACAAGGCGTTTCAAACACGGGCTAATGGCCACAGCAAATAGCCTAAAGAAAAAGCAGCAGCGACTTCAAGCTGATCAAGACCTGCTAGCCGACGGATGGACGAGGTCCTCGCGGCGAAGAGTATGAATTGAGCAGCCCTTCAAAAGCTACCCAAAGCGCAAGTTGCTCCCCGATTAGAGGAGGAAGCATACATACCTTCATCACCAAGCGCTGTCGGCCGACCGACCACCCGTGGTCGCGACAGAGAGAGCATCGAGGCCCTCCACAAGACCGTACCCGGCATCGCTCAAAAGTACAAGCCAAGAGGCAGCGCCCGGACTTCGAGATATATTGGAGGACAAAGCAAGGCAATCCAGATCTATATATGGATCACGCATTAGGCGCCCCGACCCGACAAATACCGTCGAGCGGATACAACAACCCGGCTGGGCGAACCACAGCGGCGCTCCCTTGAGCTACGTCGTGATATTGCTCAATCTGAATCGCCGACACCACTATGCTTCAGCGAGCGAAGTAATGGATCATCAAATCCACGAAGGGTTTAAACCGTAAACATTGAATCTCGATGGCACGCGGACCCCGGTTTGGATCAAAGATTATCTCCTTCACATCCATATGGCCCTTGGCGGCAATCTCCACGCCATCAAATACCTCCGCTCAAGCTTAAAGGACCAGCTCGGCATTGGCTTAACACACGCCGCGAGTCATTGGGTGTTGGGAGGACCGAGCCGCATTCCTCGACAACTTCCGGGGCACATATATGCGGCCACGAACGCCGATGACCTAAGCCACATAATCTAGCAGCCAGACGAATCGGCGGGCAATTACGACACGGTTCTTAACAAAGAAAAATCAAATCGTCGGTACGTGGGATCACGAGGCCCTCGCAGCCTTCAAACATAACATCATGACGAGTGGCTAGCCCGGCACCTAGGACGGAAAAGCGAAATCCATGGCAGCCCTCACATCATCAATGACCCACTTACATGCGGGAGAGGATAGCTGGCTAGCTTCGCAATAACCTTAGCAAAAATGCTGGCGGTCCGGACACAAGGACCACGGTGGCGGGTTCGCGTCGAAGCAAAAATAAGCGCCGCGTTAATAGCGGCGACAAGGAGGATCTGGCGATCAGCGCGGATTCGAGGCTCTAAACCAGTCACGGAAGAAGCCATTCAAAAGAACCACTCCGGTCCGTCCAATTTGGACCGAATACTCGACCGCTCATGCGGATACATGGCACCCCGAAAAGCCATAACCACACCAGAGATTGTTGGGTATTCAAGCGAGCGAGCAAGTTAATTGCGAAAACAATGACAAGGGCTGCACGGCAATGACGAGAAGAGACCCGACCGCCCGAACGATAGAGGACGAAGGTTTCCCCCACAAGTGCAGACGATAAACATGATATCGCAACCCACATGCCCAAGAGGGGCCAGGCGTGCACTAAGGGCGTTTATGCGATGGAGCGATCGCCCTAAGTTCAATCCATGGTCCTCTTGCCCGATCACTTTCGATCGAAGAGACCATCCGACCGATATCCGCCATGGCGGATCGCGCATTGGTTTTAGACCCAATCATCGATGGATTTCACCTCACGAGAGTTACGATGGGCGGCGGCGTGCCTGAACCTGCTTTATCGGGATACGATTGTGCAAGATGGGCATAGACCCTCAAGTTAAACCTACAAAGCGACCTTCAAAGCGTCATACCAGGTCTTGAGGCCAATTATGCGAGCTCAGTCCTGCTGGAAGTGGTCTTGGATCCCGAACAATTTCGGGCGAGAGTTAATCTTTGACATAGTCCCGTTCATGATGGCTATCATGCTCTGCTTTCGGACGAACCGCGTTACGCAAAGTTCAACGTGGTGCCGCACGCATACCTCAAGCTCAAGATACGAGGCCCTCGTGGAGTCATCACGGTCAGCGGAAATACGGGGCGCTCCCTCGAGCGGAGGAACACACAGCTCTCTCGGCGGAAATCTGAGCAGCCTTCTAAGGCAATTTTGAGTCCGGCCATTAAGCGGCGGATCGATAAGCAGCGCCCGAAGCAATATCAACCAAGACTACAGCACGATCCGAACGCAGCGTAGCAATCGGCTAACCCCAGCCCTTGCATAATTGCAAGACCAACCCTCCGCGTACATCATTACGCTCTGGAGATACCATGGGCCTGGGGAGAGCACGACCTACAACAGAGACCAGTGCGGCTCGACCACACTAGGGGCTCCAAGTGTTCGCTCTTTTTATTATTTTCCTTCTTTGTATACACAGGACTCCGTTCACGAGATACATCCGTGATGAACCCCCGAACTCACGATGCAATAGCCGGGAGGGAAGAAGGCGCGATGAACACTCAGGTGGTCTCCATTACGAGCATTAAATTTGATTATATACACCAGTCCGCAGCCCACCCACGGAGGACATGTTTAATTAGTCCAATCCCCTTGCTTACCGTGACTATTTGTATCATTCCGCACTCATAGCAGAATCCCTTGAATAAATAATGCAGCACTTTTTTGCTGTTATTGCATTACTTTACATATATGTTCACTAATGACATCTTAAACCCATATATTTTGAGTGCGGCCGAATACACCAGGGTTTATGTTCCCCGCATTATGGTGTGATAAGTCCGAACACTTTCACAAGTGCGGCACCCGAACTTATAGCATTATATGAATCGGCTCGAATCATGTCTTGGGTCAATAGTTGGGTTTGCCGGCTCCCACGTTTTGGTACCTTATGTTCCGTTCTACAGCCGGCTAAGGTAGCCTGGGAGAACCATGCGATTAACGCCCGTTTGAGCTAGGCGGCGCCTCGGTGGAAAGCTAAAACCGGTGTCATGATAAAGGCGAGAGGCGGTAATTTGTTCGAGAGGTCTTTTCGAGTCCTTAAAGACTTATGCCGCGTCAGCGAAGAACCGGATAATGTCGGCCAAGGCATGGATGGCGCCCAACTCGGTCTTCCGAATACTAGGGGCTTCGCCGAAATTTAAAATTATAGAATTCTATGGCTAAGTGAGAGTGTTCAAGCATTATAAGTCCGGTTGCCTTGTTCGTTGTGTTGAGCACCTCCCTAGATGGACCCAAGAATGGGAACAAGAGTGCTCAAGTTTATCCCGAACACCCCAGCACTCGTGGCTTGGGGGCTGAAGCCGACGACTTGCCATCTCTTAGATTTTAGAAACGGCCGCACAGAAGGTAATATTTCAAATCAAACAAGCGTTGCTTAGCGAATATGAACAAAGTTTTCAGCGCACAGGATAATACATAGCGAGTCTACTCAATAATTACATCTCTGGGGCACTCATCCACAATCTTGCGGGCACCCTTTAGGACAGTCTTATAATACATCTCGGGCGTACGATACTCCTTGCCCGCTTCCGACGCGTCAGTGATAAGCTTCTCTGCATCCAGCCTGCCCCAGTGCACCTTTGCGCGGGTAAGGGCCCGATGAGCAACTGCAATATAGGCGGAGCGCAGCGACCTCCAACAAGGCACGCATCCACCAGCCCGCCTGCGAGGCGAAGTAGCTCCGGGCATGGCCTCTCCGAGACCTGACCGGACTATGAGGCCCTTCATGGCCTCTCGGCTACCTTGTGGAGCCCGACCAGGCTGCTTCCATTTGGTCGCTAAGACACCGGAAGGCCGGCCTCGGCGTCTTGAGACGAAGACCTTCTCCGTTGAGCTCCCTCCTCGCCCACGGTAGAATGCGGCAACATCGGATACCCTGCGAGGCAGATCTGCAAATGCCCTTTGGAAGCTCGAATTCGGGTAAGTGTCGGGTAGTTTACATTAACATGCTTGCTTTGCATGAAAAATGCCTTACCGCGCTATTTTCTTCACATCCTCAACCTCTGAAGGGCCTTATGGGCCTCGGCCTTGGCGGCTTTGGCACTTTCGAGCGAGGCAAGCTCGGACTCTCGAGTCTTTGAGTCACGCTATAAACTCTCATGCTTTTCCATGAGGCACAGGAGCTCTTGCCGCACTTCCGCCACCGCGCCTCCTGTTTCTCTCGCTCTGCCCGTTCGTGGCGCGCTGCGTTCGGCGCGGACACAACCTCCTTGAGGTTGCCACCTCGTTAGTGGCCCCCTGAGCACCCACGTTATCCTTGTTATTTTTTTGCAACCTAAATCATTTTACGTAAGGTAACTATTCAAAGTGGTGTTACTCACCTTCTTTGTCCTCGAGCTGCTTCTTGCACGGCGAGCTCTTGCTCGGACGCTTTCGAGGTCTGCTTCAATGCACCGACCTCCATGATCGGTCGGCAGAGGTCGCGGCGCAGCCTGCAAACCCATATTGACATAATTTTTAGCAACCCTGTACATCTTTTTAGTTCCTCGGTCCGGCTTTTCTTTCCGAACACGAACCCGAGCATCGAGACTCTTGTCTATGTGGTATTACATTACATAATTTTAACTTCTTACCTCAAAGCCTGTTAGAAGGCTGCTGCAGGCTTCGGTCAGCCCGCTCTTGGCGAGCTGAACCTTCTGAATCACCGCACTCATGATAGTGCGGTGTTCTTCCTCGATGGAAGCGCCTTTGAGTGCCTCCAACAAGTTGTCCGGCGCCTCCGGTTGGACGGGGGCCGCCGGTGTCACGGTCTTGCCCTTCTTGCGAAGGGGCCGCCTGCCGGACTCCGGGACCACTGCGGGTTCCAGTGTGGAGTCCGGCGCAAAGTCCGGGAGGCTGCCTTGCGGCGCCTCCGGAGCCTCCTCCTGATGGGTCCTCTCCTGGGATCCCACCTCGGCGTCCTCAGCGGCACGAGGGGTGGAGGCAGTCGGAATGGAATCCACATCCGACGGAGCCAAGGACCCGCTCGACGAAGCAGGGAGATCATCGTCGGTCGGACTGCAGGCAGTATGCAGCATTAGAAGGACACTATGTGACATGAAAAGAAATTATGAATCATTCAGGAATCTGGATACTTACGATCTCGCCGGAGGCCTGGCCCTTGAGGGCCACTCTTCATCGCCAACGTTGGTGTTGGCGGAGCTGTCCGGGGAATAGTTCTTCCCTCTTGGACCCTTGGCCTCCCGGTTGGGGAGGCCTTCCTCTTCTCTCTCCCTCCTCTGGAGAGAGTCTTCCTCCTCCTCATCTTCGGGAGGAATCCGCCGGAGTCTTTGGACACCTGGCAGGAACTCTTTCGAGTACCTGGCCACCTTCTTGGCCTTCTTCTCGGCACCACGTGCGGTGCGGAACCAGCAACCCAGCTAGGCAGGCGTCCATGGGTCTTCTGGGTGGGAGCAGGCGGATGAGCTGCTCGGCCTTCTTCATCCATTCTGTCAAAGGAAAAGGAGATTGAAACCCACTTAGGGTCGAACTATTAACAACAAGTGTCCCGTAAATGGGTAGAATCACTTACCTCGTCGGTTTGGGACGCTGCGAGTGAAATCATGATCTTCCATCGGCGGATCACGGGCCGGGCGCCCTTAAGCAGCACCCTCCAGGCGCCCAGACATCGTTAAAGAGCCCGCTCGATGCTGGTCTTTGTGCGGATCAAACTCCCATAGGTTGAATGCCCGTTCTTGGCATGGGAGAATCCGCGGACGAGCATGACTTGGACCACATTAACAAGCTCGAGCTTCTTGTTCACCACTTGGATCAGGCTTGAGTCCGTCGGCTCCTTGAACTACCCCATAGCAAGCCCTTCTCTTTCCGGAGGTGAGCTGTGCGGGGATACAGATCTGAACTCGTGGGCGCCGCCCATTTAGGGTCAGCGGCTCGGTGATGTAGAACCACCCGATCGCCACCCTTGACGGACTCCACGAAGGCCCCTTGAACCCGAAGGACGTTGGGCATCTTGCCCAACATGGCGCCTCCGACTCCACTGCGTGCCCTTCACTACCTTGACTTGACATTGAAGGTCTTGAGCCACAAGCCGAAGTGGGGCTGGATGCAGAGGAAGGCCTCGCACACGACGATAAATGCCAAGATGTTGAGGATGAAGTTCTTTGCTAGATCATGGAAATCCAGGCCGTAGTAGAACATGAGCCCCCGGAAAAAGGGGTGAAGAGGAAAGCCCAGTCCGCGGAGGAAGTGGGGGGAGAAATCGACCCTCTCATGGGGCTGAGGGGTGGGATGAGCTGCCCTTGTCGGGCGCGCCGTGCGCGATATCGCCGGAAAGGTATCCGTTAGTGCGCAGTTTGGCGATGTGCTCCTCATTAACGGTGGAGGCCAACCATTTACCTCCGCTCGGACATGTTCGGAGAAGGTTGAGATGAGATCTTGAACTTGGGCGCGGAGCTCGAGTCGCGGAGATGGATAAGCAAAGGAGGAAGAAGGCGTGGGTAAAAGGCGGATCCTTATCCCTTATATATAGGCGAACGAAGACTATACGTCCCCACCGGCCTGGTAAAACTCGCTTATCTCCCAAGCGCCACCATCAATGGCGCGGTTGGGTTACCCACGTCCGTATTGATGAGAATCCCGGAATAAGGGGAACACGATCTCTGCTTCGACAAGACGTGCCAAGGAAACGCGCCGCTAAAGCTACCGAGGTGGTATAATAAAAAAAGATTCAAGTAAAATCTTGGTAGTGGTGTGACGTCATGCCGCAGGATACGTCAGCAGATTGAACTTGTGCACATATTAATCTCTCTACGGTGGAATGTGGAACTTATTTTGCAGAGCCGGACACTATCCTGCTGTTCACAATCTTCTATGGATTATTCAAAGGAGGAACCCGCCTTGCAATGCCGAACATTATGCACGCCGGACTTATCGTCATTGAAGCCAGTTCGGGGGCTCTTGAGGAGTCTGGACTAGGGGTGTCCGGACAGCCGGACTATCATCGTCACGGACTCCAAGACTACGAAGATACAAGATTGAAGACTCCGTCCCCGTGTCCGGATGGGACTTTCCTTGGCGTGGAAGGCAAGCTTGGCGACACGGATATGTAGATCTCCTACCATTGTAACCGACTCTGTGTAACCCTAGCCCTCTCCGGTGTCTATATAAACCAGAGGGTTTTAGTCCGTAGGACAACATCCATTACAACAATCATACCATAGGCTAGTTTCTAGGGTTTAGCCTCCTTGATCTCGTGGTAGATCCACTCTTGTAATACACATCATCAATATTAATCAAGCGGGACGAGGGTTTTACCTCCATCAAGAGGGCCGAACCTGGGTAAAACATCGTGTCCCTTGTCTCCTGTTACCATCCGCCTAGACGCACAGTTCGGGACCCCCTACCCGAGATCCGCCGGTTTTGACACCGACACCTTGTATTGTTCAGCATCAGCCCCTGAGGCAATCCACCACACCACAAACTAGACGCAGGGTATTACACCACAATGGTGGCCCGAACTAGTATAAACCTCGTGTCCCTTGTGTTGTTATTCGTGTAGTTTAGATCCTTGCGAGGCGACGAGACGTAGGTAGACAGGAGGTGTGATCTCCGCATGCACCCCAGAGTTCGAACCTTGAGGGTCTGCTGGAACCCGAAATCCGACAGGGCGCGGGGTTGTGAGAAGAGCAGGATTAGCAATTAGCACAAGGAGCATTTACCTCGGGACGCAAGGATGCGTAAAACACTAGTCCTGCTTTGGTGCACATATTGAGTGTTCTTGAGCTCTTGAACTAGGTACGGTGGCTGCGTGGTTCAAAAGAGCCGAATCCCTCTCCAGTACGCCATGGGCCTCCTTTTATAGTCGAAATGGGCTGCCACAGTGGCACACATGAGGTGGAAAAGCCTACAGTGCTATGAGCTTATCGCTCGTATTATAGGACAAGGCATTGTCGCGAGCTTAGGTGTCCTCTTGCTTTTATCGGGGACGGGAGCGAGGCCCATCCCGTACGTCGCCACTCCTCCTCGCTTCGACACGCGCCCTGGCCAGCGATGCATGCGGCACCATGTAGGCAGGCAAGCAGCTGAGGTGGCGCGGTGGTGGAGCCTCCACGAAGATCTGCATGCCGCCACGTAGGCGTGTGCTGAGTTAGCCTGGAAGCTGCATGTTGCCACGCTGGTGCCTTCCTAGTTGGTTGGGCTGGCAGCTGCATGTGAACGGCGGTGGAGATTTGGTTGGTGTGGGCCTGGCAGTGGCCCCACTGACGCTCTTTGCAAGGGCCTTACCGGGTGGCCTGGTAAGGGTCTTGCCGGGTGGCCTGGCAAGGGTTTTGCCATGGCGCGCTGTCGTCCCCGGCAAGGATCTTGCCTGGGATCTTGTGGGTTTCCTCGACAAGAATCTTGTTGAGGATTGTTGCCTTCCAATCCTCATCTGATCTTGAATATTCTTTGTCTTCACAAAGATCTGCATGACACCATGGAGGTGCCTCCCGAGCCTGGGCCCAACGTAGTTGATGGTGTTGGAGAACGTGGGTTCAAGGGTGGCTCACTCCGCTGGTGTAGGCGAGCCGCCCCAGCAAGGGGCTTGCCGGGGCTGCTGAGGCTGCCCCGACAAGGGTCTTGCCAGAAACGTGCTTCGTCCATCTGCTTTCTGTGGTCTTGGTCTTTGATGTTGCACTGATCATCTTGCGGCTTCGACTCCTCCCTTTTGCGCTGTTGAGTGTGGCTTCGGCCTGCGGCTTTGACTGGCCGCGCACAAGTAAAGGGGTACAAAGGAGTGCCCCTACTTTAGTACACCGACACCATGTCGGGTAATAACCCAAACATAATATAGTCTTTATGCAATTATGGAAGAGACTAGAATTAAGGCCATTCAAGCCAAAATATATTGGCGACTTAAAGTCCAAAGCCAGGGAAGATTATTAAACCTCGCATATTCATATAACTAGGAAAACATACCTATAGATTTGACTGATATTATCTGCTCACAGCACCATATGTAGTAAAGGTGACAACCCCAATATTTATAAGTGCTTGATTTCAATGAAGCATGCTGGCGACTTAATTCAAAGCCAGGGCGGGTGACAACCCAAATACTTGCAACAATGGCTATTTAAGCCGGAACATACTGACGACATAAAGTCAAAAGCCAGAGCGGGTTATCAAACCTCGCATATTCTTATAACAATTAAAAAGATACCTGGAAAATTGACTCATGCTGCCGGCTTACATCGCCATATCTAGTTTGGCTAACAACCCAAAGATTTTTTAAATGCATGATTCCAATTGCGCAATCCAAAGTATAATAGCGACGTAAAGACCATAGCCAGGGCGGGTTATCAAAAACCCCATATATGCTCAAATATAAACTATAATGATTAAGGCTACATGGCCTGAATCGTTTTAAACCATATGTCAATATGGTACAAGGATATGAATCCAAAAAATGTTTAGAGAAAATAACAAATCAGAAAAAGCAAGGCTTTCATAGGCTGCCAAGCCTCCATATCAAGTGTTGTTCATGGACCGCGCAGCCACTAAGTTAATCCTTCATTCAAACCTGTAAGCCTGGCCTCACATGACCAATCGTCGTTTTAACTTCGGATAAGTTCTAGGTCTTTATAAGATTGACTTTCAAGAGTACGGCGGGTCATTCCAGGATTATCTGGGCGGAATGGCAGACATACAAGGCAGGATAAATCGGAGTTTGGTGTTTACACTAGGCGTACAAGCCAATCAAAGGGTAAATAAAGCTATGTTCATTGAACAGAGAGCCCCCAAGTGACATACAATGAGCCCTCAAGGCAGGATACCTATGTTGAACTGTTGCACTGCAGTAAGTTATCTTGGTATCCTTTAAGTTCTCTTGGTAACCTTTAACTTGGGCAATAAACCCCCAAGTGATTTGCAACAAGGCATATAAGCCGGATCAATAGGGTATTCATAACTATGCTCAATGAGCAGGAAGCCCCCAAGTAATTTTTAGCAAGGCGTGCAACTCGGATCAAGAGGATAGTCAAAGCTATACCCAATGAGCAGGAAGCCCCCACGTGACTCGTAATATGATAAGCCCATAAGGCAGGATACCCATGTTTGAACCGCGCATCATGGCAACAAGTTCTCTTTGGCAACCTTTGATTTTGTGAGATATGACTTCCTCTGGAGCCGGGATTTTAAACCAGATACTGAGAGCTTCGAAGCTTTGTGAGAGATAAATTTCCCTAGAGCCGGATTTTAAACTAGAGTCCTTCTTTTTAAGCCGAAAATTTTCTAACGCTTTAAATTTTCATCAATATGTCAGTAGCCTATGGGACCGGGTTATCTTCCCTCCAATGACTCGGGGCTCTTAAATTTGCTGAGTCAAGTCATTTTAGCCCCCAAGTCTTAAGATGACTCGAGGAGTTGGCTTAAGATTCTCCATACTTTACAGTGATATAAACCGACATAGGGTTTGCACAGCGGAACGCTGAAATATGTTGAAGTTAGAGGCGAGGTGGTGATTTGATAATCCTTGCAACGCTCCTTGTATATACTTGGCGTTGATAACGCGATGTGAGTCCACGGAAAGCTGAGGTTGACCGTGACGGGTTATAAATGATCCCATATGAGTTGTGTCATTAACCAGGGCAGTGGTTCATCCTAGCTGGCTGTTGAAGTTAACCAAACTGCAGTGGCTGTGACTTGCGTGCCTGCCCATTGAGCCATCCTATGCAGACGGAGGCTGATAATTAATATATGATAATTTGTTCCAGAGTTATTGGAAGAAACCGAGCCAGCGGAGCAGTGACTTGCTTGCACTCAATAAGCAGCTCATCCAGACAGGTTTGGCCCGATGTGTTGATGTAGACCACACCGCGGGATGCGAACGACAAGGACTACCATAGCATTGGAAGCGTCACGGATGCTTGCACGGACGCGAGCGAGTCAACTGTGGCCGCAGATAGATTAATCAGTTGCGGCGTTGTAAGCCGGTGCGGACGTGAGAGTCAATTGCAGGCGCGGTATATATCCATGACACGACCATTACTCTTGCAGTGAACATCTGTCCTGCATAAAAAGATATCACAAGCCAGGTTACTTGTTTTTTAAAGAATAAAGAGCATATCAATAAAAATTGACTGGACATAATTCACCTGATTTGTGCGGACAATAGATGATCCGTTCTGTGAACAACTTCCAGTACTTGCAATGTCAATTTAACCACTCTCCACCGCCCTTGCAAAAAGGGCATCAACCTCAGCAAGTGAAAACACGGTGGCTCAGAACGAAGCCAAGCAAGGGTAGCTTAGTGCGTGGTTGCAGCGGCGATGGAGGCCGTTTGAAATGCGATCACAGCAGAAACGAAACTGGGAGGCTCAGAAAGGACCCTCCGAGTTACTCTGGCACGACCTATACATAGCCAAGATTTTAACTCCCTTGCTATTTTATTATCCTCATGTGGATCAAGCCAAGCTGCTAATTTCTATGTCTTGAGCTTGCGTTGGTTTTCCTTGAAGAGGAAAGGGTGATGCAGCACAGTAGCATAAGTATTTCCATCAGTTTTTGAGAACCAAGGTATCAATCCAGTAGGAGAATCCTCAAAGTCCCACACACCTACACAAACAAACAAGAACTCGCAACCAACGCAATAAAGGGGTTGTCAATCCCTTCACGGCCACTTGCGAAAGTGAGATCTGATGGAGATAATATGATAAGATAAATATATTTTTGGTATTTTATAATATAGATAGGAAAAGTAAAGATGCAAATAAAACTAGACTGAAAGCTTATATGATAAGAGATAGACCCGGGGGCCATAGGTTTCACTAGTGGCTTCTCTCAAGATAGCATAAGTATTACGGTGGGTGAACAAATTACTGTCGAGCAATTGATAGAAAAGTGAATAATTATGAGATTATCTGGGCTTGATCATGTATATAGGCATCACGTCCATGACAAGTAGACCGACTCCTGCCTGCATCTACTACTATTATTCTACACATCGACCGCTTCCAGCATGCATCTAGAGTATTAAGTTCATAAAGAACAGACTAATGCATTAAGAAAGATGACATGATGTAGAGGGATAAACTCATGCAATATGATATAAACCCTATCTTTTTATCCTTGATGGCAAGAATACAATACGTGCCTTGCTGCCCCTGGTGTCACTGCGAAAGGACACCGCAAGATTGAACCCAAAGCTAAGCACTTCTCCCATTGCAAGAAAGATCAATCTAGTAGGCCAAACCAAACTGATAATTCGAAGAGACTTGCAAAGATAACTTAATCACACATAAAAGAATTCAGAGGAGATTCAAGTATTTCTCACAGATAAACTTGATCATAAACCCATAATTCATCGGATCTCGACAAACACACCGCAAAAAGAGTTACATCGAATAGATCTCCAAAAAGATTGAGGAGAACATGGTATTGAGATTCAAAGAGAGAGAAGAAGCCATCTAGCTAATAACTATGGACCCGAAGGTCTGTGGTAAACTACTCACAACTCATCGGAGAGGCCTTGGAGATGATGTAGAGGCCCTCCGTGATCGATTCCCCCTCTGGCGGAGCGCCGACGAAGGCTCCAAGATGGGATCTCGCGGGTACACAAGGTTACGGCGATGGAAATAGTTTTTCGTGGTCGCTTCTGATGTTTTCGGGGTACATGGGTATATATAGGAAGAAGAAGTAGGTCGGTGGATGCCCGAGGGGCCCACGAGGGTGGGGGGCGCGTCGGGCACCCTCGTGGCTGCCTCGGTTGTTTCTTGACTTTCACTCCAAGTCCTCTGGATCACGTTCGTTCCAAAAATCACGCTCCCGAAGGTTTCATTCCGTTTGGACTCTGTTTGATATTCCTTTTCTTCGAAACACTGAAATAGGCAAAAAAAACAGCGATACGGGCTGGGCCTCTGTCGGTGTACTAAAGTAGGGGTACCTTAGTACCACGAACTTGTCTGCGGGCGTCGTGGCGTCAGCGGCAAGGCTTGCGAGCGTCCGCCAAGATCCTCCGTCATTCCCATTCTGCCATTCAAGAACAAAGTGTTAAGCGAGAGGACAAGGCCCGGCAAGAGGAGCTTGCCGGAAGGATAAGACCCGGCAAGAGGAGCTTGCGGGAAGATAACCAAGGCACTGCGAAGAACTTGCCGCGCCGCGCAGCGTCCGGCAAGGCCCAACGAGCGACAAGCTTGCGGGTGCGACAAGACAGCGACAGCGGCAAAGGCGCTTGCAGCGGCAAAGCCACCACTCTGCACCACGCTCCAGCGCATCCGACGGCGTGTCATCGCGGGTTCGTTCTCGTGCGCGTGGCGGGTAGCTGTGCAGCCAAGCGGTGCGAGTGGCAAGTGAAGATGACTAGAAGGCCATCGTGGCGTCGGTGGCGCCTCTAGCGGTCGCTTCTGCACTTGTTTGGCGACGGACGGGCATTAAATGCCCTTGTCCCCTGCCGTCAGAGTTAGGTATGGGACACTGTTGGTAGCGGTTGTACCAACCTCCGTTTTTACGTTTTTACCCCTCTCTCTGCGTTGCCACCTGTCGGTGACCCCTTTAGACTATAAAAAGGAGGCCCATGCGCACGTAGGAGGGGTTCGACGCATTCGTAACTACAATACACCCATGCTCTTGAGCAAGAACAGAATAGAAACACAAAGCATCAGTAGGAGTTTTATCTCTTCGGAGAGCTCCGAAGCTGGGTAAAATCCCTCGCGTGCTTCGCCTTGATCTGCTCTTCGTGCGCCCTCCGCTCCCTGCCGGACCGAAAAGGGGCCTTGCCCCATAGGTGTTCATTCCCCACGACATCTTTGGCGCACCAGGTAGGGGGGCATCGAGGTTGTGCGAACCTGATCCAGTGTTCGTGCGCGCTACATCAACATCTTCGTCGACATGCCACCGAAGAAGAAGACTTCGGAGGTGGCTGGCCCGTCGCGTTGATCCCACCGCCACCGAACAAGCGGGCGGTGGGGTAACGCCGCGGAGGAGCGGCGCCGGACGGGGACTCACATCGTCACGAGTTCAAGGACAAGGCCCGCAAGCTTGACATCGTACATCCACCGAACCCCTCTCAGGAGGTGCAGGATCGACAACGCCATGGTGCTCCTAGCACCGTGCTCGCGTTGGAACAAGGCCAAGCTGGTGGGTCGCGGGACGCTCAAGGCCAACATGCACGTCAACACGCCGCACGAGCGCGATGACGGTCGCTGGGCGAGATGTTGCTCCTTCTAACACTGTTAGAAGTTTGAGCATATCCCGTACCTCGCGTCGCTCGCCACCGCCGCCCAAGACTCCAGAGGAATCGTTGGCCCGAGCCCAAGTGCTTCTAGATTACCCTCCAGCGCCAGACAAGATCGGCGGCGGAGGCCACCATTCGAGCCTCATCGGCCGCTAGCGGCGGCAAGCCCCGCAACCGAGCACATCGAAGCCACGGCAAGACGCCCAGGCGCAAGCCGATGCCGACAAGACCGCTGGGGGTGCCACCACCGTGCACTCCCCGGCCCGAAGGCCAAGATCGCTGACTCGCCGGGCCAACCTCGACACCGACTCCACCGCGTCGTCGGACCTGCGAGCTTACGCGATCAGCGCCAAGTTCTCCAAACGGCGGCATGAAGATGCTTGCACTCGCGATCGAGCATCGAAGAAGAAGCGTCGGTCGGACCAGCGCTGGGCCTTGTCGATATGCATGCGCCCGAAGAACCGAGCGACTTGCCGTCTGTGATAGGTCGCCTGCGTTCACTCGTGAGCTGCGGCAGAGTCGATGGCGATACCAAGAACTTCAAGCGACGCGTGCCGAGAAATGCGATGGCGGGATACATCCGTCGGAGTTCCTCGGCGTCTACACCATCGCGGTGCGAGCTGCGGGGGGCGCGGCGAAGATCTCGCCAACTACTTCCCGCGATGCTCAAGCCCAGCGTCGAGATCTTGGCTCATGCACTTGCGGACAACTCCATCTCTTCGTAGGCGGACTGTGCCATCGGTTTGTCGGCGCCTTCACAGCGACCACAAGCCCCATGGCGGAAGCGACCTTCATTTGCTCGCCCGAAGGAAGGAGAACCCTGCGCAAGTACATACGAGAGATTCAACCAGTGCAGCGCAACATCGAGCGTCCACCCCGCCGCGATTATCAGCGCGTTCCATTAGAACGTCGCGTAATCGCGAGATGAGGAGGAGATGGCGATGTGCAAAATCAGAGATGTCGCGAGCTATATGCTCGGCCGACAAGTGTGCACGAGTGAAGAGGGAGAAACTCCGGAGAGAACGCAGGAGCGAAGGATCGGCAGTGAGGCGCCCCTCGGCAAAGAAGAACCGGGGCGGAATAACAGAAGAAAAAGCTAAAGATGTGCTAGTGGTCGAGCAGTCCCAAGACGGAGGCGGCGCCGAGAAGGCCAAAGCTGGTGACTCCGGCGAGGCTGTGGTGGCCGCCGACAAGCGAGGATAGCTCCGCAAGCGATCTTGCAAGATCCATTGCACCAAGGGCCACGACCTCGAGCCTGCAAGAAGGTTGAGCAGCTTGCGAGCTGCAGAAAGCTGAATCTGGCGCCGCGACAAGGAGAAGGCCGGGAAGGTGGCGGAGGATCCGGAAGAAGCGTTCGCCGGGGGGCGCGCAGGCAAGGCCAAGCAGCGGCAAGGAGACAGGCCTCCCCGCGGCCGCGACAAGGATGAGGATGAGGACGAAGACGATGAGATGGATGAAGATGAGACCGACGAGCAGGAGTTTCAGAAAGCAACCGAGGTTTTGTGCGTTGATGGCGGTGCTTCTCTGCACACCTCGCACCGCCACCTTAAAAAGTGGGCGCGGTTAGTGAATGCAGCAGAACCGTCCATTGAATCGCGCAAGCCGCTGAAGTGGTCCAGCACACCCATCATTTTTGAAGTTGAGGATCACCCTGATCGCATCACTGCGGACGGGTGCTTGTCAATGTTGGTTTCACCAACCATCCGCAACCTCAAGGTCACAAAGATGTTGGTTGACGACGGGGCCGGCCTGAATCTGATCTCTTCCGCGGTGCTCAAGAAGCTCCAGATCCCCGACAGCGAGCTCGAAGAGACAGTACCTTTCAAGGAATAAATCCGGAAGGAGCAAGCGAAGGGAAGATCACACTGCCGATGGCGTTTGGCGGTGAGCTGAATTGAGACGAGAGAGAGTCACGTTTGGCGTTGCTGATTTCCCATTGCCCTACAATGGGATACTCGGCGATCGGCGCTTGCCAAGTTCATGGCAGCCTCTCACTACGCCTACAATGTGCTCAAGATGCCTGGTCCGATAAGTGTTATTTCTGTCCATGGCGACAAGAAAAGCGACTTATCTGTACCGACAAGATCTACTGGGAAGCAGCAGCCACGCGAAGCATAAAGCACTTGCCTGAAGCTCCGGGGAAGAAGAAGACCAAGACCAAGTCGGCAAGAGTAGCTCGATGCCCACTCCGCAAGCGCACCTCTTGGTGCTGCGCGCTCTTGTCGAGGACGCACCATCGAGCTCCACCGGCAAGTGCAAGAAGGCGAAGATAGCTTCACAGAGACCAAGAAAGTGGCGCCAAGGAGGGCGGCTTTGGTGGTACCCTCACCATCGATTGCCACGCTTGACCCTAAATAGGAAAGCGGCGCTCGTTGCTTTCTGCAGGCGAATGTCGATGTGTTTGCATGGCAACCGTCGACATCCGGTGTTCCCTGGGAAAGTAATTGAGCACCACCTTGCCGTCGCCCTCACGCGGCCCGTCAAGCAGAGAGTCGAGAAACAAGCGGTGGAGCGTCAAGAGTTCATTGCGAGAGGAGATCAAGAAGTTGCAAGCAGCGGGCCTTGTCGAGGAGTACTCCATCCAACGTGGTTAGCCAATCCGGTGAGTCGTGCGCAAGCGAGCGGGAAGTGGAGGCTTTGTATTGACTTCAGCGATGTTAATAAAGCTTGTCCCAGGATCCATTTCCTTGCGGCGCATTGACCAGATTATGGACTCCACGGGAGGATGTGATCTGCTTTCATTCCTTGATGCATACTCGGGATATCATCGATCTTCATGGCGAAGAAGATGAAGAAAACCGCATTCATTACTCGTGTAGCACGTCTTTGCTTTGTACGGATGCCTTTCGGATTAAAGAATGTTGGTTCAACATTTGCAAGAGTAGTCAGTCATGCTTTTGAGCCACAGTTGCACAGAAATGTAGAGGCTTACATGGATGATATAGTAGTCAAAAGCAATGACAGAGAAACTTTGATCCAAGATTTGGACGAGACTTTTGCAAATATGCGCAAGATCAATCTCAAGTTGAACCCTGAGAAGTGCGTATTTGGAGTTCCTTCCGGCAAGCTTCTCGGGTTCTTTGTGTCTCAGAGGGGGATTGAAGCCAATCCCGACAAGATTAAAGCCATTGAACAGATCGAAGCACCGAAGCGCGTCAAGGATGTGCGAAGGCTTGCCGGCTGTGTCGCTGCTCTCAGTAGGTTCATCTCTAAGTCTGCTGGTGGCCTACGCCATTTTCAAAATTTTGAAAAAGGCGGTCCAATGAAATGGACTCCGGAAGCGGAGGCAGCGCTGCAGGACTTGAAGAGATACCTATCCTCCACTCCAATACTTGTCGCACCTAAGCCACAAGAGAAGTTGCTGCTATATCTGGCGGCAACCAATCAAGTGGTTAGTGCTGCGCTAGTAGCGGAGAGGGAGGCGGATGATGAGCCAGCAACCGCGGCAAGTGAGTCTAGCGACAAGCAGGGCGCTTCCCCGGCAAGTTCTGGTTCCGGCAAGGATGGATCTGCGCAGCCACAAGAAGAAAGCGAAGAAGATGGTGCAGCGCCAGTTTATTTTTGTCGGTTCCTTCTGCGAGGGGCTAGATCAAGGTACTCTGGTGTGCAGAAATTGCTTTTCGGCCTTCTCATGGCCTCGAGGAAGCTGCGCCATTAATTTCAGGCACATGAGATCACAGTTGTCACTCGCTTTCCGTTGAAGAGGATACTGCAAAATCTAGAAGCAACAGGCAGGATTGTCGAGTGGGCTTGGAATTGTCAAGCTTTGGCCTCAACTTTGAGAGTACCTCAACTATCGAGTCGAGCATTGGCGAGAATTCATAGCGAGAATGGGCGTACGCTGATGAAGAAACTCGGAGAGGAGCATCCCCGTCAAGGAAGCGAGCAAAGAATGGATCATGTACTTTGATGGTGCCTTCTCGCTACAAGGCGCCGGCGCAGGTGTGCTACTTATCGCACCCACCGGAGAGCACCTCAAGTACGTGGTCCAAATGCACTTTCCCAAGGAGCAAGCAACAAATAATACTGCAGAGTATGAAGGCTTGCTTGCCAGACTCAGGATCGCCACGGACCTTGGGATCAAGAAGCTTATTGTCAGGGGTGACTCGCAGCTTGTCGTCCGACAAGTTAACAAAGATTATCAGAGTCCGTTGATGGAAGCCTACATTGATGAAGTGAGGAAGCTAGAAGAGCATTTTGACGGCCTGCAAATGGAACATGTTCCGAGAGCTCAGAACAACATTGCAGACGGCCTGTCAAAGTGCGCCGCACTCAAGTTACCTGTGGAACCAGGAATTTTTGTGCTCAAGCTGACTCAACCATCTGTCACACCATCAACTGGACAGAACAAGAAGAGGAAGTTGGTTACTGGCGACTACTTTTCGGCAGAGCTCCCCGAAGCCGCCGTCAAGAAGGTCCCCAAGATCAACACAAGGAGTGCTGAGGAGCGTTCTGCTCCGACAAGCCCTAGGGTTTGTTTCGTTGAAGCAGACGCTCCCAACAAGCTGTGTTCCGACACGCTTGCCGGGGAGCATCACGCTCCGGCTGAATCGCAAATTCTTGCCGTGGAAGCAGATGTTCCCGCAGCAGCATTTGCGCCTTTAGTCCTTGTCGTTGAGCCACAAGCTCCGGCATGGGCACAACAGATCGTCCATTTCCTTCAAACAGGTGAACTTCCCGAAGAGCAAGAAGAAGCGGAGAGAGTAGCCCGGCAATCAAGTATGTACCCAGTTTGTCGATGACATACTATACAGAAGAAGATTCAACGGAGTGAAATTGAAGTGCATTTCCCGGGAAGATGGACAGCAGCAGTTGACGGAGATACATGGGGGCATATGTGGTCACCACATTGGCGCAAGAGCACTTGCCGGCAAAGCCTTCTGGCAAGGTTTCTTCTGGCCGACAGCCCTCCAGGATGCAACTGCACAAGTAACCAAGTGTGAAGCATGCCAGTTCCACTCCAAGCAGATACATCAACCAGCTCAAGCTCTCCAAACGATCCCTTTATCCTGGCCATTTTTGGTGCGGGGCTCGATATCCTCGGCCCCTTTCCCGAGCTGTCGGGGCTTGAGTACTTATGCGTAGCGATCGACAAGTTCACGAAGTGGCGGAGGTGGAAGCGATGAAGAAGGTGACAACACGGTCGGTGATCAAGTTCTTGGTCAATTGTTTGCCGTTTGAGTCCCTAACAGGATCATCACCGACAATGGCACACAATTCACGAGCCGCACCTTTGTGCGATCGTCCAAGATCTTGGCGCCAAGATCTGCTTCGCTTCATTGCTCACCCGAGAAGCAGCGGTCAAGCGGAGAGGGCAACGCTGAAGTGCTCTTGCGGGCTCAAGACCAAAACTTTGACGAGCTGCGCAAGTGCGGAAGAAATTGGATCGAGGCGGCTGGTGGTTCTTTGGTCGATCGGGGCGGACGCCAAATCGAGCCAGCCGGCGCCTTTTGCTCTAGTCTATGGAGCAGAAGCAGTTCTCCCCACGGAACTCGTATACGGATCGCCTCGAGTGCTCGCTTATGATGAGCTTGAGCAAGAGTAGCTGTGGCAAGATGACGCGCTGCTCCTCGAGGAAGATCGTCTTCAGGCTGCTATACGAGCTGCTCGCTACCAGCAAGCTTTGCGCCACTACCATAGCCGCAAAGTTAATGCCAGAAGCTTCGAGGAAGGCGACCTTGTTCTTCGGCGCGTTCAATCCGCCAAGAATTCCAACAAGTTGACGCCAAAGTGGGAAGGCCCTTATCGGGTGAAACGAGTCACTAGGCCCGGCGCTGTCCGCCTTTGAGACCGAAGATGGCTTTCGGTGAGCAATTCTGGAACATAGAGCATCTTTGCAAGTTTTACCCATAAAGCGCGGTTGCGGAACTGTTCAGCGACCACCTTTATACAAGCCTTGCCGCTGTTGCATGTAACCCTTTGTACAAAGCCGGGCGCAGATCCTGTGCGTAAATAAAGATCGTATGCTCAGCACATGTTGTCAAATTTCATGCCTTTTTCTTTTTTTGCATGTATTGTCTGACACTTTGTGCAGCACTTGCCTCTGGTAAGCAGTAACGAGCCTTAAGACTCCATATCATTATTTTCTCTTCTTTCTTCTCAAAAAGAAGGTTCCTTCGCCCACAAGTTCACGGGGGGGGGGGAGGATAAAGGTGTGGACTAGGCGTCATTCAAAGGAGTCTAGCTTTGCCGGGACACAGACGACAGAAAAGCTAAGTTGCCAAAGTTTGAGCGTGATCAGTTTTTAAATTTTGAAGTTATCTTCCTTGAACGACCGTGCTTTGTATGGAAAACCTGTGCACGGAGGAACCAACTCGTGGCTAGTTGCGCCCTTACTTTGTTTCGAGTCTGCTCAACAATGAAAGTGTGTTGCGACTAGTCCCGGCAAGGTTTCTTGCCGGAGCCGGCACCGCCAGATGAACTCTTGATGTTCCGAGACGATGCTTCATGACAAGCGTGCTGCGGCCGACAAGTTCCCTAAAAGAGGAGGGTAGAAACATACAAAGAAAGGAATCAAGTAAAGGAGATAGCATAGCAAGCATTGCCCAGAATAAAGTTATATTACAAAAGTAACTTGGTGCGGCACTGACTAAATTGTTCTCATGACTTAAATAACAGCGACAAGGAAAGGAGAAGAAGAGTGGCCTAATCCACGCGCTCGCCGTCAACCCTCCTGACCTCATTCACCTTGTCCACGATGGGTGCGACAATGGCTTTGAGTTCTTCAAGATCAGCACCACCGGCGGCTTCTTGAGGGCCTTGGGTGAGGCCGAGGCCCGGATTGCGGAAGAGTATCTTCACCAACACCTTCTCCAAGACCTTGGCGCAGATTGCGCGACTCAAATCCGCCGGCTTCTTTGGGATCCTTTCCGGAGTTCTTTGGAGGGCCACCACACCCTTGAAGAAAAGAGTAAGCTTGGCGCTGGGCTGGAGGTTTTCGCTGCTGGAGTACCGAAGCCCGCCAAATCCAGCTCCGCCAGCTCCTCGTCGATGGCTGCAGCGATGTTGACGAGGCCCTCCGTCCAGAGCTCCACCGTAGCCTTGAAGGTGTTCTGAGTCTCGGCGGCCCTTGTCAGCAGCTCCTCGTTGCCCTTGATCTCTTTCTTCAATTCATCTTCCCGCCTCTTGGCACCGTCCAGCGTCTCCGTCAAGGTGGCCAGCTTCAGCTCCAGATCAGCGCTCGAGTCCTTGGCGGCGTTCAGTTCCTTGATCTTGTTGGCAAGTTGAACTTGCAGATCGCCATGGGCAAGGGCGTCCTTCTCATGTTCGCGCTGGAGTGCGGCAAGCTCTTCATTCTTCCCTTTCATGTCCGCCTCCAGCTGCGTCACCTTCACCTCTAACTCCTTCTTGGCGGCCTCAGCAGCCGCGGCGGCATCCTTCGCCTCCTTGAGTGCCCCGCCAAGTGATTGCTCCCGAGCCTCGAGCTCCTCCTCGTGGCTGTCCAGATTAACCTTCTTCTGTGTCAGTTCACCTTCCCGCCTGGACAGCTCCTCGGCGGCGAGCCTCTGCTGCTCCTCGGCTTCAGCCTTTTCCAGGATGAACGCCTTCTTCGCCTCGTCAAGTTGCGCCCTCTCCTCCGCAATGGATCGGAGGGCCTCTGGTTGCGGCTCTTGAGCTCCTCCGCATGTTTCTCTATGTCAACTCCCGCCCGCGCGACAAGGGCTTCCCGGGACTCAAGCTTCGCTTGACGGGCGTGGGAGAGTGACACCAACTTCCGGAGCAGCTGCTCCTCCTCAGACTCGCCACTGCTGCTACTGGGTGCGTCAACCACCGCCAGCCCAGCAGAGGCGAGTAGTTCCCCGTCAAACTCCTCTCCTTCGACCGGCGCCCTGGAGCTCGACGCCCAGGAAGCTTGATGTATACGCCCTCGCCGGCCTTCAAGTAGGCGCCTGGCTGGGGCTCCTCGGAGCCCGGCGCTGCGTCAGCAGCGGAGGGGTTGGCGGACAGTGCAGCGCCTTGCGCTCCTACGCCCTCCGGATCGTCAGTACAATCGCCGGACCCCTCGCCAGCTCCTGCGCCAGCGGCCTTGGCGGCTTCTTCGTCGGCGGGTTCATCAGCGCCGGCCTCTTCCTTGTCAGCGGCGGTGTCTTCAGTATTGCCGCGTGCGCCTTCCTCGCCGGTGGCCTCAGTCTCCATCGGGTCTGCGAGAGGGGTATCTGAGGATAGGAAGAGCAAGGAAAAGTGCAAAGATCCAAAAAGAAGATCAGAAGAAGAACCCAAGGGAAGATTTCCGACAAGGAAGGTTACCTGTGTTGGGCTCTGTGACCATGGGTTCCTCCACCAAGGGCTCACTGGTTACATCCTTGCGGGGACCTCTCCCTTGCCGGGGCGCTCCTTGTCGGGGAATCGCCCCTTGGCGGCGTAGTCGAAGCAGACAGCACCTCCGGGGCGGTTTCTGATTGCTCCTGATGGGCCTGTTCTGCTCCTACACAAATAAATCAACAATCGAGATGTCAGCAAAAGAAGAAGCACCCATGCGCGCCCCACAACAGGAAGTGAACCAAACACTTACGCTGGGGGCTGTGCTGGGGGCTGCTGCAAGGAGAAGGAACCGGGTCCGTCAAGGTGGTCTCGGACTTGTCTTCTGCCATCACAGCTGGGTCGTCCTCGATGACAACCACAGGGACCTTGGCCCTCTTCACCGCTCTCTCGGCCAGAGTCCTGAAATGGAACAAGGATACAGAGGGAAGCAGATCAGATGCAAAACCAGAAACAACGAAGATCGAAGAAATACAAGTACAGTGAGAAGAAAGCCTTACTCCTCCTCCTCTTCTTCCTCCTCGTCGGAGCTCAGCAGAGAGGTCAAGTCTAGTACCCTTCAAGGGCGCGGCGGAGGAGTAGGCTCCTTGGGCGTTCTTGGGAGCTGCGGCAGATCGGGCGTGGCAGCCCGGAAGACCCGCCTCGATTGCGGCATGGCTGAGATGCTCCCAGCAGCAGTACTTGCAGCGGTGGAGCGCGGCCCCCAGACGCGGCTGTTGTCTGCTTGCCGCCCTGCTGTATCTCCAACTCGGCGGAGGCACCTTCTTGGTTGGAATTGGGGCTGTCTTTGGGGGCTCCACTGCGGCAAGCTGCTCGAAGACAGTGGCCGCTCGCGCCTCGGCGGGCTCGCTCGCTTGACCTCGGGCTCCTCCTCGACAACGACCCCTCCGCAAGGTCCTCCCGGTCGGCAAGGCTTGCCACCTCGGCCGCCTCTGCCTCCTCAACGTGAAGCCAAATTCGCCCGGCGGCCCCGCCGCCTCTTGCCCCTGGTGGCGATGTAGCATCTCGTCATCGGTGGTGTCGCGGGTGAGGAGCCTCGCTCGTCGGCATTGACTGCTACCTCCGTCAAGCCATCGAAGAATTGCCGCACGACATCGTCGGTGGGCTCCATCCAAGTTGGGCTTATCCCGTGCGAGTCGCAGTCTGGCATCATTGTGCAGATGCGATCACTCTGGGAGTTGTTGCACAATGGGATGACGCCCTGCGGCAGCCTGAACCACTCTAGATGGTTGGCGTCATGCTTGAACAGCTCCTTGACATCCGTCAAGCTCGAACTGTGAAGTTGAAGTTGAGGCCGGGCGCAGCCTCATGATATCCGCCGGGCCGCCAAACAGCCAGGCGGGCCTCCCCCTCTTCTGCAGAGGGGCGATGCGACGGCGAAGGAAATCCGCGCCAACGGCCCCTGCTGTGAGCCCGGCAAGCCTGAGCCGGAGGATTTGGGTGGTGGCAATCTTCAGCTTGGCGTCGTCCGGCGACAAAGCGCTCCAGTCGCCGCCGTGCACTACCCAGGTCTGGCGCAGGTTGGTGAATGGCTGCGGATTGGCATCAACGATCCAGCACCACTCCGCCCTCCACTCATCCCACTTACTGCGGAGCTCGTCCCCCAGATACACCTCCTTCATGCCGATTTGTGAGGTCCAGGCGATTCCGCCGGCCAATGGCTCTCCTTTCTCGTCTCGAGGGATGAAATAGTGGCAAAAAAGAGCAACATTTTGGTGGATGCCAACGAAGTTCTCGCAGAGGTGTGCGAAAACCGCCATTGTCAGAACGGCGTTGGGAGTGAAATCAAGAAGATGAAACCCGTAGGTATTCATGATGTCACAAAAGAAATCAGAGAAAGGTGGGCAGAGCCCGCAGTAGAAGAACACCGGAAAGAAATAGTACCCTTTTGGGCACCGCTTCGATTTAGAAGCTTCTGCGGAGAGCACCGGCGTGCGCGGATGCGCCCGCGTCTCCGTCGACCAGAAGAGGTAGAACTCCTCCCGCAGCGCCTTCGGGGTGAGCTCAGGGGGGAAAAGCCCTCGCTCCTTGCGGAGCGCCTCAAGCCGCAACGCCTCGGCCGACTTTGTGCCCGACTTTGTGCTCTTGCCGGTCTTCGGAGCCATGGCGGAAGCGGCGGGGGAGCGCGGAGGTGTTGAGGGCGACGGTGGCGACGGGCGGCAGAGCGCTGCTCTCTTTTTCGGCTTGGGAAGCGAAGGGGAGCAGCGGAGCTTTCGGAGGAAGGAACTGCAAGTGGCTAAGGTGGGGGAACGGCCCTGTTCCCTCTGCTTATAAACAGGGGAGGCGAACGTTATGCATTTCCTGATTTAAGAATTGCCCACGATCTCTCCCACGACGCCGCGATTGACGCGTGCCGTTACGGGAGGACGCGGTGGATCTGGTCGATTTGGTTTGGACCCAGGCCGCGTGCCGTGCCTGTTTTGGGCCTGGCCTAACAGCGCTTGGCACCGTGTATGGCCCAGGCCGGGGCTCTGTCGGTGTACTAAAGTAGAGTGCGTTAGTACCACGAACTTGTCTGCAGGCGATCGCGGCGTCAGCGGCAAGGCTTGCCGAGGCGTCGCCAAGATCCTCCGTCATTCCCATTACTGCCATTCAAGAACAAAGTGTTAACTGAGAGGACAAGGCCCTGGCAAGAGGAGCTTGCCGGGAAGGACAAGACCCCGGCAAGAGGAGCTTGCCAGGAAGGCCAACCAAGGCACTGCGAAGAACTTGCCGCCAACGCGCAGCGTCCGGCAAGGCCCGGCGGCGACGAAGCTTGCGGGTGCGACAAGACAGCGACGCGGCAAAGGCGCTTGCCGCGGCGGCCACCACTCGCGCCCACGCCCGGCGCATCCGACGGCGTGTCGCCGCAGGTCGTTCTGGTGCGTGGCGGGTATTTGTCAGGACCAAGCGGCGCGGTGGCAAGTGAAGATGACTAGAAGGCCATCATGGCGATCGGTGGCGCCTCTAGCGGTCGCTTCTGCCTTTGTTTAGGCGACCGGACGGGCATTAAATGCCCTTGTCCCTGCCGTCGAGTTAGGTATGGGACCTTTGTTGGTAGCGGTTGTACCAACCTCTGTTTTTCGTTTTACCCCTCTCTGCGTTGCCACAGCCGGTGACCCTTTAGACTATAAAAGGAGGCCCATGCAAGACGTAGGAGGGTTCGGCGCATTCGAAACTACAACACACCCATGCTCTTGAGCAAGAACAGAATAGAAACACAAAGAAGCAGTAGGAGTTTTATCTCTCCGGAGAGCTCCGAAGCTGGGTAAAATCCCTCGCCTGCTTCACCTCGATCTGCTCTTTGTGCGCCCTCCGCTCCCTGCCGGACCGAAAAGGGGCCTTGCCCCATAGGTGTTCGTTCCCCACGACAGCCTCCGGTTAGTAGGTTAGTCCCAAAAATGATATAGATGAGTAAAGTAAAGCCCATAAACATCCAAAACGGGTAATATAATAGCATGGAACAATCAAAAATTATAGATATGTTGGAGATGTATCAAGCACCCCCAAGCTTAATTCCTGCTTTTCCTCGAGTAGGTAAATGATAAAAACAGAATTTTTGATGTGGAATGCTACCTAGCATAATTCTCAATGTAATTTTCTTTATTGTGGCATGAATGTTCAGATCCAAATCATTCAAAGTAAAAGTTCATATTGACATAAGAAATAGTAATACTTCAAGCATACTAATCAAAGCAATCATGTCTTCTCAAAATAACATGGCTAAAGAAAGTTCATCCCTACCAAATTATATAGTTAGGTCATGCTTCATTTTTTGTCACACAAAAATGCTCCCATCTTCAACTTTCACTCAATACATGAGCGTGAGCCATGGATATGGCACTATGGGTCGAATAGAATATGATGATGGGGATTGTGTGGAGAAGACAAAAAAAGAGAAAGTCTCACATTGACAAGGATAATCAATGGGCTATGGAGATTCCCATCAACATGAGGAGTAGGGATTGCCATGCAACGGATGCACTAGAGCTATAAATGTCTGAAAGCTCAACAAAAGAAACTAGTGGGTGTGCATCCAACTTGCTTGCTCACGAAGACCTAGGGCATTTGAGGAAGCCCATCGTAGGAATACACAAGCCAAGTTCTATGATGAAAAATTCCCACTAGTATATGAAAGTGACAACATAAAAGACTTTCAATATGAAGAACATGGTGCTACTTTGAAGCACAAGTGTGGAAAAAGATAGTAACATTGCCCCCTTTTTATTTTATTTTATTTTTTTCTTTGGGCCTTTTTTTCTTTTGGCCTTTCTTTTTTCTTCTTTTTTTCTTTGGCCTTTCTTTTTTATTTTTCTTTTGGCCTTTTTTTTATTTGGGGACAATACCCTAATAATGATGATCATCAGACTTTTATTTATTTACAACTCATGAATTACAACCCAAAACTAGAACAAGATATGACTCTATATGAATGCCTCCGGCGGTGTACCAGGATAGGCAATGAATCAAAAGTTACATGTATGAAAAATTATGCATGGTGGCTTTGCCACAAATACGATGTCAACTACATGATCATGCAAGGCAATATGCAATGATAATGTGTGTCATGATGATGAACGGATCGGTGGAAAGTTGCATGGCAATATATCTCGGAATGGCTATGGAAATGCCATAATAGGTAGGTATGGTGGCTGTTTTGAGGAAGATATAAGGAGGTTTATGTGTGATAGAGCGTATCATATCACGGGGTTTGGATGCACCATCGAAGTTTGCACAAACTCTCAAGGTGAGAAAGGGCAATGCACGGTACGGAAGAGGCTAGCAATGATGGAAGGGTGAGAGTGCGTATAATCCATGGACTCAACATTAGTCAAAAAGAACTCATATACTTATTGCAAAAATCTACAAGTCATCAAAAACCAAGCACTACACGCATGCTCCTAGGGGGATAGATTGGTAGGAAAAGACCATCGTTCATCCCCGAGCGCCACTCATAAGGATGCACAATCTAAGAACACCTCATGTTTCCAATTTGTTACACAACTTTCACCATACGTGCATGCTACGGGACTTGCTAAATTCAACACAAGCATTCTTTAAATTCATAATCACCCAACTATCATGACTCTAATATCCTACCTCCATATCTCAAAACGATTATCAAGTACCAAATTGATCATAGCATCCAATTCACTTCCTATGATAGTTTTTATTATACCCAACTTGGATGCCCATCATTCTAGGACCAATTTTATAACCATAGAAAATAGCATGCTGTTCTAAGAGACTCTCAAAATAATATAACTGAAGCATGAGAGACTAACAATTTCTACAAAATTAGGCTACCGCTATGCTCTAAAAGATGTAAGTGAAGCACTAGAGCAAAAACTATCTAGCTCAAAAGATATAAGTGAAGCACATAGAATATTCTAATAAATTCCAATCAAATGGGTTTCTCTTAAAAGGTGTGTACAGCTAGGATGATTGTGGTAAACTAAAAAGCAAAGACTAATATCATACAAGACGCTCCAAGCAAAACACATATCATGTGGCGAATAAAAATATAGCTCCAAGTAAAGTTACCAATGAACGAAGACGAAAGAGGGGATGCCTTCCCGGGGCATCCCCAAGCTTAGGCTTTTGGATATTCTTGAATATCTTTGGGTGCCATGGGCATCCCCAAGCTTAGGCTCTTGCCACTCCTTATTCCATAGTCCATCAAATCTTTACCCAAAATTTTAAAACTTCACAACACAAAACTCAACAGGAAATCTCATAAGCTCCGTTAGTGCAAGAAAGAAAAACCACCACATAAGGTACTTAAATAAACTCATTTTTTATCTATATTGGTGTTAAACCTACTGTATTCCAACTTCTCTATGGTTCATACACTTAATACTAGCCATAGATACATCAGAATAAGCAAACAACACACGAAAAACAGAATCTGTCAAAAACAGAACAGTCTGTAGCAATCTGTAACTCTCGAATACTTCTGGAACTCTAAAAATACTACCAAAATAGGAAGTCCTGGGCCATTTGTCTATTGATCTACAGAAGGACGAATCAACGCAAAATCACGTTTCTGTGAATTACTAAAATTATTTTTGGCCGTGCAAAGTTTCTGTTTTACAGAAGAATCAAATTAACTATCACCATAGGTTATCGTAGGTTCTACTTGGCACAAACACTAATTAAAACATGAAAACACATCTAAAAAGAAGCTAGATGAAATATTTCTTACTAAATAGAAGCAATAAGTAAGAAACAAGAAAAATAAAATTGGGTTGCCTCCCAACTAGCGCTATCGTTTAATGCCCCTAGCTAGGCATTGATAATTTTAATGATGCTCACATGAAAGACAAGAATTGAAGCGCAAAGAGAGCATCATGAAACATGTGACAAACACATCTAAGTCTAACATACTTCCTATGCATAGGCATATTATAAGCAAACAAATTTGCAAGGCAAGCAAAAACTAGCATATGCAAGGAAGAACAAAGAGACAATAACAATCTCAACATGACGAGAGGTAATTTAGTAAGATAAAAATTTCTACAACCATATTTTCCTCTCTCATAATAATTACATGTCGGATCATAGGCGAATCCAACAAAATAGCTATCACATAACATATTCTCAACATGATCCATATTCATGTGAAGTTGACACTCTTCCAAAATAGTGGGATTATCATTAACTAAAGTCATGACCTCTCCAAACCCACTTTTATCAGAAATATCACAAGATTGAACACACTCCAAATATGCGAGATCTAAAGTTGACACTCTTCCAAACCCACTTTCAACATTATTGCAAACAATATTATCAATCTCGTATTTATCATGGTGCTTAAATAAATTTTCAACATTATAAGAAGAATCACCCCAATCATGATCATTGCAACTAGTAGACATAGCAAAACTAGCATCCCCAAGATTAGGGTTTTGCATATTATTAGCACAATTGACATCAAGCGAATTTATAAGAACATCATTGCAATCATGCTTTTTATTCAAGAAGGATTTCAATAATATTATTGCAATGAAATCCGCGAATCCCTGATGGCAACATGATATAAACCCTATCTTTTTATCCTCGATGTCAACAATACAATACGTGCCTTGCTGCCCCTGCTGTCACTGGGAAAGGACACAGCAAGATTGAACCTAAAGCTAAGCACTTCTCCCATTGCAAGAAAGATCAATCTAGTAGGCCAAACCAAACTGATAATTCAAAGAGACTTGCAAAGATAACTTAATCACACATAAAAGAATTCAGAGGAGATTCAAATATTTCTCATAGATAAACTTGATCATAAACCCACCATTCATCGGATCTTGACAAACACACCACAAAAAGAGTTACATCGAATAGATCTCCAAAAAGATTGAGGAGAACATGGTATTGAGATTCAAAGAGAGAGAAGAAGCCATCTAGCTAATAACTATTGACCCGAAGGTCTGTGGTAAACTACTCACAACTCATCAGAGAGGCCTTGGAGATGATGTAGAGGCCCTCCGTGATCGATTCCCCCTCCGGCGGAGCACCGACGAAGGCTCCAAGATGGGATCTCGCGGGTACAGAAGGTTACGGCGATGGAAATAGTTTTTCGTGGTCGCTTCTGATGTTTTCGGGGTACATGGGTATATATAGGAGGAAGAAGTAGGTCGGTGGATGCCCGAGGGGCCCACGAGTGTGGGGGGCGCGCCGGGCACCCTCGTGGCTGCCTGGTTGTTTCTTGACTTCCACTCCAAGTCCTCTAGATCACGTTCGTTCCAAAAATCATGCTCCCGAAGGTTTCATTCCGTTTGGACTCCGTTTGATATTCCCTTTCTTCGAAACGCTGAAATAGGCAAAAAAACAGCGATACGGGCTGGGCCTCCGATTAGTAGGTTAGTCCCAAAAATGATATAGATGTGTAAAGTAAAGCCCATAAACATCCAAAACGGGTAATATAATAGCATGGAACAATAAAAAATTATAGATACGTTGGAGATGTATCAAGCATCCCCAAGCTTAATTCCTGCTTGTCCTCGAGTAGGTAAATGATAAAAACAGAATTTTTCATGTGGAATGCTACCTAGCATAATTCTCAATGTAATTTTCTTTATTGTGGCATGAATGTTCAGATCCAAATCATTCAAAGTAAAAGTTCATATTGACATAAGAAATAGTAATACTTCAAGCATACTAATCAAAGCAATCATGTCTTCTCAAAATAACATGGCTAAAGAAAGTTCATCCCTACAAAATTATATAGTTAGGTCATGCTTCATTTTTTGTCACACAAAAATGCTCCCATCTTGTACACCCCCGATGACAGCCAAGCAATTGTTTCGTACTTAAATAATCTCAAACTTTTTCAACTTTCACTCAATACATGAGCGTGAGCCATGGATATAGCACTATGGGTGGAATAGAATATGATGATGGGGATTGTGTGGAGAAGACAAAAAAAGAGGAAGTCTCACATTGACGAGGATAATCAACGGGCTATGGAGATTCCCATCAATTGATGTCAACATGAGGAGTAGGGATTGCCATGCAACGGATGCACTAGAGCTATAAATGTATGAAAGCTCAACAAAAGAAACTAGTGGGTGTGCATCCAACTTGCTTGCTAACGAAGACCTAGGGCATTTGAGGAAGCCCATCGTAGGAATATACAAGCCAAGTTCTATGATGAAAAATTCCCACTAGTATATGAAAGTGAAAACATAAAAGACTTTCTATATGAAGAACATGGTGCTACTTTGAAGCACAAGTGTGAAAAAAGATAGTAACATTGCCCCTTTTTTATTTTTATTTTCTTTTTTTTCTTTGGGCCTTTTTTTTTGGCCTTTCTTTTTTCTGATTTTTTCTTTGGCCTTTCTTTTTTCTTTTTCTTTTGGCATTTTTTTATTTGGGGACAATGCTCTAATAATGATGATCATCAGACTTTTATTTATTTACAACTCATGAATTACATCCCAAAACTAGAACACGATATGACTCTATATGAATGCCTCTGGCGGTGTACCAGGATAGGCAATGAATCAAGAGTGACATGTATGAAAAATTATGCATGGTGGCTTTGCCACAAATACGATGTCAACTACATGATCATGCAAGGCAATATGCAATGATAATGTGTGTCATGATGATGAACGGATCGGTGGAAAGTTGCATGGCAATATATCTCGGAATGGCTATGGAAATGCCATAATAGGTAGGTATGGTGGCTGTTTTGAGGAAGATATAAGGAGGTTTATGTGTGATAGAGCGTATCATATCACGGGGTTTGGATGCACCGGCGAAGTTTGCACCAACTCTCAAGGTGAGAAAGGGCAATGCACGGTACCGAAGAGGCTAGCAATGATGGAAGGGTGAGAGTGCGTATAATCCATGGACTCAACATTAGTCAAAAAGAACTCATATACTTATTGCAAAAATCAACAAGTCATCAAAAACCAAGCACTACGCGCATGCTCCTAGGGGGATAGATTGGTAGGAAAAGACCATCGCTCGTCCCCGAGTGCCACTAATAAGGATGCACAATCTAAGAACACCTCATGTTTCCAATTTGTTACACAACTTTCACCATACGTGCATGCTACGGGACTTGCTAACTTCAACACAAGCATTCTTTAAATTCATAATCACCCAACTAGCATGACTCTAATATCACTACCTCCATATCTCAAAATGATTATCAAGTACCAAATTGATCATAGCATCCAATTCACTTCCTATGATAGTTTTTATTATACCCAACTTGGATGCCCATCATTCTAGGACCAATTTTATAACCATAGAAAATACCATGTTGTTCTAAGAGACTCTCAAAATAATATAACTGAAGCATGAGAGACTAAAAATTTCTACAAAATTAAGCTACCACCGCGCTCTAAAAGATATAAGTGAAGCATTAGAGCAAAAACTATCTAGCTGAAAAGATATAAGTGAAGCACATAGAATATTCTAATAAATTCCAATCAAATGGTTTCTCCCAAAAGGTGTGTACAGAAAGGATGATTGTGGTAAACTAAAAAGCAAAGACTAATATCATACAAGATGCTCCAAGCAAAACAGATATCATGTGGCGAATAAAAATATAGCTCCAAGTAAAGTTACCAATGAACGAAGACGGAAGAGGGGATGCCTTCCCGGGGCATCCCCAAGCTTAGGATTTTGGCTATTCTTGAATATCTTGGGGTGCCATGGGCATCCCCAAGCTTAGGCTCTTGCCACTCCTTATTCCATAGTCCATCAAATCTTTACCCAAAATTTGAAAACTTCACAACACAAAACTCAACAGGAAATCTCATAAGCTTCGTTAGTGCAAGAAAGAAAAACCACCACATAAGGTACTTAAATGAACTCATTCTTTATTTATATTGGTGTTAGACCTACTGTATTCCAACTTCTCTATGGTTCATACCACTTAATACTAGCCATAGATACATCAAAATAAGCAAACAACACACGAAAAACAGAATCTGTCAAAAACAGAACAGTCTGTAGCAATCTGTAACTCTCGAATACTTATGGAACTCTAAAAAACCTACAAAAATAGGAAGTCCTGGGCCTTTTGTCTATTGATCTACAGAAAAACGAATCAATGCAAAATCAGGTTTCTGTGAATTACTAAAATTATTTTTGGGCATGCAAAATTTCTATTTTACAGAAGAATCAAATTAACTATCACCATAGTTTATCCTAGGTTCTACTTGGCACAAACACTAATTAAAACATGAAAACACATCTAAAAAGAAGCTAGATGTAATATTTCTTACTAAACAGAAGCAAAAAGTAAGAAACAAAAAAAATAAAATTGGGTTGCCTCCCAACTAGCGCTATCGTTTAACGCCCCTAGCTGGGCATTGATAATTTTAATGATGCTCACATGAAAGACAAGAATTGAAGCGCAAAGAGAGCATCATGAAACATGTGACAAACACATCTAAGTCTAACATACTTCCTATGCATAGGCATATTATAAGCAAACAAATTTGCAAGGCAAGCAAAAACTAGCATATGCAAGGAAGAACAAAGAGACGATAACAATCTCAACATGACAAGAGGTAATTTAGTAAGATAAAAATTTCTACAACCATATTTTCCTCTCTCATAATAATTACATGTCGGATCATATTGCAATCCAACAAAATAGCTATCACATAACATATTCTCAACATGATCCATATTCATGTGAAGTTGACACTCTTCCAAAATAGTGGGATTATCATTAACTAAAGTCATGACCTCTCCAAACCCACTTTTATCAAAAATATCACAAGATTGAACATACTCCAAATATGTGGGATCTAAAGTTGACACTCTTCCAAACCCACTTTCAATATTATTGCAAACACTATTATCAATCTCATATTCATCATGGGGCTTAAATAAATTTTCAAGATTATAAGAAGAATCACCCCAATCATGATCATTGCAACAAGTAGTAGACATAGCAAAACTAGCATCCCCAAGATTAGGGTTTTGCATATTATTAGCACAATTGACATCAAGAGAATTTATAATAACATCATTGCAATCATGCTTTTTATTCAAGGATTCACGGATTTCATTGCAATAATATTATTGAAATCCTTCTTGCTACGTCTTGAGCTTGCATTGGTTTTCCTTGAAGAGGAAAGGGTGATGCAGCACAATAGCGTAAGTATTTCCCTCAGTTTTTGAGAACCATGGTATCAATCCAGTACGAGGCTCCTCAAAAGTCCCACGCACCTACACAAACAAACAAGAACTTGCAACCAACACAATAAAGGGGTTGTCAATCCCTTCACGACCACTTGCGAAAGTGAGATCTGATAGAGATAATATGATAATATAAATATATTTTTGGTATTTTATAATATAGATAGGAAAAGTAAAGATGCAAATGAAAGTAGATTGAAAGCTTATATGATAAGAGATAGATCCGGGGGCCATAGGTTTCACTAGTGGCTTCTCTCAAGATAGCATAAGTATTACGGTGGGTGAACAAATTACTGTCGAGCAATTGATAGAAAAGCGAATAATTATGAGATTATCTAGGCATGATCATGTATATAGGCATCATGTCCATGACAAGTAGACCGACTCCTGCCTGCATCTACTACTATTACTCCACACATCAATCGCTATCCAGCATGCATCTAGAGTATTAAGTTCGTAAAGAACAGAGTAACCCATTAAGAAAGATGACATGATGTAGAGGGATAAACTCATGCAATATGATGTAAACCCCATATTTTTATCCTCGATGGCAACAATACAATACATGCAAGAAAGATCACTTCAAGATTGCCCCTGCTGTCACTGGGAAAGGACACCGCAAGATTGAACCCAAAGCTAAGCACTTCTCCCATTGCAAGAAAGATCAATCTAGTAGGCCAAACCAAACTGATAATTCGAAGAGACTTGCAAAGATAACTTAATCACACATAAAACAATTTAGAGGAGATTCAAATATTTCTCATAGATAAACTTGATCATAAACCCATAATTCATCAGATCTCGACAAACACACCGCAAAAAGTGTTACATCGAATAGATCTCCAAAAAGATTGAGGAGAACATGGTATTGAGATTCAAAGAGAGAGAAGAAGCCATCTAGCTAATAACTATTGACCCGAAGGTCTGTGGTAAACTACTCACAACTCATCGTAGAGGCCTTGGAGATGATGTAGAGGCCCTCCGTGATCGATTCCCCCTCCGGTGGAGCACAGGCAAAGGCTCCAAGATGGGATCTCGCGGATACAGAGGGTTACGTCAGTGGAAATAGTTTTTCGTGGTCGCTTCTGATGTTTTTGGGGTTCATGGGTATATATAGGAGGAAGAAGTAGGTCGGTGGACGCCCGCTGGGCCCACGAGGGTGGGGGGCACGTCGGGCACCGTCGTGGTTGTCTTGGTTGTTTCTTGACTTCCACTCCAAGTCCTCTGGATCACGTTCGTTCCAAAAATAATGCTCCCGAAGGTTTCATTCCGTTTGGACTCCGTTTGATATTCCTTTTGTTCGAAACACTGAAATAGGCAAAAAAAACAGCAATACGGGTTGGGCCTCCGGTTAGTAGGTTAGTCCCAAAAATGATATAAATGCGTAATGTAATGCCCATAAACATCCAAAACGGGTAATATAATAGCATGGAACAATAAAAAATTATTGATACGTTGGAGACGTATCACTAATGTAACTGAAAATTCCTTCAATACTGTAGCCTTCGAAAACTTTGCAAACCTCTTTTCGAGAGGTAGTCCGCCGTAGTTGGCAACTAGCATAGCTCGCGCGATGGAACACCGCGCCCGTCGATACAGTGTATCCATGTGAAATGTGTTTACTATTACAACAAATGTTAGTGGTTTAAAATAAGAGAACACCGAACGTAGGAAGATAAACTACGAAGAGATAAACTATGAAGAGATATATTATTAGCATCATGCATGCTACGTGTTGCTAAACAGAGAAATACACGTTGATACATCTTTAATAAGTTTCATTTATTCACAACATGCCATTCTATAAAACAAAGGGTATGCTATGATGATAACTTCCTTCCTCAATGAGCTTTTGGGCTGGTCATTATCTTATAACAGTAAGAGAAAAAACAAATATACAACACGAAGAAACATAGCTAGTGGTGTTTTTTCACCCTTAAGACTCATATTATTTAAGTTAATAGTGTGTCATCTAAATTCACTGCAACTTGATGCCTGCATACAACAAATATGGGAAAAGGGTAAAATATCTTCGGTATTGGTGCATGCATACAATAAATATGAGAAGGGGTAAACCCATATTGTTTAGTCTTCGTGCGCACATACAACAAATCTGAGAAGGGGGTTAAACCATACTGTTTAGCAAGTATACAGAGTTGGTGAAATATGAGTTACAATATAAATCTTGAAAATAATGAGTTTTGACTGGAATTGCTCCACACACCTTGAACCACCAACTTTTTTGATTGTTTGATTGGTTGCTAATTTCGATATCATTTCGTTGCTTGAGCGTTTGAGAATCGTTGATGTACAATTAGGTTGGTCGTTCATTGGAGAACATAGCTTTGTGTTTTTACACGTTGTGGGCGATAGCTTGATTCGACCATGGAGTCGCGAGCCATAGCTTGCAGTGCATGGGGATGCGTCGTCTCTCGTTCTCCTCGCCGGTGACAACGTCGTGCATAAAGTTGCCATATACTAGTCAAAAGCAGACTTCCCTGCAAAAAAAAGAAGCAGAGTGAAGAACAGATCTAACTGGTTGCTACGTGATCCTACTACCGGTGATTTGCAAGATAATTTACCAAACTCATGTTATGAATGCTAGTTGTAGGTGTACTCGTGGGGAGTTCATCGCTGTTATGCCCCAACTGCACTGGATTGTTCTCCCTATGCTTTGCCACTCCAGAAGACCCTGTCGTGGTACTAAGTATGACAGTAAGAATAGGGGGTACGTATGAGGAGGCGAGGCCGTAGCGCGCCGAGTCGAAACTCGCAGCCCATGACCAAACCGCCGCCCATGACCAAACCGCCGCCAAAAACCATGTTGATGAAGGTCGGAGAAAACACAACCTCGCCGGAAGTTGCTAAGACACTTTGCCCCAAGGTGGGCACTAACTGTCGTGGTGCTAAGTCTGACAGTAAGAATAGGGGGTACGTATGAGGAGGCGAGGCCCTAGCTACGGCGAAGTTGTACACACGAGTTTACGAGTTCAGGCCCCTCTCGGAGGAGGTAAAAGCCCTACGTCTCGGTGCCCTGAGGCAGTCGACAGGAATATGGGTGTCTGTTACAAGGGGTGCAAACCCTTATCCCAGAGGAGGAGGTGGCTTATATAGAGTGCACTAGGAACCCAACCATCCTCCATTATAGGGGTTCAATGTACATTAAGATAGGGCGTTACTGGCAACGCCAGCTATAAAGTGTTATTAATGATCTTTAAGACTACAGAGTGAACGCCTGACCGTTGCCATCCTGAGTGACTCTAGGTCTTCTTTACTCCGAGTGGTTTCCTGTATGATCAAATGGCTTCATCTTGGTCGAGCGAAATTGGGGGTATCCGAGTGGACGAGTGGATTGCACTCGATGGCTTTAGTTGATACTTCCTGTTGTGCTTTGAATGTCTTTGCTTCTAGGGTAGTGACCTTGGGTGGGGCATATAGGTTAGGCCTATGACGCTGCCCTAGGTCTATGGCATCATCATTAGCCCTCGAATGGATTGAGGTCCGAGTGGAAAGAAGGTTGAAATTGGTCTTGCCTTGACTCTTGTGCTTCACAAGTATTCATACTGGATTTGACGTCCATGCTGATACTCCGGCTTCATTTTAGTTGCCTTGATCGATTCAGAGGTTGTCGAGTGAACTTACGCTGGCACTCTTCGAGTGTTGCTATGACGCGGAATCTTTGGTGCGACTGGTTACTGCGGGTCCCGAATCTCACAGGATTCGAAAATCTGGGGAAGCGTGCGAGGTGGAGCGCACCATAGTAAATGGGATGGATAGACAGGGGCGCCTCGATTTCTGCACCACCTTTTTAGCCACATATCCAGTGCGCAACTGTTGCGGGATTTGACAGGATCGCTCAGGCCCATGCGTCAGCCACTCGAAAGTATGACCTTAAAAGGCGTCGAGGCCGAGGCGTCTACACTATGTGCTCCCATTCCCCTTCTTCTTCCTCTGCCTCTCCACAGCATCCTTTTTCGCCCTCGATGCCACCGCTCCGCCAGTGTGCAGCCCGCCACCATGGTGAAGGACAAGAGGGCGGCTCTAGAGCGCGCAAAAAAGGTGACGGCGATGGCGAAGGGCAAGAAGATGAATCGGGGGTCGTCGTCGAGGTCCGAGTTGCTGCTGAGTTGGACTCAGGGAGACTGGATCCAATGTACACTCTGGCCAGAGGATCTGGAAGATCTGGCTGCCACTAGTTTGATTGCCGCCGGGGCTACGAGGCTGCCGAAGGGTGAGATAGAACCTCAGCCGCGGTCGGGTGAGCGTGTCCTTCTTGCTACCCATGTTAACCGTTGCTTCTCCCTTCCTCCACAGCATTTCTTCCGGGGTTTTCTGAACTTTTTTGGTGCTCAGCTTCACCACTTATCTTGCTGCGTTTGTGTCTATGTGTGAAAACTTCCAGACCATGAAGAAGGCAAATCTGAGTGATGAGGGGACGCACGTGATCCAGATGTGTGGGGGTTTAGGGATCCAGATGAGGAAGAGGAGCACTTTTCCTACCATGACACTTCCCGAGTCGGTCAGGGACTGGCAGTCGACCTGGTTCTACTGCCAGGATATTGCAACCCCCGGTCAGTCGACCGGTCTTCCTCCTTTTTCCCTAGATCGAGCCCAACAACCTTCTTCACTGACCATGACCGCAGCAGAGAAAGTAGAGACATACATGTTGGTCGAGAGGGTAGTCCAGTTGGTCCGTCAGGGTGTAACTGGCATGGATTTACTGGAGGTGTTTCTCAGTCGACGCATCCAGCCGCTCCAAGCCCGAGATCACTCGATGTGCATGTACTCGGGCTCCAATGACACTGCTCAGGTCCACCAGAGGAGGTTCCGTATGAGACAGTGGCCCTGTGGCTGAAGAGCATTACGGGAACAAAGATAACCCCAGGGGGCTAGGAGAGTCGATCCATTCGACGCTGACAACCAGCCGGACAAGGTCTGATCCTTGCTACTGAGTGTACTTCAATCTGTCTTGCAACTGTTTCTGAATCTGACAAATGTTAGATTAACTTCTTGCCTTGCAGGTTTACACTGAGATGTATTCGATGCCTAACGGGAAACAAGCCCATGAGCAAGTCCAGGAGGGAGCGGATAGCGCAGAAGAGAGCGCCGACTGGCAATCTCCTGACGATGAGGATGATGAAGAGGATGATGAGTCGGATGACGAAGAATAGGAGGTCCACTCACCACCTCGCAAAGAGCGTTGATCCAAGCAGTTCATGATCCAAGCAGTTCATAAGCGCACTCGGACTTCGACTCCAGAGCCGTTGGAGAAGGTCACCAAGAAGCCCAAGGTTGCCCCTTCAAAGCCTCGGTAGACCTTACCCAAGATGAAGATGGACGTTCCGTTGCTTCTGCGTGAGTGTTCTATCTGTAAGTGCATCTAGTGCCACCCCTAGTTGGTTTTGGAGTATTGATGACAAAGTTGGTTGAGGCACTGATGCGTTTGTGAGAATTGCAGGATAACGCAGGTAGTGCCCCTCATTGATTCGGTTTACCTACCGGAGATGACCCCTAAAAATGTATGAAGACATTGAAGACAATGGTGGTATGAGAAGATATTCATATTGAAGACTATGACATGAGAAGACATTGTGTGAAGACTTTGGAGCACGAAGGCGTGTGGTTTCGTTGTTTCCTTTTCTTCTTTGTTGAGTCATAGGAACCACCGTCTTTGTTAAGTGGGGTCCAAGTGAACTAAGTCGAGTGGTCAAGTGATGCTCAACTCAAATCCTATGTCTTGGCGAAGACAATGAGAACAAATCTTATCCAGAGCTGGATGAGTCAGCTTTACTTGTAGCCCAAGTAAAGTTGCCGCGTGTGTTTGAAATCTGACCGTTGGAACACGTGTCAGTTCCTTAGTGACCCAGGGTCATTTTGGACAAATCAGGTCGGGTTTCCTAGTGGCTATAAATAGCCCACCCCCTACACCATAAATTGGGGCTGCTCAGAGTTTGTGCACGGCTTTTGTCGTTTGAGAGCAACCCACCTCGAAGCATTTGAGAGAGAGAAATCCTTGCGAGGACAAAGCCCAAACACCCAGAGCCAAAGAGTGTTACGCATCACCGAGGTCTTTCTCTCGTGACACGAAGACTTATTACACTTGAGGACTGTGAATCCTCCAGCCGGTTAGGCGTCGCGTTCTGAGCATCCAAGAGTCATTGTGGATTGCCGGTGAACGAAGTCTGTGAAGGTTTGGAAGTCTCCCTTGAAGACTTACCAGAGTGATTGGGCGAGGATTGGGTGTCCTTAGCTCAAGGAATAAGGTGAAGACACGGTCTTCTGAGTTAATCTCAGCCTCCCTAACCAGACGTACAGTATGGCCGCTGCAAACTTCAAACTTAGAATACTGTCCTGCGCAATCTCCCCCACTGATGTCACAAAGGCGTTTCAACTCAGAGAGATCAAAGAATCAGTGTTCTTCGCAACCTCTTCAACCGCTTCAAGAGAAACGACAATGAAAATGTCCAGCTCACGTTTGATCGCCTCACTGACATCACAAATGAACTTCAAGCTCTTGGCATGGCCGAGATTACCAAGCATGAAATCGTCAAGACTTCTTTGAGATCACTTGATAGCTCCTTTGACACCCTTGCCCTCATGATACAAGAACGTCCTGACTTCAAGACACTCAATCCGTCTGATATACTTGAGAGGCTCAACACACATGAGTTCCAGCTATCTGAGGAAAGAGATATCTACGGCCCAAACTATGGCCGAACTCGTGCTTTGAAGGCAAAAGTTGCCTCCTCATCTGAAGAAGAATCTGATTGCAGTTCTGAAGATCCTGAAGACATTGGAAGGGAACTTGTTATGCTTGTGAAGAAGTTCCAGAAATTCACAAAGAAGAAAGGCTTCAGGAAGTCTTCACGATCTAGCTCAAGGAATGATGAAGCTTCCACACATGATCACAAGAAGAGAACCTGCCACAAGTGCAAGAAACCTGGTCACTACATATCTGAGTGTCCACAGTGGGACAATGAGAAGAAGAAGAAGAAAAGCAAGGAATATGATTCCGATGACAAGAAGAAGAAGAAATCCTCAAAGTATTGTAAGTCTTCTTCCAAGTCTTCATCATACAAGAAGAGCTCATCTAGCAAGGCTCGTGCTTTTGTTGGCAAGGAAATGGATTTAGAGGAGGAGTCTGCTTCAGAGGAGGCAGAGGTGGAGTCTGGAGAGGAGTCGACCTGGCGTTGCAAGTCGGCTCTAGCCCTTGCCTATGTTGCCAAGTCCATCTTCAACACTGAAGACAATGACTTCCACACCAGTGGCTGAAGCTAATGACGAAGACGATCCTACTCCCACCTCTTGCTTCATGGCACGTGGTGCCAAGGTAAAATCACGTGATGCTTACTTTCAAACTTCAAGTGAAGATGACTCGATTGTGAATCCAAATCCAGCTACAGAACACTTGCTAAAATTGCAACTGAACAACAAAAGGCTATGGAACATACTCAAAAACTGTTAGACAAAAGAGATGACCTGTTGGACGCTGAAATGACACGTTCACAGTCCTTAGTTGATGACATAAAAAATCTTCATGCTAAGTACTAAGAACTTGAAGGTCGTCATGAATCACTCTCAACTACTTATGAAAGGCTCTCCTATGATTATCTTCAAAGGAAACAAGATCTTGAGAAACTGAGAGCGGCTCATGAAGATCTTCAAAAAGTGAATGAGTCACTTCGCGCACAATAGATCAGTTCTGCTCAGGATGGATTTGAACCACCATGTTTAAAATGCATTGAGCGTGATAACGCTACATCTGTTGCTGAATGTTCCACTGCTGCTATTGTTTCATTGTCTTCACCTACTAATGTGGTCACTAACCCCTCTGCGGAGGATACCACTGTCGTTGCTAATGAAAATGCTATGTTGAAGACATTGCTTGAAATAGGGATGTACAAAAGTTTGAAGGGACATCAGACTCTCTGCGATGTCCTCAAAAGTAGATTCTAAACCGAAACCCTGGGAAAGAGGGTGTTGGGTTCGAAAGGAAAATGAATGTTGATGGCTAATACTGGAAGCCTGAGCAGTACCCCAAAACCACATGGGTTGCTGCAAAGGAACCTTATCTGGCTTTACCTGTGCTAATCCTATTATCATTGATGAATCCTTTGATGCAAACTATAAACTGTTCAAAAATCATAATGGTGAAGTGTTTGCCAGGTACATTGGTACTAACTGCAGGAATGGACCACCTATGAAGAAGATCTGGGTACCTAAGCGGTACATTGAGAATCTTCCTGTGAATGTCGTCATGACACCACCAAGGAAGAAGACAAACCCCAGACCTATAGCTTCATGTGGCCCAAAGGCTTCATACATATACAGGACTCACATGAGTCACCCTAACGCCAATGTTTTGCAGGGAAATCATGCTCAGACTTATGAATATGAGCGTGTATCTTTGAACCACTATGTTCATAAGACTAAGAACTTTTCTGCTTATTCATATGAGTATCATTCATCTCCTGCAAGGCTATTTGCTAGGGCTCCAAAGCCGAAATTCTCGAGATGCTGCACTTAGACTCATTGCTTCTAAGCCCCCATGAAGATGTGGGTGGCAAGAAGAACTAACTCTCTTTGCATAAAAGCGGTCTCCGACCAGCAATCAATGGCGTCCGATACTATTCTTTGGGGACCTAAAACTCACTTGAGGGCATACGATGAAATGTCATTCTATATGCTTCACATCTGAATTCCTTATCAGTCATACCATGTCCTAACTTTGTTATAAGCTGTGACTGTCCCTATATGTGTCAGATGCTTATGCTTCACAACACTCTTGTGAAGCCTATCCTCCTAACTGCACTGTAGGGTACATCACCAAAAGCTTCAGAATGGATCATGGACAGTGGATGCACAAATCATATGACTGGTGATCGAAGTCTTCTCATGGACTCAACCTTACGTCCATCCGACAAAAGTCACATTACATTTGCTTACACTGGTAAAAGCAAGGTATTGGGTCTAGGTAGAGTTGCAATCTCAAAGGATCAACACATGGACAAAGTGATGCTTGTTGAATCCCTTGGTTTCAACAATGTACATCTCAATGCTTTGTGACTTGAACATGATTGTGATATTTGGCAAATATCTTTGCCTTGTACTAATGGAATCGACAAATCTCCGTCTTTGAAGGGTATCGAAAAGATGATCTATACATAGTAGATTTCTCGGCAGGTCCTGACTTGCCGTATGTCTTCTCACAAAAGCTTTGAATCTGGCTCTGGCATCGAAGGCTGGGACATCTTGGCATGAGAAACTTACACTCACTCGTCAAGAAGAAGCATGTCATTGGCATCGAGGATGTCAAGTTCAAGAAGGATCATCTGTGGTGCTGTGAAATTTGGAAAGATGACAAGGGCAAAGCACCCTCAAAGACAATCATGACAACATCTCAACCCTTCGAGCTGTTACACATGGACTTATTTGGACCTACTCACTACTCCACCCTCACAACAACTGCCTGTCTCTATGGCTTCGTCATTGTTGATGACTACTCAAGATACACATGGGTTCATATAATTCTTTACAAGACTGAAGTGCAAGATGTCTTCAGGCGCTTTGCCAATCATGCAATGAACAATTATGGCGTGAAGATCAAGCACATCAGAACTGACAATGGCACTGAATTCAAGAACACTGGACTTGATCTGTATCTGGATAAAATGGGAATCACTCATGAGTTCTCTGCTCCGTACACACCTCAGCAAAACGGCATTGTTGAGCGCAAAAACAGAACCCTCATTGAGATGGCTCGAACAATGCTAGATGAGTACAAGACACCAAGAAAGTTCGGCACGAAGCTATTGATACAGACATGTCACATCATCAACCGTGTATACATTCATAAGCTTCGAACAAAACATCATATGAGCTACTTCTTGGCAAGAAGCCAAGCGTCGATTACTTGAGGTATTTGGAGCAAGATCTTTGGATAAAGGATCCCCATCACAAGTCAAAATTTGCACCGAGGCTCACGAAGGCTTCATGCTTGGCTATGGAAAGGATTCACACTGCTCTGAGTCTTCAACCTTTATCTATACAAAATCGTTGAAGCTGTAGATGTGAAATTTGATGAAACCAATGGTTCACAAAAGAGATTACGCCAAGTACACTTGATGAAGCTCCTTCAAACGAGGCAATCAAGCTGATGGGAACTGGTGAAATCATGCCCTCTGAAGCACAACCTGAAGAGGAACTTATTATCTCTGCACCAAATCAACCTGAAGACAATGCTCAAACCGAAGACAATCCTCCCAATGATGACAATGATCAGCCAGAGCAAAATCTTCGTCCTGTTCATCCTCGTGTTGCAAATGAAGTTCAAATAGAGAAGATAATTGACAGCATCAATGCACAGTGCGCTCACTCGATCAAAACAACACAGACTAGCAAACTTCGTGGGCACTTTTCATTTGTGTCAATATCAGAACCCAAGAAAGTTGCTGAAGCTTTTATGGAACCAGAATGGATTCAAGCCATGCAAGAAGAACTTCAACAGTTCAAACTAAATAATGTTTGGGAACTTGTCAAGCGACTGATCCTCATAAGCATAACATTATTGGAACAAAATGGATATATCGAAACAAGCAAGATGAGCATGATCAAGTAAATCGAGAAACAAAGCACGTATTGTGGCTCAAGGATACACTCAAGTTGAAGGAATTGACTTGATGAAACATTTTCTCCTGTTGCTAGGCTTGAAGCTATTAGCATCTTTGCTAGCCTATGCTAATCATCACAATATCTTGCTATATCAAATGGATGTAAAGAGTGCATTTCTCAATGGCAAGATTGTAGAAGAAGTATATGTCACACAACCACCTGGCTTTGAAGATCCAAAACATCCTGATATGGTGTACAAGCTAAACAAGGCATCAGTATGGCCTTAAACAAGCCCCTCGTGCTTGGTATGATCTGATCAAAGACTTCACGAAGAGCAAAGGCTTCAAACCTGGATCCTCGATCCCACACTCTTCACGAAGACATATGATGGTGAACTGTTTGTGTGCCAAATATATGTGGATGACATAATCTTCGGATGCACCAACCAGAAGTACAGTGATGAGTTTGGGTACATGATGCAAGAGCAATATCAAATGTCCATGATGGGTGAGCTGAAGTTCTTCCTTGGTCTTCAAATTAAATCGACAAAGGAATGGCATCTTCATATCTCAAGAAAAATACCTTAAAGACTGTCTGAAGAAGTTTGGAATGGAAGACTGCAAAGGCTACACAACGCCAATGCCATCCAAACACCATCTTGGTCCCGATGACAATGGTAAAGAGTTCGATCAAAAGGTATACCATTCCATGATTGGTTCTTTGCTTTATTTATGTGCATCTAGGCCAGATATTATGCTTAGTGTTTCAATGTGTGCTCGATTCCAAGCGGCACCAAAGGAATTGCATCACTTAGCTGTGAAGCGAATTCTTCGATATTTGGCTTACACCCCAACACTCGGATTATGGTATCCCAAGGGCTCAAAATTTGATTTGGTTGGATTCTCGGATCTGATTATCTTTGGTGACAAGGTGGATCGCAAGTCAACATCGGGCACATGTCATTTTCTTGGTCGATCACTTGTCATTGGTCTTTGAAGAAGCGAGCTGTATCACTCTCAAGCTGCTGAATCTGAATACATTCTTCTTTGGATCTGTTGTGCTCGGCTTCTATGGATGAAGCAAACTCTCAAGGACTATGGAATCAACCTGAAACAAGTACCTCTCTTCTGCGACAATGAGAGTGCCATCAAAATAGCCAATAATCCAGTCCAACACTCGAAGACAATGCACATTGAAATTCGTCATCACTTTCTCAGAGACCATGTTATGAAGAAAGATAACGATATCATTCACGTCAACACTGATGAGCAACTGGCAGATATCTTCACAAAGCCCTTGGATGAGAAAAGGTTTTGCAAGTTACGGTGTGAGCTAAATATCTTGGAATCCTCTAATGTCCTGTGATCAGGCACACATCCTAACACTTATGCATGTTGATGACTTAGATGTGCCACACACAAAGTAATGTATATCTTCAATCAATGAAGATTTACACTCTGCGTGTGAATACATTAACATGGAATTTGACTTCGGAGCACCACGATAATTGTGCGCCGTGTCTGGGTCTAATACTTCCTATACGGTGGGTAACGCCACCACCAACTTTTTGTTTGAAGTGTTTCACTCAAGGCGTTATATTGCAATGACTTCGCATTTGGTTTGTCTTCAGTTTCAATTTGTCTTCATGATTTGATTGCTTTCCGATATATATATATATATATATATATATATATATATATATATATATACTAGTGTTCTGTCCTCTACAGCATTCACTTATAGCTATGTCTTCAAGGTTGGATCTTTTGAACTAAGTGAATGTGATCGGACCCTAACCTCTCTATGCTTCCTAACTTAAACTCTATCTGTCCAAATCATATGCATTCATTGGCTGTCGAATGTCTTCTCTGCGTCCTAGTCAGTAGAAGGCAAAGAGACAAACATTAAATCTGATTTAAATGTCTTATCTTTATTGTTGAAATCCGGAGAAGCCGGAACAACTCTCCTACATGCCTGGCGGGCGTGGGAACGTGGGACAACCCTGAGTGTGTTGCATGCTTGACACGTACCCCTCAGATGTGAACCGCCAGGGGCACCAGCGTAATTGCGCTGTGTCTCTCACCTACTTATAAATACTTGTCCCCTGCAGTAAAGAAATCCTTCTTCCACCACTCCACCTCCGCCAAAACCCTAGCGCCACTGCTAGCTCGCGACGACGCCGGCGACGAAGCGCTTAGCTGTCGCGACTTCTCCGACGCCGTCCTCACACCGTCCGCGGACATCATCCTCTCCGCCGTCACCGTAGGTGTCCTCCGTCGCCAAGTTAGGGCACGGTGGCCTGAACTGCTCGGTCTCCTATTCTTCCCATCTAGCAGTTCTTCATGCGGTAATTATAACTCTATTTTTACCACTTTTTTTATCTTCAAGATTCATCCTGTTTACCGAAAGGAGTTTCTGTCTATTCAAAGCTAGATCTATTCCGTCTGCATCTCATACTGCTTAGTCGATTCACTTAGATTTCTTGTCCAGTTTGATTCCTCACTTGTACTTATTCACGGATTGGTACAAATCTGGAACCAACTCACCTATATAAGTGAATGTCCTCGCATCATGAGGTCAATGTCTTCAAACTGATTTATCTTCAAAATCTTCTGAGAATGCATATGACCTCTTCCCCTTCTCTCGCATCTCTAATGCTGTCACAGGTACATGTCCGTGGGAGAATCCCTTGGTTCTCATAGTCTTTATTCGTTTGCAGAATACTTACAGCATCATATAAATTCTCCTAAAGCTAGTTCCTGCTTGACCAGCAAGCGTAAATCTCTGAAGCCTTTGAACGTATTGAAGCCTTTCAGCTTGAAGTTCATGGCTGCAGAAAAATCAACAAGGAAGGGTGGCGGGCAGTAGAGAAGGAACATCTAAAGATCGCTTGATGACTTAGGAGAAATGTACAAGGCAGATCCGAAGAAAATTATCATCGAGAGAAAAGCGTGAATCAATGGATTCGGCGCTATTGGGCTGAGGAGTGGTTCAAGTACAAGTTTGTAACGAAGGAATATGCAGAGAAGCATGCCATCAAGAGACCTTGGGGAGATATCCTCTATCGAGGCCTTCAACCCAAGAGCCGAGCTGAAGCCATTGACCAAGGCTTCTATCCTTGCATGGTCCGTGGCCCACAGCCTGAGAACGCAGATCCCACCTCACTACTATGGTGTCGTGACGACTCTCTCTTCAAGCGCAACTACCGGTTCTTTGTGGCTCGACCAAGAAGAACAAGAAGTCCTTGGGCTTGGACTTCAACCCAGTCCCTCCGCTCCCGTCTTGTGGCTCCCGTGAAGCTAATCCCAATGAGATCGGCCCTTCTCCAACCTTGACGGCCTCATCACTTACATCATGGTCCAAGGTGCCAGGGTAGATCATTCTGACAATGATGCTGACTCTGATGAAGCCCCTGTCCTCCTCCAAAGCCGCAGAAGCAAAAGAAGTCAAAGGCTTCAACCTCATTGCACCTCAGAAGGCGTGCGTGCGAAGCCAGCAGCCCTTGCACCTCCTGAAGCCAGTGTGCAGTCTGAAGATCAATCCCGTGTCTCCAAGAGAACGGAGAAGAAGAAGAAGCAACTTGTCAGACCATCTGATAAAAGAGCCTTAACTCCTGCTGCCATTCTGCGTGAAGAACCCATTGATCTATCAAGTGATGAAGATCTTGATGATGATGCTCTTGAGCAGCTGATAAAGTGCAAAGAAGAAGCAGAAATCTTCAGCAACTTACCTCTCTTTGATGTGGCCATCATCCACAATTTCATTGATGAGTGGTTTGACACCTCCAACGTCAGCTTTGAAGATTTACAGCTTCCCATTGGCCTCAGTGTCACCTTCAATGGCGTCATTGCTTCTGAGCTAGCTCTCACTCAGCGCATCGTTGAGCTCAAGAACAAGATTGACTATGAGAAGGCTTAATTCAAGAAGCATGTGGCCAAGCTAAGTGTTCAAGACGTCAAAAACTTCAAGGTCATGCTGCATGAGCTTAAAGAAGCTTTTCTCAAGAAGCGCCAAGAAGCTCAAGGCTCTCGAGGCGCATGAAGATTTTGGTGATAAGTGTGTACTACGCCTACTGATGAAATTTGAGAAGCGCAAGTCACTTGGCCGTCCTGGCATTGACCCCAGGATGGCTGCAAAGAGGAAGAAGAAGCACCCTGCTGAACAGCCTGAGCCTTCAAGCCAAGAAACCCCTCGCATTATCTTCCCAAGCAGCATGACTGGCTCGAAGCCAAAGGTCTCCACAACCGCTTCAGAATAGAAGAAGACAAGGGCTGCCGAGGCTGACGCCAAAAAGAGGAAGCATACTGAAGCTTCTGATGCCGCTCCCTCCAAGAAGAAGCGCAAGACCAAGAAGATTAGGGCTGCTTCCACAGAGCCCTTAGTCGTTGAACCCATTTCCGTGGTTCGCCCTGTGTCAGTTCATCAAGAACGAAGAATGGTTGTCCATGAGCACTGCTACCACGAGAGGCTCATGAGGTTGAAGATATTCAGCAATTTGAACCCACGCTGCTGAAGACATTGGTCAAGATGACAATGTACATGATGATGAAGTTCTTCCTCAGATCGAATATGAAGTGGTATCATCGCCTGTTCATACGAACAGCAAACTCATCAGCATTGGTCGTCCATTGACGCCAATTGCTCAGGATGCATCGTGGGCTAATCACCCACAACAACAACAAGACTCCCCTAGTACTCCCCAACAACAACAACAACAACAAGCTACACCCCCAGTGCAAGAAGAGGATGAAGACTTTCAGGCTCAGCCAACTCCATCTCCTAAGGTGAAGCCAGGCGCCCGCGAGCTTCACAGAGGACAAAGGCACAGAAGTCCATCATCGAGCGTTCGAGAAGGAGAAGTGCAACGTTCACCTATTACCACGACAAGTATTTTGAGAACCTGCTCCAACGGTGAATGTCTCCAGTCTGAAGCACATCTTCTTTGAAGACATTCGGCTGCATCAGCCAATGAAAATGAAGAAGAAATCGTGTTCCTACTCCCAACAATTGAAGAAGAAGCGGTTCATGATCTGAACATGCTCTGCCCGACCCTCCCTTTCGTCAAGAGGAGGTTGACAATGTTGAGGCTGCCACCACCGCGCCAATGAAGCGATGGCGTAGTCATGGTGGCGCTAATGTGGAGTCTCGCCAACTAGTGTGCTGAAGCTAATGTGGCGGATCAACCTTAAACCACCGATCTTCGCACTGAAACCAATGAGGATCTGCACTGAAGCAAATCGACAATGCTGCTCGAAGCTTTTGTTGTGCAGCCTGATGCCTCAACTGTTGCCCCTGCTCCTGTTCCGCCACCAAGGCCTCACACAATTGAGCAAGCATACAGTCATGGTAAGCTTACTACTGTCCGATGGCCCATTCTGGTGCCTCCACCCTCTGCCTCAGGACAACAATTTGACTATCATGTTGAGCATAGGCCTCAGGTCCAGAAGCCAAAGCCCAGGTTGCCAAGGTTTCCAGGCACTGCCAACTCACCAGGGTCATTCAATGCTAATGGCTTCAAAAGCCACAATACCTTCTTTGACAGCGCCAAGAACCCCTACTCCAAGCCAAGGATATCATCAGATCGGTTACGGAGCTATCGTGAGAGAAGCTATTACTCATGCGTGCTATATGATCAAGGGCGCATTTTCCCGCATATGCGCCTCGACACTGAAGCTATTGCTGGATTGCCGTGCTTAGAAGAAGCACTTGATTGCTTTCGCGATGCGGGTCTGTTCCACTTTGTGACAGACAAAGAACATTGGAATGAAGAGCTATTGCTTCAATTCTATGCCACTCTGCACATTGGCGGCTACTACAGGGACATCAAGACATGGGTTCTCGAGTGGATGACTGGAAATGTTCATCATGAAGCCAAAGCTATGGATATAATTGAGCTTACAGGGCTAGCCACTCTGGAGAACTATATGAACCTAACTGTCAGCTACACCGCAATGCTGTGGAGAGCATCTTTCATAAGCCCGAACCCAATATGAGCCAGATGTTGAGCATGATGAAGCCCTTGCCATATGATGCTGAGTATCCCACACATTTCTTTGTTGAAGACCTTGAGTATCTGCCTCGCACCATATATCATATTATCAGGCGAACTCTATGGCCAGTTAAAGGACACTCATCAGCAGCCAAGCTTGAAGAAGCTATGAAGACATTGGTCTTCTATATTCTCAATGGCATCAGCTTCAACACTCAGGAATTCTTCATCAGGCAACTTGCTGCTTCCGGCTCTGACCTATTTGGTCTGAAGTTTTATGCTCCATGGGTTATGCACCTCATCAATCGACACTCATCTGTCAATTATCAGCCCTCTGCTCGCAATCATATAATCTTCCTGCCAGAGGTTGATATGTGAGTTGATGCTATATATTCTGAACCTGCCAAGACGCCGCTTTGTCTTCATAATATTGGGCACCAAAGCTTCACTCAGCCTATTGAAGGTGTTCAAGCAGCAACACGAATCTATCCACGGGCTGGTAACACTCGTCTGCCTCACCGAGCGCCCACTGAAGCCACTGAAAGCAACATTGCACAAAGGCCTCGGAAGCGTTCTCGCGTTCTCAATGACCGAGAACTTCTTGTGGCCCTTCATCAGAAACAAGATAAGCATCATTTCTGGCTCAAGAGACAGATGCAAAGCATCTTGGTGGATGTCAATCACATTCGCAACCTTGCCACCAAGAATGCCTTTGTTGCTCATTAAACCTGCCGGCGATCATGGAAGAGTTTGACCTTGCTAAGTGCGGAAGCTGCTCTTCAAGACGATGGCTTCAATGAAATATTCCAGTTCGACTCCACTCCTCCACGGACTGCTACCCTGCGTCGAACTCCATATCTTGAAGACTCTGAATATTCCTCCTCCGCGGCAACGGTAAATGCCAGAGTGATCGATGATGAAGATGATGCTACTTCACCACCTCCTACTGCTGCACGCATCGACACTGCACCAAGTTTGTCTGCACCGCCAACCAACGACGACAACCCTGCTACTTCACCTACTCATGATGACGAGTAGATGCTCTATGTCTTCAAACCTTTTTGGTCCGTACTGACAAAAGGGGCAGAAGCGTATGAGTTGATAGTCTTCAAGCGGGTTCATATGGGCGGTTGCATTATATTTTGCTGTGTGCTTACAACTCTTGCGTTTTGAAACATTTGGTTCTTTGAGTTGTAACACCTAATCTTGATGGTCGTCTGCTACTTATTTGCTTTCCTATGATGCGATGATAAATTCCGCATGTGCGGTGATAACTTCCGCACTTAGATCATTCTGCAGACGTCCATTTTTCATTATGCATGTCATTCTTATTGCAATATCATTTCATGCATGATGAATTATCTTCATAAGTTGAAGTGGATCTCCACAAGTACAACCTGCCATGTGCATTTGCATTCCAAAAGCAAATTACTTATATGCACATCTTCAGGGGGAGCCCTTGCAACTTATGAAGACAATTCCCTATCCTTACAATTTCACATACTTTATCCCCGTTGAAAACTTCAATCAGTTTGTCACCAATCACCAAAAAGGGGGAGATTGTAAGTGCATCTAGTGCCACCCCTAGTTGGTTTTGGAGTATTGACGACAAAGTTGGTTGAGGGACTGATGCGTTTGTGAGAATTGCGGGATACGCAGTAGTGTCCCTCATTGATTCGGTTTACCTACGGAGATGACCCTAAAAATGTATGAAGACATTGAAGACAATGGTGGTATGAGAAGATATTCATATTGAAGACTATGACATGAGAAGACATTGTGTGAAGACTTTGGGCCTTGAAGGCTGTGTGGTTTCGTTGTTTCCTTTTCTTCTTTGTTGAGTCATAGGAACCACCGTCTTTGTTAAGTGGGGTCCAAGTGAACTAAGTCGAGTGGTGAAGTGATGCTCAACTCAAATCCTATGTCTTGAGCGAAGAAAATGAGAGCAAATCTTATCCAGAGCTGGATGAGTCAGCTTTACTTGTAGCTCAAGTAAAGTTGCCGCGTGTGTTTGAAATCTGACCGTTGGAACACATGTCAGTGCCTTAGTGACCCAGGGTCATTTTGGACAAATCAGGTCGGGTTGCCTAGTGGCTATAAATAGCCCACCCCCTACACCATAAATTGGGGCTGCTCAGAGTTTGTGCACGGCTTTTGTCATTTGAGAGCAACCCACCTCGAAGCATTTGAGAGAGAGAAATCCTTGCGAGGACAAAGCCCAAACACCCATAGCCAAAGAGTGTTACGCATCTTGAAGTCTTTACATGCATGTGACACGAAGACTTATTACACTTGAGGACTGTGAATCCTCCGGTGGTTAGGCGTCACGTTACGAGCATCCAAGAGTCATTGTGGATTGCGGTGAGCGAAGTCATGAAGGTTTGGAAGTCTCCTTGAAGACTTACTAGAGTGATTAGGCGAGGACTGGGTGTCCTTAGCTCAAGGGAATAAGGTGAAGACACAGTCTTTTGAGTTAAATCTCAGCCTCCTAACTAGGCGTCAGTTGTCACAACAAGCTGGGAACTGGTCCAACAAATCATGTGTCTTCAACAAGCAACTGGTTCTATCCCTTCCAACCTTACTTAAGTTTGTCTTCATGAAGTCATTGCTTATCTGTGTATCTGTTTGACTTCATTGCTTGACTACTATTGTTGATTGGCTTCACACTATCTTCCATCTTGATCCTTTCTACCTAACTGCTATTAGTCCTGTACTTTCACATCATTACATACTTGACAATGGATTGTTTAGGGTAGTTTATCTTCCGCTGCATATCAATTAGGTTGGTTCTGTTGTTTGTCTTCGAAACTTCCAAGTTTTGAAGACTTTCATAAAAATCGTCTATTCACCCCCCTCTAGTCGATACTAGCACTTTCACTATCCTTCTGTGTTTCCCTACCGACTCTTACTTCTGCTCTGACCGAATGGATTATGAACTTTTCAGTGCCGCAAATTCTGGTACCTCCATGGATATTGACAGGGCCCAAGGTGACGAAGAGACTGAGGATGCGGCAACTTCCAAAGCTGGTACGATTTTGCAATCTTGAACTTGCTCTGTCGACTGGGTTGTCGGTCGATTGAACTCCTATGGTTGCATTTTGTTGCAGCTCTACGGGACGTCATTGAGCTTCCAGACGACGAGGAAGAAGTGCCTCTGAAGACTACGGGAAGGAGGGACAGGGCTTTCAGCAGGAAGACGGCCGTAAGCCAGGAGCCTCAGTCGACATCAGCGCCGGAGGCGGTGGTCCCGTGATCCGGAGATCCGGCTCGGGCCAATGTTTCTTTTGCCAATCCATTGTCGACTGAATGTCCCTCGGCATCGACTGCTCAAGACTCCGCTTCACCTGCATAGTTCCATGCTTCAGATCCTGTGATCGCTTCAACTATATTGCCGTCATCGCTTTTTGCTGCATATCACACTCCAGACGACCCGTCGAGTGCCGCCAGGGAAGACCTTCTCCAAGCAAACCTTATGATGGAACAGATGAAGGTGGTGCACGAGGCCAGTCAGGTTGCCTACAATGCCAGCTACACTCTGCATGTGTCGGGGGCTCGCTGGCGCCTCCGAGCACCTATGGGGCACTTGGGGGCCCCTTCTGGTTCGGCAGGGGAGCGAGGGCCGCGCGCAGAGCAGATCGAGGTCCGGTGCTTGCTGGGAGGCAGGCAATCTTTACCCAACCGGGGCTCTCCGGAGATAACACCTCTTGTTGCTCTGTGTTGTTATTTGATCTAGTTGACGTGCGGCGAAAAGAGGAGCTGTGGGTGTCGAATGGACGAACCACTTCTCGTGCGCATAGGCCTCCCTTTTATAGTCGAAGGGGTACCCACGGTGGCGGCGTGGGAAGAGGGGTAGAAAAGCGTAAGCGTAGGTTGGTACAACAATACACAATGATGCCCTACCTAACTCTAACGGCGGGGGACAAGGGCATTAAATGCCCGTCCGGTCGCCCAACGGTCACGGTGGAGTGACCGTTAAGTGAGCCTCCGGGTGCCACGATGGCGCCTCTGTCGACTCCGTTTGCCACCTCGCTCTGCATGGTTGCGTAGTATCTCGCCACGTGCTCTTGGGATGGCACAGTGATGACGCGTCCTTTGGGTCGCTGGAGTTGGGTGGCAGCCTTGCATGCGGCAAGTGCCTTGCCGCGATCCCTTTGTTGTGCCGGCAAGCTTGCGACGCTGGACCTGCCGGGGCCTTGCTGAGCGCCGGCAAGTTTTCCGTGATGCCATGGTTAGCCCTCGGCAAGCTCCTCTTGCCGGGGGCCGTCATTCTTGGCTGGTACTTTGTTCTTGAATGGCGGTGATAAGGAGTGAGGGGAACCTTGCGGACGTCAGGCGAGTCTCGCCCTGAGGTGCTTCTGTTGCCCGTGCACAAGTTCGGGTACTAAGGTACCCCCTACTTTAATACAAGACAGAGCCCCGAACTGGGCCATACGGTGCCGGCGTTGTTGGGCGGGCCCAAAGCGATCTGCGGGCACCGTGGCACAGGTCTGCACAGCAACAGCGGGCTCCGCACCCACCGCGCTCTCCATAGCGCAGCGTCGATTGCGGCGTCGTGGAGGCGTGGGTCAATACTTAATTCCAGAAATGCATAACGCTTCGCATCCCCGTTTATAAGCGAGAGGACGGGGCCGTTCCCCACTTCCGCCACTCGCAGTTCCTTCCTCCAAAGCTCGTTGTTCCCCCTCCCCGCCTCCCGAATCGAGAGGAAAACAGCGCTCCGCCGCCCGTCGCCGCCGTCGCTTTCGCCCCCCCGTCATGGCTCAAAACCGGAAAGGCTCTGAAGGCCGCGAAGGCTGCGAAGCCGCGAAGGCCTTGAAATCGGCGAGGCGATGGAGCTCGAGCGCTGCTGCGAAGCAGTGCTCTTTCCCCGAGCTTACCCGGGCGTTGCGGCGGAGTTTTACCTTTATGGTCGGAAGCAGCGTGCGCATCCGCGCGCCGGTGATTTCATGAAGGCCTCCAAATCGAAGAAGTGCCCGGGGGTATTACTTCTTCCTGTGTTCTTCTCTGCGGGCTCGCCCACCTTTTCCGATTTCTTTTGCGATATCATGAACACCTCTGGGTTTCATCTGCTTGACTTCACCCCAGCGCTGTTACGGCGATGGCGGTATTCGCACATCTCTGCGAGAACCGTCGGCATCCTCCCAATGTGTCCCTCTTCCGTCATTACTTCTCCCTCGGGCGAAAAAGGAGCCGCTGGCGGCGGAATCGCTGGACTTCCGGATGGGTATGAAGGAGGTGTACTTGTCGAGGCGAACTCCGCAGCAAGTGGGGCGAGTGGAGGCGGAGTGGTGTTGGATCTGTGGCGACAACCGCCGTCGTTCACCGAAGGCGCAAAGACTCGGGTGGTGCGTGGCAACGGCTGGAAGCGCTCTATCGTCGGACGACGCCTAAGTGTCGTCGCCACCACCCGAATCCTCCGGCTCGGGCATGCCGGGCTCACCCAGGCGGTTGGCGGATTTCCTTCGTCGCCGTGTCGCCCCCGCAGCGAAGCGGCCTGCTGGCGGTTCAGCGGCCGGCAGATTTCATGAGGCTGCGCCCGGCCGCAACTTCAACTTCACGGTCATGGAGCTCGGCGCGATGTTGAGAAATGTTCAAGCATGATCCCAATCACCCAGTGGTTCCGGTTGGCGGGCGTCGTCCCTTTGTGCAACAATTCCCAGCGTGATCGCATGTCATGCGATGATGCAGTGTGATTCGCATGGGATAAGCGAAGCTGGATAGAGCCGCTGCCAAGGTCATGCAACAATTCTTTGACAACTTGTCGGGCGGCGATCAACTCGATGGCGAAACTCCTCACCAGCGCCACCTTTGCCGAAGAGCTAGCGTACATTGCTAGCCGGGCGAAGAACGCCCGCAGCCGCGTGGCAATGGCGAGTTCAGTTCTGTTGGCGAGGCCGGACGCCTTGCGGCGGCAAGCCTTGCCGCCCGAAGCGCTAGCCGGAGAAAGCGAAAAGCGAAGGAGGTCGAGGCGAATGGCGGAGTCCGCCAGGGCGCTTGATGGCCAGCCGTCTTGGGTGACCCGCTGCGGCGAGCCCCAACACAACCCCAATTCCGTCCGAGAAGGCGCCTCCGTCGGGTCGGTGGCTGGCGGAGAACGAGCCGCCCAGCAGCGGCGCCGTGGGACACGTTCTCTGCGGCGGGCGCCGCGGCATGGCGGATCCAGGCGCGCCCGGCAACCGAGGCGGGGTCTTCCCGGGCCGCCACGCCTGACCCTGCCGTAGCCCTTGGCAAGCGCTGGAGGGAGTCCACCCCTCCACCACGTCGTGCCGAGAGGGTGCGGAGTTCGATCTCTCCGCTGAGCTCCGGCGGCGACGAGGAGGAGGAGGAGGGGGAATAAGGCTTTCTTCGCATCATGCTTGTCCTTCTCTCAATCTTTATTGTTGCTTGTCTTGTATCTAATCTGCTTTTCTCCAAACTTCTCTCTCGTACTAGGACTTAGGCGGAGAGGCGAAGAGGCCAAGGTCCCCATGGTCGGCGTCGAAGACGATCCTGCCGTGGTAGCAGAAGATACGTCTGAGACCATTTTGACGGACCCAGTCCCTTCTCCTCGCAACAGCCCCCAGCACAGCCCTCGGCGTGAGCGTCTTGATTCATCCTTCATCATGGGGGGGTGCAAGATCGTTTCTTCCTCAGCCAACGTCTTGATCGTTGGCCCTTTTGTATGCAGGAGAAGAGCAGGCCCACCAGGAGCAGCCGGAGTTTGACGTAGAGGTGTCGTCGGCATCCACTACGCCACCGAGAGCCGACTCCCCGGTGTGGGAGCCGTCTCCGACAAGGAGGGGGTCCCCGGCAAGGGGCGAGACCGGCGAGCCCCCTGCGATGGAACCCATGTTCGTGGAGTCCAGCGCAGGTGAGCTTCCTCATCGGGGGCTTTCCCTTGGATCCTGCTGAACTCTCTTTATTTTCTTCTGGTTGTTGATTATCTCTTTTCTTCCCTGCCTTCAGATATTCCCTTGGGGACCCGATGGAGGCGAGGCCGTCGAGGGGACGGCCGTGGCAACAACGAGGACGCCGCTGCCACCGAGGAAGGGGCGGCTTGGAGGAGTCCTTGGCGAGGAGGAGCCGGGGGCCAAGCACAGGGCCAGCGAGGGGTCGGTGATCGCGCCGACGGCCCGGGGGACGCAGGAGCACAAGGTGCTGTGCCAACCGCTGATCCCTCCGCTGCTGGCGCGGCACCGAGCTCCGAGGAGCCCCAACCCAGCGTATACTTGAAGGCCGGCGCGGGTGTGTATATCAAGCTCCCCTGGGCATCGAGCTCCAGGGCGCCAGTTGAAGGAGAGGAATTTGATGGGGAGGTACTTGCCTCTGCTAGGCTGGCGGTGGTCGATAGGCCAAGCAGCAGCAGCGGCGAGTCATAGGAGGAGGAGTTGCTCCGGAAACTGGTGTCACTCTACCGCGCCCGGCAAGCGGCTTCGTGTCGAGGAAGCACTTTCGTCATGAGCGGGGCTGACATAGAAAGCACGTGGAAGAGCTCAAGAGCGCAACCAGGAGGCCCTCCGGTCCATCGCCGAGGAGAGGCGCAGCTTCGATGAGGCGCGAAAGCGTTCATTGCGAGAAGGCGGTGAAAGCGGCGAGATTGCCGCCGAGCTGTCCAAGCGGGACGGCGGCTGATCTGCAGCGTACTTGGACAGCCATGATGAGGAGCTCGTCGGTCGGGAACAGATCACTTGGCGGGAAGCTGAAGGAAGCGAAAGAGGCGCCCGGCTGCGAGGCCGCCAAGAAAAATTTGGAGGAGAAAGTAGCGTGGCTGGGCGGATCGGCGAGGAAAGACGCGAGCTTACCGCACTCGGCGACCGCGAGGAGGGCAGCGCAGCGGTGATCTGCAAGCCCAACTCTCAAGAAGATCAAAGAGCTGGGCGCCGCCAAGGACTCGGCTGATCTGGGGCTGGCTGGCGCCGCCTTGGCGGAGGCGCTGGGCGCCGCCAAGAAGCGGAAGATACCCTAAGGAAAGACCTCAAGGACCATGAGGAGCTCTTGGCGAGGCGCTGAAGCCTAGAACACCCTCAAAACCACGGTGGAGCTACGGGCGGAAGGCCTCGTCAACATTGCAGCGCTCATTGATGAGGAGTTGGCGGAGCTGGACTTGCGGGCCGGATATTCCACGAAGCGAGCGTCAACCCAGCGCCAAGCTCACGCTTTTCTTCAAGGATGTGGTGGCGGCGCTGCGGCAGCTCGGGAAAGGATCCGAAGCGGTTGGCCATGAGTCGCGCGCCGTCTGTGCCGGGGTCCTGGAGAAAGTGTTGGTGAAGGTCCTCTTCCGCAACCCGGACGTCGACCTCTCCCGCGTCACCAAAAAGCTGCCGGCGGGTGTTGATGTCGAGGGCCTCAGGGCCATCGTCGCACCCATCGTGGATAAAGTGAACGAGGTTAGGAGGCTCGATGGCGGGCGCGCGGATTAGGTTGCTCCTCTTCTCCCCTTTCCTTGCTGCTGCCATTTTAATTATGGGAACAATTCGAGTTAGTGCCATAATAAGTCATTCTTGTAATATTACTTAATTATGGGTACTGCTTGCCGCGCTATTCCCTTTATTTTGTTGCGTCCTTTGTATGCTTTTACCCAGCGTTTTGAGGGACCTTGCGGGGCAAGCACACTTCTTTGAGTCTTGAGCGTCGGCAGCCATTGGCGGTCTTGCCTCCGACAAGGAATCTTGTCGGGCTAGTTACAACTCACTTTCGTATTGTCGGCGGGCTCAAAAACAACGCAGGGCGCAACAGCTGCTTAGTCGATTCCTCCGCGCACAGGTTTGCCATACAAAGCACGAACGTTCAAGGGCTATAGCTGGGAAAGAAATTTAAATTTGAGCGGGCCCAAATTTTAGCTACTTAGCTTTTCTGTCTTCGGCGTCCCGGCAAGGCTAGATTCCTTTGAACGTCGCCTGTTCCATACTTCTACCTTCTCTCCCCCCCGGTGAACTTGCGGGCGGAGAATCTTACATCTATGAGAAGAAAGAAGAAAATAATTGTATGGAACCTTAAGGTTCGCTATTGCTTACCGGGGTGGTGTGCTGCGAGTGTCGAATCTGATGCAAAAGGAAGATAATGCATTAAATTTGGCGAGATCTGCGAACTTTATTTACATACGAGGACTGCGCCCGGCTTTGTACAAAGGGTTACATCACGGCAATGGCAATGCTTGTACAAAAGAAAATGGTTGCGGAATGGGTCCGGCAAGCTGCGCCTCATGGGTAAAACTTGCGAAGATGTTCTATGTTCGGAGTTGCTCCTTTGGAGCGCCATCTTCGGTCTCAAAGCGGACGGCGCCGGGCCTAGTGACTCGTTTCACCGGTAAGGGCCTTCCCACTTGGCGTCAACTTGTTTGAATTCTTGGCGGATTGAACCCGCCAAAGAACAAAATCGCCTTCCTCGAAGGTTCGGCATTAACTGCGGCAATGATAGCGGCGCAAAGCTTCTCTGTGTGAGCAGCTCGCCTGCAATGACTGAAGGCGATTCTCCTCGAGGAGCAGCGCGTCATCTTGTCTAGCTGCTCTTGCTCAAGCTCATCATAGCGAGCACTCGTGGTGACCCGTATCTGAGTTCCGTGGGAGAAGCTGCTTACGCTCCGTGAAGCGAGAGCAAAGAGGCGTTTGGCTGGTGGCTCGATTTGGCGTCGTCTGATCGACCAAAGAACCACCGCAGCTGCTCAATCCAATTTCTTCCGCACTTGCGCAGCCTCTCGAAAGTTACGGTCTTGAGCCGCGCAGCACTTGGCGTTCGCTCTCTGCTTGACCGTTGCTTCTCGGGTGAGCAACAGAATCAAAGCAAATCTTGGTGCCAAGATCTTGGGCGTACTGCATGAAGGCTTGGCTTGTGAATTGTGTGCCATTGTCGGTGATGATCCTGTTAGGGATTCGAAGCGGCAAACAATTGACTGAAGAACTTCTTGCTTGTTGTCTTGTCACCTTCCTCCTTTGGTTCCGCCGGGCCACCGTGAACTTGTCGATGTAGCGTACAAGTACTCAAAGCCCCGACATTTCGGGGAAAAGGGCGAGGATGTCGAGTCCCCAAACCGAAAATGGCCAAGACAAAGGATTGTTTGGAGAGCTTGGGCTGGTTGGTGAATCTGTTTAGAGTGGAACGGCATGCTTCACACTTGGTTACTTGCGCGATTCGTCTTGGAGGCCGTCGGCGAAGAAGCCTTGTCGGAAAGCCTTGCCGGCAAGTGCTCTTGCGCCTATGTGGTGACCAAATATGCCTCCATGTACCTCTGCCAACAGCTGTTGTCCATCTTCCCGGGAAATGCACTTTAATTTCACTCCGTTGAATCTTCTTACATGCGATCGTCATCGACAAACTGGTACATACTCGATTGTCGGGCTACTCTCTCTGCCTCTTCACATTTCCTCGGGAAGTTCCCCCGTCTGAAGGAAATGGACGATTTCCTGTGCCCATGCCGGAACACGAGGCTCAGCGACAAGGACTAAAGGCGCAAATGCTGCTGCGTGAACATCGCTTCTATGGCAAGAATCGGGATTACGGAGACATAATGCCCCGACAGCGTGTCGGGACACAGCTTGTCGGGGCGTCTGCTTCAATGAAACAAACCTTAGGGCTTGCGGGCGGTATTCCTGGCAATTTACGTGTTGGTCTGTGGACCTTGTTGGCGGCGGCTCGGGAAGCTCTGCCGGGAAGTAGTGCGGTGACCAACTTTCTCTTTTGCTTAGTCCTGTTGATGGTGTTCTGAGATGGCTGAGTCAGCTTGAGCACAAAAATCCCTGGTTCCTGGTAGCAGAGTGCAGACACACTTGACGAGCTATCTGCGGTGTCATTCGAGCTCTTGGAATGTGTTCCATTTTTATGCCGTCGAAATGCTCTTCTAACTTCCTCACTTCATCGATGTATGCTTCCATCAATGGACTCTGATAATCCTTGTTAACTTGACGGACGACAAGCTGCGAGTCACCCCTGACAATAAGTTTCTTGATCCCAAGCTCGGCTGCTATCCTAAGTCCGGCAAGCAAGCCTTCGTACTCTGCAGTATTGTTTGTTGCTTGCTCCTTGGGAAAGTGCATTTGGACCATGTATTTGAGGTGCTCTCCGATGGGTGCGACGAGTAGTACGCCCGCACCAGCGCCTTGCAGCGAGAAAGCACCATCAAAGTACATGATCCATTCTTTGCTAACTTCCTTGGCGGGGATGCTCCTGCCCGGGGTTTCTTCCTCGGGTGTTGGCGTCCATTCTTCTATGAATTCTGCCAATGCTCGGCTCTGAATAGTTGAAGTACTTTCAAACTTGAGGCCAAAGCTTGCAGTTCGATGCCCTTTCGATGATTACGCCCGTTGCTTCCGGATTTTGCAATATCCTCTTCAGCGAAATCGAGTGACCTTTGTGATCTCATGTGCTTGAAAGTAATGGCGCAGCTTCCTCGAGGCCATGAGTAGGCGAAGAGCAACTTCGCTTGCACGAGTACCTTGACCTAGCCGCTGCGGTAGAGGCCCGACAAAAGTGGTAGGCGCTGCACCATCCTCTTCATTTTTCTTCCGGCGGCTGCGGATCCATCCTTGCGGGGGCGAACTTGTCGAGAAGCCCCGCTTGTCATTTGGACTCGCTTGCTGCGGTTGCCGACTCATCATCTGCCTCCCTCTCCGCGACTAACGCAGCACTGACCACCTGATTGGGTGCCGCTAGATATAGCAGCAACTTCTCTTGTGGTTTTGGTGCGACAAGCGTTGGAGTGGAGGATAGGTATTCTTCAAGTCTGCGGTAGCGGCCTCGCTTCGAGTCCATTTCATTGGACCTGCCTTTTTCAAGATTTTGAAAAATGGCAGGGCGCGCTCAGCAGACTTAGAGATGAACCTACTGAGAGCAGCGACACAGCCGGCAAGCCTGCGCACATCCTTGACTCGGGTCGGGGCTTCGATCTGCTCAATTGCTTTGGTCTTGTCGGGATTGGCTTCAATCCCTCCCTGGGATACAAAGAATCCGAGAAGCTTGCCGGAAGGGACCCCAAACACACACTTCTCGGGATTCAACTTGAGATTGATCTTGCGCAGATTTGTGAAAGTCTCGTCCAAGTCTTGGATCAAAGTCTCTTTGTCCTTGCTTTTGACTACTATGTCATCCATGTAAGCTTCCACATTTCTGTGCAGTTGTGGCTCAAAAGCGGGACTGACTACTCTCGCAAATGTTGAGCCAGCGTTCTTTAGTCCGAAAGGCATCCGTGCGAAGCGATCGTGCCACATGGAGTAATGAGCGGTCTTTCTTCATCCTCTTCAGCCATGAAGACTTGATGATATCTGAGTATGCATCAAGGAATGAAAGTAGATCGCATCCGCCGTGGAGTCAACAATCTGGTCAATGGCGGCAGAAATGGATCCTTGGGACAAGCTTTGTTAATATTAGTGAAGTCAATGCAAAGCCTCCACTTCCCATTTGCCTTGCGTACGACCACTGGGTTGGCTAGCCACGTCGGATGGTGTACTCCACGGACCAGTCCAGCTGCTTCCAACTTCTTGATTTCTTACGCTATGAACTCTGCCGCTCTATCGCTTGCTTTCGACTTCTGTTTGGTGGCGTGCGTGAGGCGAGCGGCAAAGTGGTGCTCGATTACTTCCACAGGAGCGCGGGGATGTCGGATGGTTGCCACATAAACACATCAACATTCGCCCATGCAGAGGAAAGCAGCGGCGCTTTCCTATTTAGGGTCAAGTGTAGCGATGGTGCGAGTGCCACCGATGCCGTCTTCATGGCGGCCACCTTCTTGGTCTCTGGTGAAGCTACCCGCTTTTTGCGCCAAAGATGTCGGGGCTGTTGGCGCCTCCGAGCACCTATGGGGCGCAGGGGCCTTCTGGTTCGGCGGGGAGGCGAGGGCAGCAGAGCGGTCGAGGTCAGTGCTGCTGCGAGGCGGGCAATCTTTACCCAACCGGGGCTCTCCGGAGAGATAACACCCTCTGCTGCTCTGTGTTGTTATTTGATCTAGCTTTCGAGTGTGCGGCGAAAAGGGAGCTGTGGGTGTCGAATGGACCGAACCCCTTCTCGTCGCATGGGCCTCCCTTTTATAGTCTGAAGGGGTACCCACGGTGGTGGCGTGGGAAGAGGGGTACAAGCGTAAGCGTGGGTTGGTACAGCGATTACCAATGAGTTGCCCTACCTAACTCGGCGGCGGGGACAAGGGCATTAAATGCCCGTCCGGTGCATAACGATGCAGGTGGAGTGACCGTTAAGTGAGCCTCCGGGTGCCACGATGGGCGCCTCTGTCGACTCCGTTTGCCACCTCGCTCTGCATGGTTGCGTAGTATCTGCCACGTGCTCTTGGGATGGCACTGGTGATGGCGTCCTTTGGGTCGCTGGAGTTGGGTGGCAGCCTTGCATTGGCAAGTGCCTTGCCTTGGTCCCTTTGTTGTGCCGGCAAGCTTGCGGCAGCTGACCTTCTGCAGGTAGCAGCGCCTTGGCAAGTTTTCTGATGATGCCATGGTTAGCCCTCCCGGCAAGCTCCTCTTGCCGGGGCCTTTGTGTTCTTGGCTGGTACTTTGTTCTTGAATGGCAGTGATAAGGAGTGAGGGGGAACCTTGCGGACGTCGGCGAGTCTCGCTTGTGAGGTCTTCTGTTGCCCGTGCACAAGTTCGGGGTACTAAGGTACCCCCCTACTTTAGTACACCGACAGCATGTCAATGTCAAGGTCAGTTGGTTTCCAACTGGTTTCTCAATTAGTGGTAGTTGCACCTGCTGCTTCATTGTCCATAAGGTGTCCCTGGATGAGCGTTTTGGAACCTTTATGTGCGTCTATCACGGGTCTGCATTTCGCATCCAATCACCCACTAGGTGTTCTGACTTAGTGTTGAATAGTTCTTCCACTTGAGTCGACCAGGTTGAGTCGGGTGTTTTTCTGAACCAGTGGGGCAGTGGGTGCTCTGACTTAGTGTTGAATAGTTCTTCCACTTGAGTCAAGTGTTTTTCTAAACCAGTGGGGGCACGCAGAGTGCACCCTTTGGGTGTAATCCGACACATGATCATTGCTTTGGTAGGCAGCGTGGTCTAGAATCTTTCTCTCTTTTTTTATTTTTTGCATACTCATGCTGGGCAGACTGCAGAGTGGAAAACTGGACCAGTGGGGGCACGCCAAGTGCACCCACTGGGTGTAGTTCCTGAGGCTACTATTGAATGTTTGATTCGGCGGTAGTCTTAGAGCAATTTTCGCTGTGATTGACCTTTGTTTTGTTGACAGAGATACCTTATTTGTTGACCATAGAAATCTTGTGATCTTGGAGCCCAATTTGCTAAACTAGAGAAGAAGCATATCAACCTCGACTTCAACGTGGAGCTGGCCAAGAAAAATCTCCAGAAGGCCCAGGAAGAAGCAGCTACCATGGGAGGTAATAATTTGTCGACTGTCCACCTTATGACTTTTTTCTTTTAGTCTCTTGAACCGAGTGACTTCACTCGAACAGATATGCGTAGTGAAAACCGTCAACTCCAAGCTTGTCTGAAGAATGTTATTTCTTCAGAGAAAATGAAGCAGGCTCTGGAGAAGAAGGATCAAGACCTTGCCGCAGCACAAAAGGAGGCGCAGAGAAAATGACACTTGCTGATAAGAAGCTGGCCTCATTCAACAAGTTGGAAGAGGAGAACTCCAAGCTAAAGACTGCCGTTGCTGAAGCCAACCAGGAGGTTGCGAGACTGAAGAAGGACAAGGTTACCTTGACTGACAAGGTTGGAAATCTCACGACGAAGATGGGCGAGCTGGAGGCTTATCTAGGGCGGCTTGCTGAGAAACTGGTCCTGAAGCTTGAAGGTAGTTCCTCTCATCCGACTGATTTGCCGATGTCGACTGACACATCTTATTAAATTGTCGGCTCACCATTCTTCTGACTGTGCAGAACTTTGTGAAGACTTTGAAGCAGGGACTGGGAGGATCGAGACAGGTCTTGACCCCATAAACTCTCCTGTCAAGGATGACGTCGCGATGAACGTGCTACGATTGGAGTCTCGCTGGGACAGTGTTGTGGAGGATTATCTTGCTTGTCCGAAGGTGGCAATGTCATGGATTGACTCTGAGCACTGGCCTCAAGAGGAATTCCAAAAAGATCTCAAGTATCCAATGACTCGACTGAATGAAATCCCTGGTCGAGTGCAAGAGTAGAAGAAGTCATTTGCTCGCTGTGGCGTCGATGTTTCTCTATCGTTTGTCCGAGTCCACTTCAAGGATGTCCGAGAAGATAAGCTGGCGGCTCTCAAGGTTGGCAACACTAAGAAGCTCAGCTTCCAGTCCTTCATGGACACGTTCATCGACGCTACGACTTGTATCGCAGACAGCATTGATCTTGACAGCTTTGTCGAGCCAGTAAGTCCTCCTCCCGCTGTGTGAACAAACATTATGCCCCACCTTTATTTGCCTCGGAATGCTGAGAGATTTTGTAACCGTTAAACTCTTTCAGGCCTGAAGCCTGAGTACTTCTGCCCACTGTGGTTATGAACTTTTGCAGGATTTATCTGAACTTGGTTTTCTTTGAATATGATGGCTTTGCCTTTATCACTTTTGGATGTTTTTTGACTCTGAGTGGAACTTGACCCTTCCACTTTTCGTCGAGTGGCTCTGACGATGTGTTCAGTCGACACCTCGTCGTCCTGGTGGATCGGGATGGAGCGTACTTTGTACTTGTGATGCAGCTCTGACGATGTGTTCAGTCGACACCTCGTCGTCCTTGCGGATCGGGATGGAGCGTACGTTGTACTTGTGATGTAGCTCAGAGGATCTTTCTGTCGTGGGAACGAGCACCTATGGGACCGGAGCCCCTTTCGGTCCGGCGGAGTGGAACGCCTGAAAGAAGCGGATCGGCGAACCTGCGGCGATTTACCCAACCGGAGCTCTCAGGAGATAATACTCCTACTGCTGCTTGTCGGATTATATTGTGTTCTTGCTCGGGAGCGTTGAGAGCTACAAAACCTAGCATGAGTGTTTTCTGGTTTCGAACGAGTCGAACCCCTTCTACATTGCGCATGGGCCTCCTTTTATATGCTCAAGGGTCACCGGCAGTGGCATAGCATCATGAGGTAAAAATGGAAAAGAGGTGCGGTCGGTACACCTAATTCTCTGATGGATCCTACCTAACCCCGGCGGCGGGGACAAAGACATGAAATGCCCGTCGTGTCACCCAAGCAGTCTGAGCGACCGTTAGGGGCGCCACCGCTTACCACGATGGCCATCTCGTCATCTCGCTTGCCACCTCGCACCGCTTGGCTGCACTGACCTCTCGCCACATGTGCTGGAGCAGTCTGTGGCGACACGTAAACGGATCTTATTTGGAGCATGGGCACAGAGTGGTGGCCTCTCCGCGGCAAGCGCCTTGCTGCGGTGGTTGTCTTGTCGCGCCTGGAAGCTTGTCGCTCAGCGAGCCTTGCCGGGTCGCGCGGCGCGTCGTGGCAAGTTCCTCGAAATGCTTTGGTTGGCCTTCCCGGCAAGCTCCTCTTCCCGGGGCCTTGTCCTTCCCGGCAAGCTCCTCTTGCCGGGGCCTTGTCTCCTCAGCCTGAACACTTTGTTCTTGAATGGCTCCAATAGGGACCACGGAGGATCTTGGCGGTCACCCGGCAAGCCTTGCCGCGGGGCGCTGCGACTGCCCGTGCACAAGTTCGGGATACTAAGGTACCCCTACTTTAGTACACTGACACTTTGTGACATAGGCGAGTAAGGGGTCGCTGCTAAGCCCCCGAGTGGGAGGATTGCTTTCCACTCGGAGTCTTTTTAACTTAGGCGAGTACGGGGTCGCAGCTAAGCCCCCCGAGTGGGAGGATTGCTCTCCACTCAGAGTGTTTTTAACTTAGGTGAGTATGGGGTCGCGGCTAAGCCTCCGAGTGGGAGGATTGCTCTCCACTTAGAGTTTTTTTAACTTAGGCTAGTACAGGGTCGCAGCTAAGCCCCCGAGTGGGAGGATTGCTCTCCACTTGGAGTGTTTTTAACTTAGCGAGTGCGGGTCGTAGCTAAGCCCCAGTGGGAGGATTGCTCTCCACTCGGGTGTTTTAACTTAAGCGATGCAGGGGTGCAGCTAAGCCCCAGTGGAAGGATTGCTCTCCACTTGGAGTGTTTTAACTTAGCGAGTCAGGGGTTGCAGCTAAGCCCGAGTGGGAGGATTGCTCTCCACTCGAAGTGTTTTAACTTAAGCTAGTCTGGGGTGTAAATAAGCCCCAGTGGAAGGATTGCTCTCCTCGGAGTGTTTTAACTTAAGCGCGTGCTGGGGTGCAGCTAAGCCTCAGTGGGAGGATTCCTCTCCTCGAGTGTTTTTAACTTAGGCGAGTGCAGGTACAGCTAAGCCCCAGTGGGAGGATTGTTCTCCACTCGGGTGTTTTAACAAGCGATGCAGGTGTAGCTAAGCCTGAGTGGGAGGATTGCTCTCCACTCGAGTGTTTTTCTTAGGCAAGTCACAGGGGTGCAGCTAAGCCCACGAGTGGGAGGATTTTCTCCACTCAGAGTGTTTTTAACTTAGGCGAGTACGGGGTTGCAGCTAAGCCCCCGAGTGGGAGGATTGCTCTCCACTCGGAGTGTTTTTAACTTGGGCAAGTACGGGGTCGCAGCTAAGCCTCTGAGTGGGCGGATTGCTCTCCACTCGGAGTGTTTTCTAACTTAGGTGAATCAGGTTCGCAGCTAAGCCACCCACTGAGGGATTTAGACACAAATGATTATGGGAAATCTATCGTTAAGGTACTGCAAAAATCTTGTCTTTGGTAAGCAATTTGAAGTACTCTTATTACAACTCGTCGATCCAGGTGATTTTATGTATAGAAAGGGCGAAGCAGCTCTGCGTTCCATGCACGTGGCTCGTCCATATTATTGGCTACGTTGTAGATGTGGTATGCTCCGTTGTGAAGCACCTTGGTGATGATGAAGGGACCTTCCCAGGCCGGAGTGTGACGCCCCCGATTCAATCGTACACTAATCATGCACGCAAACGTGTACGATCAAGATCAGGGACTCACGGGAAGATATCACAACACAACTCTAAAACATAAATAAGTCATACAAGCATCATAATACAAGCGGGGGCCTCGAGGGCTCGAATACAAGTGCTCGATCATAGGCGAGTCGTGGAAGCAACAATATCTGAGTCTGGACATAAGTTAAACAAGTTTGCCTTAAGAAGGCTAGCACAAACTGGGATCTGAGATCGAAAGAAGCGCAGGCCTCCTGCAGGATCCTCCTAAACTACTCTGAGTAAATCGTCGTGACCTGCGTAATAGTAGGCACCTCCGGTCACGATGAGTAAATGCGTCGACGGTGGCGTCGCTCTGGGCTCCGGCATCTGGTTGCGACAACCGAAAAAGAAGGAAAGGGGAAAAAGGGGAGAAAGCAACAGTGAGTACTCATCAAAGTACTACTTAAAGCAGAACTACACTACATATGCATGGGTATATGTGTAAAGGGCCATATTAGTGGTGAGCTGAGAATGCAGAATAAGAGGGGATAGCTAATCATGTCGAAGACTACGCTTGGCAGCCTCCGTCTTGCTGACAAGTAGAAGAGAGTAGTGAAGTCCTCCAAGTAGCATCGCCAAGTAGCATCTCAAGTAGCATCTCCAAGTAGCATCTCCAATAGCATCGCATAGCATAATCCTACCCGGCGATCCTCCTCGTCGCCTGTTAGAAGCGATCACGGGTTGTATCTGGCACTTGGAAGGGTGTGTTTTATTAAGTATCCGGTTCTAGTTGTCATAAGGTCAAGGTACAACTCCGGGTCGTCCTTTTACCGAGGGACACGGCTATTCGAATAGATTAACTTCCCTGCAGGGGTGCACCACATAACCCAACAGCAGTCCCATTTGGCGGACACACTTTTACGGGTCATGCCCGACCTCGGAAGATCAACACGTCGCAGCCCACCTAGAGCACAACAGAGAGGTCGACGCCGGTCTAAACCTAAGCGCGCAGAGTGCAGGCCCATCGCCTGAGCACACACACGCGTTGCGTGGGTGGCGGAGCGAACAGCCCCTAATACAAGTGCGAACTTACGTTCCAATCCGTGGCCGCGCTTCGATTCTTGGCGTCAAGAAGGCTTGGTGATACCACAGCGTCGGGATACCCATAACTACTCCCACGTAGATGGTTAGTGCGTATAGACCAAATGGCGGACTTAGATCAAATACCAAGATCTCGTTAAGCGTGTTATTATGAAGCAACATGCGGGACGCCGAGGGGGAGCCCACCTCTCACCTAGGCGGTCTCAACCTGCCCTGTCGCTCCGCCACAAAGATCCACACAGAGGGCCGTCGGGACAAAGGTCCTTTCAGCCCCCAATCCATGAATCACTCGCGGGTACTCTTTGAGCGGACCCGACTTTAGTCACCATCTGCAGTATGTATGTATGTATAGTATATACCCGTGATCACCTCCCAAGTGATCACGGCCCGATAGTATAGCAAGGCAGACTGACAAGAATGTAGGGCCAATGATGATAAACTAGCATCCTATACTAAGCATTTAGGACTGCAGGTAAGGTATCAACAGATGTAGCAACAATGTCAAGCTATGCATCAGAATAGGATCAATGGAAAACAGTAACATGCTACACTACTCTAATGCAAGCAGTATAGAGGAGAATAGGCGATATCTGGTGATCAAGGGGGCTTGCACTGGTTGCTCACGGCAAGAGAGAGGTCGTCGACTCCGTGAGTCGACCACGGGGGCATCGGCGTAAATCCGCGGGGTCTCTGGGAGAAGAGAGGAGAAACGATAAATACATAGCAAGCAAGTGCATAACGGACATGACAAGCGAGCTAGGCGTGTTCTAGCGGTATGAGGTGATACCGGTGAAGAAACATCGAGGAAAGTATCCCGGTGTTAGTGTTTTCGAGCGGAAGAGCCGGAGGGAAAGTTGCGAGTTCGATAGGTTAGGGGTGTGGCGGACGAGCGGGTTGCGTATCGAGAATCGTGTAAATGTCGTTCGAGCCACTTTCATGTTGAAAATAATTTAATCCGAGCTCACGGTTAAAAGATATGATTTTCTAAAGATTTTAATAATTTACGGAATTTAATTAATTATTTAATTTAATTGAAAATGTATTTATGACATCGGCATGATGTCATGTCGACGTCGGCGATCAGCAGGGTTGGTGGTCGACTGACGATGTGGGTCGATGGGACCCACCTGTCATTCACTATTAGGCTAATTAGGGATTAGGTTAAACTAATTACAGTTTATTTAAGCTATCAGGTTAATTAGATTAATTGAATATGATTAATTAACTTAATTAATTTAAGTAATTAATAAATTAATTAATTAAATCTATTACTATTATTATTTTATCTCCTTTTCTTTTTGTAAAACGTTAGGGTGGGCCCCGTCATTAGCCTAGGGGCCATGAACTCGGCGTTAAGCGGCGAGACCCGGCTGGCGCATGCCAGTCTTGGTGAGCTAACAGGGCCGGGCAGGCGTTAGCCACAGCGAGGCCGGCCGAGAACTGCACCAGCGAGACGACCGAGTGGCGGACGACATCGGAGGAGCCGGGAGGTCGCATGTGGCGGCCGGGCAGCGTCGAGTGGGGCCTGTGGGGCGAGCTCATGGCGGTGGGAGTGGAGGCGGCGGCGAGGCGGGCGCGTCGGGGTGCCTTGAGGCGCGAGACGGATCTGGCAAGGGCTCGTGGGGGCGTGGCGAGAGGCTGGAGTGCAAAGCTCGGGACGCGACAGCCCTGCACGGGTGGGGACTTCTGGCAGGGATTGAAGGGAAAGGCGGGGAATCGGCGAGGGCTCACAGCGGAGGCACACGGAGGCCGGCGAGTGACTAGGAGCAGCAGGGATGCTCAAATCGAGGAAGCTTGCGGCGTGAAGGTTGAAGCGATCGATCCGGTCGAGCGAGGCGCCTAACTCCAGGGGTGGCAATCGAAGGCGAGGAGGCGATGGGCTTCGTGAACACGTCGGCCCGAGCGAAGGGGGCTCGGCGGCGTGGGCGTGCTCGACAAGGCCTGTGGAGGCGTTAGCCATAGCCGCAGTGGAGCGGCGGCGGTGGCGGCGCTCGGTGGATCTGGAGGAGGGCGAGCGGCGGCATCGCGTCGTGGGGTGCAGTCAAGCCCGATCGAAGGGATCGGGGAGTGGGGGAGTTTGTGGGGAGTGGGTTAGGGTTTACGTGTCCGGGGGTTATGGGGAGGCGGTTGGGCCAAGGGGGGCTGGGCGGCCTGGCGGTCGTGGCCTGATTAGTGGCCCCGAGGGGTTCTTTTCCTTTTTATTTTCTTTTATTATTTGTTTTCTGTTTTAATTCATTTAAAAGTAATTAGGGAATTTATAAAAATGTGTTTACTGCACTATAATTACCTATGCCATTTTTAGCACAGCCCGAACATTTTAGTTTAAATTTTTAAAAACTTTTGTCGTTTGATTGATTTAGGATTTAAATTTGAAACGGTTTCGACTTAACCCGAGATTAACTACAGTGACAGGGGTGACGTGTCATCATTAGTTGGGGATTACTGTAGCTTGATTATGCGGGCGTCACATAGATGTGGTATGCTCCGTTGTGAAGCACCTTGGTGACGATGAAGGGACCTTCCCAGGCCGGAGCAAGCTTGTGAGGCCGTTTCTGATCCACTCGGAGCACAAGGTCTCCTTCCTGGAACGCTCGACCTCTGACACTACGGGCATGGAATCGATGCAGATCTTGCTGATAGATAGTCGACTGGATCAAAGCCATCTCACGTTCCTCTTCTAGGAGATCAACTGCGTCTTGGCGTGCCTGTTCCGCTTCAGCTTCTAAGAAGAGGTCTACCCAGGGAGCGTTGTGCAGCAAGTCACTCGGAAGAACAGCCTCGTCACTGTACACCAAGAAGAAAGGGGTTTGGTTAGTCGACCGAGTTGGCGTCGTTCTCAGCCCCCATAGGACGGATGGTAACTTAGTCACCCAAGCTCCGGCAGCGTGCTTGAGGTCGCGCATCAGTTTTAACCCTTGAAGGATCAAACCATTCGCCCTTTCTGCTTGCCCATTTGACTGCATGTGTGCAACAGACGCGTAGTCGACCCGAGTGCCTTGGGAAGCACAGAACACCTTAAACTCATTAGAATCAAAATTGGAGCCGTTATCTGTGATAATGTTGTGAGGAACTCCATATCTGAATATCAACTCCTTGATGAAACTAACGGCAGTGCTTGAGTCAAGGTTTTTGATGGGCTTGGCTTCGATCCACTTAGTGAACTTGTCGACTGCTACGAGCAAATGAGTGAAACCAATTCTGCCGGTCTTGAAGGGTCCAACCATATCCAACCCCAGACTGCAAATGGCCAGACGAGTGGAATAGTCTTCAAAGCAGACACAAACTTGTGAGACATGTTGGAGTAGAACTGGCACCCTGCGCACTTGTTGACTATATCCTTTGCCATTTCATTCGCACGAGGCCACTAGAATCCGACTCGGTATGCTTTGGCCACGATGGTCCAAGAGGACGCATGGTGACCACAAGTCCCCGAGTGGATATCCTTTAAGATCATTCGACCTTCTTCTAGGGTGATGCAGCGTTGAGCCACTCCTGTGACACTTTCTTTGTAAAGCTGCCATTTTATCACAGTGAAAGCTTCCGATCGATGAACTATCTGGCGGGCCTCGTCCTCATCCTTTGGGAGTTCCTACCTGAGCAGGTACGTGATGTACGGCACCGTCCAGCCAGGCGTGATCACTAAGACTTCCATGATCAAGTCAACCACAGCTGGGACTTCAATCTCAGTCGGATTGGTTGAACTTATCGGTTGCGGGGGCTCCTCCTTGTAGGGATCTTCTTGTACTGACGGGGTGTGGAGATGCTCCAAGAACATGTTGCTAGGGATGGGCTTCCAAGTGGAACCTATCTTCGCCACATCGTCTGCAGCTTGGTTCTTGATTCAGGGTATGTGGTGGAGCTCTAACCCCTAAAACTTCTTCTCTAGCTTTCTCACTGCATTGCAATAATTGGTCATTGCTAGAATCCTGACGTTCCATTCCTTCATTACTTGATTAACCACTAAGTCTGAGTCGCCGTAGACCATCAAGCGCCAGACGCCAAGTGAAATGGCCATACGCAACCCATACAATAGTGCCTCATACCCAGCTTCATTATTTGAAGAATCAAAGTGGATCTGGAGGACATAATTGAGCTTGTCTCCTCTTGGGGACACCAAAACCACCACTGCTCCAGAGCCATTCAACATCTTGGACCCATCGAAGAACATAGTCCAATGCTCCGACTGAATCTTAGTCGGTTGCTGTTGTTCAGTCCACTCGGCGAGGAAGTCTGCTATAGCTTGGAACTTGATGGCTTTCTTTACCTCAAACTTGATATCTAAAGGAAGGAGTTCAATCGCCCATTTTTCCACTCGACCAGTTGCATCTCTGTTATTCAGAATTTCTGACAATGGGGCGTCACTGACGACTGAAGCTGAGTGGTCTGAAAAGTAGTGAGCAACTTTCTTCCTGGTCAGGTAAATCCCATAAAAAAGCTTCTGAGAATGAGGATATCTCTGCTTGGACAGGGTCAAGACCTCTGAAATGTGATACACAGGGCGCTGAACTTTGAAGGCTTTGCCTTCTTCTTCCCCCTCGACCGTGAGCACTGTGCTGACAACTTGTCCAGTGGCTGTGATATAAAGCAATAAAGGCTCCTTGCTGACTGGAGCAGCAAGCACCTGCTGGGTGGAAAGCAGGGCTTTGAGCTCTTCAAACGCCGCTTCAGCTTCGTCATTCCACTCGAACTTGTCAGACTTCTTCATCAGTCGGTAAAGAGGCAGTGCCTTTTCACCGAGGCGTGAGATGAGTCGACTCAATGCAGCCAAACAACCAGTAAGCTTCTGAACATCGTGCACATGCACAGGGCGCTTCATTCAGAGGATTGTGCCAATCTTCTCTGGATTTGTATCGATCCCGTGTTCGGAAATGAGAAAACCGAGTAGCTTTCCGCCTAGGACTCCGAATGTGCACTTTGATGGATTGAGCTTGATATCATATCTTCTTAAGTTGGCAAAGGTTTCAGCGAGGTCAGTCAGAAGGTCGGAACCTTTGCGTGACTTAACCACTATGTCATCCATGTATGCTTCCACATTCTGACTGATTTGAGTGAGCAGGCACTTCTGAATCATGCGCATGAATGTGGCACCAGCATTCTTGAGGCCAAAGGGCATAGTAACATAGCAAAAACACCCGAACAGGGTGATGAAAGCTGTCTTTATCTCGTCGGGTCCATACAGTCGCATCTGATGCTACCTGGAATAAGCGTCCAAAAAGTACAATCGCTCACATCCCGTAGTTGAGTCGACTATCTGGTCGATGCGGGGTAGAGGAAAATGATCCTTCGGGCAGGCCTGAATGATGTGCTTGAAATGAATACACATTCAAAGTGATTTGTCTTTCTTGGGGACCATAACGACATTGGCAGGCCACTCGGAGTGGTATATCTCGCGGATGAACTTGGCAGCCAGGAGCCGAGCCACCTCCTCGCCAATTTCCTTTCTCTTCTACGCGGCGGACCGACGGAGATGCTCTTTAACGGGTTTTTCCTTTTAGTCAACTCGCAAACAGTGCTCAGCCAGTCCCCTGGGTACACCTGGCATGTCAGATGGCTTCCATGCAAAGATGTCCCAGTTCTCACGGAGGAACTGGATGAGCACTTCTTCCTTTTTGCTATCGAGTGTTGTTGAGATATGGGTCGGAGCAGCATTGGGGTCAGTCGGGTGAACGTGAACCGGCTTTGTCTCACCGGCCGACTGGAATGCGGATTCTGAGGCAGGCCTCTTGGCACACAGCAAATCACTTGGATTTGCCGTCTTCTGGTATTCTTGAAACTCCACTGCTGCCGTTTACTCATCGGCTATCTTCGAACCGTTCTGGACAAAATCTTCTGCTCTCTGCCGGTTTCAAGTGACCATGATCATGCCTTTGGGGCTAGACATCTTCATCTTGAGGTACACATAACACGGTCGAGCCATGAAACTAGCATAGGCAGGTCTGCCTAGAATGGCATGATAGGCACTTTCAAAATCCGCTACCTCACACGTCAACTTTTCCTTGCGGTAATTCAGAGAATCACCGAAAACCACATCAAGAGTGATCTGACCGAGTGAATCATCTTTATTTCTCGGGATGATACCATGGAATCTCATGTTGCTCTCACTGAGTTTGGACATCGGAATGCCCATCCCCCGGAGGGCCTCAGCATACAATATATTCAGACCACTGCCACCATCCATCAAAACCTTGGTCAGACGGGTGCCCCCAACGTCTGGGTTGACCACCAACGCTTGCTGGCCAGGGGTAGCAACGTGCGGCGGGTGGTATGACTGGTCAAATGTAATAGGGTTTTTTGACCACTTCAAATATCTTGGTGTTGCTGGAGCAACCATGTTCATCTCTTTATTGATAACTTTCAGTCGACTTTTGCTCTCGAGATCGGCAAAAATCACCAAGGTCGCATTAACATTGGGGTAACCATCATCATCTTTTCTTCCTCCTTATCAGACTCCTTGTCCTTTTCACTGGGTTGGCTTTCTCGGAAGCTCTGGATCAGGAGTTGACACTGTCGAGTGGTATGCTTGGGGAGAATCAGATTCCCCTCCTCATCCTTTTTGGTGTGTATATGACACGACAAATCCATCACATCATTTCCTGCTTGATCTTTCACTTTTTTAGGGGTCCAAGGCCCTTTAGGCTTCCCCTTGAACTTTCCTTGGTTCAAAACTGCTGCCTCGACAGGGCCTGCTGCCTCAGCCTTTCGCTTCTGCTTCCGACTGGAATTTCCTCCTCCGGTGTCCTGGGCGACTAGTCTGTTCTTGCCACTCCGGAGTCGGTCCTCTTCTTCGTCATTAGCGTACTTAGTGGCAATCTCCTTCATCTGAGCCAGGGACATGTCTCCTGTCCGCTAGAACTTCAGATTGAGCTCTCTGTAGCGAACGCCTTCTTTAAGGGCACAGATTGCTTGGTGATCTGATACATTCTCCACTATGTGGTGCAGAGTGATCCATCTCTGGATATAATCTAGCAAGGTCTCATTCTGTTTCTGCATGCAATGTTGCAATTCCAACAAACCAGTAGGTCTCTTGCAGGTGCCCTCAAATGTTTTGGTAAACACTCGAGCCAACTCATCCCAACTGAAAACGCTTCCAGGGTCAACTGATCCAGCCAAGCTCTGGCAGAACCTTCAAGCATCAAAGGGAGGTGCTTCATGGCCACCTCATCGCTGCCGCCACCGATGTGCACAGCCACTCGGTAGTCCTCTAACCAAGTATCGGGCTTCCATTCTCCTGTGAACTTACTGATGCCTGTTTCCAAACCAAGTGAGGGATCTCGGCAGCTCGGATGGCTCTTCCGAAAAACTCGGGGCCGGAAACGTGGACCCTGCTTCCATCGGGCCTGTCTCTATCCAAACCCTCTTTGTATGCTCTGTTCCGGTCGACCAAGCCATGGACAAGGACTGACCTTGCGTCGAACCCAGGCTCCCTTGGGTCAACTGGAACTCTGTGGTCATTACCATACGGGCGCCTGTTGTCATACCACTGGGGCACGTAGGACCCGTCCCTCGGAAGGGGCGAAGGCACTCGACGGTGGTTGTCACGGGCATACTCACCATCAAACTCTCCATGAGCTCTTCCCAGGTGCCGATCTCAGCAGTGATCACGATCTTCATGTCATAAAGGCGACCTGGCACTATGTGCTGACTGAACTGTATCTGCTCTTACCGACTTGCTGTGGATCCTATTCCGCAACTGAGAAACGGTGGAGTTCAGCTCTCCTGCTGCTCGGAGCAACATTCTGATCTGTTCCAAGCACCTTCCAGCCTCTGAACAGGATGACTGAATAGACTCTATGATGCATGCAGCAGCTGCATGGTTCTGGATCGGAGTGCGGAATACCTGAGGTTCAGGCGGAAACAACTGTCATGCACGTCGACTGGACTCGGGGATCAGTCGATGGGCATGCTCATCGAGATAATGTTGGAGATTCTCCAAACGAGTGCGCTCAGCCAATGTGGCCAGGCACGCTGCCTCCAAGGCCTGAGCCTCGGTGGCTTCCCCTATGATAGGGGTCTGGAGGGCCTCCACATTGCGGCGGTATAGCTCTTCCCTCTACTGCGAGTTGAGAGGTTGAGGCTCGTACTCCTCGTGGCCGAATGACGGGCCATCGCCGCCACCGTTGCCACCGCTGCAGCAAAACCCAGGTGGGCTGCAACGGGAGTCGACCATAAGAAATTCTATCACAGGGTCACAGCTCCCGCTCTCGGAAAATGTGTCTGCAAAGCCAGTCGACAAGTCGACTGAACCGCAGTGAAATTCGTTGGGATCGATTGTCGTGACTTGGGGGGTGACCGTCTGGCGAGCCACTGCATGCTTCACCCACCGCTGGAGCCGCGACCGACCAGATTGCTTGTGGCGGCGTCCAGCGGAGTTAGAAGGCGACGTGAGGACAGACCGATACGGGGTCGACGGCTACCGAAGGAGGACGCCGCAGGCAGTCACGCGGAAGTGCTATGAACCACGGATCAAGAGAGCCTCGACATCGAGGGGGCTTCCTGGAGCCAGGCGGAGTCGTTGGCGACGAAAGTGAGCGCGCCGAGTTGTAACTCGCGGCCCATGAGCAAACCACCGCCGGAAACCATGTTGATGAAGGTCGGAGAAAATGCAACCTCGCCGGAAGTTGCTAAGACACTTTGCCCAAAGGTGGGCGCTAACTGTCATGGTACTAAGTCTGACAGTAAGAATAGGGGGTATGTATGAGGAGGCGAGGCCCTAGCTACGGCGAAGTTGTACACACGAGTTTACGAGTTCAGGCCCCTCTCGGAGGAGGTAAAAGCCCTACGTCTCGGTGCCCTGAGGCGGTCAACTGGAATATGGGTGTCTGTTACAAGGGGTGCGAACCCTTATCCCAGAGGAGGAGGTGGCTTATATAGAGTGCGCCAGGACCCCAGCCATCCTCCGTTACAGGGGTTCAATGTACATTAAGACAGGGCGTTACTGGCAACACCAGCTATAATGTATTATTAATGATCTTTAAGACCACAGAGTGAACGCCTGACCGTTGCCATCCTAAATGACTCTAGGTCTTCTATACTCCAAGTGGTTTCCTCTATGGTCGAATGGCTTCATCTTGGTCGAGTGAAATTGGGGGTCTCCGAGTGGGGTAACTAGTCGAGTGGATTGCACTCGATGGCTTCAGTTGATACTTCCTACTGTGCTTTGAATGTCTTTGCTTCTAGGGTAGTGAACATGGGTGGGGCGTATAGGTTAGGCCTATGACCCTACCCTAGGTCTATGGAATCATCAAACCCCGCGTGGAAGTTCAAAACGACACGTTAGACCGGATAAATCACGTGTCAACAACTCAATCAGCCAACACTACATCCGCCGGAACAGATCAAAGCAAATCAAAGAAAAAAGAATAAGAAAAGAAAGACATGCACATAGTGAAATCGTGATCTGCATGGCACAAAACTTGGGATCTGCATGCAACCCCACTATCAGTGTCAAAACCGGTGGATCTCGGGTAGGGGGTCCCGAACTGTGCGTCTAAGGCTAATGGTAACAGGACACGGGGGACACGATGTTTACCCAGGTTTGGGCCCTCTCGATGGAGGTAATACCCTACGTCCTGCTTGATTGATCTTGATGATATGAGTATAACAAGAGTTAATCTACCACGAGATCGTAGAGGCTAAACCCTAGAAGCTAGCCTATGATTATGATTGTTGTTGTCCTACGAACTAAACCCTCCGACTTATATAGACACCGGAGGGGGCTAGGGTTACACAGAGTAGGTTACAAAAAAGGAGATCTACATATCCGAATTGCCAAGCTCGCCTTCCACGCAAAGGAGAGTCCCATCCGGACACGGGACAAAGTCTTCAGTCTTGTATCTTCATAGTCCAACAGTCCGGCCAAAGTGTATAGTCCGGCTGTCCGAGGACCCCTTAATCCAGGACTCCCTCTATAGCCCCTGAACCAGGCTTCAATGACGATGAGTCCAGTGCGCAGATTCTCTTCGGCATTGCAAGGCGGGTTCCTTCTCCGAATACTACATAGAAGATTTTGAACACAAGGATCGTGTCAGTCTCTGCAATTCCACATACCACTGTAGAGAGCACTATATTCCACAAATCTAATCTGCTGACTACCTTTCATAGCGTGACATCACGCCGCGGCCCGGTCATTACGAACCGTTTTTCCTAGCCTGCCACTGTACGTGTTGCGAGGCGGTTTTATTGGCACGTCTTGTCGAAGCAGAGATCGTGTTCCCCTTATCACGGGATTCTCATCAATATAGGTGTGGGTAACCCAACCATGCTTGTTAATATGACTCCTCGATTTTAGGCAAGTTCCAAACGGCCACGCGGGAGACGCTTGATATTCGTCCTCTTTATAAAGGGGCCAAGGCCTGTCCTTTTCTTCCCACGCTCGATCCTTCCCTTCCCCCACCTTGAGTTCTAACACCCAAGTCTCAAGCTAAGCGCTTCGGACCTTAGACCATGTCCAGATCCAACCTTCAAGGCCGGTGGATGGCCTCCTCTATCACAGACGAGGAAATCAAGAAGCTTAGGGAGGCCAGGTATCTCACCGCCGAAATCCCGCACAGGCTGCCTGCTCAACGGCAGGTCATCCCCACTCCTGAACCCAACAAGAGTGTCATATTTATTCCCCACTTCCTCCGAGGGCTAGGTTTTAGTCTTGATCCCTTTGTGAGAGGGCTCATGTTCTATTACGGGCTAGATTTCCATGATCTAGCTCCGAATTCCATCCTTCACATCTCGTTGTTTATCGTTGTGTGTGAAGCCTTCCTCCGCATCTCCACCCACTTCGGCCTATGGCTCAAGACCTTCAATGTGAGGCCGAAGATGACTGACGGGCATCACGCGGAGTGCGGAGGCGCTATAATTAGCAAACGTGCCGACACCCCATGGCCAATGGGTTCCTTCACGGAGGTTTCTGACTTATGGCAACGGGAGTGGTTTTACATCACAGCTCCACGAGGTACAAAGCGGGCGGCCGCTCCAACGTTCCGCTCGGGCCCTCCGCCTCAACTGGCGTCATGGGTCAACAAGGGGCTGGACTGGGGGCCAGTTAACGACGTGCTGACACTGTGATACGTCCATCTTGCATCATGCTTTTATATCAATATTTATTGCATTATGGGCTGTTATTACACATTATATCTCAATACTTATGGCTATTCTCTCTTATTTTACAAGGTTTACCATGAAGAGGCGAACGTTGGCGGTGGAATTCGGGTGGAAAAGGAGCAAACGTTGAAACCTATTACGCACAACTCAAAAGTCCGAAACTCCATGAAACAACTTTTAGAATTAATAAGAATTTTTGAGTGAAAGAATTACACCAGGGGGCCCACACCTGTCCCAGAGGCAGGCGCCCCCTATAAGCGCCCCTATCTCTGGGCCCCTGGTGGGCCTCCGGTGTCCATCTTCTGATGTATCATCGCTTTTACCCTGATCAAAATCGTGGGCAAGCTTACGGGACAAAAATCCGCCGCTACAAGGCGGAACCTTGGCGGAATCAATCTAGGGCTCCAGAGGAGCTGTTCTGCCGGGGACACTTCCCTCCGGGAGGGGGAAATCATCACCAACGTCATCACCAACGATCCTCTCATTGGGAGGGGTCAATCTCCATCAACATCTTCACCAGCACCATCTCCTCTCAAAACCCTAGTTCATCTCTTGTATCCAATCTTGTATCAAAACCAGAAATTGGTACCTGTGGGTTGCTAGTAGTGTTGATTACTCCTTGTAGTTGATGCTAATTGGTTTACTTGGTGGAAGATCATATGTTCAGATCCTTTATGCATATTATTACTCCTCTGATTATGAACATGAATATGCCTTGTGAGTAGTTATGTCATTCACGAGGACATGGGTGAAGTCTTGCTATTAGTAGTCATGTGAATTTGGTATTAGATTCGATATTTTGATGAGATGTATGTTGTCTTTTCCTCTAGTGGTGTTATGTGAACGTCAACTACATGACACTTCACCATTATTTGGGCCTAGAGGAAGGCATGGGGAAGTGATAAGTAGATGATGGGTTGCTAGAGTGACAGAAGCTTAAACCCTAGTTTATGCGTTTCTTCGTTAGGGGCTGATATGGGTCCATATGTTTAATGCTGTGGTTAGGTTTACCTTAATACTTCTTCTGTAGTTGCGGACGCTTGCAATAGGGGTTAATCATAAGTGGGATGCTTGTCCAAGTTAGGGCAGTACCCAAGTACTGGTCCACCCACATATCAAATTATCAAAGTACCGAACGCGAATCATATGAACGTGATGAAAACTAGCTTGATGATAATTCCCAACGTGTCCTCGGGAGCTCCTTTCTAATTATTAGAAGTTGTCCAGGCTTATCCTTTGATACATAAAGGATTGGGCCACCTTGCTGCACTTTATTTACATTATTTACTTGTTACTCGTTGCTATTTATCTTACCATAAAACTATCTATCACCTACAATTTCAGTGCTTGCAGAGAAAACCTTACTGAAAACTGCTTATCATTTCCTTCTGCTCCTCGTTGGGTTCGACACTCTTACTTATCGAAAGGACTACGATTGATCCCCTACACTTGTGAGTCATCAAGACTCTTTCCTGGCGCCGTTGCCGGGGAGTGTAGCGCTTTTGGTGAGTGGAACTTGGTAAGGAAACATTTATATAGTGTGTTGAAATTTTCTGTTACTTCTCACTATGGAAACTAATCCTTTGAGGGGCTTGTTTGGGGTATCTTCACCCCAACCAGAAGAGCAAAGATTTGCTCCTCAACCTACTAAACTTTATGAAAATATTCACTTTGAGATTCCTTCGGGTATGATAGAGAAACTGCTAGCTAATCCATTTGCAGGAGATGGAACATTGCATCCCGATTTACACCTTATCTTTGTGGATGAAGTTTGTGGATTATTTAAGCTTGCAGGTATTCCCGATTATGTTGTCAAAAGGAAGGTCTTCCCTTTATCTTTGAAGGGAGATGCATTGACATGGTATAGGCTATGTGATGATACAAGATCTTGGAATTATAAGCGATTGAAGTAGGAATTTCACCAGAAGTTCTTTCCTATGCATCTTGTTCATCGTGATCGGAATTACATATATAATTTCTGGCCTCGCAAAGGAGAAAGCATCACCCAAGCTTGGGGGAGGCTTAAGTCAATGTTATATTCATGCCCCAATCATGAGCTCTCTTGGGAAATGATTATTCAGAACTTTTATGCTCGGCTTTCTCTTGATAATCGCAACCTGCTCGATACTTCCTGTGTTGGTTCTTATATGCTGAAGACTATTGATTTCAAATGGGACTTATTGGAAAAAATTAAACGCAACTCTGAAGATTGGGGTTCCGACGATGGTAAGGAGTCAGGTATGACACCTAAGTTCAATTGTGTTAAATCTTTTATGGATACCGATGCTTTTCGTTGATTTAGCACTAAGTATGGACTTGACTCTGAGATAGTAGCTTCTTTCTATGAATCTTTTGCTACTCACATTGATCTCCCTACAGAGAAGTGGTTTAAATATAATCCTCCTGTTGAAGTTAAAGTAGTTGCACCTATTACAGTCGAAGAAAAGACTATTACCTATATTGATCCTATTGTTCCTACAACTTATGTTGAAAAACCTCCTTTCCCTGTTAGGATAAAGGATCATGCTAAAGCTTCGACTGTTGTTCGTAAGAGTAATACTAGGACTTATACACCTCCTGAGCAAATTAATGTTGAACCTAGTATTGCTATGGTTAAAGATCTCTTGGATGAGGATTTAGATGGGCATGTTATTTCTTTCTGTGGTGAGAATGCCAATATTGCTAGACCTGATACTAAGACACGTAGACCTGTCGTAGGCATGACTGTTATTTTTGCTAAAATAGGAGATCATTGTTCTCATGGCTTATGTGATATGGGTGCTAGTGCTAGTGCAATACCATATACTTTATATCAAGAAATTATGCATGACATTGCACCCATTGAATTAGAAAACATTGATGTTACTATTAAGCTTGCTAATAGGGATACCATTAAACCCTTTGGGATTGTTAGAGATGTTGAAGTTTTTTGTAGGAAGGTTAAATACCCTGCTGATTTTCTTGTTCTTGGTTCCCCACAAGGTGATTTTTGTCCCATTATTTTTGGTAGACCCTTCTTGAATACAGCTAGTGCTAAGACTAATTGTGAAAAGAACATTGTCACTATTGGCATTGATGGTATGTCTCATGAGTTTAATTTCGCTAAGTTTAGTAGACAACCTCGTGATAGGGAACCACCTAGCAAGGATGAAATTATTGGTCTTGCTTCCATTGCTGTTCCTCCAACTGATCCTTTAGAACAACATTTGCTAGACCATGAAAACGATATGTTTATGAAGGAAATGGAGGAGATAGATGAAGTGTTCCTTAAACAAGAACCTATGCTGAAACATAACCTTCCCGTTGAAATTCTTGGGGATCCCCCTCCACCCAAGGGTGATCACACAATTATTACATCAAATGTCTCCAAGGAGAACTTATTACAATAAATATGGCTTAAGGCCATCTAATAACGATAACAGCGGAAGGCTTGGAAGATAAGTGAGTTCATCAACTCCAACGGCATCACTGAGTATAGAACCACGATCCTAAGGCATCTTACTGTCGTAAATCGAAAAGTCTCGCAACATGAGCGTTGCAGCCCAAACAGGTTAGCACATGGAATATGCTGGCAAAGTAACACATAGAGAGTAATGAAAGAATAAAGCTATACTACATGCATATATGGCTGGTGGAAAACTCTATGGTTACAGTTTTGCATAAAGCCAATTTTTCCCTACTTCATAGGAATAAATTTTATTTAACTATCATGGTGGTTGTTAAACATTGAGAATGGTTGACAACATTCTCAATCCCCATTAAGTAACATCATCATTAAACAAACCCAACAATATTAATTAAGTAACATGATGAGATTCACATGATAATCCAAGTACTAGATACTCAAAATGTCCATAACCGGGGACACGGCTAATCATGATTAGTTTATACACTCTGCAAAGGTTGCGCACTTTTCCCCACACGACTCGATCTCCTCCGTTGGTTTTCTCGCACTACATGGTGTTTGAGAAACGGATGACCAAGACATAGTCTTTTAGAAGCGCTAGCACCTTACAATGGGTAGACCTGTACACCTACTTTCCCCTACATCTGCTAGTCTACTACTATAAGACTTCGCATGACTTAGTCAACTATGCTAGAGCCCATAATAGCATGTGGCTGCACACGGAAGTTTTTAGCATGAATAATCTTATGATCCCTTTGAGCCTGGGTGGCGGTCCAAAAACAAACAGGCAATCCTGGAATACCCAGGTACCTCAATCCACACAGATGTGTATTAAAGTTGCCACCTTAAATAAACCATTAATTAACAATCTCACATATGTCATGGATACACTCACCCAATCCACGTCTACTAGCATAGCATGGCATAATAAGCAAACGTAGAAGTAACTCCCAAGAGTTTGATAATAAAACAGGTAATAGGTACTACCTCATCTACTTCCCAAAACCCACATATTATCAGATCCTAATCATGCAATTTTTTGAGGATTGATCTAATGCATAAAAACTGGGTAATAAAGAAGTATGATCAAAGTGTTACTTGCCTTGCTGACGATCCGCGAAACCTAGGGATTCGAAGTAGCAAGCGGCGCAATCCGGGTACTCTATCGCAAGCAAACAACAAACAAGCATACAATAAGTACTCATCTAATGCACAGGTAAAACTCAAATAAGAGATCTAACCAGAAAGTTCAACTTAAGAACTCTGGTTTGCAAAAAGAATCAAATCGAATGAAGAAACAAAACTCAAACGGCGAAAGAAAACAAGCTTCGTTTACTAATCTGGACCTAAGTCAAATTTTACAGAAGCAAAAACTTGTTTGAGTAGATTATTCGGAAAGAGGGTTTCGAGATGAAACTCCGGGCGCTTGAATCGCCTGATCCCGATAAACGAGCGAAAAGTTATACTAAAACGAAAATCGGATCAGAAATCGCATTCAGAAAAATCGCGGATTAAATCCGAGAAAAAGAAAAACAACGATGAACGCGTTCGTTAAAACGAATGAACGAGTGAACGCTCGCTATTTAACCTAAACCCGAAAAAAATGATCTAATAAAAAACGAATCTAAAAAACGGACGAAAAAACCGAATGGTTTTTCTAAAAAAACGACGGCGGCGAGGTCGACCTCGGGGTGCGGGTCGGCGGCGGTGGCGGCTCCGGCGAGGAGGCGGCGGTGGTCGGCGGCGGCAATGGCGGGTCCGCGAGGCTGCTGTGATCGTGGCGGCAGCTAAGCGGCGGGCGAAGCTAGGGTTAGGGTTTGGCGGCGGCGGCTTGGGTTGGGGCGGGGTCGGCCTGGGGCGGCGGCTTATAAAGACCTGGCCAGGCGGACTCCTGGCCGGTTACGGCCCGTAGTCGGTTCGATTTTTTTTTAAAATAATTATAACGCAGAAAAACAAACAAAAGAAATACTAAACCGACTCCAATAATCCCGAAATAAATTTTTCCTGACTTCTAAAATCAAGCCGGTTTATATGAACATTTATTTGGGGCCTAAATGCAATTTTGAAAAACGCGCATTTTTCCTAAATTCAAATAAAATAGCCAGAAAATCTAAAATAAAATCTTATTTGATTTTTTTATTAAATCCTCAATATTTCTTTATTTTGGGAAAGTCATTTTATTCCCTCTCTCATATTTATATAATTGAAATAATTGAAGATAAAATAAATAAAATCAAATGATCCTATTTCCAAAATTTGAAAAAACTCAATTATGAAAATATTGAAATCCCCAACTCTCTCCGTGGGTCCTTGAGTCGCGTAGAATTTCTAGGATCAAGGCAGAATGCATTAAAATATGATATGCAATAATGATCTATTTGTATAACATTCCAAATTGAAAATTTGGGATGTTACAAACCTACCCCCCTTAGGATGAATCTCGCCCTCGAGATTCGGGTTGGCTTGAAAATAGGTGAGGGTGGTCCTTCAGCAAATCTTCCTCTTGCTCCCAGGTGGCTTCATCCTCGGTGTGGTGGCTCCACTGAACTTTGCAAAAGTTGATAACTTTGCGGCGGGTGACTCGGCTGGCATACTCAAGAATCTTGACTGGTTTCTCCTCATAGGTCAAATCACTGTCCAACTGAATCACCTCTAGCGGCACAGTATCTCTCAGCGGTATATCAGCCATCTCCGCATGGCAATTCTTCAACTGGGAAACGTGGAACACGTCGTGAACTCCTAACAATCCCCCAGGCAATTCCAACTTGTAGGCAACTTCTCCCATACGCTCCAAAACTTTGTACTGTCCCACAAAACGTGGTGCTAACTTTCCCTTGACTCCAAAACGCTTAACTCCTCGAAGTGGAGATACACGAAGAAAAACTCTATCTCCGACTTCGTAAACTGTCTCCTTGCGTTTTGAATCGGCGCAGCGTTTTTGCCTGGACTGGGCTACCTTGAGCCTGTCGCGAATTAACTTCACTTTCTGTTCAGACTCCTTAATCAAACCCGGTCCAAACAAGTGGCGGTCTCCAACTTCATCCCAAGACAACGGGGTTATGCACCTCCTTCCGTATAAGGCTTCGAAAGGGGCCATCTTCAAACTGGATTGATAACTGTTGTTGTAAGAGAACTCTGCATATGGCAAATTGTCGTCCCAACTAGATCCGTAATCTAGCGCACAAGCTCTCAACATATCCTCCAATATTTGATTGACTCTCTCGGTCTGTCCATCTGTCTGCGGATGAAACGTTGTACTGAACTCTAGCCTGGTACCCAAGGTTTTGTGCAACTGATTCCAGAACTTTGAGGTGAACTGGGTTCCTCTATCTGATACAATGCTCCTCAGAACTCCATGCAGACATACGATCCTGGTCATGTATATCTTGGCCAACTTAGCACTGGTGTAAGTGGTCTTTACTGGAATGAGATGTGCTACCTTCATCAAACGATCGACTACAACCCAAATCGAGTCATAGCCGGAACGAGTCCTGGGCAATCCTGTGATAAAATCCATGCCTAGCTTATCCCACTTCCATTCGGGTATTAACAATGGTTGCAACAATCCTGCTGGCTTCTGATGCTCTTCCTTTACTCTCTGACATACATCACAAACTGCTACATACTCCGCAATATCCTTCTTCATTCCGGTCCACCAAAAAGTCTCCTTCAAATCCTAATACATCTTGGTATTTCCTGGGTGAATCGAATATGGCGAACCATGAGCCTCTTGAAAAATCAACTTCCTGATCTCTGGGTTATTAGGAACATAAACACGGTCTTCAAACCATAAGGTACCGTGCTCATCCTCACGAAATCCCTTTGCTTTTCCTTTTCTCATCTTCTCCTTTATCTCATCAATTTCCTTGTCGGTCTTCTGAGCTTCTCTGATCTTATCCATCAAAGTCGACTGAATTTCCAACGCTGCTACATAGCCTCTCGGAACTATCTCTAAACATAGTTCACAAAGGTCCTCGGCTAACTCCTTTGGAAATCCTGCGGTCATGAGTGTATTGACATGGCTCTTACAGCTCAACGCGTCGGCTACTACGTTAGCCTTCCCGGGGCGATACTACAATCTCATGTCATAATCCTTGATGAGCTCCAACCATCTCCTTTGTCTGAGATTCAACTCCTTCTGCGTGAAAATGTACTTCAAGCTCTTGTGATCCGTGTACATCTCACAATGATTTCCGATAAGAAAATGTCTCCATGTCTTCAACTCCAAATCATGCGTGGCATAATGCAACTCATGGGGTTTAAGCTGTCGTGAAGCATACAAAACAACTCTCCCCTCCTGCATAAGCACTGCTCCAAGTCCTCGACGTGAAGCATCGCAATACACCTCGTAATCCTTGGTCTGATCTGGCAAAATCAACACTGGCGAGGTAACCAAACGTTTCTTCAATTCTTGAAAACTGGCCTCACATTTCTCACTCCAAATGAACTTGGTATCCTTCTTCAATAACTTTCTCATAGGTTTTGCAATCTTTGAGAAATTCTCAATGAATCTCCGGTAGTATCCTGCCAGCCCAAGTAAACTCCTGACCTCTTCAACTGTCGTTGGTGCTACCCAATTTGTCATGGTAACAACCTTGGTGGGGTCTACTGATATACCTTCTCCGGATATAACATGTCAGAGAAATCCAACTTCCTTCAACCAAAATTCACATTTGCTGAACTTGGCGTATAATTGGTGTTCTCTGGGCTTCTCCAATACCAAACGTAAATGCTCCTTATGCTCCTCTTCGTTCTTTGAGTAGACCAAAATATCATCAATGAACACCACGATGAACTTATCCAGAAACTCCATAGATACTTTGTTCATCATGTTCATGAAATAGGCAGGCGCGTTCGTCAGACCAAATGACATAACGGTATACTCATACAGCCCATACCTGGTGGTAAAAGCCGTCTTAGGTATATCCTGCTCTCGAATCTTCAACTGATGGTATCCAGATTGCAAATCGATCTTGGAAAATACCTTTGCTCCTTGCGATCGGTCAAACAGGTCATTGATCATCGGAAGTGGGTACTTGTTCTTGATTATTACTGCATTCAAGCCTCGATAGTCAACAACCATCCTTAATGATCCATCTTTCTTCTCCACTAGAAGTACCGGCGATCCCCAAGGCGAAGAACTTGGCGAATATAACCTTTATCCAGTAACTCCTTAATCTGACTCTTAATCTCCTCCAAATCTTTTGCTGGCATCCGGTACGGTCTCTTAGATATTGGTCACTGCACGGCAAAAGCTCAATCAAAACTTCGATGTCTCTATCCGGTGGCATGCACAGCAACTCTTACGGAAATCGTCGGAAAATCCTTCACTACTGGTACTTCCTCCTGCACAACTCCTGATAAGGAATTTACGTGCATCCTCTTCGGCTCATGCCTTGATACATAACTTATCCTTTTCCCTTCTGGGGTAGTAGGCAAAACCGACTTACTGGCGCAATCAATGTTTCCTCCATACATCGATAGCCAATCCATACCCAGAATCACATCCAAACCTTGGGAATCCAAAATGATTAAGTCTGAGGGGAAAACATGGTTGCCTATACTCAATGGCACTTGAAAACATCCTCGATTGGCCATATACTCTGCTCCTGGTGAGGTTACTAGTATGGGTGTTCCTAGAACCTTGGTGGGCAGTCTATACTTATCCACAAATCCCCTTGATACGTATGAATGCGATGCACCAGTATCAAAAAGAATGAGTGCAGTAAATGACTTAACCAAAAACTTACCTATTACTACATCTGGCTGGGCTTCAACCTCCTCCACGCTAACGTGGTTCACTTGTCCTCTGTTGAAAGGGTTCGGCTTCTTCCCCGAGCTTCCATTGCCATTCCCATTCTGGCCTTCAGGACATTCATTGGCGTAATGTCCGGTCTTCTGGCACTTAAAAGAAGTGACTTGACTCAGATCTCTCTTGGCTGGTGTTGAGGGATTGGTACGGTTCTGGCTATTACTTCCTCCATTCCCGTTACCATTCTTGGAACCATTATGATTGTGCGAGCTACCACCTCCATGGGTATGCTGGAACTGTCCTCCCGACTTCATAAAACGTGGCTTCTGCTGAGCTCCAGAAGTGTACTTCCCTTTTCCATACTTCCTCTTGCGGTTTTCAATCTGTTGATGCTTCCCTTCAATCATGAGAGCATGGTCTACCAACTCCTGGTAGTTGTTGAAACTTGCTACCATCAATTGCATGCTCAACTCATCATTCAGTCCTTCCAGAAACTTCTCCTGCTTAGCTGCATCCGTAGCAACGTCATCTGGGGCGTAACATGCTAGTTTACTGAAATCATCCACATACTGGCCAACTGTACGTCCTTCCTGGCGTAAGTTGCGAAACTCACGCTTCTTCATGGCTATAGCTCCTGCTAAAACATGAGCAGTATGGAAAGCCTGCTGAAACTGATCCCATGTGACAGTATCTACTGGATAGGTGACTGTGAAATTCTCCCACCATGATGCTGCGGGTCCCTCAAGCTGATGTGTGGCAAATCGCACTTTCTCCGCATCTGTGCATCCTGCAATGGTCAACTCCCTAGCTGTCTTGCGAAGCCAATCATCTGCAACAATCGGCTCGATGCTACTAGAAAACACCGGCGGATTCAACCTAAGAAGACGGGTTAAGTGATCAACAGGTGGTGGTGGGTTGTTGTTGTTGTTTTTCCCCTGATTCTGATTCTGGACTAGTATCTGCATCAATGCATTCTGCTACTGGATCAACTAGGTGAGCTCCGGTGGGAAAGCAAATCCGTTGTCACGTCTCGAAGGCATCTGAGGGTTGAGAAAATATGAGAATACATAATAGAATGAGGTCTAGAGGGAAAACACTACCCATATGCACATGAGACAAATTGCAATCAAAACACTTCATTCAAACAAGCAAGGGCATACAACGGTGTATCTATCGTTACAAAAGTGCTCGGACTAATCTAGATACATGTGGGGGAATACTACTATTGTTATGGTGGTCTACTAGAAAAACTGCTCTGATGAAGACTCCATGATATCTGCTCCAGCTTCATCAACATAGTCATCTTCACTATCATCCAGGTCCGAGTCGGTGTCGTCGATGATGATGTAGTTCTCAGGACAAGTGCAATCTTCGTCTTCTCCAGTTGCTGGAAATCCCATAAACACTCTTAGCTTCTTCTTCAGATCTTCATTCTTCTCGACTAGCGTTGCTATTTCCTCCTCATATCCATCGCGTGTAGACTTGAGTTCTTCCTCCAGTTCCATGATCTTGGTCATGGCCTTCTTCAGATCCATCATGCCTGCACACATCTGGTTCTCCTGGCGTCGAATGTGCTGGTTTAACTCCTGGATGAAAGCTGCAATTGATCTGTCCTTCCTGGTGCTGGTCATCTCCCATTGCTCATCTCGGCGCCCAAAATCTGGTAGGTAGTATCCTTAAGCTCCCTGTGGTAAACTGCTCCAATATGTCCCATGGTAATGAGGGCTGCCATGCTCTTTCCTAGGCACTAGGTTGGTGCATCAAAGGAAAACTCTATGGGCTCAATGACGGGCATGAACGTCCTTCCTGGAATTTGAACTTGAATCGTCTAGTGCTCCTTTTCAGGTAAAGTGGCGTTGTAGGTCCCGATTAAGCTTGGTACTCCGATTTTCAGGTACTTGGCAACTTCCTTCAGGTGTCGTCCAAAGGGTGTATCTTCATCTGGTTGCATGAACTTGTTCCTTGCATCCGCCATCCTAAAAGAGTAGAAAAGATGAGGAGTCAGAAATGAGAAGAGAGAGTAGTGATCTAGGGCTTTAGCTTAGTGGTCGTGTCCTACAGTCAGCGTGTGCTCTCATACCATCTTGTAGCGACCAGACCTCAAACAGTCTGATCTCTATGCATCAATATCATCCCTGGATCAGTAATGTTGACACACATAGTACTCGAAGGATTTATAACAGAGTAGCAATCACACAATTATTACATCGAATGTCTCCAAAGAGAACTTATTACAATAAATATGGCTTAAGGCCATCTAATAATGATAACAGCGGAAGGCTTGGAAGATAAGTGAGTCCATCAACTCCAACGACACCACTGAGTATAGAACTACGATCCTAAGGCATCTTACTCGTCGTCTAAAAAGTCTGCAACATGAACATTGCAGCCCGAAAACGGGCCAGCACATGGAATATGCTGGCAAAGTAACACATAGAGAGTAATGAAAGAATAAAGCTATACTACATGCATATATGGCTGGTGGAAAGCTCTATGGTTACAGTTTTGCATAAAGCCAATTTTTTCCTACTACAAAGGAATAAACATTGAGAATGGTTGACAGCATTCTTAATCCCCATTAAGTAACATCATCATTAAACAAACCCACCAATATTAATTAAAGTAACATGATGAGATTCACATGATAATCCAAGTACTAGATACTCAAAACGTCCATAACTGGGGACACGGCTAATCATGATTAGTTTATACACTCTGCAGAGGTTGCGCACTTTTCCCCACACGACTCGATCTCCTCAGTTGGTTTTCTCGCACTACATGGTGTTTGAGAAACGGATGACCGAGACATAGTGTCGGTGTCAAAACCGGCGGATCTCGGGTAGGGGGTCCCGAACTGTGTGTCTAGGCGGATGGTAACAGGAGAGGACGGACACGATGTTTTACCCAGGTTCGGGCCCTCTCGATGGAGGTAAAACCCTACGTCCTGCTTGATTAATATTGATGATATGGGTAGTACAAGAGTGGATCTACCACGAGATCAAGGAGGCTAAACCCTAAAGCTAGCCTATGGTATGATTGTTGTAATGTATGTTGTGTTCTACGGACTAAAGCCCTCCGATTTATATAGACACCGGAGGAGGCTAGGGTTACATGAGTCGGTTACAATGGTAGGAGATCTACATATCTGATTGCCAAGCTTGCCTTCCACGCCAAGGAAAGTCCCATCCGGACACGGGACGGAGTCTTCAATCTTGTATCTTCGTAGTCTTGGAGTCCGTGGACGATGATAATCCGACTATCTGGACACCCCTAGTCGAGGACTCCTCGGTAGCCCTGAACCAGGCTTCAATGATGATAAGTCCGCGCGCATAATGTCCGGCATTGCAAGGCGGGTTCCTCCCTTGAATAATCCAGAGAAGATCATGAACACCAGGATAGTGTCCAGCTCTGCAAAATAAATTCCACATTCCACCATAGAGAGAATAAAATGCACACAAGTCCAATCTGGCGGCGTATTATGCGGCATGACATCACGCCGCTACCGGGCTTTTACTTGAATCGTTTTCATTATACCACCTCGGACGTTTAGCGGCGGTTTTGGCACGCGTCTCGTCAAGCGAGGATCGTGTTCCCCTTATTCCGGGATTCTCATCAATATGGACGTGGGTAACCCAACCGCGCCATTGATGGTGGCACTTGGGAGATAAGCGAGATTTACCAGGCCGGTGGGGGACGCATGGTCTTCGTCCGCCTATATATAAGGGATAAGGATTTACCTTCTCACCTACGCCTTCTTCCTCCTTTGCTTATCCATCTCAGCGCACTCAAGCTCCAATCGCCCAAGCTCGCGCATCTCGCCTCGACCTTCTCCGAATATGTCCGGAGCGGGAGGCAAATGGCTGGCCTCCACCGTTAAGGAGGAGCACATCACCAAGCTGCTTGGCCGGATACCTCTCGGCGATATCGCGCATCGGCTGCCCGACGAGGGGCAGCTCATCCCTACCCCAGGCCCCAAGAGAGGTCGTCTTCCTTCCCCACTTCCTCCGCGGACTGGGCTTTCCCTCCACCCATTCGTCCAGGGGCTCATGTTTACTACGGCTGGATTTCCACGATATGGCGCGAACTTCATCCTCAACATCTCGGCGTTTATCATCGTGTGCGAGGCCTTCCTCTGCATCCGCCCCGGCTGTGGCTCAAGACCTTCAACGTCAAGCGAAGGTTGTGAAGAACGCATAAGCGGAATCGGAGGCGCCATGTTGGGTAAGTTGCCCAGCGTCCTTTGGCTCGAAGGGCCTTCGTGGACTCCGCCAAGGGGTGGCAATCGGGGTGGTTCTACATCACCGAGCCGCGGGAGCCCACATGGGCGGCGGCCCCCGAGTTTAGATCTGGCATCCCCGCAGCTCACCTCTGGAAAGAGAAGGGCTTGCTGTGGGGCAATCCGAAAGGCAGACGGGACTCGAGCACGCATCCGAAGCTGGTGAGCAATAAGCTCAGGCTCGTCGACGTGGTCCAAGTCATGCTCATCCGCCGGATCCTCCCATGCCAAGAACGGGCATTCAATCTGTGGGAGTTCAATCCGGAACAGCACCAGGCGCTAAGCGGGCTCTTCGATATGACACACGAAGACACCTGGAGGGTGCTGTTTAAGGGCGCCGAAGCCCCCGCATCCGCGACGGAAGATCGCGGATTTCGCTCGCAGCATCCGGCTGACGAGGCAAGTGATTCAACCCCTTTACGGGACACTTGTGGTAATCAAATTGTTTCTAAGAGGGTTTCAATTTCTCTCTTTTCCTTTGACAGGAGTGGATGGAGAAGGCCGAGTAGCTCATCAGCCCGGCTCCCCTGCCAGAACACCCAGTGAGCGCCCGTCTAGCAGGGCTGCTGGTTCCGGCACCACACGTGGTGCCGGAGAAGAAGGCCAAGAAGGTGGCCGTGGGGACTCGAAAGAGTTCCGAATCGGCGTCCGACGACGGCGGACTCCTCCCCGAGCGAGGAGGAGGAAGAGGACTCTCTCGGAGGAGGAAGAGAAGAAGAGGAAGGCTTCCCGATAGGGGAGGCGAAGGGTCAAGAGGGGAGAACTATTCCCGGATAGTTTCGCCAACACCATCGTTGGCGAGGAGGAGTGGCCTTTAAGGGCAAGGCGTCCAACAAGATCGTAAATATCCGGATCCACGATATGCAATTTCTTTCATGTCGTAGTGTCCTTCTAATGCAGCGTTACATGCGTAGTCCGGTGATGATGATCTCCCGCTTCGTCGGCGGGTCGTTGCCCCGTCGGATGTGGATTCACTTCCATCGCCTCTACCTCCAGCGCCGACGAGGGCGCCGAGGTGGGATCGAGAGGACCCATCGGAGGAGGCTCCAGAGGCACCGTCGAGGCAGCCTCCGGACTTTGCGCCGGACTCTACGCCGGAACCGCGGTGGTTCCAGTCTGGCAGCGGCCCCTTCAAAAGAAGGGCAAGACCGTGACACCGGCGGCCTCCGCCCAACCGGGCGCCGGATAACTGTTGGAAGCGCTTAAAGGCGCTTCCATCGAAGAACACCGCACTATCATGAGTGCGGTGATTGAAAAGGTTCGGCTCGCCAAGAGCGGGGTGACCGAAGCCTGCAGCAGCCTTCTAACGAGGCTTTGAGGTAAGAAGTTAAAATTATGTGATGTAATACCGCATAGGCGGTAGCCTCGATGCTCGGTTCGGTGTTGGAAAGAAAAACCGGATGAGGATCTAACAAGATATACACGGGGTGGCTTAAAATATGTCAATATTGGTTTGCAGGCTCGCTGCTGACCTCTCGCCAGACCGATCATGGAGGTCGATGTCTTTGAAGCGGGATCTCGGCGGTCCGAGCAAGAGCTCGGCCATGCCAAGAAGCAGCTCGAGGACAAAGAAGGTGAGTAACACCACTTTGAATAGTTACCTTCTGAGAAAAGGATTTTGGTTGCAATAAAATTAACAAGGATAATATGGGTATTGCGGGGCCACGAGCGAGGTGGCAGCCACGAAGGAGGTTGTGTCATGTCGAGCCTTGATCTTGACCACGAGCGGGCAGAGCGAGAAAAGCAGGAGGCACGGGTGGCGGAAGTATGGCAAGAGCTCCGGGCTCGTGGAAAAGCATGAGAGCTTGGGCGTGACTCAAGACTCGAGTCGAGCTTGCCTCGGCTCTCAAAAGTGCCAAGTCCGCCAAATTTGAGGCCCGTAAGGCCCTTCAGGAGGTTGAAGATGTAAAGAAGATAGCGGCGGGTTAGGCATTTTTCATACAAAGCAGCCATGTTAATGTAAACTACGACACTTACCGCATTCGAGCTCTCGGGGCATTTGCGGATCTGCGCGTAGTGCGTCCGATCCGCCGCATTCTATCGTGGCAAGGAGGGAGCTCGATGGAGAAGGTCTTCGGTCTCGATCTGTTGAGGCGGCCATCAGTGCCCCAAGAGACCCGGTGAAGCGGTGGTCGAACTCCTAAGGTAGCTAAGGAGGCCATGAAGGGCCTTATAGTCCGGTGTGGCTGGACAGGCCATGCACAGGAGCTACTCGACCTCGTCGGCGGCTGGTGGATGCGTGCCTCGGGTGGAGGTCATCAAGCGCTCCACTTTGTATTGAAGGTGCTTTCGTCGGGCCCTTGCCCACGAAGGTGCATTAGGGCAGGTTGGATGCGAGAAGCTTCTCACGGACCCACCGCCACCGGGCAAGGAGTATCGCACGCCTGAAATGTATCATAAAACTGTCCTAAAGGGAGCCCGCGATATTGCGGATGAGTGCCCCGAAATGTAATCTTTGAGTAAACTCGCTATGTATTATCCTGCGCTGAAAACTTTGTTCATATCGCCTTGAGCAACGCTTGTTTTAGTTTAAAATATTACCTTACATGCGGCTGTTTATAAAATCGAGAGATGGCAAGTCGTTGGCTTGACCCCGAGCCACGAGTCTTTGGGGTGTTAGGGATAAACTTGAGCACTCTTGTTCCCATTTTGGGTCCATCGAGGAGGCGCTCAGCATAGCGAACATGGCGACCGAACTTATAATGCTTGAACACTCTCACTTAGCCATAGAATTCTATAATTTTAAATTTCAGCGAAGCCCTGGTATTCGGAAGGCGAATCGGGCGCTATCCACGCCTTCGTCGGACATTGTCCGAACTTCTTCAAGCGGCGTGAGTCTTTAGGACCGAAAAAACCTCTCGAACAGCGACCAGTCTCTCGCCTTATCATGCCGGTCAGTTTAGCTTTCTCCTTCGAGGCGCCGCCGGCTCAGCCAGGCGCAATCGCGTGGTTCTCCAGTGCCACCTTAGCCGGCGAGCGGGCGTAAGGCAACAAAGCGTGGGAGCCGGGCAAACCCAACTATTGACCCAAGACATGATTCGAGCCGATTCATATAATGCTATAAGTTCGGGGTGCCGCACTTATGAAAGTGTTCGGACTTATCACACCATAGTGTGGGGAACATAAGCCCCTGGTGTATTAGGCCGTACCAAAATATACGGGTGCAAGATGTCATGTAATGAACATATATATATATATATATATATATATATATATATATATAAGGTAATGTAATTGCAGTCAAAAAGGTGCTGCATTATTTTTTTTAAAAAGTCTGCTATGAGTGCGGACCGATACAAATAGTGCGGTAAGCAAGGGATTTGGACTAATTAAACATGTCCCGCCGAGGGGTGAGCTCGGACTTGGTGTATATAATCGAATTTAATGCTCGTAATTGAGACCACCTAAGTGTTAAATCGCAGCCTTCTTTCTTCCCTGGTTGTTGCATTATGAGTTGGCGGAGTTCATCCGCGGACAGGGCCTCTGTTATGAGTCCTGTGTACACAAAGAAGGAAAATAATAATAATAAAAAGAAAGGGGCACACTTGCAGCCCTGGTGTGGTCGAGCCGTACTCTGGGTCCATTGCGATCGTGCCCCTTCCCTGCGCCCATGGTATCTCCAAAGCGTAATGATGTCTGTGAGAGTTGTTATTGCAATCATCTTGTGGCGGGGTTGGGGCCGCATTGCTATGCGCGTGCTCGATCGTGCCGATTGGTCTTAGTTGGTATTGCTTGGTAGCGTTTTGTTGTATCCGGCCGTTTAACGGCGGACTCGAGAATACTGAAAAGGCTCCTCAGTATTTCCGCCGAGAGCCGCCAGTATGTTCCTCTGTTAGGAGGGCGTTCCGTATTCCCATTGACCGTGATGACTCCACGAGGGTGGCATCTTGAGCTTGAGGTATGCATAATGCGGCACGCGTTGAATTTCTTGAACGCGGTTCGTCCGAGCGAGCGTGATAGCCGCTGCAAGCGGGACTATGTCAAAGATTAACTCCTCGCTCGGAAATTGTCACGGGATCGAAGACCACTTCGGTGTGGTGAGCTCTGTATAGTTGGCTTCCACACTGGTATGACACCCTTAAAGGTTGTCTTTGTAGGTTTAATCCTTGAGGGGTCTATGCCCGTCTTGCGCACTGTATCCTGATAAAGCAGGTTCAGGCTACTACCGCCGTCCATCAGGACTCTCGTGAGGTGAAATCCATTGACGATTGGGTCTAAAACCAATGCGGCGAATCCGCCATGGCGTATGCTGGTCGGATGGTCTCTTCGATCGAAAGTGATCGGACAAGAGGACCATGGATTGAACTTCGGGGCGACTGGCTCCATCGCATAGACGTCCCTTAGTGCGTGCTTCCTCTCCCTCTTGGGTATATGGGTTGCGTAAATCATATTCACCGTCCGCACTTGTGGGGGAAAACCCTTCTGTCCTCTATTGTTCGGCGGTCGGGTCTCCTCCTTGTCGTCGCTGTTTAGCCCCTTGTCATTGTTTTCGGCAATTAACTTACCTGCCTGCTTGAACACCCAGTAATCTCTATTAGTGTGATTAGCTGGCTTTTCAGGGGTGCCATGTATCTGGCATGAGCGGTCGAGTATTCGGTCCAAATTGAACGGACCCGGAGTGGTTCTTTTGAATGGCTTCTTCCATTGACCGGCTTTAGAGCCTCGGAATCCGGTGTTAACCGCCGTATCCTCCTTATCGTCGCTGTTAATGCGGCGTTTGTTTTTGTTTCGACGTGACCTTCCGTTGTTGTCCTTGGTATCCGGACTGCCAGAATTTTTACGGAGATTGTTGCTGCGAGCTAGCCAGCTATCCTCTCCCACGCAAAAGCGGGTCATTAATGATGTGAGGGCTGCCATGGATTTCTGCTTTTCTTGTCCCAGGTGCTGGGCTAGCCATTCATCGCGGATGTTATGTTTGAAGGCTGCAAGGGCCTCTGCATCCGAACAGTCGACGATTTGATTTTTCTTTGTCAAGAACCGTGTCCAGAATTGTCTGGCTGCTGAATGATGTGGCTCAGGTCATCGGCGTCTGGTGGTCGCACGTACGTGCCCTGGAAGTTGTCGAGGAATGCGGCTTCCAGGTCTTCCCAACACCCAATTGACTCTGCGGGCAAGCTGTTAAGCCATTCCGAGCTGGTCCTTTAAGCTTGAGTGGGACATACTTAATGGCGTGGAGATCGTCGCCGCGGGCCATATGGATGTGGAGAAGATAATCTTCGATCCAAACCGCTGGGTCCGTTGTGCCATCGGAGGATTCAATGTTTACGGGTTTAAACCCTTCAGGTATTTTATGATCCATTACTTCGTCAGTGAAGCATAGCGGGTGTGCGGCGCCTCTGTATTGAGCAATATCACGATGCAGCTCGAGAGAGTGTTGTCTGCTGTGTTCGGCCCGGCCGTGGTTATTGTATCCGGCGCGACGGTATTCGTCATGGGTCGTGGGGCACCCACGTGATCCGTAGATGGATCTGGATTGCCTTGCTTTGTCCTCCAATATATCTCGCAAGTCCGGCGCGTTCCCTCTTGGCTTCGTACTTTTGGAGCGATGTCGGGGTACGGTCTTGGTTGGGGGCCTGGATGCCTCTCTGTCACGACCACGGGGTGGTCGGTCAGCCGTATCGTGCGCTGGTGATGGAGGTATGTATGCTTCCTCCTCTAATCGGGGGAGCAGCTTGCGTCTTGGGTAGCTTTTGGAGGGGCGTTCGAGTTTATACTCTTCGGCCGCGAGGACCTCGGTCCATCGATCGGCCAGCAGGTCCTGATCAGCTTGAAGCTGCTGCTGCTTTTTCTTTAGGCTATTTGCCGTGGCGATAAGCCTGCGTTTAAAACGCTCTTGTTCGACGGGATCCTCGGGCACGACGAATTCGTCGTCGTTGAGGCTTGCCTCGTCTTCGGAGGGAGGCATATAGTTATAATCCTCAACCTCTTAAATGCCGCCTCTCGTGAGGGCTTGCTTCTGCATCCTCCTGCGCTGAGTCATCTTTGGAGGGTTGTCTTCGACACTTTACGGGGTATTATTATCTCTGTGCTGGAATCTCCATTCTTCTTTGTGGCGGGATTTAAATGGCGCCACGACGCCGGTGCTTGGGCTGTTTCTTTAAAGAATCTGCCTCATTTGTTTCTTCGCCGTCCCGTCTTTTGGGGTGTCCACCATGTATATGTCGTATGATGAGGTGGTCTTCCGGTGCCTGTGGCGCTGGTTCTGTTAAATCTCGGCATCGTCGTCCATAGCGTCGATATCTTGGTCATAGTCTAGCATGTCGGTTAGATCGTCGGCAGTGGCTACAAAGTGGGTGGTGGGTGGGCTCTGAATTTCTTCGTCGTCTCGTATCCCAACCATCCTGGCCATAGTCGGCCGGGACTCTCCGATAACGAGAGGTGCTTTAGCGAATTTAGGATGTCGCCAAAGGGCGAGTATTGGAAGATGTCCGCGGCGGTGAATTCCATAACCGGCGCCCCATCCAATTCGATTTATAGGGGCGTGGGAGGTCCGGAGTCTGGCAAGGAGTCCGGCACCTCGGAATCACGAGTTTCGCGAGGGACAAGATTAGCGTTCGGCTCCATCACCGTGGAAGTTGAAGCCCCCGAGGCGGTGTCCATCCACCGATCCTCGATCTGGGCGATCGGCTTCGGACTAAAGGCCGAAGCGGATTTGTGTGCGGCCACCTGGGCACTGTTCGGCGGCAGAGCTAGATCATGCCCATCGCGACAGTGCGGCTCGCTTGGCTGTGGCTCGAGCCCGTCGAAGATCAAGTCTCCGCCGACGTCGGCCGTGAAGTTTAGACTTCCGAATCTGACTTGACGGCCAGGGGCGTAGCTTTCGATCTGCTCCAGATCTGCTCCAGGTTCGGGCCCTCTCGATGGAGGTAAAACCCTACGTCCTGCTTGATTAATATTGATGATATGGGTAGTACAAGAGTGGATCTACCACGAGATCAAGGAGGCTAAACCTTAAAGCTAGCCTATGGTATGATTGTTGTAATGTATGTTGTGTCCTACGGACTAAAGCCCTCCGGTTTATATAGACCACCGGAGGAGGCTAGGGTTACAGTCGGTTACAATGGTAGGAGATCTACATATCCGTATTGCCAAGCTTGCCTTCCACGCCAAGGAAAGTCCCATCCGGACACGGACGGAGTCTTCAATCTTGTATCTTCGTAGTCTTGGAGTCCGTGGACGATGATAGTCCGCTATCCGGACACCCCTAGTCCGGGACTCCCTCACATAGTCTTCGAGCGCTAGCACCTTACGATGGGTAGACCTGACACCTACTTTCCCTACATCGCTAGTCTACCCTTTGTAAGACTTGAATGACTTAGTCGACTATGCTAGAGCTCATAATAGCATGTATTTGCACACGAAGTTTCTAGCATGAATAATGTTATGATCCCTTTGAGCACAGGTGGCGGTCCAAAACAAACAGCAATCTGGAATACCCGGTACCTCAATCCACCAGGATGTGTATTAAAGTTGCCACCTTAAATAAACCATTAATTAACAATCTCACATCTGTCATGGATACACTCACCCAATCCACGTCTACTAGCATAGCATGGCATAATAAGCAAACGTAGAAGTAACTCCCAAGAGTTTGATAATAAAACAGGTAATAGGTACTACCTCATCTACTTCCCAAAACCCACATATTATCAGATCCTAATCATGTAATTTTTTGAGGATTGATCTAATGCATAAAAACTAGGTAATAAAGAAGTATGATCAAAGTGTTACTTGCCTTGCTGATGATCCGCGAAACCTAGGGATTCGAAGTAGCAAGCGGCGCAATCTGGGTACTCTATCGCAAGAAAACAACAAACAAGCATACAATAAGTACTCATCTAATGCACAGGTAAAACTCAAATAAGAGATCTAACCAGAAAGTTCAACTTAAGAACTCCGGTTTGCAAAAAGAATCAAATCAAACGAAGAAACAAAACTCAAACGGCAAAAGAAAGCAAGCTTCGTTTACTAATCTGGACCTACGTCAAATTTTACAGAAGCAAAAACTTGTTTGAGTAGATTATTCGGAAAGAGGGTTTCGAGACGAAACTCCGGGCGCTTGAATCGCTTGATTCCGATAAACGAGCGAAAAGTTATACTAAAACGAAAATCGGATCTGAAATCGCGATCAAAAAAATTGCGGAATAAATCCGAGAAAAAGAAAAACGACGAACAGATTAACGAGCGAACGTGCGTTATCTGGATATAAACGATGAACGCGTACGTTAAAACGAACGAACGAGCGAACGCTCGCTATTTAACCTGAACCCGAAAAAAACCGATCTAATAAAAAAACGAATCTAAAAAAACCGACGGAAAAGCCGAACGGTTTTTCAAAAAAAAACGTGGCGGCGAGGTCAACCTCGGGGTGCGGGTCGGTGGTGGCGGCGGCTCCGGCGAGGCAGCGGCGGTGGTCGGCGGCGGCAATGGCGTGGTCGGCGATGATCGGCGGTCGGCGGCGACGGCGGCAAGTTAGCGGCGGCGGCGGCGGCGGCGGCAATGGCGGCAATGGGCGGGATAGGGTTAGGGTTTGGCGGTGGCGGCGGCTTGGGCTGGGGCGGGGTCGGCCCGGGGCGGCGGCTTATAAAGACCCGGCCAGGCGGAGTCCTGGCCGGTTACGGCCCGTAGTCGGTTCGATTTTTTTTAAATAATTATCGCGCAGAAAAACAAACGAAAGAAATACTAAACGGACTCCAAAAATCCAGAAATAATTTTTTCCCCACTTCCAAAATCAAGCCGGTTTAGATGAACATTTATTTGGGGCCTAAATGAAATTTTGAAAAACACGCATTTTTCATAAATTCAAATGAAATAGCCAGAAAATCCAAAATAAAATCTTATTTGATTTTTTATTAAATCCTCAATATTTCTTTATTTTGGGAAAGTCATTTTATTCCCTCTCTCATATTTATATAATTGAAATAATCGAAGATAAAATAAATAAAATCAAATGATCCTATTTCCAAAATTTGAGAAAACTCAAATATGAAAATATTGAAATCCCTAACTCTCTCCATGGGTCCTTGAGTTACGTAGAATTTCTAGGATCAAGGCAGAATGCATTAAAATATGATATGCAATAATGATCTATTTGTATAACATTCCAAATTGAAAATTTGGGATGTTACAGTAAAGCTACTAAGAAAGATCATTACCCTTTACCTTTTATTGATCAAATGCTAGAAAGACTATCCAAACACACACATTTCTGCTTTCTAGATGGTTATTCTGGTTTCTCTCAAATACCTGTGTCAGCAGAGGATCAATCTAAAACTACTTTTACTTGCCCTTTTGGTACTTCTGCTTATAGACGTATGCCTTTTGGTTTATGTAATGGACCTGCTACCTTTCCAAGATGCATGATGGCTATATTCTCTGATTTTTGTGAAAATATTTGTGAGGTATTCATGGATGATTTCTCCATTTATGGATCCTCTTTTGATGATTGTTTGAGAAACCTTGATGGAGTTTTGCAGAGATGTGAAGACACTAGTCTCGTCCTGAATTGGGAAAAGTGTCACTAAATGGTTAATGAAGGCATTGTCTTGGGGCACAAGATCTCCGAGAGAGGTATTGAAGTTGATAAAGCCAAAGTTGATGCTATTGAAAATATGCCATGTCCCAAGGACATAAAAGGTATAAGAAGTTTCCTTGGTCATGCCAGTTTTTATAGGAGGTTCATTTGGGACTTTTCTAAAATCTCTAGGCCTCTGACTAATTTGATGATGATTGTGTAGAAGCATTTGAAACACTTAAGAAAGCTTTGATCACTGCACCTATTGTTTAGCCACCTGATTGGAATTTACCTTTTGAAATTATGTGCGATGCTAGTGATTATGATGTAGGTGTTGTTCTAGGGCAAAGAGTCGATAAGAAATTGAATGTTATCCAGTATGCTAGTAAGACTCTTGATACTGCCCAGAGAAATTATGCTACTACTAAAAAAGAGTTCTTAGCAGTTGTGTTTGCATGTGATAAGTTTAGACCTTATATTGTTGATTCCAAAGCTACTATTCACACTGATCATGCTGCTATTAAATATCTTATGGAAAAGAAAGACGCTAAGCCTAGACTCATTAGATGGGTTCTCTTGCTCCAAGAATTTGATTTGCATATTATTGACAGAAAGGGAGCTGAGAACCCCGTTGCAGATGACTTGTCTAGGTTAGAGAATGTTCTTGATGACCCACTGCCTATTAATGATAGCTTTCCTGATGAACAATTAGCGGTCGTCAATGCTTCTCGTACTGCTCCTTGGTATGATTATGCTAATTACATTGTTGCTAAATATATACCGCCTAGTTTCACATACCTGCAAAAGAAAAAGTTCTTTTATGATTTAAGATATTACTTCTGGGATGATCCACACCTTTATAAAGAAGGAGTAGATGGTGTTCTTAGATGTTGTGTGCCTGAGCATGAACAGGAACAGATTCTACGTAAGTGTCACTCTGAATCTTATGGAGGACACCACGCTGGAGATAGAACTGCACACAAGGTACTACAATCTGGTTTTTATTGGCGTACTCTCTTCAAAGATGCTCGTAAGTTTGCCTTATCTTGTGATGAATGCCAAAGAATAGGTAACATTAGTAGACGTCAAGAAAAGCCTATGAATTATTCTCTTGTTATTGAACCGTTTGATGTTTGGGGCTTTGATTATATGGGACCTTTTCCTGCCTCTAATGGTTATACACATATATTAGTTCCTGCTGATTACGTTACTAAGTGGGTAGAAGCTATTCCAACTAGTAGTGCTGATCATAACACTTCTATTAAGATGCTTAAAGAAGTTATTTTTCCGAGGTTTGGAGTCCCTAGATATCTTATGACTGATGGTGGTTCACATTTTATTCATGGTGCTTTCCGTAAGATGCTTGCTAAGTATGATGTCAATCATAGAATCGCATCTCCTTAGCATCCATGATCTAGTGGTCAAGTAGAGTTGAGCAATAGAGAGCTCAAATTAATTTTGCAAAAGACTGTGAATAGATCTAGAAAGAATTGGTCCAAAAAACTTGATGATGCATTATGGGCCTATAGAACTGCATACAAAAATCCTATGGATATGTATCCATATAAGATGGTTTATGGAAAAGCGTGTCATTTACCTCTTGAACTTGAACATAAGGCATATTGGGCTATCAGAGAGCTCAATTATGAATTCAAACTTGCCGGTGAGAAGATGTTGTTTGATATTAGCTCACTTGATGAATGGAGGACCCAAGCCTATGAGAATGCCAAGCTATTCAAAGAAAAAGTCAAACGCTGGCATGATAAGAGGATACAAAAGCGTGAGTTTAACGTAGGAGATTATGTATTATTATTCAAGTCCCGCTTAAGATTTTTTGCAGGAAAAATTCTCTCAAAATGGGAAAGTCCTTACGTTATCGAGGAGGTCTATCATTCTGGTGCTATAAAAATCAACAACTTTGAAGGCACAAATCTGAGGGTGGTAAACGGTCAAAGAATTAAACATTATATTTCAGGTAATCCTATCAATGTTGAAACTAATATTATTGAAACCGTAACCCCTAAGGAATACATAAGGGACACTTTCCAGAATGTTCCAGACTCCGAAAGGTATAGGTATGTGGTACGGTAAGTAAACTGACTCCAAAACAACTCCCATGGCAATTTTTATCAGTTTTGTATTATTTAAGAATTTTAGGAAGAAAGAAGTAGCCCGAAAGGGACACGAGGCTCCCACGAGAGTGGAGGGCGCCCCCCCTATAGGGCGCGCCCCCTGTCTCGTGGGCACCTCGTGTGCCTCCCGGACTCTGTTTTCTTGCACATTACGTATTTTGGTTAGTAAAAATTCATTATATATACTCCTTAAGGTTTTGACCACCGTATCACGCAAATATCCTCTGTTTTCATTTTGAGCTGTTTCTGTTTCAGATCTAGGGCATCATGGCATCTCCAAGCGCTCCCAAGGACAATTTTCGAGAGGGTTATCAACCCCTATCTCGCGGAGGTGCTGCAACACCCTTAAACCATTGAGATGCATGAGGGGGTGCTGCACATCCGCGATGTGGAGGGACCAAGGCGTACCGGGAGTGTGGAGACAAAGCTCGAAGCCATGGAGCAGGAAGTTTTCAAGTGTCAAGGGATGGTGGAGCATGGACTCAACGCCAACCAGATGATGATCACGGAGTTCCCCAACAACCACAAGCTAGATGCCAAAGTCATTGGGGAGACCATCTTCAAGCTTCAAGAGAGAATCGAGCACCTCCGAGCCCAGATCTATGACCTGCAAAACCAGAACTATGAGTATGAATATAGATTCAAGAGGATGAGTTTGGCTGCAGATTTAAGGATCCCGGAGACTCGATCATCCTTTTATGATGGAGAGTCTATGCCTTGGAAGACGGACGACAAGCCTACATCATCAACAACTCCTACTTCACCACCTCTGAGGACATAATCACATGGGTATGGGCACTCCCCTTGGCAACTGCCAAGCTTGGGGGAGGTGCCCCGGTATCGTATCACCATCACACTCCTATCTTTACCGCTTTATTTAGTTCGATCCTTTTAGTAGTATCTTGATCTAGTAGTTTGAAGTTTTGATATCAAGTAGTTTTGAGCTTTGCATTGTGATCTCTTTTTGTAATCGAGTCCGTGAGCTATCTATAATAAAGATTAGTGTTGAGTCAAGGGCTTTGCTATGTTGCTATGATCTTGAGAAAGTAGAAAGAATAAAAGAGTTCATATTGGTCTTATGGATAGTGATGACTTCACACATAGAAAGTATGAGGCATAAAAATTGTTGAGAGTTGATAAACTTAGCCTTGGTCATCGTTGCAATTAATAGGAAGTGATAAGGAAAGAGGGGTTCACATATAAAAATATTATCTTGGACACCTTTTATAATTGGGAGCACTCATTAAGTATGACTTGCTAAAAGAGTTGATGTTGGACAAGGAAGACAACGTAATGGTTTATGTTTTCCGACATCTCAGTTAAAGTATATTGTCATTGACCTTCCGAACATGTTAAGCTTGCCTTTCCACCTCATGCTAGCCAAATTGCTTGCACCAAGTAGAGATACTACTTGTGCTTCCAAATACCCTTAAACCCAATTTTGCCATGAGAGTCCACCATACCTACCTATGGATTGAGTAAGATCCTTCAAGTAAGTTGTCATGTTGCAAGCAATAAAAATTACTATCTAAATATGACTTATTAGTGCAGAGAAAATAAGCTTTGTACGAACTTGTTGTGGAAGTAATAAAAGCGACGGACTGCATAATAAAGGTCCACATACAAGGGGCAATATAAAGTGACGTTCTTTTGCATTAAGATTTTGTGCATCAACCCTAAACGCACATGACAACCTCTGCTTCCCTCTGCGAAGGGCCTATCTTTTACTTTATGTTTTTACTTTATGCTTGAGTCAAGGTGATCCTCACCTTTCCCCTTTTCATTTTATCATTTGGCAAGCTCCTCGTGTTTGAAAGATCGTGACATATATATATATATATATATATATATATATATATATATATCCAATTGGATGTTAGTTAGCATGGGCTATTATTGCTGACATCACCTAAAGGTGAATACGTTGGGAGGCAACACAATAAGCCCCTATCTTTCTCAATGTCCGACTGAAACTCCATAACCACAAGTATTGCGTGAGCGTTAGCAATTATAGAAGACTACAAGATAGTTGAGTATGTGAGCTTGCTAAAAAGCTCTATTGTTGACTCTTTCTGATGTTAGAATAAATTGCAATTGCTTCAATGACTGAGATTATAGTTTGTTAGTTCCCAATGAAGTTTTTGAACCATACTTGACATTGTGAATTGATTGTCACTTGAGCATAGGAAATCACATGACAAAATCTATTTATGTTGTTGTTATTAGAATGATCATGATGCCCTCATGTCCGTATTTTATTTTTATCGACACCTCTATCTCTAAACATGTGGACATATTTTTTGATTTTGGCTTCCGCTTGAGGACAAGCGAGGTCTAAGCTTGGGGGAGTTAATACGTCCATTTTGCATCATTCTTTTATATCAATATTTATTGCATTATGGGCTGTTATTACACATTAGATCTCAATACTTATGGCTATTCTCTCTTATTTTACAAGGTTTACCATGAAGAGGGGAATGCCGATACTGGAATTCGGCCGAAAAGGAGCAAACATTGAAACCTATTCTCGCACAGCTCCAAAAGTCCTGAAACTCCACGAAACAACTTTTTGGAATTAATAAAATTTTGAGCGAAAAGAAATACACCGGGGCCACACCCTTTCCAGAGAGGCAGGGCTCCCCTATACACTACTAGGAAAAGGCTAGCAGCAGCGGGTTTTAGATGTGTCGATGGCGGGTACCAGCGCTACTAATCTGGCGCTTCTGACTAACTCATAGCGATGAGCGTGCGCACCAGCAGCCACTGCTACACAAGTATAGCAGCAGCTGTTATGGGAAGCTTCGCTATCGCTAGTAGCGCTTAGCGCTCTTTGGCGAGACGACGCTCATTGCTATTGTGGTATTCTTGCTAACTTTTGTACACTCGCTCATTGCTAATTTAAGTAGTTTTTTTGGCATATTTGTTTTGTATTTGAACCGGCTTTGTAGAAGAATCTTTAGCACATATAAATGTCATCATGATACACATACAAATGCTGCGAGACCACAAATGTAATCATAGCATGTACATACAAATAGTCTCTTCATAATCATCATCCAACACAAAGTGATATCTTGTCATCATCTCGAAAATAGCAATACATGCAAGTCTCGAATACTTGCAACTACAACAACGTCATCCATCTAAACAAAGGTATACGCAAGAAGTGCTATCACTATGAGTGAGAGCGGAACCATGCAATACATGAGGTGGCGATTCTGAGTCCTCTCTCGCTAGCGTGAACCTCAAGTAACTAGCTTCTCCTTCTTATGCCTTTTGAAGACTTTATGGCTGGCGCCCATGAACCCATTCACTTCGCCGACACTCATGCCACTCGTTGTACACCCGGAACCTTCCCTTTGTACCCGACATAGCATTTCCATCTCGCCATCAAGAAACTAGGTACCGTTAGAGATGCATGTTCATGATGAGGATGTACAATCATATATATGCAACAAAATATACTAGAGCAACACCAAAAATAAAGGTTAGCAACTAGATGCAACATATACAGATACACAAATTAATTAACTAGAGGTACGAGGTCATCGTGACGCAAACTAACAAAGTAGCGTTACGCAAGTTCGGCAGGACCGTGGACATCACAAAGTTTCATCGCTACAAAAGTATACAAGTTCAACCAACACATATCATCATCATCGGCATCATAAATCACTAGAAGTTCCATCCTTCCATATCATCGAGGATGAACCCTAGCTTCTTGAGCGGCGTGAGGTCTAGGCGTTGCATGCCTATGTGAGTTCGGACGTCATTTCGCGATATAGGGCCGTGGTGGAACATCCCTTCTCATCGGCGACTTCTTTCATGATGATCGTCGCAATGTCGCTTTGGATGCGAAAGAAGTCATCTCTAAGTTTATAATTAAGCTTCTCCATGAGATTCTAGCCACTTGTGGATATGATCATCATTTCTGCTGTTAATCTGAAGCTTTGGTGATCCGTGTTGAACTGAATCATGAGATGGACGATGTAGAATCCATCCTTCTTGCTTGGTTTTGGGACATGGATGCAGGAGAAGTTAGTTTTATGTGAAACCCATCTTCTTGTTCCTTTGTTTCTGATATGCATGTGGCCACCTCTAAAGCTGAAGCCTTGGAGAGCATCATCTAGAATATTCATTATGTGGGTGTAGTCCTTTTCTCGTAGTCTCGGAAGGGTCAAAATACGGCGTGGGAGACTTGCGGGTAAAGAACGATAAGGATGGCGCCCATTGCTGCGAGGAAAAGACACCTCAAATTATTCCCCATATGAGAGAGAAGGAATGATTGAAATGTACGAAAGGGTTGTCGGAACTAACTTACTTTGGATGATAAGGCACGAGGACAATTTCCGGTCCTTATTCTGTACCATGAAGTTTTGGAGGTACTCCTAGCAGTTTCACGCTCAAAGTCGCCGAGACTCAAGAAAGACTCGTGCATGTAGTACGGATCCGCCACACAGATTTGCGAGACTTCTTCACTCTTCATGACGGAGCTCATATGTAGCGCAAAAAGGCGGACGATAGTAAAATCAAGCCGCCTTGTTAGAAACATCTCAAAGATATGGTCAAACCGCAGGAAGAACACCTCCGCGGGCCGTGTGTCGACGTAGCACTTCCCCTCAGGCACACGAGCCTCGTATGTCGGATATCTTGGATCCTTTGAGGCTAGTAGGCTTTTCTCAGTCGACAGCACATGGTCGTGCAGTCTCCTGAGATCCCCTGATAGTGCCTCCAGCGGTTTGGGCGGTAGCATCGGCTCGCCCGTGAGATGGAACATGACCGCACCTTTCACGGGTAAACACTCTTCAGAATGCATCGTCTGGCTGCTGTGTGCTCTGGCTTGTTTGGAGGCGATTACCTTCCCGATCTCTTCCTCTCCTTTTCTTGGACACACCTTCCAGACCCTTCCTTAACCCCTGCCCAAGTGTTCCCGGGCTAAATCAGACGACCCTCACGCCCGGCTAGTTGAGCCTGTGTTGGCGGCATCTTCAGCGTGTCTGTGAGGATTTCATGAAGAGAGACTTTTGCAATCCATGGTACGGCCCTGCCTGCATATCATCCATATCCTCATTAGCAAGCTGATAGCCCGATTAGTCATATGGTTGACTCATCATATCTATGTCACGATCATACTGCGTTTGTAGTGAGGTAATCTATAGGGTCGACCTCCGTCTCATCATCCATTCTCTCATTCTCAGGAGAAATTACATCAGCCGATACTATTGCACCCCTTCATCATGTCGTCCGCCGCTCTCACCGGCACTACTACAGAGCTGGTAATTGCGTAGGTGGGGTGGTGGTCTCCCACATGCTTGTTGATGTGTGGTAGTTATTGGTGTGCTCTCGGCCGGCTCCAGACGAATAAGATTCTTCGGCCATAGCAACACCCAACCCTTGCAGCGTCCAATCCGCAGCGGGGTCTCGTCGTCCGCTCCCACATGCTATACTGGAGGAGGCAAATCTTCGTGCCCTGATTTCACACTGGTCAAGCTAACCCTGAAGTGCCCAGCGGGGATCGGCTGGTTGTGGAATGTGCCTTTGATCAAGTAGAGTATGGTGCATGGGGTTTCTTTCGCCTGCAAACACATATGTCTGTGGTGTAAAACAACCGAAAGGCAACAAAAATGGAATATTATCTATATATATATGTTGGTGCGACATGTAATTACCATGACGGCGTCGAGCTCAGCCAAAGACGAAGGCCCACCTAGCGCGCCTGAGACTGAGGACGGGCTGCTATGAGCGGGAGCGGCTGCGAGAGGAGGCCCGGTTGCTTGAGCAAGTGATGGTGCGATGGTGTTGTTGTTCATGGAGTTGCTCACCATTTAAACTGGGCATCGAAATCATGTACCGTCTTGTGCGATTTTCCTTCGCCCAGATTGATGATAATGGAACCAAGTTAGTAGCAAAATCATTTCTGCAGCGATTCTGCTGCATTGACCGCTCTTGTAGCAACTCATATTTGTCCTCGGGTGCTTTTTCGCGTCCTCGGCTGCTTTTTCTCGACCGCAAGCTTCACCTTTGCATCGATGTCCGCTGACTAAACTTCTTTTTACGCTTCTTGGCCTCCGGGCGTCGTTGTAAACACCTTCCACGTGGCTCTGTCTCGGCGCCGTGCACACGACCATATTGCGCCGCTGGTCCAACGGGAGTCCCTTAAGTTCGTTTAAGGCTCGGTTGAGAGGGTGTCCCACTTGGGCCTCATCGGAGAATAGGGCTTTGGCTGCAAGCCGGTGTTGCTTCTCCGAGAGTCTAATCAATTTCCTCGTGATCTTGTCCATGTAAAAACCTTTTCTCCTTGTCCCACTTGTGCGGGCCCCGATGAAGTCATGCTCCAAGGGGTTGGTGAACTTCGCGAAGGGGTGCAGGAGACCCGCGGCTTCACGTTCCGCATCCTCCTTATCCCATATGGGCCTTTTACCGAGGTAGCCACGGCCGAGGCGATGCTTCCGTGTTCCTTTCTGAAGGCTTTTGAATTTCGCAGCCTTAGCCTTGGCTGCCTCGGTAGCGCAAGTGTCCTTGAACTTTTGAACTCCTCTTCCTTAAGTGTCGGATTTTCCTCCGAATCTTGGATAGGGGTTCATCAGCCTCAATAGCTCGTTTCACCCTCCCTTTCCGGAGGCCAAATCATTGCTGAACATGCCCATGGCGTGATTGTTAATCTTTTTCATCTTCGGATCATCCCACGGTTGTTCTATGTTATCATCCCTGCCGGGAACTTGAATCTCTTGTGCAACCGTTAGGAGCAAGCTGCGTCAAATGTTCTTTACTCCTTAAGTCATAAATCGTTGATGCTCGCGCATTCCGTAGGATGCATCCTACTTGGTTCCCATAGCACTTGCGAGGTTCTTCCGACTCTAACGGCTCAAACTTGCCAGGTGCCATCTTTGTGATCACAAGTCGTCCAATCCCTAGTTTGTTAGGTTTTCGTATCCTCTGCTTCTTATGCTTCCTCTTTTCGGTATCGGCATCGGGTCCGGTACCTTCCCCGCCGGTACCATCCTCGCCGGTACCTTCCCCACCGGTCTCGGCGCCGCCATCGGTGCCGGCACCGTCGGTGTCGATGTCGGCGTCGGTACCATCATCGAGGCCGACCTGCAAACCTTGCTTAGCAGTCAAATAGTCGAGGTACTCTTGTTCACCCTCATAATCCATCTAAATCGCATCTTGGTCAAGGCCCAGTTTCTTCGTTCTTCGACATGTTTCCTATGATTAAGTGGCCTCATTTATTTCTAAAAGTATGAATAAATGAGAAATGACATAAAAGAAATCTATGTGCCAAGACTCGATATGCCAACTATGTAGCACAAATCATGCCTTTATTCACGGAAATTTCGGCATGACCTTTGCTAAAAAATGGACATATCGAGTGCCTGAAATTCACCGAAATGGAAATGAATCAACATTCCGGCGTAACATAGGCCACTCGGGTCATTTTCCAAACATGACATGTCCAAAACATGACATATGCACATATCACATGTCCATTTCAAATTTCCATATAAATTCAGCTAATTTTGAAACCTAGATAAATTCATAACTAAATAGATAACCTAATTAATTAACATGAAGAACCCTAGCAGAGAGGGGGGTTTACAGAGAGTGTGAGGCGAGGAGGCAGGCCCGACGACGGCCGGCAGGGGAGAGGAGGAGGCGAGGCCGACGGGTCGGGGCGAGCGCGCTGGTCGAGGTGAGCTTGGCCGAGTCGGGGCGAGCGGCTGGGTCGGGGCGAGCGGCGTGGTCGAGGCTAGCGCCGCTGGAGTCGAGGTTGAGAGCGGGACGGGGCGGGCTGGGCTAAGCGCCGCGCCAAGGAGTCGGGCGAGCGCGGGCCGGGTCGGGCGCGGCTAAACAACGGGGGAGAGAGAGTGGCGATTGGGGAAATGGCGGGATGAAGCTGGGCGAGTGAGAATTTTGGGTTAAGTGGACGTAGCAGTAGCGCGTTATGACAAAACGCGCTGCTACTAAATTCTGTAGCTGCAGCGGTTTCGGAGAAACGCGCTACTACTATGATGCGTAGCTGCAGCGGTTTATGAGAAACTCGCTACTACTATGATGCGTAGCTGCAGCGGTTTATGAGAAACACGCTACTACTAAGGTCTAGCTGCAGCGGTTTTGTAAAACATACTTGCCATCGCCGTCGCCATCGCCAGTTTTCCTTTTTCTTTTCCTTTATTTTATCCCACTTTTATTTCCCGAGGGCAGTGAACGAAGGGAGGGCGATATATATTGCATCATTTGACGGTTAAATATGTATGCAAAATAGGAACATATATATTACACATCATTGGACCCATGCATAATAATGGCTAAGTGTGTATACAAAATAGGAACATATATATATTACACATCATTGGACCCATAACATACGTTTCCTCAGTGCTGACGTTTTTGTTTTTGAGTCAGCTTCTTTCCCTTCTTGTTCGTCGAAGAATAATTGAGCCCCTCATTGTGACTTTGCCTTTTCCATGGAGTACGATTTTTCTTAGGTAATGTAGTATTGATTCTTCTTTTGACGTATACTTCATCATCATCGTCATCTTCCCTCATTGGGCTGCCGTACCGATCATAGTCTTCCTCGTTGGCGACTCTATCCATTCCAATGATGTTCCTTTTGCCTCTCCTCACGACAACACGGCTGGGATTGCTGGTCGATTATGAAGAAGCATTGTGTCACGTGCTTAGCGTGCACCCATGGCTCGCTTTTTTGCGATAGCGTTCACGGTAGCGCTCTTGGCGTCGGGTATAGTCATGGTAGTGAACATCCGGCTTTCTCTTTCGACATTCTTAGCCCATCGACACGGAACATCGTCGTGTTGTGCAGATCGAGTAGTCAAGCTCCCAGATCTCCTCGACCCTACCATAAAATCATTCGATTGTGCGTTGTCGCTGCGGTCATGCATTCCATCGTCACCCCGAGTTCGATCATCACTGTCCATATCTTTTGCCTCCGTGTAGAACGTGTATCCGTTGATATCATATGCCCGATAGGTTACGAGGTTGGGCGAGGGCCATGTGCTAAGGCGTATATGAGCAATCCGTCCTTAGAGCCCTCCTCCGGGATTAGCAATAATATGCTCTTTGAACCAATGCGGGAAAGTGGAGTTGTGCTCTCTAGTAACCGGCGTCCGTCCTGCATACCCCCCGGTCACGATACTTCTTTGCGATAGTTTCTTTGTGCAGTGCCACGAAAGGATCTACCTCGTCTAGGTGTTGTAGCACTACCAAGTTTGCTCTATCAAAGTCGCTGCGTCGATCTGAGTATGCCACGTGCAGTTCCTGCGACCGTTGCGATGACCATCTCCTTGAGCCTCCCATCGTGCTTGTTAACGGGCAAACCAACACTAACACCAAAGCGGCTGGTCTGCGCCATATAGAAAATTCTCACGTAAAGAGATGCACTCTTATGCCAAATAGCCACGGAAGATGCTTCCATCCGGACGGGACATGTTCTGAACGAATCCTTTGATGATCCCATTCATCCTCTCAAAGCGGCATCATGTTGTGCGGGAATGGCGGCCCCAGTCTATTATGTCATCCACAATATGGACACACAGATGCACCATCACGTCAAGAACGCGGGCGGGAAGTACATCTCAAGCTCATTTAGTATCACAACGATCTCTTCCTGTAGCCTTTGGAGATGCTTCACACTGATCGACTTTCGAGAGATGACATCGAAAAAGTTGCAGAGACCAATAAGCGTGTCACGGACGTGCTTGTCCATTATCCCTCTAAGGGCAACAGGTAGTATCTGCGTCATCATCACATGACAGTCATGAGACTTCATCCCGCTGAACCCTTTCTTGTCCGTGTCTAGATATCTCGCTTATCTTGCCACGAATCGGAACTAACTTTCACTCCGGTAAGGCACTTAAAGAATTGATTGATCTCAGCGACTTAAGGTGAAGCAAGAGGGGGGAAATAATCCTCTTTCTTTAATTTCTTGCCCTTCTTCTCCCGTGCCTCTGTCTTCGTCTCTGTCTTGTCTGACATTTTACGGGGCGGCATGTGCAGATCTTCCCTGATTTTCAAATCTTGCAAGTCTTTTCTTGCCTTGGCCCATCCTTGATCTTATCGGCATGTTCATCGATGTTGCGAGCAAGCTCTCAAGGACATTCTTACAGATATGCATTTGATCAAGGCAATGAGGTGTATCGAGTTTGTGCGATACTCCAAGTCCCGAACACACGGCCTCGTCTTCCATACCTTCAGCAGTGGCTCCGGCGCCTTTCTCATCGTCTTTCCTGGCACGGGGCACTCCTTCCAGTTTTTCAACAGCTCATCGATTTCGGCACCGCTCCGCTTACGTGGAGGTCCTCGATGCTCAGCGTGACCATTGAATAGATCTCCACGGTTTCTCCACGGGTCGTCCTATTCAAGCCATCTTCGATGCCCCATGTACATGATTTTCCCAGACCCGCCATCTTTCCTTGACGTTAGCTGCTGAGACGTTGTATCATCCATGCACCGCGTGCATCCGCAATATCCATGGCACACCGCCTTCCACATATCCGAATCGAGATAGTCTGCCTTTGCCATGATCAGTGCGGCTCTCATGTTGAAATACTCACCTTCTTTGGCGTCCCATGTCTTGGCGGTGTTTTCCATAACGTGTCTAACTCCTCTTGAAGTAGCCCGGATACAAATTAATATTATTTCCTGGTTGTTTGGCCCTTGAATAAGGATGCTCATGTGAATGTACTTGATTTCATGCACAACCAGGGGAGGTTGTACATCCATACAAACACGGGCCATGTACTATGGTTGGTGTTCGGTTGTAAGCAGATTCATGCCATCGGTACACGCCACGAGCACGATGTTCCTTGCATCACATTCAAAATACCGATAGAAGCTGTTCAACGCTCTCCACTGGCTTCCATCCTTCACGTGTCTCAGCTTCGGATCATCTCCATCGTCGAGCTTCTTCCTCTCCGCGTGCCAGCGCATTAGATTTGCTTCCTTAGGATCTACAAAATACCTCTGGAGACGGGGAGTGATCGGTAAGTACCATACAACTTTCTGGGGACATTTCTTCCCGGCCTTCTTGTATCGAGAAGCATTGCACACTGGACAGCTTGTTTTTTCCGCGTGCTCCTTCCGATAAATTATGCAATCATTGATGCATGCATGGTATCTAACGTGTGGCAGATCAAGAGGGCACACGATCTTCTTGGCCTCATCAACACTAGTAGGACATAGATTACCTGCGGGAAGAACATCCTTTAGGCACTTGAGATGCTCATCGAGGCTAGTGTTGGTCCATTTGTTTTTAGCCTTCGTCTTCAGGAGTTGGAGCATGAAACTCAACCGGGTCACCTCAGGATTGCAACCATCATACAATGGAGTGTTCGAGTCTACCACCAGTTGCTCCAGCTTAGCCTCCTCTCTAGAAGCAGCTCTCTCAGTATTCGTCTCCTTGCGAAGCAATGCTTGAACATGAGGGTCCCGCACAATTGAACTTAGTACCGACGAACTCTGCTGTGTGGAGTCCATGTCGTTCTCTCCGCCGCCATGTCCGGCCCCTTCTCCTCCGCCATGTCCGGCCCTTCTCCGCCGCCATGTCCGGCCTCTTCCCCGCCGCCATTATCGATCATCTCTTCGTCTTGCCCCGTGTCATCATTGCCTGCCCCGTCGGCATCCTCAACATCGTCATCCTCATCTTCAATTATCCACCGAGTATAGCCATCCATGAAACCAGTCATGAGCAGGTGCGCTTCGACACGACCATCGTCATGGGGGTCGAGCCAAACTATTCCTTTGCATTTTCGACACGGACATAAAACCTCTGTCCGGTTATTTTCTTTCATGTCTTGCACCGCCGACCGCAACCACCTGTCCACCATCGTTCCACTGACCATCGTCAACTCTGCACGGTAATAATAAAAAAATTGATTGTGAAAATGCATGCATGCATCAAAGTCATAAAAAAATTTGGCATGACCTTCCCTAAAAATAGGACATATATGGATCTAGAGTTTGCCCGGAATTCGCCGAAATGGAAATAAATCGACATTTTGGCAAAACATAGGCAACTCAAAAGCACAATTTGGCGGCGTCAACTCATGCCACACACACAATTTCCACAAACATATCACACACACATAAACACATTTCCATTTTGCAAAAGCATGAAATTTTCATCACCTCTATCTCGATGGCCGGAGATGATGTTGTAGGGAGATCAAAAGTGCACAAAGCTCTTCTTGACAAAGATAGATCTAGTTAGGGGCAAATAGGTCCTTAACTAAATCCTACATCTACCTAGCTACCTAATTTGGAAGGAGACAACTTCAACTAGTGGAGGGGGAGGAAAGAGAAAGGAGATGCATTAATGGAGGTGGTGTAGTTATGTAGGAGTAATGAAGAGAGAGAAGGTGGATAGAAGAGAGAGAGTAATGGGGAGAAGTATTGAGAAGAAGAAGAGTGAGAGTGGGAGCATGTGGTGGAGGGAAGAGAGGAGAGGGGAGGTAGGGGAAGGGAAAAGAGGAGGGGGAGGGAGGGACGGTGGGGAAAGGTGTTGGGTTGGTGGGGTTAGCGATGGCTGGGAGAGAAAAGCAGCTGCTGCTAAGTACTTAGCAGCAGCGCTTATGGAAAGGCGCTCTCGCTAATCGGGACAAAAATTGTGGCAATTTGAAACTTACCGGCAGCGATCTCGAGGAAAGCGCCGCTACTACTACTTAGCGATGGCGCTGTTTTTCTTAACGCCGCTCTCGCTACTTAGAGTTAGGGGAACACCGCCGGTCGATATTTGTAGCAGCGCGTTTCTGGTCGAGCGCGCTACTGCTAAATCCTTATCAGCAGCGAGTTTGCGTAACACGCGCTATAGCTACTTAGCAGCAGCGCTCTATTTTGAACCGCGCTGCTGCTAAAATTCTGTGTATAGGCTTTTCCCAAGTAGTGATAGGGCGCGCCCCCTATCTCCTGGGCCCCCTGGTGGGCCTCCGGTGTCCATCTTCTTCTATATCATCACTTTTACCCTGAAAAAAAAATCATGGGCAAGCTTACGGGACGAAACTCCGCCGCCACGAGGCAGAACCTTGGCGGAATCAATCTAGGGCTCCAGTAGAGCTGTTCTGCCAGGGACACTTCCCTCCGGGAGGGGGAAATCATCACCAACATCATCACCAACGATCCTCTCATCGGGAGGGGGTCAATCTCCATCAACGTCTTCACCAGCACCATCTCCTCTCAAAACCCTAGTTCATCTCTTGTACCCAATCTTGTATCAAACCCACAAATTGGTACCTGTGGGTTGCTAGTAGTGTTGATTACTCCTTGTAGTTGATGCTAATTGGTTTACTTGGTGGAAGATCATATGTTCAGATCCTTTATGCATATTATTACTCCTCTGATTATGAACATGAATATGCTTTGTGAGTGGTTACATCTGTTCCTGAGGACATGGGTGAAGTCTTGCTATTAGTAGTCATGTGAATTTGGTATTCATTCGATATTTTGATGAGATGTATGTTGTCTTTTCCTCTAGTGGTGTTATGTGAACGTCGACTACATGACACTTCACCATTATTTGGGCCTAGAGCAAGGCATGGGGAAGTGATAAGTAGATGATGGGTTGGTAGAGTGACAGAAGCTTAAACCCTAGTTTATGCGTTGCTTCATTAGGGGCTGATATGGATCCATATGTTTAATGTTGTGGTTAGGTTTACCTTAATACTTTTATTGTAGTTGCGGACGCTTGCAATAGCGGTTAATCATAAGTGGGATGCTTGTCCAAGTTAGGGCAGTACCCAAGTACCGGTCCACCCACATATCAAATTATCAAAGTACCGAACGCGAATCATATGAACGTGATGAAAACTAGCTTGACGATAATTCCCAATGTGTCCTCGGGAGCTCCTTTCTCATTATTAGAAGTTGTCCAAGCTTATCCTTTGATACATAAAGGATTGGGCCACCTTGCTGCACTTTATTTACTTTATTTACTTGTTACTCATTGCTATTTATATTATCACAAAACTATCTATCACCTACAATTTCAGTGCTTGCAGAGAAAACCTTACTGAAACCTCTTATCATTTCCTTCTGCTCCTCGTTGGGTTCAACACACTTACTTATCGAAAGGACTACGATTGATCCCCTACACTTTTGGGTCATCACACTGCAAAGCCGCATCCGAGACCTCCTTAAGAGGGATGTCAGTCTTGTCAAGGTAATGCAAGTAATGCTGGTTCGTCGGGTCCTGCCATGCCAACGTCGATCTCTCCGTATGTGGGAGTTCAACCCAGAAGGACCGTGAACTATTCAACAATTCTTCGGCGTGATGCTCAAAGAGATGCATGGATTGTTCTTCCGATCACGAATAAAGTGTCCGGACACCACCGAGGAGGCGGGTCTCAACTACAACCGTCCGGATACCCAAGTAAGTAATTCCGCTACCGAACATAACGTCCTTTATGTTTGTTACAACATCATTCTTAAAAATTGCTCTCTGCCAGGACTGGATAAGAAAGGCGGAGTGGATCAGGTGTTCAGCCCCCCTTCCCGAAGGCTTGCCGGATCCTTTATTAACCAGGATGCTTGATCACGCACCGTATCAGGTGCCATCAGGAGAAGAAGAGGGGAGGAATAGAGAAGCCACATGCGGGCTTCATACTTTACACATCCAAATCAGGGGAGTAAGTGCCTCCGCGAAGGAGGATAATCGGGGAGGTGAATCTAAAATCCCCTCTACTCACGGGAAGAAAAGGGACGCCTCTGAAGAATTGGAAACGGAGGTTTCCAAATGAGGGAAGAAACCCTCGCCAGGGGGCCCTGCCAGAGAGGGCGTCCTTATCGCACAGCACCCGCAAGGGGGCCAACCCTCAACCGAGCTTTAAGTAAAAAAAGTACTTTGGTAAATATATCCTATTTTATATCTGAGAATTATAACCGAGACATATATCTTGCAGTCCGGCTCGTAGCCCTTCTCCACAGAGTTCGTCTTCGGGGGATCTTCTTCCGGAGATGATGGAGAGTGAAACGCCTCCTCGTGCCTCCCTGCCACATGGGGCGGATGACCTCGAGGTGTCATCACGGAGGATTTCTCCTGATCCGCGAAGGCCAGAAGTTAACACTCCGGCTGCCCGAAGTCCGGAGTATTCAGCTCCCAAGGAGGGCAATAGAAAGAGTCCGGGATTGTCTGGCACACGACCGGACACACTGATTGGTCTTCTGAAGCAAGCGACTATCTTAGAGGCGCATCGTACCTTTATGGGTACGGTGGTTGAGAGGATTTCATCCACCAAAAGCGGTTTGAATGAAGCTTTTATGAGCCTACTAAGAGGCTTTGAGGTACGGAAAATAATATATGTATTTTTGATGGTACCGCACATGCTAGGTGTGCTCTGTATAGATAGTAGCCCCTGAGACTTTGGTTGCCATCCAGAGGTGGCAAACAGAGGATCATAGTCCCAGGTAATGATCGCGCTGCTTCCATGTGTAGTTTAATGAGGGTCCGTGGTGACCGGATCGCTGATTTTGCCGAACTGAAGCGGCAGCTTGACATGGCAGATGCCGACATCGCGCTTGTGAACAAGCGGCTTGACGAGGCACATGGTATGTATTTTCGGCTTATCAGCAAATATTAAGAGGAGCATGATGCTAGTATCTATAATATGCTATGATTGCAGATGGAGCTGCCGCCGTGGAGACCCTTCGGGCGGAAACTTGCCCGAGCCAAGGAACAAGCCAGAATAAGTGATGCGGCCGGCTTGAAGGCGGTCGAAGAGTTAAGAGCCGAACAGGCTGCTCATCGCCAGAGCAATGAAAAAATAGCCAAGATGGTTGTTGAGCTGAAAGATGCCGCCGACCGCTATGAGCTCCTTGAAAAGGAAAGCCAAGCAAAAGCAGATGACCTGAAGAAGGCCTTGGAGGCAGCCAAGGAAACTCGCTCTGAAATTAGAGGGATAAGGGAGGAGCTTCGTGAAGCCAGAGATATCGTGGCTGGGAGGCCCTTTTTGTTGCGGATGAAGTTCGGAGATCCAACGTATGCCCCTCTGGATCAGTTATGGAGTGCTGCAGACGCGTATGCGGACTTGACAAAGAGTGCTGTTGATGCGACTTAGTTTTACAAATATCAGAAAGATCATGTGGTAGAAAGGTTGTTCTGGTCGCAGTTCAGTGCCCCGACGTGTCCGCTGTCATTGAATAAAAAGATGGCCGCATGGGCCGAGCTTGATAGGTTGTCCGGGCTTGCTATGAGGTCTGTCGTGGATCATCTTTGTCTGAAGGGACCAAGGCCGGACAGTTATTTTGGTTTGGTGCAACAATTCCTTGGTGCTGTGTCGCATATCGATGCTGTGAAGAGGTCGGCGTGCATAGAGGGTGCGCGGATGGCTCTTGCCTGTGTTAAAACTGTCGTGGGAAACGAACACCTATGGGGCAGGGCCCCTTTCGGTCCGGGCAAGGAGCGGAGGGCGCACAAGAGCAGATCGAGGCGGCACGCGAGGGATTTTACCCGGCCGGAGCTCTCGGAGAGATAAAACTCCTACTCTTGCTTTGTGTTTCTATTCTGTTCTTGCTCGTGGCGTAGGTGTGTTGTAGTTTGAATGAGTGAACCCCTTCTACGGGCGCATGGGCCTCCTTTTTATAGTCTAAAGGGGTCACCGGACGGTGGCAACGCAGAAGAGGGTAAAAAGTAAAACAGGGGTTGGTACAACCGCTATCAGCGATGTCCCCTACCTAACTCGACGGCGGGGACAAAGGCATTTAATGCCGTCTGTCGCCCAAACCGTGCAAGAAAGCGACCGTTAGAGGCGCCACCGATCGCCACGATGGCCTTCTAGTCATCTTCACTTGCCACCTCGACCGCTTGGCTGCCTGACTACCGCCCGTGCACGGGAGAGCGACCTGCGGCGACACGTCGTCGGATGCGTTGGGCGTGGGCGCGAGTGGTGGCCGCGCGGCAAGCGCCTTGCCGCGGTCGCTGTCTTGTCGCACCCGCAAGCTTGTCGCTCGCCGGGCCTTCCGGAGCAGGCGGCGTCGCGGCAAGTTCTTCGTGGTGCCTTGGTTGGCCTTCCCGGCAAGCTCCTCTTGCCGGGGTCTTGTCCTTCCCGGCAAGCTCCTCTTGTTGGGGCCTTGTCTTCTCAGTTAACACTTTGTTCTTGAATGGCAGTAATAGGAATAGCGAAGGATCTTGGCGACGCCGCAAGCCCTCGCCATGGGCGCCGCGACTGCCCGTGCACAAGTTCGGGATACTAAGGTACCCCTACTTTAGTACACCGACAGGAGCCCCCGGGCCTGGGCCATACACGGTGCTGAGTGCTGTTGGGCCAGGCCCAAACAGGCACGGGCAACGCAGCGTCAGGTCCAAACCAAATCTGACTCCGTATCCGCCGCGCCCTTCTGTAACGGCACGCGTCAATCGCGGCGTCGTGGGAGAGATCGTGGGCAATTCTTAAATCAGGAAATGCGTAACGTTCGCCTCCCCTGTTTATGAGCAGAGGAAATAGGGCCGTTCCCCCACCTTCGCCACTTGCAGTTTCTTCCTCCGAAAGCTCCGCCGCTCCCCTCCGCTTCCCAAGCCGAAAGAGAGCAGCGCTCCGCCGCCCGTCGCCGCCGTCGCCCTCAACACCTCCGCGCTCCCCCGCCGCTTCCGCCATGGCTCCGAAGACCGGCAAGAGCACGAAGTCATCCGAGGCGTTGCGGCTTGAGGCGCTGCGCAAGGAGCGAGTGCTTTCCCCCTCGAGCTGACCCCGAAGGCGCTGCGGGAGGAGTTCTACCTCTTCTGGTCGACGAAGACGCGGGCGCATCTGCGCACGCCGGTGCTTTTCGCCGAAGCTTCTACTTCGAAGCGGTGCCCAAAAGGGTACTATTTCTTTCCGGTGTTCTTCTATTGCGGGCTCTACCCACCTTTTTCTGATTTCTTCTGCGACATCATGAATACCTACGGGTTTCATCTTCTTGATTTCACCCCCAACGCCGTTCTGACAATGGCGGTTTTCGCACACCTCCGCGAGAACTTCGTTGGCATCCACCCAAGTGTTGCTCTTTTTTGTCACTATTTCACCCCCCCGAGCTGAGAAAGGAGAGCCATTGGCTGGCGGAATCGCCTGGACCTCACGAATCGGCATGAAGGAGGTGTATCTGGGGGGCGAGCTCCGCAGCAAGTGGGATGAGTGGAGGGCGGAGTGGTGCTGGATCGTTGACGCCAATCCGCAGCCATTCACCAACCTGCGCCAGACCCGGGTAGTGCGCGGCGGCGACTGGAGCGCTCTGTCGCCGAACGACGCCAAGCTGAAGATTGCCACCACCCGAATCCTCCGGCTCAGGCTTGCCGGGCTCACAGTAGGGGCCGTTGGCGCGGACTTTCTTCGTCGCCGGATCGCCCCTCTGCGAAGAGGAGAGGCCCGCTGCTGTTTGGCGCCCAGCGGATATCATGAGGCTGCGTCCAGGCCTCAACTTCAACTTCACAGTTCTGGCGCTTGACGGGATGCTCAAGGAGCTGTTCAAGCATGACTCCAACCATCCAGAGTGGTTCAGGCTGCCGCAGGGCGTCGTCCCGCTGTGTAACTACTCCCTGCGTGATAGCATCTGTGCAATGATGCCGGAGTGCGACCCACACGGGATAAACCCAACTTGGATGGAGCCCGCCGCCGACGTCGTGCGGCAATTCTTTGACGGCTTGGCGGAGGTAGCAGTCCACGCCGACGAGCAGAGGCTCCTCACCCGCGACACCACTGACGACGAGATGCGGTACATCGCTACCAGGGCCGAAGAGGCGGTGGCAGCCGCCGCCGCGGGCGAATTTGGCTTCACGTTGGAGGAGGCAGAGGCGGCCGAGGCGGCAAGCCTTGCCGACCAGGAGGACCTTGCCAGAGGGGTCGTTGGCGAGGGGAAACCCGAAGCCGAAGCGAGCGAGCCCACCGAGGGCGCGAGCGGCCAGCCGTCTTCTAGCAGCTTGCCGCAGGCGGAGCCCCCAGCGCAGCCCCAATTTCAACCAAGAAGGCGCCTCCGTCGAGTTGGAGATATAGCAGGGCGGCAGACAGGCCAACAGCCGCAGCACCGTGGGACACGCTCTACCGCGGCAAGTACCGTTGCCGCGGGAGCATCTCAGGCTGCGCCGGCAACTGAGGCGGGGTCTTCTCGGGCGGCCTCGCCTGATCCTGCCGCAGCTCCCGGCAAACGTCCAAGGGAGCCTACCCCTCCGCCTCGCCGCGTAGAAAGGGTACCGGACTTCGACCTCTCTGCGCTGAGCTCCGACGAGGAGGAAGAAGAGGAGGAGGAGTAAGGCTTTCTCCTCGATGTACTTGTATTTCTTCGTTCTTTGTTGTTTCTTGTCTTGCATCTGATCTGCTTCCCTCCGAATCCCTATTCCATTTCAGGACTCTGGCCGAGAGAGCGGCGAAGAGGGACAAGGTCCCCGTGGTTGTCATCGAGGACGATCCTGCTGTAATGGCAGAGGACACGTCCGAGACTACCTTGACGGACCCGGTACCATCTCCTCGAAGCAGCCCCCAGCACAGCCCCCAGCGTAAGTGTTTGGTTCACTTCCTGTTGTGGGGCGCGCATGGGTGCTTTTTCTTTGGCTGACGTCTTGATTGTTGATTTACTTGTGTAGGAGCAGAGCAGGCCTATCAGGAGCAACCAGAAACCGCTCCAGAGGTGCTGTCTGCTTCAACTACGCCGCCAAGGGGTGATTCTCCGACAAGGGAGCGCTCTCCGGCAAGGGAGCGGTCTCCGGCAAGGGGCAGTTCCTCGGCGAGGGACGGGACCAGCGATCCTCCGGTGGTGGAGCCCATGGTCACGGAGCCCAGCACAGGTAACCCTCCTCGTCGGAAATATTCCCCTGGGTTTTTCTTCTTCTGATCTTCTTTTTGGATCTTTGCTTGACTTTTCCTTCCTCTCCCTGTCCTCAGATCCCCCTCTCACAGACCCGATGGAGACTGAGGCCACCGGCGAAGAAGGCGCACGTGGCAACACTGAAGGTGCCGCCACTGGCGAGGGAGAGGCCGGCGCTGATGAACCCGCCGACGAAGAAGCCGCCAAGGTTGTTGGCGCAGGAGCTGGCGAGGGGTCCGGCGATCGTACTGACGACCCGGAGGGCACAGGAGCGCAAGGCGCTACACCGACCGCCGTCCCCTCCGCCGCTGATGCAGCGTCGGGCTCCGAGGAGCCCCAGCCAGGCGCCTACTTGAAGGCCGGCGAGGGCGTATACATCAAGCTTCCCTGGGCGTCGAGCTCTAGGGCGCCGGTTGATAGAGAGGAGTTTGACGGGGAAGTACTCGCCTCTGCTGGGCTGGCAGTGGTTGACGCGCCAAGCAGCAGCAGCGGCGAGTCCGAGGAGGAGCAGTTGCTCCGGAAGTTGGTGTCACTCTACCGCGCCCGGCAAGCGAAACTAGAGTCCCGGGAAGCGCTTGTCGCACGGGCGGGAGTCGACATAGAGAAGCACGCGGAGGAGCTCAAGAGCCGCAACCAGGAGGCCCTCCGATCCATCGCGAAGGAGAGGGCGCAGCTTGTGGAGGCAAAGAAGGCGTTCATCCTTGAAAAGGCTGAAGCCGAGGAGCAGCAGAGGCACGCTGCCGAGGAGCTGTCCAGGCGGGAAGGTGAGCTGACGCAGAAGAAGGTTAATCTGGACAGCCACGAGGAGGAGCTCGACGCACGGGAGCAATCACTTGGTGGGGCGCTCAAGGAAGCAAAGGATGCTACCGCAGCTGCCGAGGCCGCCAAGAAGGAGTTGGAAATGAAGGTGGCGCAGCTGGAAGCTGACATGAAAAGGAAGGATGAGGAGCTTGCCGCACTCCAGCGCGAACGCGAGAAGGATGCCCTCGCCCATGGCGATCTGCAAGTTCAGCTTGTCGACAAGATCAAGGAACTGAACGCCGCCAAGGACTCGAGCGCTGATCTGGAGCTGAAGTTGGCCACATTGACGGAGACGCTGGACGCCGCCAAGAGGCGAGAGGATGACTTGAAGAAAGAGATCAAGGGCAACGAGGAGCTGCTGACAAGGGCCGCCGAGACTCAGAACACCTTCAAGGCTACGGTGGAGCTCTGGACGGAGGGCCTCGTCAACATCGCTGCAACCATCGACGAGGAGCTAGCGGAGCTGGACTTGGCGGGCTTTGGGTACTCCACTGACGAAAACCTCCAGCCCAGCGCCAAGCTTACTCTCTTTTTCAAGGGTGTGGTGACGGCCCTCCAGCAACTCCGGGAAAGGATCCCAAAGAAGCTGGCGGACGAGTCGCGCGCAATCTGCGCCAAGGTCTTGGAGAAGGTGTTGGTGAAGATACTCTTCCGCAATCCGGGCCTCGACCTCACCCGTGTCCTCAAGAAGCTGCCGGCGGGCACTGATCTCGAAGAGCTCAAAGCCATTGTCGCACCTATTGTGGACAAAGTGAATGAGGTCAGGAGGGTTGACGGTGAGCGCATGGATTAGGCCACCCTTCTTCTCCCTTCCTTGTCGCTGTTATTTAAGTCACGAGAACAATTTAGTCAGTGCCGCAACAAGTTACTTTTGTAATATAACTTTATTCTGGGAAATGCTTGCTACGCTATCTCCTTTACTTGATTCCTTTCTTTGTATGTTTTTACCCTACGCTTTTAGGGAACTTGCCGGCGCTGGCACGCTTGCCGCGAGCGCCGAAAGTCTGAACATCAAGCAACTTCATTGGCGTGTCTGGCTCGACAAGAAACCTTGTCAAGAACTAGTTGCAGCACACATAAGTTGTTGAGCTGACTCGAAACAAAGTAAGGGCGCAACTAGCTACGAGGAGGTTCCTCCGCGCACAGGTTTTCCATACAAAACACGGTCGTTCAAGGAAAATAACTTAAAATTTTAAAAATTGATCATGCTCAAATTTTGGCAACTTAGCTTTTCTGTCTTCTGTGTCCCGACAAGGCTATACTTCTTTGAACGACGCCCGGTCCACACCTTTATCCTCTCCCCCCCCCCGTGAACTTGTGGGTGAAGGAACCTTCTTTTTGAGAAAAAGAAAGAAGAGAAAATAAAGATATGGAGCCTTAAGGCTCGTTATTGCTTACCGGGGGTTAGTGCTGCATAACATGTCAATTTATACATGCGAAAAAGAAAAAGGCATGAAATTTGACAACTTTTGCATAGCATATGATCTTTATTTACGCACGGGATCTGCGCCCGGCTTTGTACAAAGGGTTACATGCAACAGCGGCAAAGCTTGTACAAAAGGTAGTTGCCGGAACAGGTTCCGGCAACCGCGCCTTATGGGTAAAACTTACGAAGATGCTCTATGTTCCAGGAGTTGCTCACCGGAAAGCCATCTTCGGTCTCAAGGCGGACACGACTGGCCTTGTGACTCGCCTTACCCGATAAGGGCCTTCCCACTTTGGCGTCAACTTGTTGGAATTCTTGGCGGATTGAACGCCAAGAACAAGGTCGCCCTCCTCGAAGCTTCGGCATTAACTGCGGCTATGGTAGCGATGCAAAGCTTGCCGGTAGCGAGCAGCTCGTCTGCAGCACTGAAGACGATCTTCCTCGAGGAGCAGCGTCATCTTGCCGCAGCTGCTCTTGCTCAAGCTCATCGTGATCACGAGCACTCGAGGCGATCCGTATACGAAGTTCCGTGGGGAGAACTGCCTCCGCTCCGTGAGCGAGAGCAAAGGTGTCGGCGATGGCTCGATTGGCGTCGTCCGATCGACCAAAGAACCACCCGCTCCTCGATCCAATTTCTTCCGCGACTTGCGCAGCTTTGTCAAAAGTTCTGGTCTTGAGCCGCGCGAAGACTTCAGCGTTGCCCTCTCCGCTTGACCGTTGCTTCTCGGGTGAGCAATGAAGCGAAGAAAATCTTGGCGCCAAGATCTTGGGCGTCTTGCATGAAGGTGCGGCTCATGAATTGTGTGCCATTGTCGGTGATGATCTGTTAGGGACTCAAACGGCAAACAATTGACCAAGAACTTGATCGCCGATGTCTTGTCACCTTCCTCACTTGTTTCCACTTCAAGCCACTTTGTGAACTTGTCGATTGCAACGTACAAGTACTCAAAGCCCCCGACAGCTCGGGGAAAGGGGCCGAGGATGTCGAGCCCCTAGACCGAAAATGGCCAGGATAAAGGGATTGTTTGGAGAGCTTGAGCTGGTTGATGTATCTGCTTGGAGTGGAACTGGCACGCTTCACACTTGGTTACTTGTGCAGTTGCATCCTGGAGGGCTGTTGGCCAGAAGAAACCTTGCCGGAAGGCTTTACCGGCAAGTGCTCTTGCACCAATGTGGTGACCACATATGCCTCCGTGTATCTCCGCCAACAGCTCCTCTCCTTCTTCCCGGGGAATGCACTTCAATTTCACTCTATTGAATCTTCTTCTGTACAGTATGTCATTGACAAACTGGTACATACTTGATTTCCGGGCTACTCTCTCCGCTTCTTCTTGCTCTTCGGGAAGTTCTCCTGTTTGAAGGAAATGGACGATCTGCTGTGCCCATGCCGGAGCTTGTGGCTCGACGACAAGGATTAAAGGCACAAATGCTGCAGCAGGAACATCTGCTTCCACGGCAAGAATCTGTGATTCAGCCGGAGCGTGATGCTCCCCGGCAAGCGTGTCGGGACACAGCTTGTCGGGAGCGTCTGCTTCAACGAAACAAGCCCTAGGGCTTGTCGGAGCAGACCGCTCCTCAGCACTCTTTGTGTTGATCTTGGGGACCTTCTTGACGGCGGCTTCGGGGAGCTCTGCCGGAAAATAGTCGCCAGTAACCAACTTCCTCTTCTTACTCTGTCCAGTTGATGGTGTGACAGGTGGTTGAGTTAGCTTGAGCACAAAAATTCCTGGTTCCACAGGTAACTTGAGTGCGGCGCACTTTGACAGGCTGTCTGCAACGTCATTCTGAGCTCTTGGAATGTGTTCCATCTGCAGGCCGTCAAAATGTTCTTCTAGCTTCCTCACTTCATCAATGTAGGCTTCCATTAACGGACTCTGATAATCTTTGTTAACTTGACGGACGACAAGCTGCGAGTCACCTCTGACAATAAGCTTCTTGATCCCAAGGTCCGCGGCGATCCTGAGTCCGACAAGCAAGCCTTCATACTCTGCAGTATTGTTTGTTGCTTGCTCCTTGGGAAAGTGCATCTGGACCACGTACTTGAGGTGCTCTCCGGTGGGTGCAACAAGTAGTACGCCCGCACCGGCGCCTTGCAGCGAGAAGGCACCATCAAAGTACATGATCCATTCTTTGCTTGCTTCTTTGACGGGGATGCTCGTCTCTGGAGTTTCTTCATCAGGTGTTGGCGTCCATTCTGCTATGAATTCTGCCAATGCTCGGCTCTGGATAGTTGAGGTACTCTCAAACTTGAGGCCAAAGCTTGACAATTCCAGTGCCCACTCGACAATCCTGCCTGTTGCTTCTGGATTTTGCAGTATCCTCTTCAACGGAAAGCGAGTGACAACTGTGATCTCATGTTGCTGAAAGTAATGGCGCAGCTTCCTCGAGGCCATGAGAAGGCCGAAAAGCAATTTCTGCACACCAGAGTACCTTGATCTAGCCCCCTGCAGAAGGGAACTGACAAAGTAAACTGGGTGCTGCACCATCTTCTTCTGTTTCTCTTCTTGTGGCTGCGCAGATCCATCCTTGCCGGAACGAGAACTTGTCGGGAAGCCCCCGCTTGTCGCTGGATTCGCTTGCATGTCGCATTGGCTCATCGCCGCCTCCCTCTCCGCTATTAATGCAGCACTAACCACTTGATTGGTTGCCGCTAGATATAGCAAAGACAACTTCTCTTGTGGCTTAGGTGCGACAAGTATTGGAGTGGAGGATAGGTATCTCTTCAAGTCCCGTAGTGCAGCCTCCGCTTCGAGTCCATTTCATTGACCTGCCTTTTTCAAAATTTTGAAAATGGCGGCGCTCAACAGACTTAGAGATGAACCCATCGAGAGCAGCAACACAGCCGGCAAGCCTTCGCAGACATCCTTGACGCGCTTCGTGCTTCGATCTGTTCAATGGCTTTGATCTTGTCGGGATTGGCTTCGATCCCTCATTTGATACAAAGAATCGAGAAGCTTGCGGAAGGAACTCCAAACACACACTTCTCGGATTCAACTTGAGATTGATCTTGCACAGATTTGCAAAAGTCTCGCCCAAATCTTGGATCAAAGTTGCTCTGTTCCTCGCTTTTGACCACTATGTCATCCATATATGCTTCTACATTTCAGGCAATTTGTGGCTCAAAAGCATGATGACGACTACTTTGCAAATGTTGAACCAGCATTCTTAGTCCGAAGGCATCCGTACAAAGCAAAGACGCGCTACATGGAGTAATGAATGGTTTTCTTCATCCTCTTCGCCATGAAGATCGATGATATCCTCGAGTATGCATCAAGGAATGAAAGCAGATCACATCCCGCCGTGGAGTCGCTAATCTGGTCAATGCGCCGCAAGGGAAATGGATCCTTGGGACAAGCTTTATTAACATCGTGAAGTCAATACAAAGCCTCCACTTCCGCTCGCTGGCGCACGACTCATCGGATTGGCTAACCACGTTGGATGGAGTACTCCCGGACAAGGCCTCGCTGCTTCCAACTTCTTGATCTCCTCTCGCAATGAACTCTTGGCGTTCTCGCTTGTTTTCGACTCTCGCTTGACGGGCCGCGCGTGAGGGCGACGACAAGGTGGTGCTCAATTACGTTCTCAGGAACACCGGGATGTCGATGGTTGCCATGCAAACACATCGACATTCGCCCGCAGAAAGCAACGAGCGCTTCCTATTTAGGGTCAAGCGTGGCACTGATGGTGAAGGTACCACCAGTGCCGTCCTCCTTGGCGGCCACTTTCTTGGTCTCTGGTGAAGCTGTCTTTGCCTTCTTGCACTTGCCGGTGGAGCTCGATGGTGCGTCCTCGACGGTAGCGCAGCTCTCCGAAGAGGGGCGCTTGCCGGAGTGGGCATCAGAGCTACTCTTGCCGGACTTGGTCTTCTTCTTCCCCCCGGGAGCTTTAGCGGCAAGTGGTTTGCGTTCTGCTGCGGCTGCTGCTTCCCGGTAGATCTTGTCGGTACAGATAAGTGCATCTTTCTTGTCGCCATGAACAGAAATAACACATATCGGAGCAGGCATCTTGAGCACATTGTAGGCGTAATGAGAGGTTGCCATGAACTTACCAAGCGCTGGACGGCCGAGTATCCCATTGTAGGGCAATGGGAAATCAGCAACGTCAAACGTGACTCTCTCGCCCGAAATTCAGCTTGCTGCCGAACGTCATGCGGCAAAGGTGATCTTCCCTTGGGCTTGCTCCTTCCGTGTTGATTCCTTGAAAGGTACCATCTCTTTGAGCTCATTGTCGGGATCCGAGCTTTTGAGCACCGGAAGAGATCAGATTCAGGCCGCCCCGCCGTCAACCAGCATCTTTGTGACCTTGAGGTTGCGGATTGTTGGCTAAACCAACATCGGCAAGCACCGACCGCAGTTATGCGATCGTGGTGATCCTCAATGTCAAAGACGATGGGCGTGCTGGACCACTTCAGGGGCTTGCGCGACTCAACGGACGGTTCTGCTGCGTTCACTTCTCGCACCCATTGTTTGAGTTGGCGGTGCGAGGTATGCAGAGAAGCACCACCGTCAACGCACAAAACCTCGGTTGCCTTCTGAAACTCCTGCTCGTCGGCCTCATCTTCATCCATCTCATCATCTTCATCTTCGTCTTCGTCCTTGTCGCAGCCGCGGGGAGGCCTGTCTCCTTGCCGCTGCTTGGCCTTGCCACGGCGCCCTCCCCGGGCGGGACACTTCTTGCCGGATCCTCCTCCACCTTCCTCGGCCTTCTCCTTGTCGCGCGCCAGATTTCAGCTTTCTGCAGCTTCTACGATCTGCTCAACCTTCTTACAGCCTAAGATCATGGCCCTTGGTGGTGGATCTTGCAAGATCGCTTCACGGAGTCGCCCCGTTTGTCGGCGCCACCACAGCTCGCCGAGTCACCGCTGGCCTTCTCGGCGCCACCTCCTTTCCGGACTGCTCGACAACCAGCACATCCTTAGCCTTCCTCTTTTCGTTATTCCGCCCGATTCTTCTTCGCCAGAGGGCTCCTCACCGCCGATCCTTCTTCTCCGGCGTTCTCTCCGGAGTTTCCTCCTCCTCAAAGACGCGCACACTTGTCGCCGAGCATATAGCTCACGACATCTTCGATTTTGCACATCGCCATCTCTCCTCATCTCGCGGTTACGCACGCTCTAATGGAACGAGCTGATAACCGCGGCAGGTGGACGTCCGATGTTGCGCCGCACTGGCTGAATCTCTCGTATGTACTTGCGCAGGGTTCTCCTTCCTTCGGGCGAGCAGATGAAGATCGCTTCCTAGCCATGAGGTTTGTGGCTGCCTGTGAAGGCTCCGACAAACCGATGACACAGTCCGCCTATCGAAGAGATGGAGTTGTCCGCAAGTGCATGAGCCAAGATCGACGTTGGGCTTGAGTACCGGGGAAGTAGTTGGCGAGATCTTCTCGTCGCGCCGCAGCCTCGCACCGCGATGGTGTAGACGCCGAGGAACTCCGACGATGTATCCTGCCATCGCATTTCTCGACGCACGTCGCTTGAAGTTCTGGTACGGGCCATCGACCGCCGCAGTTCACGGTGAACGCAGGGCAACCTACCGCGACGTAAGTCACCTGGTTCTTCGGGCGCATGCATATCAACGATGGGCCAGCGCTGGTCTAACGGCGCCGCTTTCTTCGGCGCTGGCGCGAGTACGAAGCGTTTTCGTGTCATCGTTTGGAGAACTTGGCGCTGATCGCGCGAAGCTCGCTGGTCCGACGACGCGGTGGAGTCGGTGTCGAGGTTGGCCCGGCGAGTCGGCGATCTTGGCCTTCGGGGCGGGGAATGCACGGTGGTGGCACCCCCAGCGGTCTTGGCTTGCGCCTGGGCGTCTTGCCAAGGCTTCGATGTGCTAGGTTGCCGGGGCTTGTCGCCGTTGGCGAAGCCGATGAGGCTCGATGGTGGCCTCCGCCGATCTTGTCCGCGCCGAGGATAGTCTAGTAGCAGTTGGGCTCGAGCCAACGCTTCTTCTGGGGTTTTCGGCGGCGGGAGCGAACGACGCGAGGTGCGGGATATGCTCAAACTTCTAACAGTGTTATAAGGAGCAACATCTCGTCCAGGAGACCGTACTGCGCTCGTGCCAGCGTGTTGGCGTGCATGTTGGCCTTGAGCATCCCGCGATCCGCCGGCTTGGCCTTGTTCTAACACGAGCACGGTGCTAGGAGCACCATGGCGTTGTCGATCCTGCACCTCCTGGGAGGGGTGCGGTGGATGTACCGATGCTGAAGCTTGCGGGGCCTTGTCCTTGGATCTGGTGACGACGTGAGTCCCCCCGTCGGTGCCCGCTCCTCCGCCGGCGTTCACCCCACTGCCCGTTTGCTCCGGTGGCGGTAGGATAGACGTAGACGGAGCGGCCACCTCCGAAGCCTTCTTCTTCGGTGGCATGTCGATGAAGATGTTGATGTAGTGCGTACAAACGCCGGATCAGGTTCGCACAACCTCGACGCCCCCCTACCTGGCGCGCCAAAGATGTCGTGGGAAATGAACACCTATGGGGCAGGGCCCCTTTCGGTCCGGCAAGGGAGCGGAGGGCGATTTAAGAGCGATTGAGGCGAAGCAGCGAGGGATTTTACCCAGCTCGAGCTCTCGGGAGAGATAAAACTCTACTCGCTGCTTTGTGTTTCTATTCTGTTCTTGCTCGTGAGCGTAGGTGTGTTGTAGTTTCGAATGAGTCGAACCCCTTCACGCATGCATGGGCCTCCTTTTATAGTTCAAAGGGGCCACCGACAGTGGCAACGCAGAGAGGGTAAAAAGTAAAACAGGGGTTGGTACAACCGCTATCAACGATGTCCCTACCTAACTCGACGCAGGGGACAAAGGCATTTAATGCCCGTCGTCGCCCAAATAGTGCAAGAACGACCATTAGAGGCGCCACCGATCGCCACGATGGCCTTCTAGTCATCTTCACTTGCCACCTCGCACCGCTTGGCTGCATAGCTACCCGCCACGTGCACCAGGAGCGACCCTGCGGCGACACATCGTCGGATGCTGACCGGAGCGTGCACGAGTGGTGGTTTCGCGCGGCAAGCGCTTTGCCGCGTCGCTGTCTTGTCGCACCCGCAAGCTTATGCTTGTCGCCGGCCTTGCCGGGATGCGCGGCGCGTCGCGGCAAGTTCTTCGTGGTGCCTTGGTTGGCCTTCCCGGCAAGCTCCTCTTGCCGGGGTCTTGTCCTTCCCGGCAAGCTCCTCTTGCCGGGGCCTTGTCTCCTCAGCCTGAACACTTTGTTCTTGAATGGCTCCAATAGGGACCACGGAGGATCTTGGCGGTCACCCGGCAAGCCTTGCCGCGGGGCGCTGCGACTGCCCGTGCACAAGTTCGGGATACTAAGGTACCCCTACTTTAGTACACCGACAAAAACATATTGGGCAGGGACGGAGGCCACCGCTGTTGCGACCCGGGGTCCGACGGGAGGCCAGGACCCGGCTAAGCATTATTTTGAAGAAGTCCTGGAGGGCGCCTGTTTAATAGAGGCTCAGTGCTCGAAGAGTGCCATGTTCGAGTGACATGTATTGTAAAAACATTGCTATTTTGATTATAAAGGCTATGTTTATACTTTTGCCCGAAAGTATTGTAGTGCCTCCTATGCGGCCGTTTATGTATGTGTGTAACCTGAAAGTTTGCAGTCGTCGGCTTCAGCCCCCACGCATATAATGCGGGGGTGTTTGAAAAAGCGCATAATCACACTTGATCCAACGTCTTCGTCCACTAAGGAGGTCATAGCGCGGCGAACCAGGCAATCAGACTGTATAGCTTTAACACTTTCACTTATCCATAGGAGTTTGACGGTGGGGCTACTATATAGCACCTGGTACTTCCGCGTTCATCCGAATATGGTGTGCGTTCGTACATGACCTGGAAACCGGTCCTTTGTTTATGCGGAGGAATCGCGAAGATTCTGCTGAGTCATCGAGTGGTTGACCAGTCTCGTGCTATATCATGATAGTCAGTTTTCGGCTTTCTCTTCCGAGGTGCTCATCCAGATGAACCAGGGCACAATCGCAGTAGTTCTCTCGGTGCCACCTTAGCCGATAGAGCGGAACATAAGATAGCAAAACACGGTAGTCGGGCAAACCCAACATTTGACCAAAGACATGATTCGAAGATGATGTATATAAGGCCAAACTCGTGACATTGAAAATTCCCTAAGGTATTCAGACTTTACAACATATACTGGGCTGAGTAACGCCCTCGGTAATGAGCCTTGAGTTTCCAAGTACATGCATTAGTCTGGCGTGACAAAATGCCAATTACGCCAGTATCCCACCCGGTTGTGTTAAGTGTCTAGAGGGGAATAAGCAACAAGAGACATTAAAAAAGGTTTACGCAGGGTCTTAATCTAAAAAGAAACCTTTGAGCGGGGCATTGCTGCACATCTGCGCCTTTATCTCCATTGTGCCGTATCCTAGAAGGCTGTCGCACAATGATCAACTGAAAAAAACGAAAAACCCAGATGAAAGACTTCGTGTGAGAAATTGGTTATTCTGAACCGATCATGAAGATGCAATCTGTTATTGTATTAATAGGGTCAAGCCGAACTATGGGATTTTTTACATGTGTGCAGCCCCTACCACCACCTATGGGGGTATATCCATCGTCCCAAGCTTAGGTTTATTTGGGCTGTTACAACAGGTGGTGCGCCGGACTTGTCTAACCGTGTCCGTGGTCTTGACGACCAATCATTTATTCTGGTTGGAGAGGTCATCCAGTGTTCGGCTGCTAGAGCCGCCACATATTCTTCCGCTCGTAAAGAACGCTTTGTATTTCCGCTAACTGTGATGACGCCACGTGGACCGGGCATCTTAAGTTTGAGATAAGCATAGTGTGGAACTGCATTAAAACGAGTGAAGGCCGTTCTTCCAAGTAGTGCATGATAGCTGCTTCAGAATGGAGCGATGTCGAAGATTAATTCTTCACTTCTGAAGTTGTCGGGAGAACCGAATACAACCTCTAGTACTAGAGAGCCCATGCATCGGGCCTCGACGCCTGGTATTACTCCTTTAAAGGTAGTATTGCTTTGGCTGATTCTTGACGGGTCTATCCCCATTTTGCGGACAGTGTGCTGGTATAACAGATTAAGACTTCTGCCGCCGTCCATAAGGACTCGGGTGAGATGGTATCCATCAATTATTGGGTCGAGCACCAAGGCAGCCGACCCTCTGTGGCGGATACTAGTCGGATGATCCCTGTGATTGAAAGTGATCGGGCAGGCCGACCAAGGATTGAACTTGGGGGCGACGGGCTCTACAGCGTATATGTCTCGGAGTGCGCGTTTGTGCCTTCTCTTTGGTATGTGAGTTGCATAAATCATATTCACTGTTTTGACTTCTGGTGGGAATTTTTTCTGTCCCCAGTGTTTGGCTGGCGAGGCTCATCCTCGTCTTCACTTGGCGTCTCCCTCCCTTTGTGTTCGGCGTTTAGCTTGCTAGCCTACTTGAAAACCCAGCATTCTCTGTGGGTGTGATTTGCAGGTTTTTCAGAGGTGCCATGAATCTGACATAATCTGTCTAGAATCTTATTTAGGCTCGACGGTCCATCTTTGCTGCCTTCAAATGGCTTTTTCCGTTGACCAGGTCGAGAGCCCCTGAATCCGGCGTTGACCGCAGTGTTATCTGGGCTGTCTTCATTGTTTCGATGCTTGTTTTTATTGCATCGCGGCTTCCCGTTGCCATCCCTGACTTCGGATGTGCCTGGGTCGCTGGTGCCGCTACGGGCTAACCAACTGTCCTCGCCCGCGCAAAAGCGGGTCATAAGGCTTGTTAGGGCTGCCATTGTCCTCGCTTTTTCCTGGCCGAGGTGTCTGGCAAGCCATTCGTCCCGGACACTGTGCTTGAAAGCCACTAAGGCTTCGGCATCCGGGCAGTCGACGATTTGATTCTTCTTAGAGAGAAATCTGTTCCAAAGCTTTTGGGCTAACTCTCCGGGTTGTTGGATTATGTGACTTAAATCGTCTGCATCCGAAGGTCGGACATAGGTCCCTTGAAAATTGGCCCTGAAAGCATCCTCAAGCTCTTCCCAACTTCCAATTGAGTTTTTTGGGAGGCTTTTCAACCAGTGCCGGGCTGATCCTTTCAACTTGAGGGGCAGGTATTTTATGGCGTGGAGATCATCTCCTCAAGCCATGTGGATGTGTAGGATAAAGTCCTCGATCCAGACCCCAGGGTCTTGTCGTTCCGTCGTATGCCTCTATATTCACGGGTTTAAATCCTTCTGGAAATTCATGATCCAACACCTCATCTGTGAAGCACAGGGGGTGCGCGACACCCCTCTATTTGGATGTGTCATGGCATGCTGTCGACGGTTGTTGTGTTCAGTGTTGATTCCGAGCTGATATTCGATCAGTATGATCGTTTTGGTCGATGTGATCCTGTGCTGGAGCACGCTTCCTAGATCCATAGATGGACCTGGCCATACTGGATTTTTTGTCTAGCAGCTCACGTAAATCGTGTGCTGACTTGTGTGCAGCATCATTAGTCGTCCTGTCGCGGCCATGGGGTGGTCGGTCTGGCTGATCGGCCATTTTATTTTTCGGCTGGATGGGCTCTATAGCCTCGTCGTCAAATTCGGGCAGCTTGCGCTTTGTATAGCTCTTTGTGTGGCGATCACCACCGTATTTTTCTTCAGTGTCGAGCACTTTGTTCCATCTACGGTTGAGCGTATCCTGCGCGGCCTTAAACCTTTGCTTCTGCTTCTTCAAGCTCCTTGCGGTGGCAAGAAGCCTTCTTTGGAGGTTCTCTTGTTCCAAATGTTTTTTCGGGATGATGAGTGCATAGTCGTCCGGACTGTTCTCCTCTCCGGAGATAGGTTGATGAATCTTACCCTCGAGATCGCCGTCATCGGACATTTTCTCCGGACTATGTTCACCGTCCCCTGGCTCATCCTGCTCCATCGCTGGGTCCATGCGGTCGTCGTTTCATTTGGAGTCGACTGAGGTGTTATTCTTTCTTGCGCTGTTATCGCTGTTTTTACTGTGGCGGGATTTAGAGCGATGCCTACGTCATCGCTTCGGTGGCTTATCGAGGGGATTATCCTTTGTTGCATCCTTGCCGTTATTTTCCTTGGGTGTATCCACCATGTATATATCATATGATGAGGTGGCTGTCTAGCGCCCCATGGGCGGTGGTTCCTGTTCGTCTCTAGCATCGTCGTCCATACCGTCGATGTCTCTGGAGTCGAAGTCAAGCGTGTCGGTTAAGTCATCGACAGTGGCTATGTAGTGGGTGGTGGGTGGGGAACGAATTTCTTTGTCGTCCGCTTCCCACTTGAGTCGGACATAGTTCAGCCAAGAGTCCCCTGACAGAGAGAGAGAACTTAATGAATTTAGCACGTCGCCTAGGGGCGAGTACTGAAAGATATTCGCGGAGGTGAACTCCATGACCGGTACCCAATCAAATTCGATAGGCACGGACGTACGCGGTTCGGATCCTATGGACGGAGACGAGTCCGAGGGTCCGATGACACAGATATCATTAGAGATGAAGTCTGTGTTCGGCTCCAGCGCCGATGAGTGTGCAGCCTCTTTGGCGGGGTCCATCCACCCATCCTTGGATGGCACGATCTGCTCCGGATTGATTCCCGGGGCTGCCGCAGGCACGATCTCCCGAACACTGTCCGATGGCAGATCTAAGTCATGCTCGTCGTGACTGTTCGGTGCACCTGACATGGCTCGAATCCGTCGAAGATCAAGGCTCCGCAGATGTCGGCAGTATAGTTCAAGCTTCCAAACCCGACCTGATGGCCTGGGGCGTAGCTATCGACCTCCTCCAGATGGCCAAGCGAGTTGGCCCGTAGTACAAAGCCGCCGAATACGAAGATCTATCCGGGGAAGAAAACCTCACCCTGGACCGCGTCGTTGAAGACGTTTGAAGAAGCCATCAAGCCTTATCGTGACGACACAGTGGAACTCTCAATGAAAGCACCAATGTCGGTGTCAAAACCGATGGATCTCAGGTAGGGGGTCCCGAATTGTGCGTCTAAGGCTAATGGTAATAGGAGGCGGGGGACACGATGTTTACCCAGGTTCGGGCCCTCTCGATGGAGGTAATACCCTACTTCCTGCTTGATTGATCTTGATGATATGAGTATTATAAGAGTTGATCTTCCAAGAGATTGTAGAGGCTAAACCCTAGAAGCTAGCCTATGATTATGATTGTTGTTGTCCTACGGACTAAACCCTCCGGCTTATATAGACGCCGGAGGGGGCTATGGTTACACAGAGTCGGTTACAGAGAAGGAGATCTACATATCCGAATTGCCAAGCTCGCCTTCCACGCAAAGGAGAGTCCCATCCGGACATGGGACGAAGTCTTCAATCTTGTATCTTCATAGTCCAACAGTCCGGCCAAAGTATATAGTCCGGCTATCCGAGGACCCCTTAATCCAGGACTCCCTCACCCGCCGCTCTACAAAAGTGGATCGCATGCAAGACAAAAGGAATGTCCAACACAACCACCAACAATCAGTAGGCACACCTAGAATCATACCCGCACCACTAATTGGCGTGGCAGCACCCCATTGGTCCGATTTTGGCTGGAAAAAAGCATATCACTTCTTTGGCACATCTAGATAATATGAATCAATTATAAAAATATATATCATTCTATGCTTACTGAATCCAGGAGGAAAGGCTTGTGTAAAAGCAGAAGCTTATAGTTGTGATGTTTTTAATAATGGCACTGAAAGGCCTAAAGAAAACAGATTTGGATAGGTTTTTCTATCTGGGTAAAAAACACAAAAGAAGAGCTTTTGCATGATATTTGTTTCTCATGGAGTTTCTTATTGTCAAATAATTTAAATCTAATGTACAGTACATAAAACTTTACATGCCAGACTCTGAAACTTGTTAAAAGCAGTGTTGGTCTGGTTCTAGGAAAACAAAGCAGTTCCCTGAACCCTAATGCTGATTATGTAGGTTTTTTCAGATAAAAGTGAAGTTCTAACATTTAGTCAACCCTAAGGCCGATTATGTATTTTTTTCAAAGAAAACTAAAGTTCTATCTTTTAGTTAAGCTGATGTGTAAAAGAATGATGCATCTAAAGCAAACAAAACTAAGAAACATACTACAGAAATGAATACTTCCATCCTCTTAACCTTCATGTGAAAATGTAGATGATCAGGATGTCAGAATAGTAACAATGGCTTTTCACAATTGTATAAATTTGTAATTTTCCCCTATCCAAATTTCCATGATTAATTTATCTACCTTGGTTACGAATTCTTCAATAGCCGAGCTCTATCACACAGACTAAACCCTTTTAGTCTGTCTTCTTTAGCCATTAGAGTGATCCAACTATCCGTTTCGAAAAAAAGAGTGATCCAACTACAAAGCATGACTTGACTCAAGATTTTCTTCAGCAATTAGGATGATCCAACTACTATGCATGATTAAGGATTTTGGTGATGCGGTAGCCGGCCCTAGCCTCTCATGGACTCTTGCTTCCGATCTTTAGTGGCCATGAGTATAGAAGGCAAATATTAGGGAGAAAATAGAGAGTGTAAAAAAGAACATCCAGGGAATATTTTGAATAGGGCAAAAATATTTTGAATAGGGCAAAAATTACCTGGATACCCCCAGCGTGAGGCATATAGATGTCAGATGCTTGGATCGCAGACTGAGGAAAATTAATATCAACAAAACCCTATATCTGGGAGCTTTTTCGCGACGAGCTTCATCCAGCCGCCCTATTTTCAAATCTAACTAACTGGCTCAGTTAGACGTTACTACCAGCCGCCCAAACCAGCGCCGGGAGACCGCTTTGCTCGCCTCGGTGGCGGCTGTCTTTGCGTTGAGGCCTCATCGCCCCCTACTACTCCCACAACTAGCCAGGCCCTGCGGCGACGGCAGCCTCACACCGCAGCCGAACCAGTGAACCCTAGTACTCCTCTCCGCGTGGACATCCACTGCCGCGTCTTCCCCGGCTCGGCGTCGTCCCCTTCTTAGGCCTTGTCGTCGTCCACCACCTTGGTGCGCGGCGTGGTCAATGTGGTCAACGACATTCCATCGGGAGAGTATTGTACGTGTAGAGGCTAACAGCTGGGTCCACGGCTACAACCCAGTTTTTTTGTGATTTGCCAAGTAAGTCGCTTTGTCAGGCCTGTTAGCTGCAAATCTTTCAAGATGAGGAGAGATTTCATTCGGGTGGCCGAGAAAATGGCCCATCAGTAATGAGAAATGGGCTTTACATTTTTAAAACACATCAAATCGGCAGTTAGTTTCAAATATCTATTTTTTCATTTCGAGATTTTAAATTACATTAATTTTTATGCGTGGAGAATTTGTTGGATTTTCTATTGATATGCATTTATTTTTAAAATCAGTTTGAATGTGAGTCGAAATTTTGGGATAAAAACAGTTTGGACCGCACCAAAATATGCAAAATTTCGTATAAGTTTTTAACCGTGGCCACAATATGGGCTGTAATGCTAACAAAAAGAATATGGGCTCCAAAAAAAACCTTAAGAATTAGCAAATGGGCTATAAATTATTAAAAATAATGGCAGATGGGTTGTATGCTGTTTTCCACAGATTTGAGGCTTTCTTAAAAAAAAGGTTGACGCACAAGCAGTGACTGTTGGATGGCCATCCAACGGCCTCGTGCTTCTTCAATCTCTGCTCTTCCTGCTCCAGCCGCTCAAACAAGCGCCGTCGGGACTGCCTGCTCCCTCCTCCCCACGGTCGGCTCTGGCAGCTTGGACCCATCAGTTATATCTTCATACGCAAGGAAGTGCCTCCTTATTACGCACAAAAAAAAATGAATACTCCCCCTGTTAGCTAGGACCCAGTATAGTGGCAGGCTGACTTATGGGCCTACTAAGTTGACGGGGATGGAGGGCTTTGTCAACTTAGTCAATATGCACGATTCTAGCTCCAGTGACCGTACGATGTCCATCCAACGGCCGTAGTGCTTCTTCAACCTCTGGTCTTCTTGCTCTAGCCGCCCAAACCAGCGCCGGTCGTGCCTCGTGCTCCTGCCTCCCGTGGCCGGCTGCGATGTTGCGGAGGCTTCACCGCCCCCTACTACTCCCACCGCTGGCCGGGCCATCCTCTACTCACCCACACCTCGTTATTCTCACAGGGCGAGGGTAGCCTCACACCGCAGCGAACCAGTGAACCCTCGTACTCCTCTACGCGTGGGCATCCACTACCGCGTTTTCCCTGGCTCCGCGTCGTCCCCTTCCTAGGCCTCGCCGTCGTCCATCGCCCTCGTGCTCTCGGCGGGGCATGGTCAACGTGGTCAAGGAACGGCTCCCATCAGACGTGGACTATACGTGGAGAGGCTGACAGTTGGGTCCACGGCCGCAGCAAGGAAGTGCTTCCTTATTACGCTTAAAAAAATTATTCCTCCACCTGACAGCGGGGACCCACTGGACGGGTCACCATATTTAGCGGAAAAATGTTTCCCCCCTGACTACTGGGACCCACCAGCTACACCTTCACACGCAAGGAAGTCTGTCCAGGCAAAAAAAAAAAACGATTCGCCCCCTGACTGCTGGGATCCACCAGCTACATCTTTGTTGGGGAACGTTGCAGAAAATTAAAATTTTTCCTACGGCTTCACCAAGATCCATCTATGAGTTCATCTAAGCAACGAGTAACGGGAGAGAGATAACATCTACATACCACTTGTAGATCGCGTGCGGAAGCTTGCAAGGTGATGATGGAGTCGTACTCGAACGTGATTCAGATCACCGATGCCAAGTGCTGAGCGGACAGCACCTCCGCGTTCAACACACGTGCGGGACGATCGGCGTCTCCTCCTTCTTGATCCAGCAAGGGGAAGGAGAGGTTGAGGAAGACACTCCACCGGCAAGACGGCGTGATGGTGGTGGAGAAGCAAGATACTCGGCGGGGCTTCACGAGCTCACGGAGGAGGAGATGTGTTGGGAGGGAGGGCTGCGCCTGGGAGTTGTGTGCAGCAGCCCCTTCCTCCCCCTTATATAGGCCCCAGTGGCGGCCCTGAGATCCAATCTCGGGGCGGCGGCCAAGGGGTGGAGTGCCCCCAAGCCGTGGGGCGCCCACCCCTAGGGTTTCAACCCTAGGCGCGAGGTGGGCCCTAGGGGCGCACCAGCCCCTTGTGGGCTGGTTCCCTCCCTCTCAGCCCATGGGGCCCTCCGGATAGGTGGCCCCACCGGTGGACCCAGGACCCTTCCGGTGGTCCTGTGATTTTATCGAAACCCCAAACTTTCCCGATGGCGAAACACCACTTCCTATATATTATTCTTTACCTCCGGACCCTTCCGAACTCCTCGTGACGTCAGGGATCTCATCCGGACTCGAACAACATTCGGTGGTCACATACTTGACTTCCTACTAACCCTAGCGCCACCGAACCTTAAGTGTGTAGACCCTACGGGTTCGGGAGACACGCAGACATGACCGAGACGACTCGGGCAATAACCAACAGCGGATCTGGATATCCATGTTGGCTCCTACATGCTCCTCGATGATTTCATCGGTTGAACCACGATGTCGAGGATTCGATCAAACCTCGTATGCAATTCCTTTGTCAATCGGTGCGTTACTTGCCCGAGACTTCGATCGTCGGTATCCCAATACCTTGTTCGGTCTCGTTCTCGGCAAGTCACTTTACTCGCACCGTAATGCATGATCCCGTACAACACCTTGGTCACATTGAGCTCATTATGATGATGCATTACCGAGTGGGCCCAGAGATACCTCTCCGTCATGCGGAGTGACAAATCGATCTCGATCCGTGTCAACCCAATGATACTTTCGGAGATACCTGTAATGCACCTTTATAGTCACCCGATTCGTTGTGACGTTTGATACACCCAAGGCACTCCTACGGTAACCGGAGTTACACGATCTCATGGTCGAAGGAATAGATACTTGACATTGGCAAAGCTTCTAGCAAGCGAACTATACGATCTTTTATGCTATGCTTATGATTGGGTCTTGTCCATCACATCATTCTCCTAATGATGTGATCTCGTTATCAACGACATCCAATGTCCATAGTCGAAACCATGACTATCTATTGATCAACGAGCTAGTCAACTAGAGGCTCACTAGGGACTCATTGGGTCTAAGTGTTCACACGTGTATTACGATTTCCGGATAATACATTTATAGCATGAACAAAAGACAATTATCATGAACATTGAAATATAATAATCCTTTTATTATTGCCTCTAGGGCATATTTCCAACATCTCCCACTTGCACTAGAGTCACCAATCTAGTTACATTGTGATGAATCGAACACCCATAGAGTTCGGTGTTGATCATGTTTTGCACGCGAGAGAGGTTTAGTCAGCGGATCTGCGACATTCAGATCCGTGTGCACTTTGCAAATCTCTATGTCTCCATCTTGAACATTTTCACGGATGGAGTTGAAGCGGCGCTTGATGTGCACGGTCTTCTTGTGAAACCTGGGCTCCTTGGCAAGGGCAATAGCTCCGGTGTTGTCACAGAAGAGTTTGATCGCCCCGACGCATTGGGTATGACTCCTAGGTCGGTGATGAACTCCTTCACCCAAATCGCTTCATGCGCTGCCTCCGAGGCTGCCATGTACTCCGCTTCACACGTAGATCCCGCCACGACGCTTCGCTTGCAGTGCACCAGCTCTTGCTCCACCATTCAACATATACACGTATCCGGTTTGTGACTTAGAGTCATCGGATCTGAGTCGAAGCTTAGCGTCGGCGTAACCCTTCTGACGAGCTCTTCGTCTCCTCCATAAACGCGAAACATGTCCTTTGTCCTTTTCGGTGCTTCAGGATATTCTTGACCGCTGTCCAGTGTTCCTTGCCGGGGTTACTTTGGTATCTTGCAACCAAACTTACGGCAAGGTTTACATCGGGTCTGGTACATAGCATGGCATACATAATAGATCCTATGGCTGAAGCATAGGGGATGACACTCATCTCTTCTTTATCTTTTGCCGTGGTCGGTGATTGAGCTGAGCTCAATTTCACACCTTGTAACATAGGCAAGAACCCCTTCTTGGACTGATCCATTTTGAACCTCTTCAAAATCTTATCAAGGTATGTGCTTTGTGAAAGACCTATGAGGCGTCTCGATCTATCTCTATAGATCTTGATGCCTAATATATAAGCACTTCTCCAAGGTCCTTCATTGAAAAACACTTGTTCAAGTAGGCCTTAATGCTGTCCAGGAGTTTCGTATCATTTCCCATCAAGAGTATGTCATCTACATATAATAGGAGAAATGCTACGGAGCTCCCACTCACTTTCTTGTAAAGCGCAGCTTCTCCATAAGTCTGCATAAACTAAACGCTTTGATCATCTCATCAAAGCGAATGTTCCAACTCCGAGATGCTTGCACCAGTCCATAAATGGATCGTTGGAGCTTGCATACTTTGTTAGCGTTACGAGGATCGACAAAACCTTCCGGCTGCATCATATACAGCTCTTCCTTAAGATGTCCATTAAGGAATGCCGTTTTGGCGTCCATCGCCATATCTCATAATCATAGTATGCGGCAATTGCTAACATGATTGGACGGACTTAAGCTTCGCTACGGAGAGAAAGTCTCGTCGTAGTCAATCCCTTGAACTTGTCGATAACCCTTAGCGACAAGTCGAGCTTTATAGATGGTAACATTACCATCGCGTCCGTCTTCTTCTTAAAATCCATTTGTTTTCTATCGCTCGCCGATCATCGGGCAAGTCTGTCAAAGTCCATACTTTGTTTTCATACATGGATTCTATCTCGGATTTCATGGCTCCAAGCCATTTGTTGGAATCCGGCCCGCCATTGCTTCTTCATAGTTCGAAGGTTCATTGTTGTCTAGCAACATGATTTCCATGACAGGTTGCCGTACCACTGCAGTGCGGAGCGTGTCCTCGTGGACCTTGAAGTTCAAGTAGTAACTTGATCCAAGTACCTTGATCATCATCAATGATTTCCTCTTGATTGGTGTGGGCATCACAGAGCGGTTTCTGCTCGCACCACTTTCCCGTTCGAGAGGTAGTACTTCATCGAGTTCTACTTTCCTCCCACTTACTTCTTTCGAGAGAAACTCTTTCTCTAGAAAGCATCCGTTCTTGGCAACAAAGATCTTGCCTTCGGATCTTAAGTAGAAGGTATACCCGAGCAGTTTCCTTAGGGTATCCTATGAATCGCATTTTTCCGACTTGGGTTCGAGCTTTTCAGGTTGAAGTTTCTTGACATAAGCATCGCATCCCCAAACTTTTAGAAAGCGATACTTAGGTTTCTTCCCAAACCATAATTCATACGGTGTCGTCTCAGCGGATTTAGGCGGTGCCCTATTTAAAGTGAATGTAGCTGTCTCTAGGCGTATCCCCAAAATGATAGCGGTAAATCGGTAAGAGACATCATAGACCGCACCATATCCAATAGAGTGCGATTCGACGTTCGGACACACCGTTTATTTGAGGTGTTCAGGGCGTGAGTTGTGAAACGATTCCACATTTTCTTAAGTGTGTGCCAAATTCGTGACTTAAATATTCTCCTCCACGATCGATCGTAGGAACTTTATCTTTCGGTCACGTTGATTCTCCACCTCACTCTGAAATTCCTTGAACTTTTCAAAGGTCTCGGACTTGTGTTTCATTAAGTAGACATACCCATATCTACTTAAGTCATCGGTGAGAGTGAGAACATAACGATATCCTCCATGAGCCTCAACGCTCATTGGACCGCATACATCGGTATGTATGATTTCCAACAAGTTGGTTGCTCGCTCCATTGTTCGGAGAACGGAGTCTTGGTCATTTGCCCAAGAGGCAAGGTTCGCATGTGTCAAGCGATTCATAATCAAGAGACTCTAAAGTCCATCAAGCATGGAGCTTCTTCATGCGCTTGACACCAATGTGACCAAGGCGGCGATGCCACAAGTATGTGGGACTATCGTTATCAACTTTACATCTTTTGGCATCCACACTATGAACATGTGTAATATTACGCTCGAGATTCATTAAGAATAAACCATTGACCATCGGAGCATGACCATAAAACATATCTCTCATATAAATCGAACAACCATTATTCTCAGACTTAAATGAGTAGCCATCTCGTATCAAGCGAGATCCGGATACAATGTTCATGCTCAAACTTGGCACTAAATAACAATTATTGAGGTTTAAAACTAATCCGAGGTAAATGTAGAGGCAGCGTGCGCGGCGATCACATCGACCACTGGAACCATTCCCGACAAGATCGTCACCTCGTCGCCGCCGGTCTCCGTTTATTCCGCAGCTCTGCTGTGAGTTACATATGTGAGCAACGGCACGGTATCAAATACCGGGAGTTACTACGAGTAATGGTAAGGTACACATCAATTACATGTATATCAAATATACCTTTGGTGTTGCGGCCTTCTTATCCGCTAAGTATTTGGGGCAGTTCCGCTTCGATGCCCCTTCCTTGCAATAAAAGCACTCGGTCTCAGGCTTGGGTCCATTCTTTGACTTCTTCCCAGCGAAAGCTTGCGGCGCGGCAACATCTTTGCCGTCCTTCTTGAAGTTCTTCTTACCCTTGCCCTTCTTGAACTTAGTGGTCTTATTGACCATCAACACTTGATGTTCTTTCTTGATTTCAGCCTCTGCGACTTGAGCATCGAGAACACTTCAGGAATGGTCTTTACCATCCCTTGCATGTTGTAGTTCATCACAAAGCTCTTGTAGCTTGGTGGGAGCGATCGAGGATTCTGTCAATGACCGCCTCATCAGGGAGGTTAATGTTCAATCTGGGTCATCGTGCGTGCAACCCGGACATCTTGAGGATGTGTTCCTCGTGTAACTGTTCTCCTCCATCTTACAAGCTGTAGAACTTGTCGGAGACATCATATCTCTCGACCGGGCATGAGCTTGGAAAACTAGTTTCAGCTCTTGAACATCTCATATGCTCCGTGATGCTCAAAACGCTTTTGGAGCCCGGTTCTAAGTCTGTAGAGCATGCCGCCTTTGAGCGAGGGAGTAATCATCAGACGAGTTTGCCAAGCGTTCATAACGTCTTGGTTCTTCGACGGGCGGCACCTAGCGGTCCTTCTAGGACATATTGCTTCTGGCAGCTATGAGGATGATCCTCGGGTTAGGACCCGATCCGTATAGTTCTTGCCATCATCTTTCACTTGGTTTTCTCTAGGAAGCGTTGAAGTTCATGTTGACATTAGCGTTGGCCATTGATCTACAAGACATATTTGCAAAGGTTTTAGACTAAGTTCATGATAATAAAGTTCTTAATCAAATTATGAACTCCCACTTAGATTAGACATCCTCTAGTCATCTAAGTGTTACACGATCCGAGTCGACTAGCCCGTGTCCGATCATCACGTGAGACGGACTAGTCATCGTCGGTGAACATCTTCATGTTGATCGTATCTTCCATACGACTCGTGTTCGACCTTTCGGTCTCCGTGTTCGAGGCCATGTCGCACATGCTAGGCTCGTCAAGTTAACCCTAAGTGTTTTCGCTGTGTAAAACTGTCTTACACCGTTGTATGTGAGCGTAAGGATCCATCACACCCGATCATCACGTGGTGCTTAGAAGCGACGAACTGTAGCAACGGTGCACAGTTAGGGAGAACACTTCTTGAAATTTTGTAAGGATCATCTTATTTACTACCGTCGTCCTAAGTAAACAAGATGTAAAACATAATAAACATCACATGCAATTATATAGTTGTGACATGATATGGCCAATATCATCAAGCTCCATTGATCTCCATCTTGGGGCTCCATGATCATCTTGTCACCGCTTGACACCATGATCTCCATCATCATGATCTCCATCATCGTGTCTTCATGAAGTTGTCACGCCAACGACTACTTCTACTTCTATGACTAACGCGTTTAGCAATGAAGTAAAGTAGTTTACATGGCGTTCTTCAATGACACGCAGGTCATACAAAAATAAAGACAACTCCTATGGCTCCTGCGGTTGTCATACTCATCGACATGCAAGTCGTGAATCCTATTACAAGAACATGATCTCATACATCACAATTCATCATTCATCACAACTTCGGCCATATCACATCACATGATCAATCGCTGCAAAAACAAGTTAGGCGTCCTCTAATTGTTGTTGCATCTTTTACGTGGCTGCGATTGGGTTCTAGCAAAACGTTTTCTTACCTCGAATCACCACAACGTGATTTTGTCAACTTCTATTTACCCTTCATAAGGGCCCTGTTCATCGAATCCGCTCCAACTAAAGTGGGAGAGACAGACACCGCCAGACCACCTTATGCAACTAGTGCATGTCGATCGGTGGAACCGGTCTCACGTAAGCGCGTGTAAGGTTGGTCCGGCCGCTTCATCCCACAATACCGTTGAGCAAGAAAAGACTAGTAGAGGCAAGTAAGATGACAAGATCAGCGCCCACAACAAATTGTGTTCTACTCGTGCATTAGAGAACTACGATAGACCTAGCTCATGATGCCTTTGTTGGGGAGCGTTGCGAGAAAATTAAAATTTTTCCCACGGCTTCACCAAGATCCATCTATGAGTTCATCTAAGCAACGAGTAAAGGAGAGAGATAACATCTACATACCACTTGTAGATCGCGGCGCGAAGCTTGCAAGGTGATGATGGAGTCGTACTCGAGCGTGATTTAGATCACCGATGCCAAGTGCTGAGCGGACAGCACCTCCGCGTTCAACACACGACGGGACGATCGGCGTCTCCTCCTTCTTGATCCAGCAAGGGGAAGGAGAGGTTGAGGAAGACAGCTCCACCGCAAAGACGACGGCGTGATGGTGGTGGAGAAGCGATACTCAAGCACAGGCTTGAGCTCTCACGGAGGAGGAGATGTGTTGGGAGGGAGGGCTGCGCCTTGGGAGTTGTGTACAGCAGCCCCTTCCTCCCCTTTATATAGGCCCCTGTGGCGGCCCTCGAGATCCAATCTCCGGGGGCGGCGACAAGGGGTGGAGTGCCCCCAAGCCGGTGGGCGCCCCACCCCTAGGGTTTCAACCCTAGGCGCAGGTGGGCTCTAGGGGCGCACCAGCCCCTTGTGGGCTGGTTCCTTCCCTCTCAGCCCATGGGGCCCTCAGGGATAGGTGGCCCCACCGGTGGACCCGGGACCCTTCCGGTGGTCCGTGATTTTATCGAAACCCAGAAACTTTCCGATGGCAAACACCACTTCCTATATATTATTCTTTACCTCCGGACCCTTCCGAACTCCTCGTGACGTCAGGGATCTCATCGGGACTCGAACAACATTCGGTGGTCACATACTTGACTTCCTACTAACCCTAGCGCCACCAACCTTAAGTGTGTAGACCCTACGGGTTGGGAGACCTTGAGACATGACCGAGGCGACTCTCGGGCAATAACCAACAGCGGGATCTGGATATCCATGTTGGCTCCCACATGCTCCTCGATGATTTCATCGGTTGAACCACGATGTCGAGATTCGATCAAACCTCAGTATGCAATTCCCTTTGTCAATCGATGCGTTACTTGCGAGACTTCGATCGTCGGTATCCCAATACCTTGTTCGGTCTCGTTCACGGCAAGTCACTTTACTCGCACCGTAATGCATGATCCCGTGGCCAACACCTTGGTCACATTGAGCTCATTATGATGATGCATTACCGAGTGGGCCAGAGATACCTCTCCGTCATGCGGAGTGACAAATCCGATCTCGATCCGTGTCAACCCATGAGATACTTTCGGAGATACCGTAATGCACCTTTATAGTCACCCGATTACGTTGTGACGTTTGATACACCAAGGCACTCCTACGGTAACCGGAGTTACACGATCTCATGGTCGAAGGAATAGATACTTGACATTGGCAAAGCTTCTAGCAAGCGAACTATCGATCTTTTATGCTATGCTTATGATTGGGTCTTGTCCATCACATCATTCTCCTAATGATGTGATCCGTTATCAACGACATCCAATGTCCATAGTCGAAACCATGACTATCTATTGATCTGTGAGCTAGTCGACTAGAGGCTCACTAGGGACTCATTGGGTCTAAGTGTTCACACGTGTATTACGATTTCCGGATAATACATTTATAGCATGAACAAAAGACAATTATCATGAACATTGAAATATAATAATCCTTTTATTATTGCCTCTAGGGCATATTTCCAACAATCTTCGCATGCAAGGAAGTGTGTCCGGGCAAAAAAAAACGATTTGCCCCCCTGACTGCTGGGACCACCAGCTACATCTTCGCATGCAAAGGAAGTACGTCCAGGCAAAAAAAGATTCGCCCCCCTGACTGCTGGGACCCACTAGCTACATCTTCGCATGCAAAGGAAGTGCCTCCGGGCAAAAAAAAATGATTCACCCTCTCGACCACGGGACCCACCAGCTACATTTCAGACGCAGGAACTGCACGGCGATCGGGACCCACCTGGTCGAAGCGTACGTAGCGTTGTCATTCTGGTCGCGAATGTGTACGTACATACTGGTGGTTGTAGAGGCACGCACGTGTCGTAGTAGAGGCACGCACGTAGCATGTACACGTACGTACAGCGTCCAGGGTGCAAGAAAGAAAATACGGCCACGTATGTGTACATATGGGCGGGGTCTCGAACACCTAGTCACGCATACGTACGGCGAGGGCTCGTGTTCATGGGGAGGCAACAGAATGCGTCGTGTTCATGGGGAGGCAACGGAATGCGTCGTGTTCATGGGGAGGCAACGGAATGCGTCATGTTTGTCGGGAGGCAACGGAATGCGTGGGAGCCAACCGGCTTGGACGGAACAGGCAATGGAAACGAGGCCTAGCGTACCGCAAAACGGACGAAATGGACCTCCTACGGTCGAAACAGGGGTCCTGTTGATCGGGTGGGGTGTGGCGTACCGCAAAACGGACGAAACGGACCTCCTACGGTCGAAACGGGGGTTCTGTTGATTAGAAGGGTGTGGCGTATCGCAAAAGCATTTAAACGGACCTCCTACGGTCGAAACGGGGGTCCTATTGATCGGGAGGGGTGTGGCGTACCACAAAACGGATGAAACGGACTTGTGTTGGAGTGCTATGGTCGAAACGGGGGGGAGGGGTGTGGCGTACCGCAAAACAGGACTCCACGGGATACTGTTCATCTCCACCGTCAACCTCCTCCAGCCTCCATGGGCTACCGTCGACCTCCTCCAGCCTCCACGGGCTCCTGTTCATCCAGCCTCCACCGCACGCTACTCCATCGGCTACTGTTCAACCACCCCTCCACGGGCACCCCTCCATCGTCTACTGTTCATCCAGCCCTCCACACCACGGGGTCCTGTTCAATCACCCCTCCATGGCCACCCTCCACCATTTCTCGTTCATCCAGCCTCCGCACCACGGGTTCCTGTTCATCCAGAGGCAATGCCACCGCCTTTGTTCATCCAAACCCCCGCAACACTCTTTGTTCATCCAATCGATCGGCTTCATTAGCGGCGATAGCGAAGAATCGCTCCATCGGGTTCGATTAACGACCATTGATCGATCCATCCGGTTCAATAACGTAACTGCGGTGCTGCAATCGCCGGGTTGATTAGAGCTCAACGCCTCGCTCGGGTTCAGTTAGAGCCAATGCCTCGCACACACACACGTACGTACGAGAGAAACGCGCATTGCTCCGGCCCCGACCTCCCACCGTAACCGGCAACTCCCCGAAATTTTCCTCCCCCTCGCTTCTACCGTTTTTCCCATCATGGGCGGCCCAAAGAATGTCATGCAGTGCGTCTCCGGCCCGCCAGACGAAAAGCCCATTTTACATCATGATTTTTTGTCATAGAAGTAGGAGCCCACCACATCTATGATGATACCGGGTTTTGTCACAATTATCGTCATAGTAGTGTCATATGTATGACAGAAAAAAAATTCGTTCAGCCCAAAATGTCACGGATGTGTCTTTTTTTGTAGTGTTAGTACCTATTGTCCTGTATCACTGTACATGCATACATACCTGGTTCATTATGTGACAGCAGTATGCATGATAGCTTTCTTATCAATTGTTCGCTCCAAATTATCTGATATGTATGAATAGTTACGTCAGTGTAGAATATATCCAATGCCAATGTTTTTTTAGCTCTGCATTGTTCTTGTAAGTACATGCTGTCCTTTATCAGTGTACTTATAATGACAGGTAGTTGTTCATGTACCATCACTCTGCAACTTATTTTCCTTTGCCCTCCATTTTCTACACATCAGATCTATATTTACTCTTACCAAAAGGTTGGTAATGAAGAAGTTTAGCTGTGCATTGCTCTTGGCTGTACCTTTTGCTCAGATGTCATTGCACTTACATTTATAGCTACTTGGTTATGTAGCATCACTCTTCATCTTATCTTAAATATTCTCCATTTTTTCGTATATTATCACATGTATATTTACTATTAACAAAATGTAGAATAAAGGCAATGCTTATTAAGAAGATTCTATGGTAAACTTCTTGAATTGCGCCCCCATCAGCATGGACAAGGCCTTTATAGAGCCTGTCTTCACCAATAATGTAAGTTTGTCCATCTCAAGCCTTCAAACTTTGTTGTATATATTTGGTTAGGCATGACTGCAACAAATGTTTATTTTTAGTGCTTGCATCAAATTGCATGTTTAAAGTTTATTATGTAGTTCATAAACAAAAGTTTGTCCTTTCTCAATTTAAGTTTATAGTTGTACAACCAAGTTCCTTCTTCATACCATGTAAATTAAAATATACATAGCAAGTGATCTTCTTTTGCACTGCATGTATGCTTCTGTTCTTATCCGTAATCCAATGGTGTGGTGAACCTACCCACTAGAGCACAATGTCATATTCTGCAATGTCTTAACTATGAACAATGTCATGTCATTCTACTACTCCCTCCGTCCGAAAATAATTGTCATTGAAATGGATGTATCTGGACGGAGGGAGTATTATTTAAGCCGTCTCTTTATTTGCCAATCTGAAATGGGATAAATTGATAGCACACTAACCATTGATACTTATGAGTTCTTGATCTGTAATCCAGTGGTGTTATGAAGCTGCCAACTCCTTCACAATGTCATTTCCTGCAATGTCTTGACCTGAACAATACCATATTGTGTTAATGCAATTTTAAAGCTGTGTCACTTTATTAAATCGAGAAGAAATGTGATGAATTGTCAGCACTGATACTTTTATGTGCAAAACCTATCATCTGTCTGCTTGTTTATGTTTCAGAGTGAGGAAGATATAAGTGTTGAACAAGCGCAATCTCATTATCTTGCTTTCATTTGCTATGCTCTGACTCCCAAAGATACCCTTTCTTGAACTCTATTGAAGTGTTGTCGGTTTTGTATATTATTTTGTCGGCGTGTTTATTTGCACTGGTGGCGATGTTTGATGCTCAGTGTATGTAACCTGCTATCTGCTTGTACTTTATTATCACAGTGGCGACCTTTGATGCCTAGTCGATGTAATATGCTGAAATTTCTTTATTGTATAGTCTAGGTTTTTTCTTATTCACAATGCTGCAGTTATTTTACTGTATATATATATATATATATATATATATATATATATATATATATATATATATATATATATATATATATATATACTTATCTTCATGATAAACCGCCAAACCGTAAAATTACGATACATAATCGGCTGTCATGCAATTACGATGTAGGTTGGGCACGAAATGTGCGAATAGCTAACGGGCGGCAAGAGCAGCGAAATGAACCCCGACCCATGATTGTGCGAATGAAATCACGGGCTTTTAACAGGCCAAAATTGTCTCGGTCCTTGTTTGGCCCAATCAGATATCGGCTGCGAGCAGGCCCGATGCAAACCGGGCCGTAGTTAGGCCCAACTATATGGCGGGCTTTTAACAGGCCAAAACTAATATATGGACGAAAATTTAAACGGGCCCTTAACAGGCCAAAACTAATATCAGGCTGAATTACTAAGTGGGCCTTTAACAAGTGGGCCCAAAAGCATAGTGTCCAGTTGACGGGCCGAATCTGATATGGGCCATAATTGAGCCTAAAGCCTCTTAAAGGGCCGGACCTACTCTGGGCCGTGGCCCAGAACGTGCTAGGCTTTTAACGGGCAGGATCTCATATGAGCCACTATTAGGCTCGGAACGTGGCATGCCATTAATGGACCTGATCAAATATGGGCCGACATTTGGCCCAAAACATGGTAGCCAGTTAATGGGCTGGCCTACTAGGGTCCTCAAAATCTTGTTGGCCTACAGCTGGGCCGGCCCATTAGTGTCGGTGAAATCTCGTGGTCCTTTAGCCAGGCCGGGCCATTATGATCCACAAGAATCTTGTGGGCCTTTACCTGGGCTGGCCCATTATGGCACACAAAAATCTTGTGGGCCTTTACCTGGGCCGGCCCATTATGGCCCGAAAAATCTTGTGGGCCTTTAGCTAGGCCAGCCCATTATGGTCCGCAAAATCTCGTGGTCCTTTAGCTGGGCCGACCCATTATGGTCCGCAAAATCTTTTGGACCTTTAGTTGGGCCGGCCCATTTAAACTTGATGGGCCGGTCCACGTGTCAACATATCATAGGCGCATCTCGCCCATTGGATGAGTGACGCCTATGCCAGCACGGACCTGGCACGTGTCTCCTCCAGCAAATGATGATTTTACACGTGGAAAATCCCCATTGGTCGGGGCTGTTAACAGGTTGTCGGATCCAAAACCCAACCTGATAGCTTAACGGCATTCCATTACGGTGGATGCCACGTGTCGGTGACCCTTGACGAAAGCACTTCTGTGATGCACGATTTATCGTCATGGAAGTGGACACTTCCGTGATGATAATTTTGGTAATGTCATGGAACACTTCTACGACATCACATATATGACTATCTTGATTCTGTCATAAATTTGTCATGGATGTACATGCATGACATAAAAGGCAACCTACTGTGACAAACATGTATCATCACGGAAGTGTTTTTTTGGTAGTTTACCCTACTTCCTGCTTGCTTGATCTTGATGATATGAGTATTACAAGAGTTGATCTACCACGAGATCGTAGAGGCTAAACCCTAGAAGCTAGCCTATGATTATGATTGTTGTTGTCCTACAGACTAAACCCTTCGGTTTATGTAGACACCGGAGGGGGCTAGGGTTACACAGAGTCGGTTACAAAGAAGGAGATCTACATATCCGAATTTCCAAGCTTGCCTTCCATGCAAAGGAGAGTCCCACACAGACATGGGACAAAGTCTTCAATCTTGTATCTTCATAGTCCAACAGGCCGGCACTAGTACATAGTCCGGCCGTCCGAGGACCCCCTAATCCAGGACTCCCTCACCTACCACTCCATGTTTCGAGAGGCGGTTTTTATTGGCATGTCTTGTCAAAGCAGAGATCGTGTCCCCTTATTGTGGGATTTTCATCAACACGGACGTGGGTAACCCAACCGTTCTGTTGGCATGATTCCTTGGGAATAGGCATGTTTTAAGGCCATGGAGGGGACGATTGACATTCGTCTCCTTTATAAAGAGGCTAAGGCATGTCCCTTTTCTTCCACGCTAATTCTTTCCTCCACCTCCCACCTCAAGTTCCAACACCCAAGGGTCAATCCAGTCGCTTTGAGCTTCCAGCCATCTCCGGACCCAGCCTTCAAGGCCAGTGGATGGCCTCTTCTATCACAGAGGAGGATATCTCGAAGCTCAGGGAGGCAAGATACTTGACTGCGGAAATCCTCCACAGGCTTCCTGCTCAAGGGCAGGTTATTCCTACTCCCAGATCCAATGAGAGGGTCGTGTTCATCTCTCACTTTCTCCGAGAGCTTGGGTTTGCTCTTCATCCCTTCGTTCGAGGGCTCTTGTTTTATTACGGACTAGATTTCCACGATCTAGCTCCGGACTCCTTCCTCCAGATCTCGGTGTTCATCATCACGTGCGAGACCTTCCTCCGTATTTCCCCACACATCAGCTTATGGCTTAAGACCTTTAACGTAAAACCGAAGGTAATTGACAGGAAACAAGCGGAGTGCAGAGGTGCTTTAATAGGCAAGCTTATCAATTATTCTTGGCCAAAGGGCTCCTTCAGAGAATCTTCTGACCTATGGTAACGGGAGTGGTTTTACATCAGCGAATCCCGCTGTAGGAAGTGGGCAGCCACTCTTGCGTTTCGGTCTGGCCCTCCGCCACAGCTCACATCGTGGATTAACAATGGGCTGGAGTGGGGATCTATTACTGAAGTGCGGACGCTTTAAAGTCGCATTCGGAGCCTGATAAAGAAGGACACCATTCTTATCAATGTAATCCAGGTAATGCTAGTCCGCCGCATGTGGGAGTTTAATCCGGAAGGTCCACAGACTCTTCAGCACCTCTCTGGCACAATGCTTAGAGAGATGTGGAAATTCTTCTTCGGCGCATGAAAATAGTGGCCGGATACTACAGAAGACATTGGTATTGACTGTAATAATCCAGATACTCCAGTAAGCACTTAACTCCTGAACATAGTTTTTCAGATTCCTCATAACAATGCACTGATAAAACTTTCCTCGACCAGGGCTGGCTAAAGAAGGCGGAGAGAATTAGGTGTTAGGCTCCACTTCTCGAAGACTCTGCCGATCCGATGTTAACAAGGATGCTGGCTCCGGCACCATATCAAGTGCCGGCGGGGGAAGATAAGGAGGAGAGCGAAGAGGCCCAAGGTGGCCTCCATTTTGGAGGCACACCAGGCAATTTTTCCGGGGAGATTGGAACCTCCACTTCCGAAGGCGGAAGGGAAGGGCAAGCTGACATCCCTTCTCCTCATGGGAAGAAGCGGACCGCCAACGAAGACTTGAAGAGAGAAGCTTCTAAGCGGGGGAGGATATCCCAGTCAGGGGATGACGCTTACATGCAGTCACTCCGTAAAGATAGGCCCTTAGCCGAATCATAAGTGAACCAGGGTGTTTTAAACATATCCTTCTTTCCTGGCTGTAAGGGTAACATTTTAAACACATGTTTGCAGTCCAGCACGCAGCCCTCCTCAACAGTCCTCCTCTTCGGGTGATCTTCTTCCGGAGATGATGGAGAGAGAGACGCCTCCACAGATCTCCCCACCTGATAAGGAGGACGATGATGAGGTGTCGTCCCAGAGGATCTTTTCCGATCAACGAGTGGCGCAAGGGGCAGTGAAGACCAGGGCCAAAGGTAATACTTCGGCCGTCCAGGGTCCGAGGTGTGCGGCGTCTGCGGGGAACAACGGAAGTCCCGGACTATCCAATGTCCGAGGGACGACACAACCTGTTCCGGATCCGGAGGAGCCGGATACATTGATGGACATGTTGCAACATGCGTCCATCCCAGAGGAACATCGTACCTTGATGGGTACAGTGGTTGAAAGAATTCGGTCTGCGAAAAGTGGATTGAATGAAGCTATTACGAGCCTATTAAGAGGTTTCAAGGTATGTAGTATAATTTTATCTATGTTATAAATGCAAATTGCACATGTTTATAGATAGTAGCCCCTGAGACTCTGATTGCCATCCCAAGGGGAGGCGATCAGAGGATCAAAAATATATGCCCAGGAAATGATCTGACTAATTGAAACACAGGCTGTTACAGTCGTGGCAACTGCCCAAGCTACTGAGGTAGCACATCTGAATCGGAAAGTTGATGTAGCGGATGATGACATCATGCTTATTAACAGGCGGCTCGACGAGGCACAAGGTATGTGTTTGGGGCACTAAGTACATGCTAGTATTATGGAGTGAGCGTGATACTGAAAATTTGTATATGCATAACTGCAGATAGTGCTGCCGCAGTTGAGACACTTTGGGCAGAACTTTCCCGGGCCAAGGAGCAAGCCAGGATGAATAATGCGGCTGCCAAAAAGGTAGCTGCTCAACTAAAGGCTGAGCAGACTGCTCGGCGTCAGTGCAAGGAGAGTCTTCTATGGCACTTGAGCTGAAGGATGCCACTGGCCGATGCCAAGTTCTTGAGAAAGATAACAAAGCCAAAGCGGCCGAACTTGTCAAGGAATTACAAGAGGCGAAGGAAGCCCGGTCTGAGTCTAGAGCAGCTCGGGAGGAGATTCGACAGGCTGGGGAGATCGCGGCTGGTAAGCCCTTTTAATTGCAAACTAAGTTTGGCGATCTGAAGTATGCTCCACTTAATAAACTGTGGAGTTCTCCAGACGCCTCTATGGACCTGCCAAAGAATGTTGCCGATGCAAATCAGTATTTCCACATGCAAGAAGGACATGCGAAGGAAAAGCTATTCTGGTCGCAATTTGACACACCAAAGCGTCCACTGTTGAATGAACAGATTGCCCAATGGGCCGAGCTCCACAAGATGTCCGAAACTGCCACGAAGGACGTTATAGTCTGGCTATGGCTGACTGAGCCCTTCTGAATAGTTATTTCGGTTTGGTGAGGCGGCTTGTGGATGCGGCGCCTCGTATCGACACTGTGAAGCGGTCAACGTGCATAGAAGGCGCACGGATGGCCCTTGCCTATGTTAAGATGTATTGGGCAAAGATGAAGGCCACTGATATTCCAGTGCGAGGTCCACCCGAGGGCGAGGAACAGTATACGCCGGAGCATTATTTTGATGCCATCCTGGAGGGTGCCCACTTGATAGAGCGTCAGTGCTCGAAAAATATTATGTTCGAGTAAAGTGTATCAAAATTGTAATAAAAATATTATGATATATTTAAGGCTATGTTTTTATACTTTTTGCCCGAGAAGTTTTGGTGCCTCCTGTGCGGCCGTCTTTTTTATATATACAATATGAAAGTTTGAAGTCGTCGGCTTCAGCCCCCTTGCGTATAACGCGCGGGTGTTCAAAAAAGCACTTGATCACACTTGACCCAACCTCTTGGTCCATTCAGGAGGTGTTAGTGTGGCGAACTAGGCAATCGGACTATAGAGCTTTAACACTTTCACTTAGCCATAGGAGTTTGACGGCGCGGCCACTATATAGCCCCTGGTATGTCCGCGGTTATCCGAATACAGTGCGTTTACATACATGACCAGAAGGATGGTCCTTCGTTTAACACGGAGGGAATCGCAAAGGTTTCGATGAGTCATCAAGTGCTTGACCAGCTCTCGCCGCATCATGACAGTCAATTTTCGGCTTTCTCTACTGAGGTGCTCATCCAGACGAGCCAGGACACAATCACAATAGTTGTCCCTTTACTACCCTAGCCGACATAGCGGAATGTAAGGTAGTAAGCACAGGAGACGGGCAACCCAACTATTTACCAAAGACATGATTCAGAGCTGATGCATATAAGGCCAAACTCGCGATGCTGAACACTCCCTACAGGTGTCCGGACTTTTCAATATACACCGGACTGAATACAGCCCGTGGCGATAGACCCTGGTATCAAGGCATGTATGGCAATCCGACGTGGGGAAAGAGCGCAGGGGGTGAGAGTATAAATCTCAAAACACAATACGAACCAATCTGCTTTTATAACATCCACTTTAGTACGGCGAGCTATATATTTACAGATAATGCCGATATCTTTCTTGGACATTTTACATGCCAGGAAAGTATAAAACAAAAAGAGATAAAAAAGGTTTACACAGGGTCTTAATCTAAAAAAGAAACGCAGGGCCCTGCTGCACGTCTGCGCCTTTGTCTCCGTTGTGAAGTGTCCTTGAAGAGTATAGTATGATGGCCATCTGTAAAAGGGAAAAACCTAGGTAAAAGAATCTGGTGTGGCTGTAAGTAAAGCTGGTTCGTTTTAATGAACCATGAAAGATAACTTCTGGAGTCCGAATAGGGTCGAGCCAAACTATGGACTTTTTGCGTGCAGAGTGCCCCCGACACTGCCCAAGGAATTTTGACTGTATCTCCTTATGGGGCAGTCGATGGGGGCGTAGCTGCTAATCAAGCTCGGGTTTATCTGAGCTGCCGCACTAAGGTGAGTGCCAGACACGTTTAGCTTTCTCTGCGGTCTTAATGACTGATGAGCTGCTCGGCTTGAATAGGCAGTTTTGTCTTCTGACTGCTAGAGCCGCCATGTATTCTTCTGTACGAAGAGAGCGCTCGTATTTCCGCTGACCGTAATAACACTGGGGGGTCCGGGCATTTTGAGTTATAGATAAGCATAATGCGGGATTGCACTAAAACAGCCGAAGGTAGTTCTTCCGAGTAGTGCATGATAGCCACTTCGGAATGGAGCAATGTCGAAGATTAGTTCTTTGCTTCGAAAGCTGTCTGGGGAGCCGAATACAACATCCAATTTTAGAGAGCCCGTGCAGCAGGCTTCCATGCCCGGTATAACTCCTTTAATGGTAGTGCTGCTTGGCTTGATTCTTGACTGGTCTATCCCCATCTTGCAGATAGTGTCCTGATATATCAGATTGAGACTGCTGCCGCCGTCCATGAGGACTCGAGTGAGGTGGTATCCATCGATTATTGGGTCGAGCACTAGGGCAGCCGAACCCCCGTGACAAATACTAGTCGGATGATCCCTGCGATCAAAGGTGATCGGGCAGGGTGACCATGGGTTGAATTTGGGGGCGACGGGCTCGACGGTGTAGACATCTCGGAGTGCGCGCTTGCGCTCCCTCTTTGGGATATGAGTGACATAAATCATGTTCACTATTTTGATCTTCGGTGGAAATTTCTTCTGTCCCCCCGTGTTTGGCTGGTGAGATTCGTCCTCGTCTTCGCTTTGAGGTCCCTTCTCTTTGTGTTCGGCGTTGAGTTTGCGGGCCTACTTGAAGACCCAATATTCTTTGTTGGTATGATTGTCTGGTTTATTAGGAGTGTCGTGGATCTGGCAGGGCCTGTCTAGGATTTTATCTAGGCTAGATGGACCGTCCTTGTTGCCTTTGAATGGCTTCTTCCGTTGATCGGGTCTGGAGCCCCTAAATCCGACGTTTACCGCTATATTGTCTGGGCTTTCTTCACTGTTCCAATGTTTATTTTTGTTGCATCGTGGTTTTCCATTGCCATCCCTAACTTCGGATGTGCTGGGGTCACTGGTGCTGCTACGGGCTAACCAGCTGTCTTCGCCCGCACAAAAGCGGGTCATTAGTGTAGTTAAGGCTAAAATTGTGCTTGGCTTTTCCTGGCCAAGGTGCCTGGCTAGCCATTCATCCCGGACACTGTGTTTGAAGGCCGCTAAGGCTTCTGCGTCTGGACAGTCGACGATTTGGTTCTTCTTAGTGAGAAACCGGTTCCAAAGCTTACGGGCTAATTCTCCGGGTTGTTGGATTATGTGACTTAGATCGTCTGCATCTGGGGGCCAGACAGTATAGGTCCCTTGGAAATTGGCCCGAAAAGCGTCCTCAAGTTCTTCCCAGCTTTCGATGGAATTTCCAGGGAGGCTTTTTAGCCAGTGCCGAGCTGGTTCTTTTAGCTCGAGGGTTAAGTATTTGATGGCATGGAGATCATCTCCGCGATCCATGTGGATGTGAAGAATAAAGTCTTCTATCCAGACCAGAGGGTCCGTCATTCCATCATATGCCTCGATGTTTATGGGTTTGAACCCTTCGGGAAAATCGTGTTCCAGCACCTCATCGGTGAAGCACAGGGGGTGTGCGGCACCCCTGTATTTGGTTGTGTTGTGGCGTGGGTCCGACGGTTGTAATGTTCAGTATTGGTTCCAAACTGGTAAGTGACCGGCGTACTTGGTTTGATAATAGTGATCCCATATAGGAGCACGTTCCCTGGATCCATAGATGGACCTGGTTTTGCCAACCTTTTTGTCCAGGTCTTCCCATAGATCGTGTGTCTGGTCCTGAGCTGCAACCTCCCTTCCATTACGGGGAGGGGGTGCAGGTTTTTGTGCGGCATTGCTAGCCGCTCTGTCTCGACCATGACGTGGTTGGTCCGGCTTGTCAGCCATATTGTATTTCAGCGGTATAGGCGCAATAGCCTCGTTGTCGAATTCGGGTAGCAGCTTACGCTTGGGATAGATCTTTGTTTGGCGATTATCGCCGTATTTGTCCTCTGTCATTGAGCGTATCCTATGCGGCTTTAAGCTGTTGTTTCTTCTTCTTCGGGCTCCTTGCAGTGGCGATAAGCCTTTGATGGAGGCGTTCTTGTTCTAATGGTTCTTCTGGGATGAATTCGTCGTCCCCCAGGCTAATCTCCTCTTCAGAGACAGGTTGATAATTGCTATCTTCGGCATCGCTGTGGTCATACAACATCTCCGGACTGTGTTTGCCGTCCTCTCGCACGCCCTGCTCCAATGCTGGGTCTACGGGGTCCTCGGCTTGGTTCAGATTATCATTGTCGTCCGTGACAATGTTGTTGTTTTTCCTTTTGCCGGATCGAGGTCGGTGCTTCTGACGCCGACGCTTGGGAGGTTCATCGACAGGCATGCTGTTATTGCCGCCGGCCTCCTTCTCCTTAGGTGTGTCCACCATGTATATATAATATGAGGATGTAGCCGTCCACTGCCCCAAGGGTGGTGGTTTTTGTGCCTGCTCCTCTCCGGCATCGTCGTCCATACCGTTGATGTCCTCGGAGCCGTAATCGAGCGTGTCGGTCAAGTCCTCGACAGTGGTAATGAAGTGGGTGGTGGGCGGGAAACGAAGTTCTTCGTCGTCCGCTTCCCATTCGAGCGGGACATAGTTCGGCCAAGAGTCCCCCGACAGGTAGAGGGATTTCAATGAGTTTAACACATCACCTAAACATGAGTGCTGGAATATGTCCGCGAAGTTGAACTCCAAGATTGGCGCCCTATCAGATTCGATGGACGCGGATGGACGCGGTCCGGAACCTATGGCCGGTGACAAGTCCGAGGTTCCGGCGACACGAGCCCAGCTCGATGTTGGGTCTTTGTGCGGCTTGAGCGCCACTGAGTATGCGGCTTCCGTGGCGGGGTTAAGGTTCCTGAGGGAGTCCTGGACCTGGGGGTGTCCGGACAGCCGGACTATCATCGTCCGCCGGACTCCAAGACTACGAAGATACAAGATTGAAGACTCCGTCCCGTGTCCGGATGGGACTTTCCTTGGCGTGGAAGGCAAGCTTGGCGTCTGGATATGTAGATCTCCTACCATTGTAACCGACTCTGTGTAACCCTAGCCTCCTCCGGTGTCTATATAAACCGGAGGGCTTTAGTCCGTGAGGACACAACATACATTACAAGAATCATACCATAGGCTAGCTTCTAGGGTTTAGCCTCCTTGATCTCGTGGTAGATCCACTCTTGTACTACCCATATCATCAATATTAATCAAGCGGGGCGTGGGTTTTACCTCCATCAAGAGGGCCGAACCTGGGTAAAACATCGTGTCCCTCGTCTCCTGTTACCATCCGCCTAGACGCACAGTTCGGGACCCCCTACCCGAGATCCGCCGGTTTTGACACCGACATTGGTGCTTTCATTGAGAGTTCCTCTATGCCGTCACCGATAGGCCCGATGGCATCTTCAACCAACAACGCTGTCCAGGGTGAGACTTTTCTCCCCAGACAGATCTTTGTATTCGGCGGCTTCGCACTGCGGGCTAATTCACTTGGCCATCTGGAGCAGATCGAAAGCTACGCCCCTGGCCGTCTGGTCAGATTCGGAAGCCTAAACTTCACGGCCGATGTCCGCGGAGACTTGATCTTCGACGGACTCGAGCAACAGCCAAGCGCGCCGCACTATGACGACGGGCATGATCTAGCTCTGCCGCGAGCAAGTGCCTTGGTGGCGCGACACGAATCCGCTTGGCCATTAGTCGGAGCCGATCGCCGGATCGAGGGGCGGTGGATAGAGCGCCGCCACAGGGGCTTCAACATCCACGGCCATGGGCGAACACTAATCTTGTCCCCTCTGAAACCCGTGATTCCGAGGCACGGACTCCTTGCGGACTCCGAACCTCCGCGCCCCTACCAATCGATTGGTTGGGCGCGGTTATAAATTCACCGCGCGGACATCTTCCAACACTTCGCCCTTTGGCGACATCCTAAACTTCGCTAAAGCATCTCTCGCTATCGGGAGAGCCTGGCGGACTATGGCGAGGATGGTTGAAATACGGACGACAAAGAAATTGAGCCCACCCACCACCAACTTTGTAGCCACCGTCGATGATCTAACCGACATGCTAGACTACGACTCCGACAACATCGGCGCTATGGGCGGCGATGCGGAGATGAACGAGAACCAGCGCCTACGAGGCACTTTGGAAGACCACCTCGTCATCGACATATATATGGTGGATACCCCAAAAGGCGGGGATGGCGAAGAAGCGGAGGAGACTCTTTAAAAAGCAGCCCAAGCGCGGCGTCGGTGGCGCGCTCTAAATCCGCCACGGCAAGAATGGAGATTCCGGCACATGAGATAATAATACTCGGAGAGTGCGAAGACAATCCCTCCCGCAAGACTTCGGCGCGGGAGGATGTAGAAGCAAGCCCTCACGAGAGGCGGCGAGCGAAGAGGTTGAGGATCATAACTATATGCCCCCCTCGAAGGCGAAGCAAGCCTCAGCGATGATGAATTAAATCGTGCACGAGGATCCCGTCGAACAAGAGCGCTTCAAGCGCAGGCTTATCGCCATAGCAAATAGCCTAAAGAAAAAGCAGCAACAGCTTCAAGCTGATCAGGACATGCTAGCCGATCGATGGACCGAGGTCCTTGCGGCTGAAGAGTACAAACTCGAACGCCCCTCCAAAAGTTACCCAAGACGCAAGCTGCTCCCCCGATTAGAGGAGGAAGCATACATACCTCCATCACGGCATAGCACGATATGGCTAACCGACCACCCCGTGGTCGTGACAGAGAGGCATCCAGGCCCTCAGCCAAGACCGTACCCCGGCATCGCTCCAAAAGTACGAAGCCAAGAGGGAACGCGCCGGACTTGCGAGACATATTGGAGGACAAAGCAAGGCAATCCAGATCCATCTACGGATCACGTGGGCGCCCCACGACCCATGACGAATACCGTCGCGCTGGATACAATAACCCTGGCCGGGCCAAACATAGCAGACAGCGCTCTCTCGAGCTGCATCGCGATATTGCTCAATACAGAGGCACCGCACACCCGCTATGCTTCACTAACAAAGTAATGGATCATCAAATCCCCGAAGGGTTTAAACCCGTAAACATCGAATCCCACGATGGCTGCAGACCCAGCGGTTTGGATCGAAGATTATCTTCTCCACATCCATATGACCCATGGCGGCGATCTCCATGCCATCAAGTATCTCCCACTCAAGCTTAAAGGACCAGCTCGGCATTGGCTAAACAGCTTGCCGCATAGCCAATTGGGTCTTTGGAAAGACACGAAGCCGCATTCCTCAACAACTTCGAGTGGCGCGTAGCAAAGTAAACCACCATCGCCGATGACCTAAGCCACATTATGCAGCTGCCGGGCGAATTGGCGGACAATTACGGACACGGTTCTTGACAAAGAAAAACCAAATCGTCATTGCCGGACGCAGAGAGCCCTTGCAGCCTTCAAACATAACATCCGGGATGAATGGCTAGCCGGCACACAGGCAGGAGAAGCGAAATCTATGGCAGCCCTCACATCATTAATGACCCGCTTCATGCGGGAGAGGACAGCTGGCTAGCTCGCAGCAACAATCTCCGCAAAAATTCTGGCAGTCCGGATACAAAGGACAACAACGGCAGTCACATCGAAACAAGAACAAGCGCCGCGTGCGGGCGGCGACAAGAGAGGATACGGTAGTCAGCGCCGGATTCGAGGCTCTAAACCGGTCAATGAAGAAGCCATTCAAAGAACCACTGGGTCCGTCCAATTTGGACCGAATACTCGACCGCTTATGCGGATACATGGCACTTCTGAAAAACCAGCTAATCACACTAATAGAGATTGCTGGGTGTTCAAGCAGGCAGGCAAGTTAATTGCCGAAAACAACGACAAGGGGCTGAACAGCGACGACGAGGAAGAGACCCGACCGCTGGGTGTTCAATCCATGGTCCTCTTGTCCGATCACTTTCGATCGAAGAGACCATCCGACCAGCATACGCCATGGCGGATTCGCGCGTGGTTTTAGACCCAATCGCCGATGGATATCACCTCACGAGAGTCGATGGACAGCGGCGTGCTGAACACGCTTTATCGGGATCTGATGCAAAAATGGGCATAGACACCTCAAGGATTAAACCTACAAAGACAACCTTTAAAGGTGTCATATCGAGTGGAAGCCAAGCTATGCAGGCTCATCCTGCTGGAAGTGGTCTTGGATCCCGGATAATTTCGGGCGAGGAGTTAATCTTGACATAGTCTGTTTCGCAGCGGCTATCATGCTCTGCTTTCGGACGAACGCGTTTGCAAAATTCAGCGGTGCCGCATTATGCATACCTAAAGCTCAAGATGCCAGGCCCTCACGGAGTCATCACGGTCAATGGGAATCGGGGCGCTCCCTCGAGCGGAGGAACATCTGGCTCTCTCGCGCGTAAGTCTGAGCAACCTTTTAAGGCAATTCTCGAGTCCGGCCGTTAAAAGGCGGATCTGACAAAACACGCCGGAGCAATGCCAACCAAGACCACTGGCGCGATCGAGCACGCAGCGTAGCAATGTGGCCCCAACCCTCGCCAGCGCATGATCGCAAGAATAACACTCCGCGTACATCATTACGCTTTGGAGATACCATGGGCGCGGGGAAGGGCACGATCATAGCGGACCCAGTGCGGTTCGACCACACCGGGGCTCGCAAGTGTGCCCCTTTTTTTATTTTTTATTTCCCTTCTTTGTGTACACAGGACTCCGTTAACCAGAGGCCCTGTCCGGTGATGAACCTGCCGAACTCATGATGCAACAGTCAGGGACGAAAGAAGGCTGACGAACACTCAGGTGGTCTCAATTACGAGCATTAAATTCGATTATATACACCAAGTCCGCAGCTCACCCCTGAAGGGGGACATGTTTACTTAGTCCAAATCCCTTGCTTACCGCACTATTTGTATCAGTCCGCACTCATAGCAGATTTCCTTTAATAAATAATGCAGCACTTTTATTTGCAATTACATCACCTTTTATATATATGTTCATTACATGACATCTTGCACCCGTATATTTTGGTACGGCCAAATACGCCAGGGCTCTGTTCCCCAAATTATGGTGTGATAAAGTCCGATAAGTGCGACACCCCGAACTTATAGCATTATATGAATCGGCTCTGAATCATGTCTTGGGTCAATAGTTGGGTTTACTGGCTCCACGTTTTGGTGCCTTCGTTCCATTCATCGACTAAGGAGGCGGGAGAACCACTGCGATTGCGCCCGGTTGAGCAGGCGGCGCCTCGATGGAAAGCTAAACTGGCGGCATGATAAGGCGAGGCGGTCGCTGTTCGAGAGGTTTTTGGGTCATAAAGACTCACGCCGCTTGACGAGTTCGGACAATGTCCGATGAAGGCGTCGATAAGCGCCCGGATTCGGTCTTCGAATACCGGGGCTTCGCCGAAATTTAAAATTATAGAATTCTATGGCTAAGTGAGAGTGTTCAAGCATTATAAGTCCGGTTGCCTTGTTCATCGTGTTGAGCGCCTCCCTAGATGGACCCAAAAATGGGAACAAGAGTGCTCAAGTTTATCCCGAACACCCCAGCACTCGTGGCTTGGGGGCTGAAGCCAACGACTTGCCATCTCTCAGATTTTATAAACGGCCGCACGGAAGGTAATATTTTAAATTAAACAAGCGTTGCTTAACACGCACATGAACAAAGTTTCAGCGCGCAGGATAATACATAACGAGTTTACTCAAAAATTACATTTCGGGGGCACTCATCCGCAATATCGCGGGCTCCCTTCAGGAAAGTTTTATAATACATCTCGGTGCGATACTCCTTGCCGGTGGCGGTGGGTCTGTGAGAAGCTTCTCCGCATCAACTTGCCCCAATGCACCTTTAATAGGGCAAGGGCCCGACAAGCACCTTCAATACAAAGGAGGCGCTTGATGACCTCCACCCGGGGCATGCATCCACCATCCTCCGACGAGGCCGAAGTAGCTTCGAGCATGGCCTGTCGAGCCTGCAACCGGACTATGAGAGCCTTCATGGCCTCCTCGGCTACCTTGTGGAGTTCGACCGTTGCTTCACTGGTCGCTTGGGGGCACGGATGGCGGCCTCAGCGTCTTGAGACCGAAGACCTTCTCCGTCGAGCTCCCTCCTCGCCACGATAGAATCTTGGCGGCATCGGGCGCACTCTGGGCAGATCTGCAGCAACGCCTCGAGAGCTCAAATGCGGGTAAGTGTCGGTAGTTTACATTAACATGCCTGCTTCGCATGAAAAATTCCTTACCCGCCTCTATTTTCTTCACATCTTCAACCTCCTGAAGAGCCTTACGGGCCTCGGCCTTGGCGGACTTGGCACTTTCGAGAGCCGAGGCAAGCTCGGACTCTCGAGTCTTGGAGTCACGCTCCAAACTCTCGTGCTTCTCCATGAGAGCTTGGAGCTCTTGCCGTACTTCCGCCACCCGTGCCTCCTGCTTCTCTCACTCTTCCCGCTCCATGCGTCGCCGTTGACGCGGACACATGACACGGCCTCCTTCAGGGCTGCCACCTCGTTCGTGGCCCCTAAAATATCCAAATTATCCTTGTTAATTTTATTGCAACCAAAATCCTTTTCTGTAAGGTAACTATTCAAAGTGGTGTTAATCACCTTCTTTGTCCTTGAGCTACTTCTTAGCATGGCCCAGCTCTTGCTCGGACCGCTCGAGATCCTTCTTCAACACTTCGACCTCCGCCAATAGTGCGGCAGAGGTCAGCAGCGCAGCCTGCAAACCCATATTGACATATTTTAAGTACCCTGCGTATATGTTGTTAGATCCTCAGTCCGGCTTTTCTTTCCAAACACCGGCCCGAGCATCGAGAACTCTTGTCTATCTTGCGGTATTACATTACATAATTTTAACTTCTTACCTCAAAGCCTGTTAGAAGGCTGCTGCAGAGCTTCAGTCAGCCCGCTTTTGGCGAGCTGAACCTTTTGAATCACCGCACTCATGATAGTGCGGTGTTCTTCCTGATGGGCGCCTTTAAGCACTTCCAACAAGTTATCCGGCGCCTCGGTTGGGCCGGAGGTCGCCGGTGTCATGGTCTAGCCCTTCTTTGAAGGGCGCTTGCGGACTCTGGAACCCTTGTGGGTTCGATGTAGAGTCGGCGCAAAGTCGGAGGCTGCTGCGGCGCCTCCGGAGCCTCCTCCTGATGGGTCCCTCTCTGGGATCCCACCTCGGCGTCCTCGTCGGCGTGTGGGGTAGAGGCAGTCGGAAGTGAATCCACATCTGACGGGGCCAACGACCCGCTCGATGAGTCGGGGAGATCGTCATCGGCCGGACTACGGATAGAATGCGGCATTAGAAGGACACTACGCGACACGAAACAAATTACATATCAAGGATCCGGATACTTACGATCTTGCCGGACGCCTGGCCCTTGGAGACCATTCATCCTCGCCAACGATGGTGTTGGCGAAACTGTCCGGGGGGATAGTCCTTCCCCTCTTGGACCCTTCGGCCTCCCCTATTGGGGAAGCCTTCCTCTTCTTCTCTCCCTCCTCCGGGAGAGAGTACTCCTCCTCCTCCTCGTCTTCGGGGGAGGAGTATGGCTCGTCGTCAGACGCCTGATTGCGGGAACTCTTTTGAGTCCGGCCCACTCTTGGCCTTCTTCTCGGCACCACGTGCGGCGCGGAACCAGCAGCCCCTGCTAAGCAGGCGTTCTCTGGGTCTTCGGCATGGGAGCCGGGCTGATAAGCAGCTTGGCCTTCTCCATCCATTCTGTCAAAGGAAGAGCAGAATGAAACCCTCTAGAATCAATTTGATTACCACAAGTGTCCCGTAAAGGGGTTGAATCACTTACCTCGTCCACCGGATCTGCGGCGAAATCGCGATCATCTATCAGCGGATCGGGAACCGGCGCCCTTAAACAGCACCCTCCAGGTGCCTTCGTATGTTGTATCGAAGAGCCCGCTTAGCGCCTGGTGCTGTTCCAGATTGAACACCCACAGATTGAATGCCCGTTCTTGGCATGGGAGGATCCGGCGGATGAGCATGACTTGGACCACGTCGACGAGCCTGAGCTTACCGCTCACCAGCTTCTGGATGCAGGCTCGAGTCCGTCGCTCGCCGGATTGCCCCGCAACAAGCCCTTCTCTTTCCAGGAGGTGAGCTGCGTGGGGACGCCAGATCTAAACTCGGGGGCCGCCGCCCATGTGGGCTTGCGCGGCTCGGTGATGTAGAGCCACCCCGATTGCCACCCCTTGATGGAGTCCACGAAGGCCCCTTCGAGCCAGAGGATATTGGGCAACTTACCCAACATGGTGCCTCCGCATTCCGCTTGCATGCCCTTCACAACCTTTGGCTTGACGTTGAAGGTCTTGAGCCACAGGCCGAAGTGGGGCGGGATGCAGAGGAAGGCCTCGCACACGATGATAAACGCCGAGATGTTGAGGATGAAGTTCGGCGCCAGATCGTGGAAATCCAGGCCGTAGTAAAACATGATCCCCCGGACAAATGGGTGCAGTGGAAGACCAGTCCGCGGAGGAAGTGGGGGAGGAAGACAACCCTCTCATGGGGCCCAGGGGTAGGGATGAGCTGCCCCTCATTGGGCAGCCGATGCGCGATATCGCCGGAAAGGTATCCTGCGCTGCGCAGCTTGGTGATGTGCTCCTCCTTAACGGTGGAGGCCAACCATTTGCCTCCCGCTCTGGACATATTCGGAGAAGGTCGAGGCGAGATGCGTGAACTTGGGCGTTGGAGCTTGAGTACGCGGAGATGGATAAGCAAAGGAGGAAGAAGGCGTGGGTGAGAAGGTGAATCCTTATCCCTTATATATAGGCGGACGAAAACTATACGTCCCCACCGGCCTAGTAAAACTCGCTTATCTCCCAAGCGCCACCATCAATGGCGCAGTTGGGTTACCCACGTCCGTATTGATGAGAATCTCGGAATAAGGGGAACACGATCTCTGCTTCGACAAGACGTGCCAAGGAAACCGCTTCGCCAAACGTGCTGAGGTGGTATAGTAAAAAACGATTCAAGTAAAAAGCCTGGTAGCGGTGTGATGTCACGCCGCATAATACGTCAGCAGATTGAAGTGGTGTACATTTTATTCTCTCTACGGTGGAATGTGGAATTTATTTTGCAGAGCCGGACACTATCCTGGTGTTCATGATCTTCTCTGAATTATTCAAGGGAGGAACCCGCCTTGCAATGCCGAACATTATGCGCGCTGGACTAATCGTCATTGAAGCCTGGTTCAGGGGCTACTGAGGGAGTCCTGGACTAGGGGGTGTCCGGACAGCCGGACTATCATCGTCCGCGGACTCCAAGACTACGAAGATACAAGATTGAAGACTCCGTCCCGTGTCCGGATGGGACTTTCCTTGGCGTGGAAGGCAAGCTTGGCGATACGGATATGTAGATCTCCTACCATTGTAACCGACTCTGTGTAACCCTAGCCTCCTCCGGTGTCTATATAAACTGGAGGGCTTTAGTCCGTAGGACACAACATACATTACAACAATCATACCATAGGCTAGCTTCTAGGGTTTAGCCTCCTTGATCTCGTGGTAGATCCACTCTTGTACTACCCATATCATCAATATTAATCAAGCAGGACATAGGGTTTTACCTCCATCAAGAGGGCCCGAACCTGGGTAAAAACATCGTGTCCCTCGTCTCCTGTTACCATCCGCCTAGACGCACAGTTCGGGACCCCCTACCCGAGATCCACCGGTTTTGACACCGACAGTTCCCGTCTTTGGGCGACGCGGTCTGCTCTAGATCTAGGGCCAGAGCGGTTACAAGCGCTATTTCCTGAGCGTGGCCAGATGACAGACTTAGGTCATGTTCATCTTGGTGGCGCGGGACATCCGTCATGGGCTCGAATCCGTCGAAGATAAAGTCTCTGCGGATATCGTCCACAAAATTCAGGCTTCCAAATTTGACCCGATGGCCAGGGGCGTAGCTACCGATCTGCTCTAGATGGCCGAGCGAGTTGGCCCGCAGTGCGAAGCCGTCGAATACAAAGATCTGTCCGGGGAGGAAGATCTCCCTCTGGACTGCGTTGTGGTAGATGATTGATGGAGCCATCAAGCCTTCTGGTGATGACGCAGCGGAACTCTCAATGAAAGCACCAATGTCGGTGTCAAAACCGGCGGATCTTGGGTAGGGGGTCCCGAACTATGCATCTAAGGCTAATGGTAATAGGATGCGGGGGACACAATGTTTACCCAGGTTTGGGTCCTCTCGATGGTGGTAATACCCTACTTCCTGCTTGATTGATCTTGATGAATATGAGTATTACAAGAGTTGATCTACCACGAGATCGTAATGGCTAAACCCTAGAAGTCTAGCCTATGAGATTATGATTCTTCTCGTCCTACGGACTAAACCCTCCGGTTTATATAGACACCGGAGGGGGATAGGGTTACACAAAGTCGGTTATAGAGAAAGGAATCTACATATCCGAATCGCCAAGCTTGCCTTCCACGCAAAGGAGAGTCCCATCCGGACACGGGAATAAGTCTTCGTTTTGTACCTTCATAGCCGAACAGTCCGGCCAAAGTATATAGTCCGGCTGTCCGAGGACCCCTTAATCAGGACTCCCTCAAAGGGTGCTCTTTTGCTACCTCTATCTCGAGAGCTATGAATTTGTCTGTCTCAACCTGTCCCTCTTGGGGTGCCCTGCCCCTCCTTATATAAGTTGAAGTGGCGGGTTACATGACTAGTCCTAGTAGGATTATGATTACACTATTAAGAGTGGAGTCCTGATCTTGCTTCCTTTGTAAGGGAGTATTCCTTATGCTTTCCTCTTAAGCCAGCCCACCGGACACGCTCCTTGAGTCGGTCTTCTCATAAGCCGCCTTCTAGGATCTGACACGCTTGCTGGGTCACCAATGAGTTACCAGGCCCGGCTGGGTCATCTATGAGTGGAGAGATCCGGGTGGGTCACTTAGTGAGTCGCCAGTCTTTGGGCGGGTCACTAATGAGTCGCCAAGTCCAGCCGAGTCATACCGCAGGGTATATCCCCGACAGGTTGGGTGCATCAAATGCTGAAAGAAAGGTTCACTGGGTGGCATGGGATTAGATGTGTACGAGAAAACACGAGTCGGGATAGGGTTCAGGGATTATGAAGCATTTAATCAAGCTTTGCTCGTAAAACAGACATGGAGGCTGCTACAAACCCCAAACTCCTTATGTGCAAGAGTGCTAAAGGCTAGATAGTATAAGGAAGGTAATATTATAAACGCCACCTGTCCTCAAGGAGCTTCTTTCACATTTAGGAGCATCATATACGACACAAACCTATTGAGGGAACGGGTAGTTTGGCGCATCAATGATGGTTCAAAAGTTAATGTCCACCACTATAATTGTTGGGAAACATAGTAGAAAAAAAGTTCTACGATCACCCGGGAATAATGTGAAGATGCATAAACGGTTTTGATCATGATCGTTACCGACTTCAAGTAGAAATGGAAGTAGACGAGCCGGTGTAGATCGTACTTGGAGTCCCTCGAATCATAAATGAACGATCCCGTGAACCACCCACGAACAGTATCTCGAACAGAAGACCGAAGGCATGGCCTCTCCGCGAGTTGGAAGCATATGACCTTCACGATCCACCAGCGCTTCACCGTCCAGACCTAATTGTGACGAGAGAATTAGAGGGAGGAGATTAGAACCACACTGGGCTTATGAGGATTAGAGAATCTAGGTCAAGCTTTAATTGATCAACTAGGACCAACTAAAACCAGAACTACATAACTAGAGGAGGCTCCAAAACTTGTATGTTTGAAAGTACCCCAAGCCTCTAGTATATATAGGTTGGAGGGGAGAAGGGGCGCCACAAGGAGGGAAAGGACTCCGTTCCCCTTGCGCTGGCCAAGGGGGGAAGGAGGAGTCCTTCCGCACCCAAGTTCGGCCTCCCCACAAAGCAAAAGGGCACCTCCCCTATTAGGCCTACTAGTAGAACGGTCGTGCGTTGCCACGGGCCAACAAATAAATCTATCATGAGCCACACAACTTCAGCTCTTCGATCATTGTGTTATTACTTCACTATGTTGTCACACCACTCCAAATTCGTGTTCCTTCAAAGTCTATCAAATTGTTCAGTCCCATCATCCCTAACACACAGACGGACATATGAATACGAGCCGCTTGGTTTTAACTCTACATTGCCACCCAACTATTCACATATGTGTTCTCCAAGTTCCCCAAATTGCCACAAGCATTCCCATCGTCCTAACTTTGAAAGTCTTGCAACATTCGTCACCCACTCTCTCCTAAAAGTTCTGACAAATTAATTAATTTCGCATGCAATTTTGCAATTTAATACATAAAAAATTCTGAAATTGCTCTCATTTTTCCTTTTTAAGCATCGCATGAGAGCTGATAGTTTCACTTGTACGAATCCTCATACCTGAGAATCATAATCATCCAAACAAAGGAAAATAGCTTAAGTCCTAAATAGACTTAGGTGTATAACATGTAATCGTACCGAAACAACACACCAGACAACTCCACCACCTCCTAGAACGAGTCGCAACTATTCAAGCAAAAAAATTGAAGTCAACTACCTCCAAAAATAAGGTGGCCAATTGAGACCGGCCTTCGTGCCGAGTCTTACTCTGCCATCGACTCCACGTTGTCATAACCAACAACCTGTTAAGGAGAAAAAGTGCTAGTCCTTGGGAGAAGAATGACGCGCAATGCATTTCCTCTAGTCCCGGTGGATCTTATGTACACGGGCTCATGTCTAGATCACTTTCATCAACTTAACTTCCAATAGCTGACCACATATCCCATGTGGTACGTCTAGATCACATGTTGAGCGTATTTAGGACTTCTCTCAACATATAGGTAGCCACTCCTATCTGGTCGAGAAAAAAAGAAAATAAAATAAACAACAACCATTCTTCTCACCGCACAGGTACATCAGCCACTCTCGCTCACCAAATTTTCAAAATAAAAACACTCCCATTCCCTACCAATCAGCCACTCTCACAAGTCGCTTTTCCCCACCATGCCATTGCTCCGCCGCCGCCTCTCCATGCCAGCCGCCATGGCATCACTCCTTCGTGTCCTCTGCCAATGGCCCTGTGCCGCCCCGCCATGGCCGCGCCCCATAGCCAACGACGACTAAAAATATCCAAAACAAGGTGGCCAATTGAGGCCAGCCGTCGTGTTGAGTCTTGCTCTGCCACTGACTCGACATCGTCATAACTAACAAACATCTGAAGATAAAAAGGTGATAATCCTTGGGGGAAGAATGGCGCGCAACACATTTCCTCTAGTCCCGGTGTATCTTATGTACATGGGCTCGTGTCTAGACCACTTTCATCAACTTAACTTCCGATAGCTAACATATGCCATGTGGTACGTCTGGATCACTTGTTGGGAGAATTTTAGGACTTCTCTCACCGTACAGATAGCCACTCCTATCTGTTTGAGAAAAATTAAATAAAGCAGCCACCCCCATTGGATATTTTTAAAATACTCACTCTCACCGCACATCAGCCACTCACACATGTCGCTTCTCCACACCAGGCCATTGCTTCACTGCCGCCTCCCACTACTGTTAGGGAATGTAGCATGCAATATCAAAAAAATTCCTACAATCACGCAAGATCTATCTAGAAGATGAATATAAACAAGAGGGGGAGAGTGTGTCCACATACCCTCATAGACCAAAAGCGGAAGTGTTATGTTAACGCGGTTGATGTAGTCGAACGACTTCACGATCCAACCGATCCAAGTACTGAACGTACGGCACCTTCATGTTCAGTACACGTTCAGCTCGAAGACATCCCTCGAAATCTTGATCCAGCAGAGGGTCGAGGGAGAGTTTTATCAGCATGACGGCGTGATGACAGTGTTGATGATGTGATCCACGCAGGGCTTCGCCTAAGCACTACGATGATACTATCGAAGGAGTAAACAGTGGAGGGGTGCACCACACACGGCTAAGACAATGTTGTGTCCTTGGGGTGACCCCCTACCCCGTATATAAGGAGGAGGGGAGGAGGCGGCTGGCCAAGGGGCGCGGCAAGTGTGGGGAATCCTACTAGGACTCCCAGTCCTAGTAGGATTCCCCTTTCCTTTTCGGAGAAGGGGGGAAGTGCAAAGAGGTGGAGGAGAAGAAGGAAAGGGGGGGCGTGCCCCCACCCCTAGTCCAATTCGGTATGGGATTGGAGGGGGGGCGCCTCCACCTGGCCGCCGGCCTCCTCTCTCCACTAGGGCCCATGAAGGCCCAATAGTCCCCCGGGGGGTTCCGGTAACCTCCCGGTACTCCGAAACTTATCCGGTACGTCCCGAAACCATTCCGGTGTCCGAATGTAACCCTACAATATATCAATCTTTACCTCTCACCATTTCAAGACTCCTCGTCATGTCCGTGATCTCATCCGGGACTCCTAACAAACTTTGGTCACCAAAACACAGAAATCATAATACAAATCGTCGTCGAACGTTAAGCATGCGGACTCTACGGGTTCGAGAACTATGTAGACATGATCGAGACACATATATGATCAATAACCAATAGAGGAACCTGGATGCTCATATTGGCTCCTACATATCTACGAAGATCTTTATCGGCCGAACCGCACAACAATGTATGTTGTTCCCTTTGTCATCAGTATGTTACTTGCTCAAGATTCGATCGTGGGTATCTTCATACCTAGTTCAATCTTGTTACCAGCAAGTCTCTTTACTCGTTACACAATGCTTCATCCTGCAACTAACTCATTAGTCACATTGCTTGCAAGGCTTATAGTGATGAGCATTACTGAGAGGGCCTAGAGATACCTTTTCGATACATGGAGTGACAAATCCTAATCTTGATCTATGCCAACCCAACAAAGACCTTTAGAGACACCTGTAGAGCATCTTTATAATCACCCAGTTACGTTGTGACGTTTGATATCACACAAGGTGTTCCTCCGGTATTCGGGAGTTGCATAATCTCATAGTCAGAGGAACATGTATAAGTCATGAAGAAAGCAATTACAATAAAACTTAACGATCATTATGCTAAGCTAACGGATGGGTCTTGTCCATCACATCATTCTCTAATGATGTGATCCCATTCCTCAAATGACAACACATGTCTACTGTCAGGAAATATAACCATCTTTGATTAATGAGCTAGTCAAGTAGAGGCATAATAGGGACACTTTGTTTTGTCTATGTATTCACACATGTACTAAGTTTCAGGTTAATACAATTCTAGCATGAATAATAAACATTTATCATGATATAAGGAAATATAAATAACAAATTTATTATTGCCTCTAGGGACTATTTCCTTTAGTCTCCCACTTGCACTAGAGTCAATAATATAGATTACATAGTAATGATTCTAACACCCATGGAGTCTTGGTGTTGATCATGTTTTGCTCATGGAAGAGGCTTAGTCAACGAGTCTGCAACATTCAGATCCATATGTATCTTGAAAATCTCTATGTCTCCCTTGTTGAGTTGATCACGGATGGAATTGAAGCGTCTCTTGATGTGTTCGGTTCTCTTGTGAAATCTAGACTCCTTTGCCAAGGCAATTGCTCCAGTATTGTCACAAAAGATTTTCATTGGACCTGATGAACTAGGTATTACACCTAGATCGGATATGAACTCCTTCATCCAGACTCCTTCATTTGCTGCTTCCGAAGTAGCTATGTATTTCGCTTCACGCATAGATCCTGCCGCGACGCTCTGCTTGGAACTGTAACAATTGACAACTCCACCATTCAATATAAATACGTATCCGGTTTGCGACTTAGAGTCATCCGGATCAGTGTCAAAGCTTGCATCGACGTAACCATTTAACACAAACTCTTCGTCACCTCCATAAACGAGAAAGATATCCTTAGTCCTTTTCAGGTATTTCAGGATGTTGTTGACCGCTGTCCAGTGATCCACTCCTAGATTACTTTGGTACCTCCCTGCTAAACTTATAGCAAGGCACACATTAGGTCTGGTACACATCATTGCATACATGATAGAACCTATGGCTGATGCATAGCGAATGACTTTCATTTTCTCTCTATCTTCTGCACTGGTCGGGCATTGAATCTGACTCAACTTCACAGCTTGTAACACATGCAAGAACCCTTTCTTTGAGTGATCCATTTTGAACTTCTTCAAAACTTTATAGAGGTACGTGCTTTGTGAAAGTCCAATTAAGTGTCTTGATCTATCTCTATAGATCTTGATGCCCAGTATATAAGCAGCTTCACAGAGGTCTTTCATTGAAAAATTGTATTATTCCAATCAACAATATGTCATCCACACATAATATTAGAAATGTTACAGAGCTCCCACTCACTTTCTTGTAAATACAGGCTTCTCCAAAAGTCTGTATAAAGCCATATGCTTTGATCACATTATCAAATCATATATTCCAACTCTGAGAGGCTTGCACCAGTCCATAAATGGATCGCTAGAGCTTGCACACTTTGTTAACACCTTTTGGATCGACAAAACATTCTGGTTGCATCATATACAACTCTTCTTTAAGAAATCCATTAAGGAATGCAGTTTTGACATCCATGTGCCAAATTTCATAATCATAATATGCGGAAATTGCTAACATGATTCAGACAGACTTAAGTATCGCTACGGGCGAGAAGGTCTCATCAGAGTCAACTCCTTGAACTTGTCGAAAATCTTTTGCAACAAGTCGAGCTTCGTACACTATAACACTACCGTCAGCGTTATTCTTCTTCTTGAAGATCCATTTATTTTCTATGGTTTGCTGATCGTTGGGCAGGTCCACCAAAGTCCACACTTTGTTCTCATACATGGATCCCATATCAGATTTCATGGCCTCAAGCCATTTTGCGGAATCTGGCCTCAACCATCGCTTCCTCATAGTTCGTAGGTTCATCATGGTCTGTAACATGACTTCTAGAGTAGGATTACATTACCACTCTGGTGCGGACCGTACTCTGGTTGACCTACGAGGTTTGGTAGTAACTTGATCTGAAGTTTCATGATCATCATCATTAGCTTCCTCACTAATTGGTGTAGGAATCACTAGAACTAATTTCTGTGATAAACTACTTTCCAATTCTGGAGAAGGTACAATTACCTCATCAAGTTCTACTTTCCACCCACTCAATTCTTTCGAGAGAAACTCCTTCTCTAGAATGGATCCATTCTTAGCAACGAATATCTTGCCTTCGGATCTGTGATAGAAGGTGTACCTAATAGTTTCCTTGAGTATCCTATGAAGACGCATTTCTCCGATTTGGGTTCGAGCTTATCAGGTTGAAGCTTTTTCACACAAGCATCGCAGCCCCAACCTTTAAGAAACGACAGCTTAGGTTTTTGCCAAACCATAGTTCATATGGTGTCATCTCAACGGATTTAGATGGTGCCCTATTTAACGTGAATGCAGCCTTCTCTAACGCAGAACCCAAAACGATAGCGGTAAATCAGTAAGAGACATCACAGATCGCACCATATCTAATAAAGTACGGTTACGACGTTTGGACACACCATTACACTGTGGTGTTCTAGGTGGCGTGAGTTGCAAAACTATTCCACATTGTTTCAAATGAAGACCAAACTCGTAACTCAAATATTCGCCTTCGCGATCAGATCGTAGAAACTTTACTTCTTGTTACGATAATTATCCACTTCACTATGAAATTCTTTAAACTTTTCATATGTTCTAGACTAATGTTTCATTAAGTAGATATACCCATATCTGCTCAAATCATCTATGAAGGTTAGAAAATAATGATACCCACCACGAGCCTCAACACTCATCGGACCGCATACATCGGTATGTATTATTTCCAATAAGTTAGTGGCTCGCTCCATTGTTCTGGAGAACGAAGAGTCATCTTGCCCATGAGGCATGGTTTGCAAGCACCAAGTGATTCATAATCAAGTGATTCCAAAAGCCCATCAGCATGGAATTTCTTCATGCGCTTTACATCAATATGACCTAAACGGCAGTGCCACAAATAAGTTGCACTATCATTACTAACTTTGCATCTTTTGGCTTCAATATTATGAACATGTGTATCACTAAGATCGAGATTCAACAAAAATAGACCACTCATCAAGGGTGCATGACCATAAAAGTTATTACTCATATAAATAGAACAACCATTATTCTTTGATTTAAATGAATAACCGTCTCGCATCGAACAAGATCCAGATATGAAGTTCATGGTCAATGCTGGCTCCAAATAACATTCATTTAGGTCAAAAACTAATCTCGAAGGTAGATGTAGAGGTAGCGTGCCGACGGCGATCCCATTGACCTTGGAACCATTTCCGACGTGCATTGTCACCTTGTCCTTAGCCAATCTTCGTTTAATCCGTAGCCTTGTTTCGAGTTTCAAATATGAGCAACAGAACCAGTATCAAATACCCAGGAACTACTACCAGTATTAGTAAGGTCCACATCAATAACATGTATACCAAATATACCGTTCACTTTGCCATCCTTCTTATCCGCCAAATACTTGGGGCAGTTCCGCTTCCACTGACCAGTCCCTTTGCAGTAGAAGCACTCAGTTTCATGCTTGGTCTAGACTTGGGTTTCTTCCCTGGAGTAGCAACTTGCTTGCTATTCTTTTTGAAGTTCCCCTTTTCTTGAAACTAGTGGTCTTGTTAACCATCAACACTTGATGCTCCTTCTTGATATATACCTTCGCAACCTTTAGCATTGCGAAGAGCTCGGGAATTGTCTTTTCCATCCCTTTTGGTGGCAGTGATTGAAGAACTATGTCACTAACAGTATCATCAGGAAGATTAACTCCCAGCCAAGTTAAGTGGTTATGGTACCCAGACATTCTGAGTATGTGTTCACTGACAGAACTATTCTCATCCATCTTGCAGCTATAGAATTTGTTGGAGACTTCATATCTCTCAACTCGGGCATTTGCTTGAAATATTAACTTCAACTCATGGAACATCTCAAATGCTCCATGATGTTCAAAACGTCTTTGAAGTCTCGATCCTAAGCCATAAAACATGGCACACTGAGCTATCGAGTAGTCATCTGATCGAGCTTGCCAGACGTTCATAATATCAGCATCTGCTCCTGCAGCGGGCCTTGCACCTAGCGGTGCTTCAAGGACAAAATTCTTCCGTGTAGCAATGAGGATAATCCTCAAGTTACGGACCCAGTCCATGTAGTTGCTACCATCATCTTTCAACTTAGCTTTCTCTAGGAACGCATTAAAATTCAAGGGAACAGTAGCATGGGCCATTGATCTACAACAACCTAGATATGCAAAAAACTATCAGGACTAAGTTCATGATAAATGAAAGTTCAATTAATCATATTATTAAAGAACTCCCATTTCGATACAAATCCCTCTAGTCATCTAAATGATCACGTGATCCATATCAACTAAACCATGTCCGATCATCACGTGAGATGGAGTATTTTTGTAACATCCCAAATTTTCAATTTGGAATGTTATACATAGATCATCATTGCATATCATATTTATTGCATTTTAGCTCGATCCTAGATATTTTACGCAACTCAAGGACCCAGGGAGAGAGTTGGAGATTTTGTTATTTTCATATTTGAGTTTACTCAAATTTTGAAAATAGGATCATTTAATTTTATTCATTTTATCTTCAGTTATTTCTATTTTAAAAATATGAGAGAGGGAATAAAATGACTTTCCCAAAATAAAGAAATATTGAGGATTTGATAATAAAATCAAATAAGATTTTATTTTGGAGTTTGTTGCTATTTTATTTGAATTTAGAAAAATACTCATTTTTCAAAATTGCAATTGGGCCCCAAATGAATGTTCATCTTGTCCGACTTGATTTTAGAAGCCGGGGAAATTTTATTTCGGGATTTTTGGAGTCCGTTTAGTATTTCTTTTAATTGTTTTTCTACGCGTAATGTTTAAAAAAAAAACCGACTCGAGCCGTGCAGAAGGACACCGCCTCGGGCTTTATAAGCGGGGCCCCTGCCCGAGCCCACCGCCCAGCCCAGCCAGCGCCGCCGCCGAAACCCTAGCAGCGTCGCCGCCCGCGATCCGCCGCCGCCGCCCTTTGTTGCCCTCGCCGCGCTGCCCGTTTCCCGTCGCCGCGGACCCGCCGCCGGGCCACCCGCCACCGCATGAGCCGACTGCCGCCGCCGCCCATTGACCCGCCGCCGCCGCCCGTTGACCCGCCGGAGGTAGACCCCATCGCCGCCATGGTTTTCGAGAGAAAACCGTCGGGTTTTTTAGGAACCCGGTTTATTTTTTATATAGATTGGTTTATTTTTTCAGTCTAGTCTATTTAGCGGACGTTCATCCGTACATTCATTTTAATGAACAGCTTTCGTCATTTAGCCACAGACAGCGGACGTTCGTTAGTTAGTCTGTTCATCGTTTTTTCTTTTTCTCGGATTTTCCGCGATTATTTCTGATCGAGATTTCTGATCCGATTTTCGTTCTAGTATAACTTTTCGCTCGTTTATTGGAATCAGGCGATTCAAGCGCCTAGAATTTCGTCTCGAAACTCTCTTTCCGTTTAACCAACTCAAACAAGCTTTTGCTACTATAAAACTTGACTTAGCTCTAGATTAGTAAACGAAGCTATTTTCTTTCACCGTTTGAGTTTCGTTGCTTCGTTTGATTTGATTCTTTTTGCAAACCGGAGTTCTTAAGTTGAACTTTCTGGTTAGATCTCTTATTTGTGTTTTACCTATGCATTGGATGAGTGCTTATAGTATGCTTGTTTGTTTGCGATAGAGTACCCGGAGTGCGCCGCTTGCTACTTCGAATCTCTAGGTTTCACGGATCAACAGCAAGGCAAGTAACACTTTGATCATACCTCTTTACTACCCAGCTTTATTATATTAGATCAATCCTCAAACAATTGCATGATTAGGATCTGATTTAACATGTGGGTTTGGGAAGTAGTTGAGGTAGAACCTATTACCTATTTTATTATCAAAACCTTTAGGAGTTACTTCTACATTTGCTATATTGCTATGCTCTGCTAGTAGACGTGGATTGGGTGATTGTTTCCATGACAAATGTGTGATTGCTAATTTAATGGTTTATTTAAGGTGGCAACTTAAATACACATCTGGGTGGATTGCAGCACTTGGGATTCTAGTGATTACCTGTTATTTTTCTTTATGGACCGCCACCCAGGCTCAAAGGAATCATGAGATTATTCGTGCTAGAAACTTCCGTGTGCAGCGGCAAGCTACTATGGGCTCTAGCATAGTTGATTAAGTCGTGTGAACTCTTACAGTGGTAGACTAGCAGATGTAGGGGAAAGTAGGTGCGACGGTCTACCCATCGTAAGGTGTAAACACTTCTGAAACACTATGTCTCGGTCATCCGTTTCTCAAACACCATGTAGTGCGAGAATCCCAACGGAGGAGATCGAGTCTTGCAGGGAAAAGTGCGCAAACCTCTGTAGAGTGTATAAACTAATCATGGTTAGCCGTGTCCCCAGTTATGGACGTTTTGAGTATCTAGTACCTGGATTATCATGTGAATCTCATCATGTTACTTTTAATTAATTTTGTTGGGTTTAATGATGATGCTTAATTGGGATTGAGTTGGGTGAACCTTCTCAATGTTTAACAACTACCATGATAGTTAAATATAATTTATCCCTTTGTAGTAGGGAAAAATTGGCTTTATGCAAAACTCTAAGCATAGAGCTTTCCACCAGCCATATATGCATGTAGTATAGCATTATTCTTTCATTACTCTCTATGTGTTACATTGCCAGCATATTCCATGTGCTGACCCATTTTCGGGCTGCAATATTCATGTTGCAGACTTTTCAGACGATGATTAAGGTGCCTTAGGTCGTGGTATTATACTCAGTGATGCCATTGGAATTCATGGACTCGCTTATCTTCCAAGCCTTCCGCTGTTATCGTTATTAGATGGCCTTAAGCCATATTTATTGTAACAAGTTCTCTTCTGAGACATTCGATGTAATAAGTGTGTGATTGCTACTCTGTTATAAACCCTTCAAGTACTGTGCGTGTCAGCATTACTGATCCAGGGATGACACTAAATCATAGAGATTAGACTGTTTGTGGTCTGGTCGCTACAAGATAGTATCAGAGCACACGCTGAATGTAGGACACGACCACTAAGCTAAAGCCCTAGATCACCACTCTCTCTTCTCATTTTATGACTCCTCATCTTTTCTACTCTTTTAGGATGGCGGATGCAAGGAACAAGTTCACGCAACCGGATGAAGATACACCCTTTGGACGCCACTTGAAGGAAGTCACTAGATACCTGAACATTGGAGTACCGAGCTTCATCGGGACCTACATCACCACTTTAACTGAAGAGGAGCGCTGGATGATTCAAGTTCAAGTTCAAGAAAGGACGTTCATGCCCGTCACTGACCCCATAGAGTTTTCCCTTGATGCACCAACCTGGAGTCTAGGAAAGAGCATGGCAGCCCACATCACCATGGGACGCATTGGAGAAGTCTACCACAAGGATCTCAAGGATACCATTTTTTTACCAGACTTTTGGGCGCCGAGATGAACAATGGGAGATGATCAGCACTAGGAAGGATAGATCAATTCCAGCTTTCATCCAGGAGCTAAACCAGCACATTCGTTGCCAGGAGAAGCAGATGTGCGCAGTCATGATAGATCTGAAGAAGGCTATGACCAAGATCACGGAGCTGGAAGAAGAACTTAAGTCTACACGCGATGGATATGAGGAGGAAATAGCAACGCTTGTGGAGAAGAATGATGATCTGAAGAAGAAGCTAAAAGTATTCATGGGATTTCCCGCGTCTGGAGGAGAAGACGATGATTGCACTTGCCCGGAGAACTACATCATCATCGACGACACCGACTCGGACCCAGACAATAGTGATGATGACTTTGTTGATGAAGCTGGAGCAGATATCATGGAGTCTTCGACCGAGCAGTTTTTCTAGTCGACCACCATAACAGTAGTAGTATTCCCCAATGAATATAGTATAGTCCGAGTACTTTTGTAATGATAGTTAGACCCTTGTATGCCCTTGTTTGAATTGATTGAAGTGATATTGTTTGCATTTGTCTCATGTGCATATGGGTAGTGTTTTCTCTATAGACCTCATTCTATTCTATTTTCTCATCTTTTCTGAACCCTCAGATGCCTCCTAGACGTGACAATGGATTTGCTTTCCCACCGGAGCTCACTCAGTTGATCCAGCAGCAGAATGCATTGATGCAAATGCTAGTCCAGAATCAAAATCATGGGAACAACAACAACAACAACAACAACAACAACAACAACAACAATAACCCACCACCACCACCACCTGTTGATCACTTAGCCCGTTTCTTGAGGCTGATTCCGCCGGTGTTCTCCAGTAGCACCGAGCCGATAGTTGCAGATGATTGGCTCCGCAAGATGGGGAGCCAGTTGACCACTGCATGATGCACAGATGCCGAGAAGGTGCGTTTTTTGCCGCACATCAGCTTGATGGACCCGCAGCATCATGGTGGGAGAATTTCATAGCCACTTATCCTATCGACACTGTCACATGGGATCAGTTCCAGCAGGCTTTTCGTACTGCCCATGTTTCAGCAGGAGCCATGCCCATGAAGAAGCGTGAGTTTTGCAACTTGCGCCAAGGAGGACGTATAGTTGGCCAGTATGTGGATGACTTTAGTAAACTAGCACGTTATGCCCCAGATGACGTTGCTACAGATGCAGGTAAGCAAGAGAAGTTTCTGGAAGGACTGAATGATGAGCTGAGCATGCAGTTTATGGTAGCAACCATCAACAACTACCAGGAGTTGGTAGATAGAGCTCTCATGATTGAAGGAAAGCAGTAGCAGATTGACAACCGCAAGAGGAAGTATGGACAAGGGAAGTACAATTCCGGAGCTCAGCAGAAGCCCCGCTTTACCCCAAATTCGGGAGGACCTTTTCAGCATACTCATGGAGGAGGGAGCTCGCACAACAATAGTGGCCCCAAAAATGGTAATGGGAATGGAGGAAGCAACGGCCAGAACCGCACCAACCCATCAACCCCAGCCAAGAGGGATCTGAGCCAAGTCACTTGCTACAAGTGTTAGAAGACTGGACATTATGCCAATGAATGTCCTGAAGCTAAGAATGGAACTGGCAATGGAAGCTCTGGGAAGAAGCCAAACCCTTTCAGCAGGGGACAAGTGAACCACGTTAACGTGGAGGAGGTTGAAGCCCAGCCAGATGCTGTAATATGTAAGTTTTTGGTTAAGTCATTTACTGCACTCGTTCTTTTTGATACTGGTGCATCACATTCATACATATCAAGGGGATTGTGGATAAGTATAAACTACCCACCAAGGTTCTTAGAACACCTATGCTAGTAAGCTCACCAGGAACGGAGTATATGGCCAGTCGAGGATGTTTTCAAGTGCCATTGAGTATATGTAGGTATTGTTTTCCCCTCAGATTTAATCATTTTGGAATCTCAAGGTTTGGATGTGATTCTGAGTATGGATTGGCTATCGATGTATGGAGGAAACATTGATTGCGCTAGTAAGACGATTCTACTTATCACCCCAGAAGGAAGAAGGATTAAGTATGTGTCACGGCATGAGCCAAAGAAAACTCAAATAAATTCCTTATCAGGAGTTGTACAGGAGGAAGTACCAGTGGTGAAGGATTTCCCTGACATATTTCTAGAGGAGTTGCCAGGCATGCCACCGGATAGGGACATTGAATTTTTGATCGAGCTTTTGCCAGGCACAGGGCCAATATCTAAGAGACCGTATAGAATGCCCGCAAAAGATTTGGAGGAAATTAAGAAGCACATTAAGGAGTTATTGGATAAAGGTTATATTCGCTCAAGTTCTTCACCTTGGGGATCGCCAGTACTTCAAGTGGAGAAGAAGGATGGATCATTAAGGATGGTTGTTGATTATCAAGGACTAAATGAGGTGACAATGAAGAACAAATACCCACTACCAATGATCAATGATTTGTTTGACCGATTGCAAGGAGCTAAGGTATTTTCCAAGATCGATTTAAGATTGGGATACCACCAGTTGAAGATTCGGGAGCAGGATATACATAAGACGGCTTTTACCACCAGGTAGGGGCTGTACGAGTATAACATTATGTCATTTGGTCTGACTAACGCACCTGCCTATTTCACGAACATGATGAACAAGGTCTTTATGGAGTTTTTGGATAAGTTCGTCGTGGTGTTCATTGATGATATTTTGGTCTACTCAAAGAATGAAGAGGAGCATAAGGAGCATTTGCATTTGGTACTGGAGAAACTCAGAGAACATCAGTTATATGCCAAGTTCAGCAAATGTGAGTTTTGCTAGAAGGAAGTTGGATTTCTCGGACATGACATATCCGGAGAGGGAATAGCAGTAGACCCCACCAAAGTTGTCACTTTGACAAACTGGGAGGCCCCAACAACAGTTGGAGAAATCTGTTATTTTCTTGGACTTGCAGGATACTACCGGTGGTTCATTGAGAATTTCTCGAAGATTGCGAAACCCATGACGGAGTTGCTGAAGAAGGACACCAAGTTCATATGGACTGAGGAATCTGAGGCTAGTTTTTAGGAGTTGAAGAAACGTTTGGTTACCTCACCAGTGTTGATTCTGCCCGATCAGCGCACGGATTATGAAGTTTATTGCGACGCTTCACGTCGAGGACTAGGAGCAGTGCTTATGCAGGAGGGAAGAGTTGTTTCGTATGCCTCACGATAGCTTAAACCTCATGAGTTAAATTATGCTATGCATGATTTGGAGTTAGCAGCTGTAGTGCATGCTTTGAAGACATGGAGACATTTTCTCATCGGAAACCATTGTGAGGTGTACACGTATCACAAGAGTTTGCAGTACATCTTCACACAAAAGGAGTTGAATCTTAGGAAAAGGAGATGGTTGGAGCTCATCAAGGATTATGATATGAGATTGCACTACCACCCCAGAAAGGCTAACGTAGTAAGCAATGCGTTGAGCCGCAAGAGCCATGTCAACACGCTCATGACCAGAGAGTTACCAGAGGAGTTAGCCGAGGATCTTCGTGAACTATGTTTGGAGATAGTTCCGAGAGGCTATGTAGCAGCGTTGGAGATTCAGTCTACTTTGATGGATAACATCAGAGAAGCTTAGAAGACTAACAAGGAGATTGCCGTAATAAAGGAGAAGATGAGCAAAGGAAAAGCTAAGGGATTTTGTGAGGATGAGCACGATACCTTATGGTTTGAGGACCGCGTTTATGTGCCTAATGACCCGGAGATCAGGAAGTTGATTCTGCAAGAGGCCCATGGTTCACCATATTCGATCCACCGAGGAAATACCAAGATGTATTTGGATTTGAAAGACACTTTCTGGTGGACCGGAATGAAGAAGGATATTGTGGAGTATGTAGCAGTATGTGATGTATGTCAGAGAGTGAAGGCAGAGCATCAGAAGCCAGCAGGATTGCTACAGCCATTGCCGATACCCGAATGGAAGTGGGATAAACTAGGCATGTATTTTATCACGGGATTGCCCAGGACTCATTCAGGCTATGACTCGATATGGGTTGTAGTCGATCGTTTGACGAAGCTAGCTCATTTTATCCTAGTGAAAACCACTTACACCAGTGCTAAGTTGGCAAAGATATACATGACTAGGATCGTATGTCTGCATAGAGTTCCGAGGAGCATTGTATCAGACAGAGGAACCCAATTTACCTCAAAGTTCTGGAATTAGTTGCACAAAACTTTGGGTACCAAAGCTAGAGTTCAAGATGACTTTTCATCCATGAGCATTGATGAGGCCGAGAGAGTCAATCAGATTCTGGAAAGACATGCTGCGAGCTTGTGCGCTAGATTACGGACCTAGTTGGGACGACAATTTGCCGTATGTGGAGTTCTCTTACAATAACAGTTATCAATCCAGCTTGAAGATGGACCCTTTCGAAGCTCTGTACGGGAGGAGGTGCAGCACACCATTGTTGTGGGACGAAGTTGGAGACCGTCAGTTGTTTGGACCAGATTTAATTAAGGAGTCAGAACAAAAGGTGAAGTTGATTCGCGATAGGCTCAAGGTAGCCCAATCCAGGCAGAAGAGCTACGCAGATTCTAAACGCAAGGAGACAGTCTACAAAGTCGGAGATAGAGTTTATCTTCGTGTATCTCCACTACGAGGAGTTAAGCATTTTGGAGTTAAGGGAAAGTTAGCACCACGTTTTGTGGGACCATACAAAGTTTTGGAGCGTATGGGAGAAGTTTCTTACAAGTTGGAATTGCACGAAAGATTGTCAGGAGTTCACGATGTGTTCCACGTTTCCCAGTTGAAGAAGTGCCACGCAGAGATGGCTGATATACCTCTGAGAGATACAGTGGCGCTGAAAGCGATTCAGTTGGATAGTGATTTGATCTACGAGGAGAAACCGGTCAAGATTCTTGAATATGCCAGCCGAGTCACCCGCAGCAAGGTTATAAAGTTTTGCAAAGTTCAGTGGAGCCACCATACCGAGGATGAAGCCACCTGGGAGCGAGAGGAAGATCTACGGAAGGACCACCCTCACCTATTTTCTAGCCAACCCGAATGTCGAGGGCGAGATTCATCTTAAGGGGTATAGGTTTGTAACATCCCAAATTTTCAATTTGGAGTGTTATACATAGATCATCATTGCATATCATATTTATTGCATTTTGGCTTGATCCTAGAAATTTTACGCAACTCTAGGACCCACGGAGAGAGTTGGGGATTTCGTTATTTTCATATTGAGTTTACTAAAATTTTGAAAAAAGTATCATTTGATTTTGTTCATTTTATCTTCAATTATTTCTATTATAAAAATATGAGAGAGGGAATAAAATGACGATCCCAAAATAAAGAAATATTGAGGATTTGATAATAAAATCAAATAATATTTTATTTTGGAGTTTGTTGCTATTTCATTTGAATTTAGGAAAAATACGCATTTTCAAAATTGCATTTAGGCCCCAAATAAATGTTCATCTTGTCCGGATAGATTTTAGAAGCCGGAAAAAATTTATTTCAAGATTTTTGGAGTCCGTTTAGTATTTCTTTTAATTGTTTTTGTGCGCGTAATGTTAAAAATAGGAAACCAACTCCGGGCCGTACCCGAGCGGGACACCTCCGGGGGGGGGGGGCTCTTTATAATCCGGGGGCGCCCTGCCACCGAAGCCCACCGCCACCCCAGCCCAGCCCGCGCCGCCGCCGAAACCCTTGCCATGGCCGCCGCGATCATGCGCCGCCCGCCGCCACGGTTGCCGCCGCCCGTTGCCCTCGCCGCCGCCGCTCGTTCGCAACCGCCGCCGCGGACCCGCCCAAAAAGACCACACCGCCGCCGTAGCTTACCGCTGCCGCCGCCCGTTGACCCGCCGGAGGTAGACCCCGTCGCCGCCGCGGTTTTCGAGAGAAAACCGTCGGTTTTTTTAGGAACCTGGTTTATTTTTTTATATAGATCGTTTTATTTTTTCGGTTTAGTCTATTTAGCGGACGTTCGTCCGTACGTTCATTTTAACGAATGGCTTTCGTCGTTTAGCCGCAGACAGCGAACGTTCGTTCGTTAGTCTGTTCGTCATTTTTTCTTTTTCTCGGATTTTCCGCGATTATTTCTGATCGTGATTTCTGATCCGATTTTCGTTCTAGTATAACTTTTCGCTCATTTATCGGAATCAGGCGATTCAAGCGCCTAGAGTTTCATCTCGAAACCCTCTTTCTGTTTAACCAACTCAAACGAGCTTTTGCTACTGTAAAATTTGACTTAGGTCTAGATTAGTAAACGAAGCTGTTTTCTTTCGCCGTTTGAGTTTCGTTGCTTCGTTTGATTTGATTCTTTTTGCAAACCGGAGTTCTTAAGTTGAAATTTCTGGTTAGATCTCTTATTTGTGTTTTACCTATGCATTAGATGTGTGCTTATAGTATGCTTGTTTGTTTGTGATAGAGTACCCGGAGTGCGCCCCTTGCTACTTCGAATCTCTAGGTTTCACGGATCATCGGCAATGCAAGTAACACTTTGATCATACCTCTTTACTACCAAGTTTTATTGCATTAGATCAATCCTCAAACAATTGCATGATTATGATCTGATTTAACATGTGGGTTTGGGAAGTAGTTGAGGAAGAACCTATTACCTGTTTTATTATCAAAACCTTTGGGAGTTAGTTCTACGTTTGCTATATTGCTATGCTATGCTAGTAGACGTGGATTGGGTGAGTGTTTCCATGACAGAAGTGAGATTGTTATTTTAATGGTTTATTTAAGGTGGCAACTTTAATACACTTCTGGGTGGATTGAGGCACCTGGGATTCCAGTGATTGCTTGTTATTTTTCTTCATGGACCGCCACCCAGGCTCAAAGGGATCATGAGACTATTCATGCTAGAAACTTCCGTGTGCAGCGGCAAGCTACTATGGGCTCCAGCATAGTTGATTAAGTCGTGTGAACTCTTATAGTGGTAGACTAGCAGATGTAGGGGTAAGTAGGTGTAACGGTCTACCCATCGTATGGTATAAACGCTTCTGAAATACTATGTCTCGGTCATCCATTTCTCAAACACCATGTAGTGCGAGAATCCCGACGGAACAGATCGAGTCTTGGGGGGAAAAGTGCGCAAACCTCTGCAGAGTGTATAAACTAATCATGGTTAGCCGTGTCCCAGGTTATGGACGTTTTGAGTATCTTGTACCTGGATTGTCATATGAATCTCATCATGTTACTTTTAATTAATTTTGTTGGGTTTAATGATGATGCTTAATTGGGATTGAGTTGGGTGAACCTTCTCAATGTTTAACAACCACCATGATAGTTAAATAAAATTTATTCCTTTGCAGTAGGGAAAAATTGGCTTTATGCAAAACTTTAACGATAGAGCTTTTCACCAGCCATATATGGATGTAGTATAGCATTATTCTTTCATTACTCTCTATGTGTTACATTGCCAGCATATTCCATGTGCTGACCCGTTTTCGGGCTGCAACATTCATGTTGTAGACTTTTCAGACAACGATTAAGGTGCCTTAGGTCGTGGTCTTATACTCAGTGATGCTGTTGGAGTTGATGGACTCGCTTATCTTCCAAGCCTTCCGATGTTATCGTTATTAGATGGCCTTAAGCCATATTTATTGTAATAAGTTCTCTTTTGAGACATTCGATGTAATAAGTGTGTGATTGCTACTCGGTTATAAATCCTTAGAGTACTATGCGTGTCAGCATTACTGATCCAGGGATGATACTAAAGCACAGAGATCAGACTGTTTGAGGTCTGGTCGCTACAAGTTTTCAATGGTGAACATCTCTATTTTGATCATATCTACTATATGATTCACGTTCGGCCTTTTGGTCTTAGTGTTCCAAGGCCATATCTGCATATGCTAGGCTCGTCATGTTTAAGCCGAGTATTCTGCACATGCAAAACTGGCTTGCACCCGTTGTATGTGAACGTAGAGCTTATCACATCCGATCATCACGTGTGTCTCGGCACGACGAACTGTAGCAACGGTGCATACTCAGGGAGAACACTTATACCTTGGAATTTAGTGAGGGATCATCTTATAATGCTACCGTCGTATTAAGCAAAATAAGATGCATAAAAGATAAACATCACATGCAATCGAAATATGTGACATGATATGGCCATCATCATCTTGTGCCTTTGATCTCCATCTCCAAAGCACTGCCTGACACCTTGATCTCCATTATAGCATCATTGTTGTCTCGCCAACTATTGCTTCTACGACTATCGCTACCACTTAGTGATAAAGTAAAGCAATTACATGGCGATTGCATTTCATACAATAAAGCGACAACCATATGGCTCCTGCCAGTTGCCGATAACTTTCTTACAAAACATGATCATCTCATACAACAATTTATAGCACATCATGTCTTGACCATATCACATCACAACAAGCCCTGCAAAACCAAGTTAGACGTCCTCTACTTTGTTGTTGCAAGTTTTACGTGGCTGCTATGGACTTCTAGCAAGAACCGTTCTCACCTACGCATCAAAACCACAACGATTTTTCGTCAAGTGTGCTGTTTTGACCTTCAACAAGGACCGGCCATAGTCAAAATCAATTAAATTAAAGTTGGAGAAACAGACACCCGCCAGGCACCTGTGTGCAAAGCATGTTGATAGAACCAGTTACCTGAACGTGGGTCACGTAATTTCAGTCCGGGCCGCTTCATCCAACAATACCGCCGAATCAAAGTAACACATTGGTGGTAAGCAGTATGACAATTATCGCCCACAACTCTTTGTGTTCTACTCGTGCATATCATCTACGCATCGACCTGGATCAGATTCCACTGTTAGGGAACGTAGCATGCAATTTCAAAAAATTTCCAATGATCACGCAAGATCTATCTAGGAGATGCATAGCAACAAGAAGTGGAGAGTGTGTCCACGTACCCTTGTAGACCGAAAGCGGAAGCGTTACGTAAACGCGGTTGAAGTTGTTTAACGTCTTCACAATCCAACCAATCCAAGTACCGAACGTACGATACCTTCGTGTTCAGCACACATTCAGCTCGATGACGTCCCTCGAACTCTTGATCCAGTACAGGGTCGAGGGAGAGTTTCGTCAGCACGACGGTGTCATGACGGTGTTGATGATGTGATCCGTGTAGGGCTTCACCTAAGCACTACGATGATACTATCGGAGGAGTAAACGGTGGAGGGGGGGCACCGCACACGGCTAAGACAATGTTGTGTCCTTGGGATGACCCCCTGCCCCCGTATATAAGGAGGAGGGGAGGAGGCGGCCGGCCAAGGGGCGCGCCAAGTGTGGGGCGTGCTACTAGGACTCCCAGTCCTAGTAGGATTCCTCTTTCCTTTTCGGATAAGGGGGGAAGTGGAAAGAGGTGGAGGAGAAGAAGGAAGGGGCGGGGGGCACCCCTAGTCCAATTGGGTTGAGCTTGGGGGGCACCTCCACCTGGCCGCCGGCCTCCTCTCTCAACTAGGGCCCATGAAGGCCCAATAGTCCCCCGGGGGATTCCGGTAATCTCCCGGTACTCCGAAACATATCCGATACTTCCCGAAACCATTCCGGTGTCCAAATGTAACCTTCCAATATATCAGTCTTTACCTATCGACCATTTCGAGACTCCTCGTCATGTCCGTTATCTCATCCGGGACTCCTAACAAACTTCGGTCACCAAAATACATAATTCTTAAAACAAACTTCGGACTCCTAAGCGTGCGGACTCTATGGGTTCGAGAACTATGTAGACATCATCGAGACACATCTCTGATCAATAACCAATAGCGGAACCTGGATGCTCATATTGGCTCCTACATATCTACGAAGATCTTTATCGGTCAAACCGCACAACAACATACGTGTTCCCTTTGTCATCAGTATTTACTTGCCTGCGATTCGATCGTCGGTATCTTCATACCTAGTTCAATATCGTTAATGGCAAGTCTCTTTACTCACTACTAGAAAAAGGCTTATCCCCAATATCCCTACTAATGGCGCACCATGATGGTGGTGCGCCACTGCTATATAGCAGTGGCACACCAGAATCAGGTGCACCATTGCTATGTTTTTACTAATGGCGCACCACAAGAGCAGTGCGCCATTGCTATTTTTTTGGTCCACCCCCACCCCACCAGACATAGCAATGGCGCACCACACCTAGATGTACGCCTTTGCTATGCTACATAGTAGTGGCGCACCTAGGTGTGGTGCGCCATTGCTATTTTTTTAATCCACCCCACCCCACCCCACCTCAGACATAGCAATGGCGCACCACACCTAGGTGCGCCGCTCCTATGCTACATAGGAGTGGCGCACCTAGGTGTGGTGCGCCATTGCTATGTCTCACACACACAAACACCACCCCACCCCACCCCCCCACCCCCCCCTCGTGGACCGCCTTTTCAATTTTCAAAAAATAAAAGAAAATGATGGAAATGTCAAAAAATAGAAAATAAGTTTCCCATGTGATATGTGGTCTAGTTGTTGGGAAAATTTAAAAATATGAATTTCGACTTTATTTGCAAAATCTCTTTGGAATTTAGTAAAATGGGCATAACTTTTGCATACGAACTCGAATTAAATTTTTTTTATGAAAAATCATCTACTCGAAATGTTACATCTGAATTCAATCGGGCGAACCCCGTTGAAGATTTTTAGAATCCTTAAAAACCTAACAGAATAATAGATATGGGGATTTTAAGATCTAGAGGGGGGGGGGGGAATGGAAAAAAAATCAAACTTAGTAGTGGCGCACCATTTGCTAGGTGCGCCACTAGTAACAAAAAAATGTTCAAAATATGATACGTAATATGAACGGAAGTTTGAAATATTTTTTCAAAATTTCATCACACTCAACATAAACAAAGTCCTAGACATCAACAAGGTTTAATAGGATTGATATGCTAGATATATCAACAAGTGCCTGTTAAGTGAGTTGGTGCTGGGGTTGGATAGAACTCTGAAGTTAAGCGTGCTTGGGTTGGAGTAGTGTGAGAATGGGTGACCTTTCGGGAAGTTTGACCACGGAGTGCGATTTGACTTGAGATTAAGCATATTGACATGAGATTAAGCCATAGTGACCCGAGATTAAGAAAAAAACGAAAAAAAATTGAATTTTTTTTGAAAAAACCTCTAGGCATAGTAATGGCGCACTATAGGTGCGCCATTACTATCTGTGATAGTAATGGCGCACCAAATGTGCGGCATTACTAAAAATTACTAATGGCGTGATAATAGTGGCCCACCTATAATGCCCCATTAATGGCAAAAATAGGTGCGCCACTAACAGGCCTTTTTCTATTAGTGACTCGTTCCGTAATGCTTCATCCCGCAACTAACTCATTAGTCACATTGCTTGCAAGGCTTATAGTGATGAGCATTACCGAGAGGGCCCAAAGATACCTCTCTGATACACCTTCAGAGACACCTGTAGAGCATCTTTATAATCACCCAGTTACGTTGTGACGTTTGATAGCACACAAGGTGTTCCTAAGATATTCGGGAGTTGCATAATCTCGTAGTCAAAGGAACATGTATAAGTCATGAAGAAAGCAATAGCAATAAAACTTAAGGATCATTACGCTAAGCTAACGGATGGGTCTTGTCCATCACATCATTCTCTAATGATGTGATCCCGTTCATCAAATGACAACACATGTCTATGGTGAGGAGATATAACCATCTTTGATTAATGATCTAGTCATGTAGAGGCATACTAGGGACACTTTGTTTTGTCTATGCATTCACACATGTACTAAGTTTCCGGTTAATACAATTCTAGAATGAATAATAAACATTTATCATGATATAAGGAAATATAAGTAATAGATTTATTACTACCTCTAGGGTCTATTTCCTTCATTATCCCACTTGCACTAGAGTCAATAATCTAGATTACATAGTAATGATTCTAACACCCATGGAGTCTTGGTGTTGATCATGTTTTGCTCGTGGAAGAGTCTTAGTCAACGGGTTTGCAACATTCAGATCCGTATGTATCTTGAAAATCTCTCTATGTCCCTCCTTGAGATGATCGCGGATGGAATTGAAGCATCTCTAGATGTGTTTGGTTCTCTTGTGAAATCTGGATTCTTTTGCCAAGGCAATTGCTCCAGTATTGTCACAAAAGATTTTCATTGGACCCGATGCACTAGGTATTACACCTAGATTGGATATGAAGTCCTTCATCCAGAGTCTTTCATTTGCTGCTTTCGAAGCAGCTATGTATTCCGCTTCACACGTAGATCCCGCCACGACGCTCCGGTTGGAACTGCACCAACTGGCAGCTCCACCATTCAGTATAAATATGTATCTGGTTTGCAACCTAGAGTCATCTAGATCAGTGTCAAAGCTTGCATCGATGTAACCATTTACGACAAGCTCTTTGTCCCCTCTATAAACGAGAAACATATCCTTAGTCCTTTTCAGGTATTTTAGGATGTTCTTGACCGTTGTATAGTGATCCACTCCTGGATTACTTTGGTACCTCCATACTAAACTTATAGAAAGGCACACATCAGATCTAGTACACATCATTGCATACATGACAGAACCTATGGCTGAGGCATAGGGAATGACTTTCATTTTCTCTCTATCTTCTATAGTGGTCGGGCATTGAGACTGACTCAACTTCTTAGCTTGTAACACAAGCCAGAACCCTTTCTTTGGCTGATCCATTTTGAACCTCTTCCAAAATTTATCAAGGTATGTGCTTTGTGAAAGTCCAATTAAGCGTCTTGATCTATTTCTATAGATCTTGATGTCCAATATATAAGCAGCTTCACCGAGGTCTTTCATTGAAAAATTCTTATTCAAGTATCCTTTTATGCTATCCAGAAATTCTGTATTATTTCTAATCAACAATATGTCATCCACATATAATATTAGAAATGTTACAGAGCTCCCACTCACTTTCTTATTCAAGTACGGTTACGACATTCGGACACACCATTACACTGTTGTGTTCCAGGTGGCGTGAATTGCAAAACTATTCCACATTGTTTCAAATGAAGACCAAACTCGTAACTCAAATATTCGTCTTCGCGATCAGATCATACAAACTTTATTTCTTGTTATGATAATTATCCACTTCACTCTGAAATTCTTTGAACTTTTCATATCATCTAGACTAATGTTTCATTAAGTACATATACCCATATCTGCTCAAATCATATGTTAAGGTTATTAAATAATGATACCCGCCACGAGCCTCAACACTCATCGGACCGCATACATCAGTATGTATTATTTCCAATAAGTCAGTGGCTCGCTCCATTGTTCTGGAGAACGGAGTCTTAGTCATCTTTGCCGGTGTCAAAACCATCGGATCCCGGGTAGGGCGTCCCGAACTATATGTCTAAGGCTAATGGTAACAGGAGGCGGGGGACATAATGTTTACCCAGGTTGGGCCCTCTCGATGGAGGTAATGCCCTACTTCCTGCTTGATTGATCTTGATGATATGAGTATTACAAGAGTTGATCTACCACGATATTGTAGAAGCTAAACCCTAGAAGCTAGCCTACGGTTACAATTGTTGTTGTCCTACAGACTAAACCCTCCGGTTTATTTAGACACCGGAGGGGGCTAGGGTTACATAGAGTCGGTTACAGAGAAAGGAATCTTCATATCTTAACCACCAAGCTTGCCTTCCAAGCACAGAAGAGTCCCATCTGGACATAGGACGAAGTCTTCTATCTTGTATCTTCATAGTCCAACAACCAGGCATTCGCATATAGTCCGGCTGTCCGAGGACCCCTTAATCCAGGACGCCCTCAGTAGCCCTTGAACCAGGCTTCAATGATGATGAGTTTGGCACACATATTATCTTCGTCATTGCAAGGCGGGTTCCTTCTCCGAATTCTTCAAAGTATCTGTCGTAAATAGCAGTACCCGGTCCCCTATTTATTGTTACGCTCATCAGCTTCTGCAACTTTTAACAGTACCAGCCTCCACGTGTTGAGCGAATACGCAAAGTCGGGGCATCTTTACATTTGCCACCCTGACCATGTAAACAACTTGCCTATTAAACAGACGGGGATCCTCAGATTCAATCCACACCATCTTCCCCAAGCTAGGAATCATCGGAGCGTGCCCGAAAAAACCACTTCAACATGGCCGGTGCTCGCAGCTCTTCCTGCCACTCTCGCAACACCTAGCCGGGAAATTGGGAGAAGTGTATCGTATCCCATGGCCGATTAGTGAAGTTGCAGACCCAAGGGTACCTACCACCTGCATATCTAGTCCCCGTTCGAGCCGGATTGGCTTCCTTCGATGGCGGGGAGCAGGCGGAGAAATCTCCCAACCCATCCAGGGGGGAGCGAATATGCCTCATTTCCTACTTACAGAGGGGTGTCGGATTTCCAATCCATCCGTTCCTCCGTGGGCTTCTGGAGTTCTACGGACTCCAACTGCACAACTTCACACCTGCCTCCATCCTGCATGTTGTAGGCTAGGCCGCTCTTTGCGAGCTATTTCTTAGCTGCGAAGCCCATTTTGAGCTATGGAAGAAGCTATTCTTCCTTGTCCCATGTAATCAAGGGAGATCAATATTCCACGTGGGCGGAGCAGAGATATGGCGCATCGCCGGGACCGGATACTTATCTGGCACACCGACGAGGGCACCCAAAGAGTGGCCGTCCAAGTGGTTTTATATTGAGGACGTCTCCCTTCCGGACCCAATCCGAATGGATCTTCCCGAGTTTACAAACGCTCCGCTCAGAAAACGCCTTAATTGGTGTCCCCAAAGCCATAGAGAGGAAGATAGCAGAGAGGTCGTTCAATTGATGAGCAAGATAAGAATACTCGCTCAGTCCGGATTATCAATAGTCGAGGTTATGGCGATATCCATAATGCGGGGGGGGGGGGGGTTCAGCCACCCAATGCCGAGGGCGTCCCATGTGGCACTTCAATGGAGAAGACGGCGCCACCCGCTGTGGTCGAAAGGGTCTGGACTCCACCACCGCTCTGGTGGAAATACTGTCTGATTTGTACAAGAGGGAAAGAGAGGAGTTCGTTCGCATTAAGCCACGTGATGGATTCTCCATGTACAACCCTCCCAGCTGGGTGAGCTGCCATCCATTACTCTATTCTATTCATTCCCTGAGCCTTTGCATTCATAAATATTTACTCCGTCTACTTATGACAGGAATGGTGGAATGTAACCAGGGAGTTCCATAGCCCAGCACCACAGCTAGATGACCGCAACCGAGCCCTTGACCCTGGATTCGAAGAGGATCCAGATATATTCGTGAAGCTCGTGCAAGGGATGTTTCACCAGGCGAGCTGTGATGGCACAGAGGTGGCCATCATTGCTGACTATCCCGGCCTCCTCCCTGTGTCGCATGTAAGTAAACAAGAGACTTATCTTCCGGGAAAGATTCACTCCCTCCGTCTTACCCATCGCACAATTCTTGAGCTCTAAAGGGAAGACGATCGGCACACCAAGCCGAACCCGAGGCGTATCGCCAACAAGGGGCACCCGTGCCGGGTAGGCCTTCAAAAAGAAAGGCGAACAAGGATATGGTGGAGCCATCATCAAGGAGGTACGATTTTAAATATGCTCCGCGGTTCGTCATCTTAAGGTATGACACCGTCCATTGTGTTTTAACAGAAAGAACATCCGCCGGACTATGTCCGGGGATCCTGCCAACCGTACCTCTACTAGCCGGATTCCAGATGCAATCTCAAGGATGAAGGCCAACATGGAAGCGGCCCTGGACTATTCTCATACGGAGGATTCAGATAGAATGCCCGTTACAAATTCTGAAGTGGAGAGTGCCATGAATCATCGGCGCCGGCGGGCTGCACTCTGCGACCCTAGTTTTTTCAGACGAGGCTTTTAGTGCCTTCAACTCGGGTGATGCGTACATCCGAGCTGCTCAGGATGGGCTTGCTAAAGCCACGGACCAGTATTTGAAAGATATACGGGTAACTATAAAAATCTAATAATTATGTATATCGGTAGCCCCTGAGACTTGAAACAGTTGGTACAACTGATTTAAGGATCATTGTACTAACAGGTTCTCTCGGAGAAGAACAACATGTTGTCCCAAGAGCTGGAGGAGTGTCGAACCCTGCTAATGGCCGCAATGGCCAAACTGTCAAGATCCGAAGAGGCATCGACTGGTATGTATTCCCAAATTTGAGAAAAAAACATTCTGTTTATGGACCAGTAATGCTAACAATATCCGATGACCAAAATCCTTAGATAATCCGGAACAGAATCTGGGAATCCCACAAGAGGGTGAGCAAGAGGCACAAAAGCAAGCAGCCGCTGGAGAGCGAGTACTTACACAGGGCATACAGAAGAATAACAATCTCCAAGATGCTAATACCCAGCCGGGTCAAGAATTGAAAGATGTTCGCGCCCAGCTGGCTGACTCCGTGAAGGAAAATAAGAGGCTTCGGTGTGGCATTTTTAGTATGTTCTCAAGTGAACATGTTCATAGTTCGGCAAAGATAAGAACTAATAGAGTTATGTCTGTAGGTATTCTGACGGGCCGTCCTGAAGAGGAGATGCCCAGATCCTCATGCGATATGCTACAAGAGCTTTCTCAACAACATGAGCAAGTTCGGCAGGTCATGCGGAGTGTTGCCAAGGCCTTGTGTCCATCCGCCTCCCTACCATGAAGTATGGGGGATCTTGTACAGCTTTTCAAGGGAGCGCGGTGGCATTTCCGACTATGGAAGATATCTGCCTGTCGAGAAGGTGCAAGGGAGGCTTGGGCCATGGTGAAAACACGGTATACCAAGCTCGATCCGAATCATATGTCCCGGGTCGGACCTGTAGGGTCAGATCGGAAAGAAATTCTCGTTAGTCTGGTATATGACCAGGTAGAAGTAGCCGCAAGAGGAGTCGAAGCATTTGTACCAGATCGTCTGGTAGATGGCACCGGGCGAAGGTGGCGGTGTGGAGAGAGGAGGAAAACCGCGATATGGACAACGGTGGTGTGGGCACGAATTCTTGGTATGTTCGTGGTATGAAACTTTCGTGGTAATGGTAGAACTCAAACTGCTGGAGTTTTCCGAATTCAGGGGATGTCGATAGCGTCCACCTTGCCGGGTATGGATAGCGGTAGCTTGTCGGGATCTGAGAGGCATTGAATGGGGCCCTTTGTTGAGAAGAGGCGATGGCTGTGATGAGATCAAATTCGGGAAGGCAGATGTCGGCGGCGATCGAGATTGAGGCGCGATGCGCCATAGAGGGCGCCACCGAGTTGAGAGGACTTGTGTGCGGCAGCAATCCTTGGTGGGGAGAAGTGAGATGATCTCCTCAAGGATGACGCCCGGGAGATCGCTGATGCGGTCCACCAGAGATTCTACCGGTTCCTTAGATCCGGGTGGGGTGGCACGCCGCTTCTCCCCGCGCTACGGGGTGCGGGATCTACAACCGGCGTCGTCACTGGCGGGAGCCTCATCTTCTTGGTGCTGGGGCCAGCCAACTCCATTTTTCTTGGGGGCGTCGCGCCGAGCTCACGGGTTTGAGCAGAGTAACCAGAGACGAGCCTAGTGGCAGTGCGATTGGGGAAGAAGGAGGGTTGGGGATTTTTGTAGGAGTGGAAGAAGAGGAGGCGTTTTACATGCAGTGAGGAAGAAGGTGAGCGGGGTTTTCTGGACGAGTGAGGAAGATTGGGGAGCGGGGGGAATTGGGTGGGGAGACGGAAGCGGGAGAGCGAGTTGTTCGTGTTTATAAGGCACGCTGCACTAACCACTCGCCTTTTCCCAAGAACCGCTCTCTTCTTTTGCGTTGCTGCATTGGAGCTGGCGCATGGGCTTGGCTGACTAGCCATGCATGCAGGATGCATGTGCCCGCTGGCCACTTCATGCGCCTGGTTTGTTACTAGGCCTATTTAATAGGGTGGTTATGGAGTAAATTAAGGAGATTTATTTTCTTTGTGTGCATCCACCAAATTAGAGGATGCGGTACTGGATGTAGACACTCACATTAAACTAACATTCAGAAGAACAAAAGTTCAGTATGTCTATGCATCTCAATGATTCACCATACTATAACCAATATACAAAGTTGTGAGAAGGTGTGGAAATAAAGAAAATCGATAGATGCTTCTCTGAGCAAAGGGCCTCCCTACGCACACATTAATTTCCTGGGCATGCTTATTTCTTCTCAATGTTGCGAGCACTTTGAGCATGTTGGCAACTCCACAGCTAGCTACCTGCCTCATCTTGCAATTGATGATGACACATTTGCAGCAAACACATGAGGCAATAGATATGACTCAACATGGGTCCATATTGTGAAGTTCCCCTGATATCATATTCATTGTCCAGAATCTGAAAAGATAGGAAAACAGTAGCTATACTTAAATGTTGTTGCAAAACAGTAGAACATATCAATAGCTCGGCATGACAAAACACGATCATATGGACAAAGGGATACTGACCTACCTGAGGAAGATTACATATAATTTCATAAGTCCTTGGTTGATTTCCACCTTTGGCTGCACTGCTTGTTTGCCCCTCCACACATGACAGGATCGTTCCGCACTGCATTCAGCAAGTCAACGTACGAATAAGCTAATTTCATCTTGCGGTGGTCATTGTACCTAGTTACGAATGTAGGAATACCTAGAGCACCATGAGGTTAGCTGACAGCAGGTAGATGCAGCCATATAAATTTTGTGCGGTGCTACCAAAATTGAGGTTTATATCCCTTCCCGTTATGAGAATTCTTCTTGAAGTTGGTAGAATGTGACGGCTTGTTCTTTGCATCAAACTTGCCTTTCCCCTGATATTTGTTCTATTTGTTTTGGGGCTGGTTGAGCTGGAAGTTCTTCTCGTGTACCATGTGGGCACTAGAAGCTCCCTCAGCGACCCGAGCACGTGTGTCTTTTTCTCTCGCCTTCTCCTCAAAATCAAGAGTGCTAATGAGATCCATAACAGAAAACTCATGTCTATTGTTTTTCAGAGAAGTAGCAAAATCGTTCCACGAAGGTGGAAGCTTGGAATGATGGTCCCAGCAACAAATTTGTCCGGCAACACAGACTTAAAGTACTCAAGTTCCTTAGAGAGTGACTGTATCTCATGAGTCTGCTGAACAACAGAGCACTCATCAGTCATCTTGTAGTCACAGAATTACTCCATGACGTACAACTCGTTGCAAGTGCTCGAGGGCCCAAACGTGGCCTCGAGCGCAGCCCACATGTCTTTGTCGCTGTCAAACGAAATATATGAATCCACAATGGAATCGTCAAGAACACTCAGCAGGGCGGCTTTGAAGAGGGTATCCATGTTCAGAAAAGCTTCCTGCTGTGTAGGATTAAGATAGCCCTCGGGCTTACCCTTAGTGGCGTCATAGTAGTACATGATCTGAAACCAATATATGGCTCTTGTGCGCCACCTTTTATATTGCACCCCCTTAAAAGTAGGCGGCTTCAAAAGCGCAGCAAAAGCACTCGGAGTAAATTGCCTGTAATCAGGTTTTTGGATTGGATTGTTGAATATATGAGCAATTTAGTATGAGATTTAATCTGAATCAGCAGTAAATAGATCATGGCGACAATTGCAAACATCAAAGTAATGATGCGGACTAAACCAGGAGGACAAAATCACATACTGTACAGTGGGAGGAGAAACGATGTGGTTGATGTTGTCACTCATGTCGTTGCTGAAGAGGTTACCGAGGTTAGGGAAGAAGGTTGTCGTTGAGGAAGCCATCGCTGGAAGCAGTCACAGGAGTGTGCGCCTCAAAAACCTGATCGCCCCTCTCCCGTACAGGATCACGAAAGGCGGGGCTTAGAGGACTGCTGTCCCTTCTCGCGGTGCACGCCGAAAGGAGGGCTGGAGAAGAATTGCGTGGCGGCGCTAAGATCTGGAACGGTGCGAAACCATATGATACATCAACTGCTAGGGTAGAGCATGTCAGGTCGGTCGTGCGAGTATAATAGTAGGCCTTTGGCCACCAAACCCCACGTCCAAGTCAATAATAGCTCAAAAAAAGTCAATAATAGCCCCACCAAGGTTTGTCTAAAAACGGAGTAATTAAGGCGTCCGTTAGTCCCTTTAATACAAATACAATATCATTAATAATGGCCCCACCTTTTGTCTCACAAAGTATGTTGGAGTACAACCGGCTACACGTTTACAATCCGCTTCTCTTCTCTCTCCTCTTCTCTCTCCTTCAACTAAGCACAAATACTATATTTAAATCCTTATAGCCTGCTTATGTCATCTAATTGTAGTACTTTCTCTAAAGTTACTATCCACTGTGTAGTCTGAAATGCCGGGCGTGCAGCAGGCGGTGCCCTCGGTCGGCGTGCCACTTCAACGGCGGAGCGATGAGATGAGAGATCGCGCCTCGACTTGCCATCAATGTGGGCGGCGGGCTCGGTGGCACCAGGCGGGAAGCATCTTGTGGGGGGGGAGGGGTTTTTGTTGGGCCAAGAAGGTGAGAAGCCAACTTGGGATCGGTCTGGACGGGGAAATATCATGGAGAGAATTCCTTATTTGGCCCTTTCTTAAATTTTGCTTCCTTTTTTGGCCCTAAAAATATCATTTCCCCTTTTTGACACACAATTTTTATTTTGTTCCCTTCATGACACTTCCGTCAATTTTGGCACATAACAGTGTTAAGTCTAACATGAAAAGACCATTCTACCCCTGATATATTATGTGACTAAAATATGTTTTGTCTTTTGACTACATGACTAGTGAAACCAAATCTACTATTTCAGTATCACGTAACAGATTTGAGCTCACCAGATTCCCGCAAAAAAAAAAGATTTGAGCTCACCGGACATCTCATGCGCACTCGTTTTACCAGTTGATGTATAGTAATTCCGTTGCATTCGGTTTACCACTTGCGAAGCCAGCCGAAATGAGACAGTTTAAGAGCGACCGTGTAGTTTAAATAAAAAGGGAAGCTGTAACAAGCATTGACCAGTGTACGTACGACCCTGCAGTTGGTGTGTTGGTGCGTATCTGTCCGGCACCGACGAACAAGTAGATATAGTTGGCGTTCTATGCAACAAGCGCGGGCGTGGTGTTGCCGGAGCCCGGAGGTGAGTGCCTGGTTGGCGACGACGCCCTTGTTCAGGAGGGCCCAGAAGTAGCCAGCTGCTAAGCCTGCCACGTAGGCATAAAATATGATGTGGCACCAATAAACTAAGCACCAATGCATTGAAGACTTGAGTTACTAAGCCATTTAATGCACTTAGCACCTCATATAAAGAGCATTAGTAGTATAAGCTAGTGCCATGTCATCTACAGCCCATTTTATAGTCAACATGTACAATAGTGTAGATCAAAAGAGTGTACTACTACTTTTTTATTCTGTGGCCCACCTTTCATTCGCACAAAGTGCCTAGGAGCACGTGCTAGAGCTGGCTCTTCGGGAAGAACCCGCTTACCTTCTCTCTCTTCTCTTTCCTCCAACTAAGCAGAAATATACTAGTTTATTCCTTATAGCCCGCTAATTCAGCTCTATTGTACTTGCTCTAAGCACATCTAATCACTTACTAGCACCCCCTTGACCGTGGACCTTGACGGTGTACGTCACCTTGTGTCTCATAATTTTCCTCGTCACCATCTGAGTCCTAGAAGATCTCACCCACATCATCATTAGCATGCAGCCGCCTTGATAGATAACGTGCGGAGAAGGAGTAGAGGCGATTGGGGACGCACCACCACCACATCGTGGGCACTCCATATGTGCTCGTGTGCATGCATCATGCATGTTTTTCCATCGGTGCTAGCTCTAAGGCCGAGGCTGCGGTCGTCTTCATCTCTGACTAGTAGTTGAGAAAGGACGGCAAAGAGGTGCTGCAAGAGATGTGTATGCGCCGTTGCGTGCGAGCTTCGCCGTAGCACGGCGAACCGAACGTCACCGCGGATGGCGCACACCTCCATGTCGCCGAGTGTGTGTGCATGCATGCGTTATTCACGTGCATTCTGCGGCCGAGCGTGTGTGCATGCACGTCTTGTGTACGTGCGTTGTGTGCTCCATGCTGTGCGCGTCTGTGGATGAGTTGGATCGGATGGAGTTAGTGCGTTGGCGTGTGTACATGCGTGGCTGCATGCGTCCTCTACATGCGTGGCTTATTGTGTGGTTATCAATAATTCAATATAAACTACTCCCTCCGTTCCTAAATATAAGTCTTTCTAGATATTTCAAATAAACTACAACATACGGATGTATGTAGACATATTTTGGAGTGTAGATTCATTCATTTTGTTTCGTATGTAGTCCCTTATTGAAATATCTAAAAAGACTTATATTTGGGAACGGAGGGAGTATAAAACATCTTCAACTTAGCATCCTGATGTACCGTTTCTAGTGTGGTTAGCGAAAAGTTCATGTTCTTTTATTTGTTTATAGGTGGGCAGGCGGCAAAAAAACAGGGGAAAACGTGCAAGGTTCCTTGCAGACGCTCCACCGCGAGGTTCCTTGCTCCTCCTCGGTCGTCAGGAATCTATGCTCTTCAACTCTTTTCTTTTACGTGAGCTTTGTTCATCCTTTTCCCAACACGCGAGACATCTAGCATCAAGGTGCATGTGTCATGCATGAAAATGGAGATAATCAGATAAGCAGTGCGTAAGTGAGTCGTGCGGGGGGAGGGGGGGAAGCGGGGGGAAACCCTTTTTTGTAACTGAGTCATGAACTTCGATACCTACGCAATATTTTTTTCTCCTCGATGGCACGTGAATAGTGCACGTACTCAACGACGGAGCACGGGATGGTAGCAATGACATGGTCAGCCCTTTTTTGGAGAGAGTACGTACTACTAGTAAATAACTTTGATGTGTCCCATTAACTCGCAGAACGACGAGAAGCTTGATTACGCCTTCTCCCTCGCCAACGCGTGCGCGGTGGCTCGCAGCACGAGGTTAAACTTTTGCTTACAAGCGGTGGACGTGCAACAGTTCATTTGGTGTCAGATTTCCAGAAGCACTACTGTAGAACCATTGACTTCTGGAAGAGGCGAAGAGCCAAGCGCAAGCTCACATACTAGCCTTAGGCTAGGCGTAGTGGGAGTAACATAAGTAGGGGTACCTCCTTTTTTTATTCTAGAAACAACCACACGCGAATCTCAAGGTGCTGGTTATGTAGAACAAATTTTCTGCAGTCCGTGGTCAGCCCTCCTCTATCTCTCTTCTCAACCAGCCAACGGACGCGCGGAGCCCATCATCTGTTTGCTCACATGCGGCCCCACATGTCAGTGAAAACGCAAGAGGACCCATCGAACTCGCACATCTTTCACCTCGACGTCTTTGGTGATGAAAAACAAATCAATAAAGATCTTGGTGGCGCTTTTGGAGTTACTCAAGAGTAGTAAGATTCTATTTACTGTTTAACCTAAGATGCACATCTCGTGGCTTCAACTACCACTCTATTTTCTTTCATGACACGACACGGATTTGGATGTCCCACGGTCGGAAAAGGAGGAAGAACCCGACCAAATCTTCGGTTGTGCTCTCGGATTAGACTAGTTATGCTAACTTAAAATTTTAATTGTGTACTCCCTCCGTTCCAAAATACTTGACTTCCATTTGTCCAAAAATGGATGTACCTATATACTAAAACATTTCTAGATACATATATATTTTGACAAATAGAAGGCATGTATTGTGCAACGAAGGGAGTAGAATGGATGCAAGTTTTTGTATTGGGAAGAAGAGTACATCCATATATTGATAGAGCGTTGGAGTTGACCTTACAAGTGGGACCGCAGTTGAGGAAATCCACTATCGGCAAACCCCCACCTCGCCCGCCGTGCGATGGCTGAGTTAGAGAAACGATGACGTTGAAGAGATTGCTCTAGCACGGAATCCAAGAAATATGGTGTCAGATGGAAGTCGTGCTGGTGGCGTGTGTTGTACTCCTGGACGTGAATGCTTGTTCTGGCCCATGCCACCCTACTACTCCTACTACTTACTATATAGTACTAGTATTGAGGATACGAGGTGCTAGTTATGTACAATATGGCTATAGTAAAAACAACTGCACGACGCGCGAAGCATGTGAAGCTAGTACAAATAGTGTACTATTATTGTTGATTGGCCTCATCTGATAACCTGTTGCAATGCACGTACAATTATGTATTCGGAAAAAAAATTTGCCTCGTCGCACCACTCACTCACAGAAGCAACTCGAAACCCATTCATAAATTTAGTAAGTTTATCACAGGCATATCATTTTATTACATACAACAGGTCATCAACCCACATCGAGAACGAGGATACATTATAAATACTAAACTTTTCACCACACAACAAATAACAAGCAATGAAATGAACTTCAACTCAACCATTCCTCGGCGTTGGAAACACTTGCTTTGAACCACAAGTGATTCTCTGGGACGGGCCATCTATTGTAGATCTCGAGTCCAATGCAGGATGGATCGTCCAGGCTGAAGCGGCCTACTATATCGGTACGAGGGTAGGGAACTACCCTAATGTTCCTGGTATAGACATAGTTGCTTCTCATAAATGGTACTAGCAACATTGTGTCAATAGCAGTTGGATAGCCTTTCACCATGATCGGATAGTTTTGTCCAAGGAAGAGCGAGTTTTCTCCAAGACTATCAATTCTGTACCAGGGAGAAGGTGTTGGCGCTAGCACACCAGTATTCATCCCGAATACCATGCAACGGGTGTTGGAATAGGTCCGGAGAGTGCGACCATGGGAGACAACACGTGCTCCCTCAGCAGTAACATCATCAGTGGGCTGTATACACACAAGAAGAGGTGATCCATCAGAATTAGTTGCTAGATGCCGCTGAGTATATACGTTCTGCTCGTCCTCATGCTCGTGATCATCACCATCGCCATCTCCCCCTTGGTTATAAAAGTTTTCAAGTATAGGTGGTGGAATGTTCACATGTCCTTGGAAACACAAGAAGAAGGTTAATTAGTAAAGGGAAACTTGCTAACCCGCATGCATGTGGATGAAACAATTATAATTACGGTGGAAGACAAACGTACCGAAACTACGAGGATCCCATGCAAAAATAGTGCCATGAGCGGTGGAAGCAAACACAAGACCCTCGTATTGAATTGCATCACAGTACTCATCCGTGTACAGAAACTGATTTTTGAGCAATATCCATCGAGTCAAACCACCAAGGATGGCAACAAGCTTATCGAAGATAGCAACAACTTCATAGTTGTTGTAATACCAAGAGTGGTTGGGAACTCGACAACTTTCTATCTTCCATAGAAGACAGTCACCATGATTGTATTTGAACGTGCGTACAATACCAGTGTGCTCAACCTCTGGGCAGTCTGCTGAGATTTTTGGAAGTGGAACCCGGTCACGAGTGTACACACTCACAACTTCCCACTCGCAGTTGGACCCAATGTAAACAACCCAATCTCCATTTGCGCCTGCCCAAGCCTTGCCCTCAAGCGATGGCATCTTAACATCATACGTATCATTATCAAGCGGCATCGACTTGCACAAGGCGAGGCCTCCGTCGTCCCGGCGCCAGTAGTCATCAGGGTCACGGCGAAGAAGATAGGGGAGATCAAACCGCTCCTTGAATCTTGGTTTCCTTGTAATGATGTTATTAGTTGAGTCGAGAATGGGCTTGAACGAACCTGCCATGCTAGCCGAGGTGATGACGTCGCACCGATCAATGAGTTCCTCCACCACGTCATCTTTCAGAACGGGGCAAGAATAACGGGGTCATTTCTGTCATGTTCCCTCCATGGAGAAGACGATAGAACAATGGCAGAAGAAAGGGTGAAGGTCTAAAGGAAAATGCGGGAGGGAGAGGAAGAGCGTGCGACAGCAGTTCCAAATCGAGAGGGAAAGGCGAAGAGTCGGTGGACGGTTGCCAGTTTGCCATAGTTCACGAAGAGGCGCCCCGGCCTACACGTCCGTTCGGAAATACTCCCACTACTCGCCGTCGTCTCATATGTTGGAACGGGACCACATGTCAACGAAACATGGTGTGTAATTTCTCGTGCAAAATGCGATCTGGCCGCGTTGGCCCGAGGTGCCGCATTAGTTTTTTTTTGAATGTTTGCCGCATTAGTCGTCGAGCTTTATTTTTTTTAACATGCAATCTGAATGGATAGCTCCTGTGGTTATCACACGTGAGCGGATAGTGTTGGTTGATTCGCCCGAGCAACTTATTACTGTGGGAATATGGGAGTACCAGCGGATTCAAGGAACAGAGAAATGATGGTTGCTTCGTCCGAGTAACTTACTGTTGCGAAGGTGGGGCTCTGTCATTCACTACTCACTAGTCATTACTACTGCGGCGCAATGACCGGGGTGAATCTTTCCCTGAAGTTGTGTTGTGCACTCAATATTACTGCGTGGCAGGTGGAGCCGGATGAAGGATGTCCAACATGTCGGCGAAACGAAGTTGAATTGTTTCTGGCATTGCTATCAATCCTTCAGGATTTGTTTATATGTACGCATAATTTTGATGAAATTGTCTTTGTAATGCTATGAAGGTTTCAACTTTGGTTCCCTTGAGGAAAAAAAGGTTTCAACTTAGGATTCACGTGTCTTGCCTCGAGATTATCTCGTTACAACATTCCGTCAAATACAAATGAAACTACCATGGCTAATGCATCTCAATGGTTCGCAGATCAGCGCCAATATTCACATCACAACTGAAGACAAAGTTGTGAGAAGGTGTACAAATAAAGAAAAAATATATAATTGATCGATGTTGTTCGTAGGCATGGCTCCATTTCCTTGGCACAGTGTTCATTGCTTGGTAGCTAGTTTCACCCAGCTCTGTAGCCAAATAAGAGGTGTATGAAGGACACCACAATCTAATCATTTTGTGCAGCTCCACTCAAATCGAGCGGACCATCCCTGTTTGCAAAGATATCTAGTCAGTGTGATTACAATAATAGTTGAACTAGATGATGAAACATAACACACATAAATAGAAGACGATCACCTCTACGATCTCTCTTTAGGACTAACTTCTTGTTGGAGAAGATTAGGCACGGAGTTGGATGAGGAGGATAGCAAAACCAATCTCCCTTTCCGCAGTCCCACAGAAATGTAAAAACGTTGCCCGTGTGACATTTTGGCGGAACTGCACAAAACACTCTTTAGAAAAGTGATTTGTGCAGTTCACCAAAAGGTCGCAATAGCAACGAGGTGAAAATGGATAGCCCTGTTTGTAAAAGGAGGTCGAAAGGAAACAATTACTGCCCAATAACACGAGTTGAAGACACATACACCGACAAAAAAGAAGCATGTTCCATGTAAAAAGGGAAAGATAGCACATGGTGTGGTTTGAGGACGAGATTGTAAGATGGAAAGTACGCCGGCCGAGATACGATTTAAGCATACAACTAAAGAAGATCCACATGCAGCAACGTGGGAAGATGGGCAGTGGAGCAAGGCTTGAGGAAGCTGTACCTGAGGGTCGTCGGGATGTTACTAGGAGGGCGCCGGCGGCCGGGATCTGCCCATACTGCGGCAGCGAGCAAGTGGCGAAGGCCCTACCGTGCCGGAGCTTGGTCAGAGAGAACGGCGGGTACGGCAGATCGGGACGAGCTGCCTCAATGCAGTCGAACGGAGAGACGATGCACATCCTCCCTTTCTGCCGGCGGGCGGGATGCGGCCGGATCACTGACCAACGCTGAGAGAGAGAGGCCACGGCGGCCTTGTGTGAGATGGAGTGATGAGAGACAAACCCATTTTTTCATTTTCCCCACGGCAATCATTTTATATTCTAGGCGTCGTAGCCGACCCTCCTTCGAGTAAGCAACTGCTACACGCATCAAATTATCACGTGGGCTACCTTTTCGTACAGAAACGAACTCCAACATGTACCCGCACGGGTGTGGCCGGGAACGAGACGTGAGTACGTGCGTCCTGCATGCACTTCTTCTTTAGGTGCAGGTAGTACGTGGGTGGGTGTGAGAGAGATGGTTTGTGCGAAACAGAGGCAATGTGTTGATGATATCTCAATCAGAAAAATGTAACATATGCAATGTGTGTGAAACGGAGTCATGGACGTGAGATATCGATAGAATTGAAAACAGGGATGAAGTGTGTGGCTGCGTGATCGATAAAGAGTGCCATCGAATTTGTATTTGCCCACGTCAAAGATATAGGGCGGCTGGCCTACTGGAATTTGAGAGGGCAGAGGTGCCGTTCTTCTCCGTGGCATGGATACCTACCTACAACGTTCGACTATCAGTGTGTGTGTGTGTGTGTGTGTGATTGGGGGGGGGGGGGTAGATACCGGTCGACTAGTATATGTGTGGGGAAGGAGAGAGACCTAGCTATGTATTGAGGGAGATCGATCGACATCCATGGATATGTGTAGCAGAGGAATAAGGTTGGGAAAAAGAAAAAGGTAGAGCGTTGGAGGGTTGGTGGTGGAGTGGCGTCTCACAAATGGTGGGAGAGGCCTGCTAGACAAACGGAGGGTATGAGTGCTATATCAATAAGAGAGGGCGGGGATGTCATGCATCTATGCACGCGTGTGAGAGGCGGGTCGGGAGGTGTTCAAGGATGATGAGGGGAGAAGATATGGTTGTGGTAAGCATGCGTAACTACATAGGAAGATCAACCGTCGTGTGTCTGAGAAAAGGAGAGACATAACTAGCAAGGTAAGTGTATCGGTGCTTGGTGAAAACGAATTATAGTCGACCTGGCTATATGTAGGGAGATCAGTTCATATACACGCCTGCATGTGTTAGAAGCAAATAAGGTCCGGAGAGGCAGACAGGGCGAGAGGGTGTGGCTAGGAGGTGGTGCAAGAGGCCTACCATGTTGAGGGGGGAGGAGTGTGCGAGCATGTGATAAAGGAAAAGAGGGGCGGGAGTGTGCACCTGCGTGGAATCGTATTGGACATATGGGGGCATGGACGGTGAGAAGAGACGAGGGGAAGTATATATGTGTTTGTTGTAGGCACACTTGGCTAGAGAGGTATATCGACCGGTGTGTGCCAGAAAGAAGGAGCCGGGGGCCTACACACCGTTGGTGGACGACCTAAAGAGAAATAATGAACGTGCGCGATGGAGGGGACGCTAAGGGTGTGTGAGGTGGATGGTCATGTGCATGCATGATAGAAAGTTAGTGCTAGCTAGCTACAAGTAGAAGAGGGCCGTGAAGGTGTAAAAGACGAACAAAGATCATAATTCATTATAAAAAAGTGGATACAGATACTTGAAGAAGCTATCATAATGTAGAACATTGATTATAATTTGGGCTAATGTGTCACTTTTGCAACTCAGGTCTAAAAACTTGTCACAATGTAGGGGGCAGGGCACTATACTTTGTGATATAAACACGATGTACGTATGGAACATGGTTTAGATTATGAATATATAGTTAGTACATCAAATGTACTATTATTTGGAATCAACATCAAGTGTATTCAAAAAATAGAATTTGAGTTCATGTAGTACACATAGTTCATATCTATCTCTATAGTAATCACGTGGTGTGTTATTAAGGTAATACACGAATGATGGTTGAAGTTGCCAACAATCATGATTGTAGATTCTTATTGAAATAGAGAAACGAATTCAAATTTAGTTCGAATTGCAGCGGTAATATAGACATTTGGAATGCACTAAAATGTTGGTATGAGTAGGTTACATGCATTATACAGCAAGCGAAAAAATTTAATCAGACATAACATGGATTCATACTCCCTCCTTCCATCTATATAGGGCGTAATGAGATTTTTAAGACCGCCTTTGACTATTGACAAGATTAATAGTACATGACATGAACAATGTGAAAATTATATCATTGAAAGAATGTGGGGACCTCGACTCATAAGTCGTGATCACCGAATGCGCGTGTACAGTGATTCTAGAGATCAATGCTCACTGAACACACATAAGCTGAATAACAAGAGGCTTACATCCATACATACCGTATTACACAAGTAGGACCATTATGGTCAAGTCTTGAGTATAACATTGTAGCGGAAATCTTCGTCGATAACTTGGACCCATGCCATCTGCCTTAACCCTACAGGCATTCTGACTGGGAAGCGTCCTAGCTCGCATGTTTGTCATCGAAGTATTCTTCACCATATCATGTTCTTTCATGCCTGGCCAATAAAATAACCAGTGGCAAGCCAATGAGTACTTTGAATGTACTCGCAAGCAACCCATGTTTTAGTTCAAGATACAACAATGCATGATATAGGTAAATTTTTGCAGAAAGCTAGTTTTTGTTGTGCTATGACATGTTCAACAATCGGTAAATCAGGCATCATTCAATTTCAAGTAACCATAGGGTCTGGTTATAGATATCAACATAAATGAAGTGGGCATCAACCCAACTCAATCATGTCAAGTCCTTTGACTTGACCCAAGTACCTCTTTCCACTTATCCCAACACACACTGGTTTGTAAACGAGTGGACGTAGCCCAAGAGCAGTTACCCAACTGTCCTTGGCCGTGGACACGGCTATTCGAATAGTTTTACACTCTGCAGAGTTTGCACACTTTACCCGCAAGATCCAGGGAACTTCCGTGTCATCCACGACGCGTGATACCTCAAGTACCTGAGGTAAGCACCCGATCACTATCTTTCCCTAGACGACACTAACAAGGAGTCCACTCATTGTTCCGTATCCTCACGATGTACATCATACGAGACTCACTCGAGATCGTAACATCCAAGAGGGGACACAACGGTGTATCCGGTGCCCTATGAAAATAGTCATGGCTTCCCTACCTGGCATGACCCCGTCCCAAGAGAGAGCACCAACTCTCCCCCGTCACTAGTAATGCGGGCTCCAAGCTAGTATAGACCTAGGTAATCAATAATGCCCTTTCCCATACAAGGGTAGAGTGGTTGCGCATGTAATGTTGGAATAACGGTCGCAACTTAAACCAATCCGTTTTGAAAACAACACACACTTGCCTCGGTACACCACTTCATCCTCAAGTGGCTACCCAACCCATCATCTCCCCCGGGCATAAGCGGCACCCGATGGGGTTCTCGAAAAGTCTTTTGAAAATACTTTGTCTCCATCACCATGCATATTCCCGTCCCTTTTTGCGTAGCACTACTTTAGCATCCTATCTACCCCCACCGGCATAACCCTCATAAGAAGGTAGGGTCATGCACAATGCAAGTATCAACGAGGGAGTATGGTGGCAAACCATCAAAGTGGTTACCACCCCATCATGATTCTGTTGCAACAACAATATGGTGCTATATGACATGCATAAAAAGGGTTTCATAGAAATGGTCAAAGTGCTGCTTGCCTGGTTCATCAGAGTCTTGAGATCTTCTGGTCCTTCTCCAAGTACTCCGTCTACTTCGTCAACTAACGTCGAAACAATCATAATAAGCAACACAGCAAGGCAAAAAATAAAAGTGCTCTAAAAATATGGATTTGACTTTTCTAGGACTTCCCTGGTCATATGAAAAATAACCAGGGTGGTTTCATTGGAATTGGATTAGTGAATATTTCTGAACATTTCAATATGATGGAATCAAGGGGTTTATGGATTTGCAATAAGTGTACAGAAATATATTTTTGAAAAATGAGCAAAGGCACCCATTTGGCAAATCATGATTTTAGAAGCATCTGGGAGTTGGTTTCATTGGATTTGGAGTTCAAACGAATTTCCTATGAATTTGCAAAGTTGACAAATTTGAAGAAATAGCTCATTATTTTATGTTGTACAGAAAGTATTAAGTAAAATGTTCATAAACTAAGTTATGAACTTACAAATATCTAGGACTTTGAATCATGGCATTTAGATCAATTTTGAGCTCTCTGTGATTTTCTGAAGTTCATCACAAAAATGGAAAATGGGGTTTTGATAAATATTTCTGAACAGAAAGTTTCAGGAAAATTGTGCAAATAGCACCATGTTATAGATCATGATTTGTGGATCCCCTAGAAGTTTTAATCATCAATTTTGGAGTTGATTTGATTTATTTAAGTGCTTTTGAAGTCTACAGGGAAAAAGAGAAAGGAAAAGGGGGCTTTACCCTTATCATGCGCGCAGGGCGAGAGATAGGCAGCGGGACGGCCCAGCTGCTCGGCCGCGCGCGTGCTGTTGATGCAGGAGGCGCACTCGAGGGAGTACGCCTTCCCTAAGCGAAGGCGGTGGCAGGCAGAGCCTGTCTCCACTTAACGGGGCGGGGCGAGGCCCACTAGTCAGTGGCTCAGCCTTGCTGGCTGACCGACAGGCGGGGCCCGGCTGTCGGGTTCATCTCCCTCCCTCTGCTCGAACAGATCAGCGGTAGGAGAGACTTTCCGTCGCTCGCGCCGGCGACCCAGGCAACCTCCGGCGACGTTATACCCACCTGCGTGGTCAGAGCGAAGGGGCACATCCATCCATGGGTCACACGCATGCGGGAGATGCCCAGGTCAAGGAGAACGCCGACCGTGGCGGACGTGGCCGACGGTGATGGTGGGCTCGGCACCTTGGCCTCCGGGAGGAGTAACTGGAGCGCGGGGGAGCTCCGATGGGGCTGTGGGGGTGCAAAGATACCCATATATGGACAGGAGGGGGCTCGGGCATCGAGGATTTAGGCGATGGCCAGTGGCTCGGCTGCGGCCATGGGCGAGGCTGGAGGGCGCGGGAGGAGGAATGGGCTGGCCTGGGTGGTGTACGGGAGGTAGAGGGAGCAAATGGAGCAGCGAGGAGGGCCTGCAACGGCCTTAAGTAGGCGAGCCACGGCTCACCGTAGAACCGTGCGCCGGCGAGGTCGTTGCCGTTGCTGTGGGTCACGGGGGCATGCGTGGGCATGTTTGGGGTGCTCGTGGGTTCGGTCTAGAGCGAGGGAAAGAAGAGAGAGGAAGCAGGAGGGGCAGAGGCGTTGCTCATGTGAGGTCGCTTATTGGAGCTCTTGGGCGGCCTGTGCGCGTGCGAGCAAGGGCAGTAGGAGGGAGAAGGAGGAGGGGGACAGAGGCATGGCGTGCTGAGAACGTCGAGGAGCATCGGCGGGCGTGAGGGGGAGAGCCGAGGTGGCCGGAGGTGCCCGGCAGGGGGCGGCTACAGTGCGGGAGTGCACTGTAGCGAGCTCCAGAGCGCCCAAATGGCCGGCATGGCCATTTTTTATGCAATGTGTGCGCGGCCAAAGATGTCTGGTAGCTCTATGGGGAAGTAAATAAGAGCGGAGGAGCATTGGATGCCCTGGGGAGCCAGTAGGAGAGGAGTGGGGTTGAGAGAGAGAGGGAAAGGGGCTGTCCAGAGGCGTAAATGAGGTGGTTTCACCCCTCAATATTGAGCTGAGATGTAGCCATTGTTACTGGAGGTAGAGGAGGACTTGGGGGGGCTGTGGTAAAAAGTTGAGGCCATGGAGAAGAGTGGAAGAGGTCAAAGTAGTTGTTTTGGTAAAGTGGCAATGGTGTTTGTTGATGGTTTGGACAGGCAAACGAATTTCATTTGGCATGAGACTCCACAGGGTGAAATGGCACATATAATTAGGGCCTTACACCAATTTTGAGCTTATTTGGGCAAGGTTCACAATGTAACTTTTGTAAACCCTAGAAATCCACAGAAATGGACTTGCTTAGATCTAGCTATGCTAAGCTCTTCTCCTTGGTGCACCACTTGGTGTAGTGTCATAATTTGGGGTTTAGAGCATGCCAACAATGGTTGAGAGCAAAATAAGAAAGTTGATAATGTAAAGTTGTTCAAATTTGATTCTGGACAGAGAGGGTTTCGAGGCACTTTGATCAAGATATTATTTTCTCCAACTTGTTGTATTTGGTCTAGATGCATAATTAGACCATTGGAGCATGTGCACTAAGTTTTAGATCATTTGGACATGTTTGGTAATGTAAAGTTGCTCAAACTTCAAAATGGACAGAAATGGTTTTGAGGGGATTTGATGATGTTATGTTGTTCTCCAAGACATGATACTTGTCAAGATCATCAAACATGTCATATGTGACATGCTAGAATTTTCTTGGAATTTTTGCAGAATATTTCCTTTGTAAATATTTCAAAAGCTTGAAATATCCAGAAAGGGTTTTTGAGCGATTTGGCCAATATTTTGAACATGACCATGTGCTGAAACTCTTATATATGGAAAATATATGTCCACTGAGTTTCCCTAGGTTTTTCCCAAATATTTTTAAAGCATTAAAATAATTTTGATCTATTAAAGACCATTTCTAGCCTAAGAAAAATCCTTTAAATAAAATAGGAAAATAACTTTCAAAATTATATTTTTGTGTGTTTTGGTAGTCCTATAGCTAATAGGAGTCAAATATATTTTTGGAAAGATTGTTACTGCCCTTAATTAAGTACTTGCAGTGCAAATCTCAATTTAGCGGTTTTTGGAAAACTAATTTTTGAAAATACTATTTGGCCAAATTATTTTTGTAAGAAATTATTTTTATGTCATATACACATGGCATGATCATTGGGAAAGGTTTTTGGATCAAGGATGAGTATAAGAGTTGGAGAATTTATTTGATTTTTAGAGCACTTGCAAACAGCAGTCAAACATTCAATCAAAGCAAAGACAAGAAATCGGGAATGAGTACATGAGAGTCCCACCTCTCCTCCCACCGGCGCCCAAGGCTCTCCGGCGATCTCCCTCCTTAGCCAGTAAATCTGGTCTTTTCTCCACTCATCTTCTTCGGCTTTCTCTGATCTACCACCCTATACCCATCTCACATGGGTTCTCATGGTGGATCAGCTTTGGATCTGGATTTCTCCAAAGGTGTGGCTTTTGTAGAGGAGGTTTTCAGATCTTGTGGGAAAACCATTCATCCCTCGGACGACACGAGCCATTTTATTATGGTTGTGTCTTTCAGTAGACATAGATTCCGTCTTGATGAGGATTCGGTGGCTGCGGCTTTGGAATGTGCAATTGGAGGATCTGCAATTGATCTATCTGTGCAACTCATTGCGGACAAGGTATTCTCATTTATGGTATCATGCAAACGTGTTGGCATTTTTATTCTTCAATTGCGATCTTTCGCGTGTCCGCAATTCAAATGCTACTTTCATCTGTGGGGTAATGGCGGCCCTAATTAGAAACGTGAGTTTGTTATTTGGAAGAAAGAGTGTGACGCTGAATGGATTATCATTAGTCCTTCTAAGAGGCGTGCTTCTATGGGTTTAATTGCTATGCATAAGCCTCCTTCCAAATCTGCCCTACGTACGGGCTCTAGGCCTCCGAAGAAGATTTCTTTTGCCACTTTCCAACAGTATGATGCTTGCAAGGGATACTCTTTCCCTGCCTCGCCAGGTCTTGTAGATGCGGTTTCTGATGCCGGATACATGGTGCTGCCTCGTGAGAGAGAAACCGTACCTCCGCCGCCGGCGACTGAACTCCGATGGACGGTGGCAGAACCACCCATTATTTTCGGAACAGTAAACGTCCACGATATTTCCTTGGCCGGTAACCCTGGGATTAATCCATCTACTTCGGACGTGAATCTGCATGTGCATGGGATGGAACGGGCGGTCCGCGGCGGCCCCGAGCCTTCGCAGCCAGTTCAATTCCCGGCCCAGGATGTTTCTCGGTCCGGTCTGTTTTGGCCCAAGATGCATCCGAAACTCAATCTGCACCTCCACCTGTTGTTGGAAATGAGGAGTTTATTAATCCTGGGACATCGGAATCACCTATTGATTATGATGGATTTAATGATCTAGTGGATGACATGGTTTTCAAAGTTTGGAAATGTCAAAATTGTTTGTCAATGAAGCATTTATCCAGCGCGTGCACCAGCAGGGTTAGGTGCCGTAGATGCTTTCGGTTGGGGCACAGGGCAAGGGGCTGTTCCGATTCTAGCCTATCTCCCTCTTACAGGTGGGTCCCGCGGTCCAAATCCCCCGTATCTAACCGGTCAGCTGGTTTTTTGGAGCGGGACTCCTCGATTTCTCCCATAGCTAGCCCGGAGGGGTCTATGCCCAGTCCTATCAAGCCTGCCACCCCGTCCATCCACCATTGCCAGTTGAGCCACCGCCCACAACCCCTCCGCTGCCCTCCTCACCACCCCCCTCAATCACCTCGCCTCCGGCTTTGGATCACTCCTCCCCAGCTCCGGCAATGGCCAACTTCCCGCTGGACCCGATGGATTTCCTCCCGCATGGCCGACATCATTGATGGAGGGAGCTACGCTGCCTCGCACTTTCTTTGCGGCGGTGGCTCGGACCGACAAAGATGAGGAGTATCGGTTGCCATTGTCGAGCCGGCTCCTCTACGAAGAAGTCGCCATCTTGTGAATCAGTCGATGATTTTGTCGTCAATACTCGCATAGAGCTGTGTTGGATGCTTGTTTGTGGATCCAAGGGTTGGTTTGTTTATTCACGCAGTTGCTCGCCCGCCAAGCATTAGTTGATCATCCTCCTTTCGATTTGGGCAATGATAGATTTGTCAGATTTATTCCGCATGATGAGGGTATTAACTACAGAGCTGCTCAAGGTTTTCCAAGGGGATGGGTTATGCTGCTAGGAGTTCCTTTGGATTATAGGCGCTCCCAATATCTTGCAGATGTTATTAGTACGTTTGGCCACTTCCACCATTGGCATCAGGATGATCCAATGTTGGTCCGATCTTTGGCCTATGTGTCTTTTCCTGCACCATCTATGGTCCCTAGATCAGTGACATACAGAGAGTTTGCTGACTTTGGAGGGGTTCGGATTTCTTGGACTGCTCTAGTTTATATTCTATCTGCCGACTTTGCTGATATCCTACCTGCTGATGAGGATCCAATGCCCTTCAATGGCAATCCCCACGCTCTCCCTGGCAACATGCAGTTTAACAATCATAATTGGGTCTTACCTGAGTTCCCGGAGCTGGGTTGGAATGATGTGCCTGCACCCAATGAACAGCCACAGAATGACCCTCCACAAGTTCAGGATGTGGGGCAGCAAGATAATGTTGAGGAAGTTCAGTCTCAAGAATCAATTGTGCTTCAAATGTCCGCGGATTCAGTTAACAATGGCAACGGTGTTGCTGGTGTTGCTATTCTCCAGAATCCAATGGGACCGCAGCAGCCTCCTTTAATGATCGGACAAGTTCTAACTATTTTTGGCCTGTTCTGCCCCCTGTCATACAATGGAAGCGCTCGTTTGAGAAGTTATTGCCGCTTTTTGGGATCTCTGATATCCCAAAGGTTGTCTTTCGGTCTGATCTCGGTGCTCATTTGAACAAACAGTCCTGGGAGACTCTTTTTACCACTCCAGCTCCAAATTTGCAGCCACGCACTTTTTGTTCTGTGACTCAGTTTAAGGAATCGACACCTGTTAAAAGGCCTATAGCTCGAGCTCTCTGTTTTGACGATATTGATGAGCCTGTTGCTGAAACTTTTGAGTTCACGGCTGTTCCTAAAGTTACTCTGAAGCGTGGAAGAAAGCCCAAGGCCTCTAAAGTCATGGTGGAATCTGAGGTCAGGCGCAGTGCTCGCCTCAGTGCGATGCGTGATGGCTATCGTCAGGTAACTACTGGGACACCTCCTAGGAAGCCACACACGGTGAAGAAGCGCAAAACTGGACCTTCCAAGCCTGATGACGATTCTGCAGTGGCTCCCCTGATGACCATAGTTGATCTTCAGCGAATTGGTGCCCATCTTCGCATTGCACCGGAGAAAATCACAGCGGATAAGCTTGCAGCTAATCCTGCCCGCTCCAACAACAGTGCAAGTTCTGATGAGTAGCTTCGTCATCTAGGGTTTAGGTCCATGGCGTACCATAATCGCCATTTATCTTTTCTTATCTGTTTGGAACTTTGCAGTTTGCATCTGTCTACTGGGTTGTAGGCCATTGTGTGGCTTACTTTTAATGTGTCCTCTTTTGGTATGTAATGAATCAAACTTCGTTTAGAGATTGGAAAGTACTCTGTTGGAATGTTAGGGGTCTAAATTCTGAAGCGCGTCAGCTTGCGGTTAGGCAAAAGATCAATGAAAGTGGGTGTTCTGTTGTTTGCCTCCAAGAAACCAAATGCATGCATATTGATCAACGCTTCGTTAGAAAATTCTATCCACGGCGTTTTGATAACTTCGTTTATGTACCTTCGGTTGGGGCATCCGCTGGTATGGTGGTCATATGGAATTCATCTCTCTTCATAGGCATCTTAATTGAGGCTAAACCATATGGTATTATTGTGAAGTTTCAATCTAAACATACATCTGAGTCTAGGTTTCTCGTTTCAATTTATGGTCCGTGTCAAGGACCGGCGCGTGATGATTTTGTGCAGTGGTTATATAACCTGGATATTCAGTTTGAGGACAATTGGTTGCTTTTAGGCGACTTCAACTTTATGCGTTCGCTTGAGAATCGTAATCAGCCAGGTGGTGATGTGAATGATATCTTCCTGTTTAATGAAATAATTGGTCATTTGGGTCTTGTTGAACTGCCAATCAAGGGTCGTCAGTACACATGGTCTAGTATGCAAACCACACCCCTGCTCGAACAAATTGATTGGTTTTTTACATCTATGGCTTGGACACATGATCACCCAAACACAATGGTTTTACCGCTTGCGCGCACTGCCTCTGATCACGTCCCGTGCGTGGTTTCAATTGCCCCTTGTATCCCCAAGGCAAATGTTTTTCGCTTTAAAAATTATTGGGTTGATTTGCCAGGTTTTATGGACTATGTATCTGAGGTTTGGTATAAACCTGTGGATAAATCTTCAACTGCCTTAATCATTTCTGCTAAATTTAAAGCTCTTCGTTATGCCCTTAAGAAATGGCATCTTAACCTTTCCACAGTCAAGGCTCTCATTACTGATTGCAACAAAGTAATTGTTTTTTTGGACAATATTGAGGAATTTAGGCCCTTGAGTTGGCCGGAGTTCAATTTTCGGAAGATTGTCAAATTGCATCTCGAAGATATCCTGCACTGGCAGTTCATCTATTGGAAGCAACGTTGCACGATCAGAAATACCAAAGTTGGCGAGGAGAATTCAAAATTCTTCCATGCAATGGCAACTGAAAGGTATAGGAGAAACATTATTTCTTCGATCAAATCTGTGGATGGGGATGTGGTTACTGATCATCAACAGTTAGCTGGGATGTTTTGGTCTGATTTCAATCGTAGAATCGGACAGGCAAAAGGTATACAAATGGGTTTTGATCTGGACACATTAATTGCTCGTATTGATGGGCTGGAGAACTTATCATTGCCGTTCACAGATTCTGAGGTGGATACGGTGATTAAGAACATACCTTCTGATCGGGCTCCGGGCCCCGATGGGTTTACGGGCCTTTTTCTCAAGAAATGTTGGAATATTTTGAAGCCAGATTTTATGAAACTGGTCAGAGAGTTTTATGAGGGAAAGTGCAACCTGGAGTGTCTGAATACATCTTTCATTACCCTCATTCCAAAGAAGTTGAGCCCGGAATATATTTGTGATTTTAGACCCATATCATTGACAAACACTTGTCTCAAGTTTTTAACTAAACTTTTGTCAAATCGACTACAGAGTGTGATTCTAAAATGTATTCATCGCAATCAATATGGGTTTCTTCGTTGTAGATCCATTCAAGATTGTCTTGCATGGTGTTTTGAATATATACATGAGTGCAAGGCATCCAAAAGATCTATAATCCTTCTGAAGTTGGATTTCACGAAGGCGTTTGATACAATCGAGCACGATCTGATTCTCAGGATCTTGAAATGTAAGGGTTTTGATGATCGGTGGACAGGTTGGATCGATAGCATCTTGTCATCTGGTTCCTCTTCGGTCCTCTTAAATGGTGTGCGTGGTAATCACTTTGTCTGCCGTTCGGGTGTGTGACAAGGAGACCCATTATCCCCTTTGTTATTTGTCATTGCGGTGGATTTATTGCACTCCGTGGTTAATGAGATGTGTGCAAGGAACATTCTCACACTGCCCATACCAACCTCTTCGCGGGATTATCCGATTGTTCAATACGCTGATGACACATTAATTGTCCTTCCTGCGGTGGATGACCAGCTCATTGCTTTCAAGGAGATGCTTGAGACATTTGCTAAGTCAACAGGTTTGCAGGTTAATTTTAGTAAATCATCATTGATTCCAATGAATATGTCTGATGAGGAGGGTCAACGTGTGGCGGCTCTGCTTGGATGTGATGTGGGCTCCATGCCATTTACTTATCTGGGATTGCCAATGGGAACTACTCGGCCCACAATTTATGATTTGCTCCCCTTAGTGGACGCATAGAGAGAGGTATGCGCCTCATCACGTCTGTTGAATCGGGGTGGCATTGCAGCTCTTGAAATCGGTTTTATGCTCCATGCCAATATACTTCTTGTGCACCATTTCATTACCCCAAGGAATTTTGAAGCAGATAGAACGTATCATGCAGCAATGTTTGTGGCGAGGCAACTCTGACACACCAAGACAATCATTGGCAGCTTGGGAGTTAGTATGTCGGCCAAAAACCAGGTAGGACTTGGAGTTCTAGACCTTGGCAAACAAAATGATGCCTTGTTGATCAAGCATCTCTTCAAGTTTTATAACAAGTTGGATGTGCCTTGGGTTTCACTTATCTGGGACTCATATTATGCTGCTGCTCCGCCCCAAGTAACTCAAAGTTGTGGTTCTTTTTGGTGGCGTGATGTGATGAAGCTCTATGACAAATATTGTAAGTTGGCCGTCCCTCATGTGCGCTCCGGGGACTCGGTAGTTTTCTTGCTCGATAAGTGGCAACTTAACAGCGAGGTGGTTATCATGCAACAATGTTTCCCGAGGCTACATTCTTTTGTCATTTATGACACGCTTACCATTAAGAATGTGATGGAGCTGCTCGACCGACCGACAATTTTCATCGCCTTTATCGGTTGAAGCTTTTGAGGAATTCAATCAACTCGTGCTATAATGCCTCGATAAATTTGCATGAGGGAGTTAGTGATGTGCGAAATGGCCTTCAAAACTGGGGATTATCAATCCGGGATCTACTATTTGTCTTGTTTTTCAAGTCGTGGTGACCCGCTTTTAGGTGGATCTCGAAATGTGCTTGCACTCTCAAGCTCAAGGTGTTTGGCTGGCTTCTTTTGATGGACCGGCTGAACACTAGGGATATGATCGTAGACGAAATTGGATTATCGAGGATGATACTTGTGCCATTTGCTTCTCGGGTTTGCATGAAGATAGAGCTCATCTCTTCTTTGCATGCAACTTTAATAGCGATGTCGGAATTACGGGCATTTCATGGAATGTTCAACCTAACCAGACTACTTTCGAAATGGCTTGTGTGGCCAGGGAGGAATTTGGTCAGCCTTTTTTCACTTAGGTAGTCTTTACGGCTACTTGGAATATTTGGACCCAAAGGAATGGAAGGATCTTCAGAAATGAGTTGCCCACTTTCAGAGCTTGGAGGAGGAATTTTATTCATGATATTTCTCTACTAGCTCATAGAATCAAGTGTAAATATAGAGATAGACTAACTGCTTGGATAGCTTCTTTACACTAATCACTCCCTGTAAGTAGTTTCTCCTTTTGTTTCTCTTTGTAATTTGTACTGAACCCATATTGTTTTAATAAAGGACTGTGAGGCTGTTGCCTTGCAGTACATAGTCAAAAAAAAGCAAAGACAAAACACTCAAAAGTTTATGTCAAACCACATTTTAGGATGATATATTGACTTCAGTGTTGCGGCATGAAAATCAGGGTGTGACAGACCTACCCCCCTTACAAGAATCTCATCCTCGAGATTCCCAGACTAGGCACGGAAAGGGATACAGAAACTTGGATCTGGGGTAGTCTTCAAGTCCTCAGGTTGCTTCTGCTTCAGTGTGGTGCTCCATTGAACTTGAAGTACCTGATGATGCGGCTTCGTATATGACGTTCTTCTTGATCCGGGTTGCTAATGGGTCTCTCGCGTTAGGTCGGGTTGGGCTGGGGGTCGATGGCTCGATGATCGATGTCCTTGTTAGTGATCGGCTAGCTAGAAAGTCAAAAACACTTCCAGAGTTGTGTCGTGTGGAAACATTACACACAGTGGGTAACTCAGGTGGTGACTCTAGCTGGTAGTCTTCTCTTCGTCTCGTAGTGATCTCAGAGGGGGTTGTTAAATCTTGGTGTGAGCTTCCCTTTCACATGGAAATGCTTGGTTCCTTTGAGAGAAGTGGCTTGCAGATACACCTAGTCTTCAACGCGGATGTTTACTTCTTGACGATGGTGGTTGGTGTAGTTCTTCCTTTTGGACATGGCGGTTTTAAAATGTCTTCTAACCAGATGAACGACTCTTCTTCCATCTTCGGGTAGGCAAGTAGGTCACCAATTAAAGATGACAACCAACTTGTCCAAGTACTTCATGAAGACTTGTTCATGGGGTACATAAAGTAGGCTGGGGTATTGGTGGTGGTCTCGGTTGAGTATGGGTTAAGGTGTTCTCGACCTAGAGCCAAAGCATGTGGTCACGATCTAACCATGTTGTGGCTTGGTAAGGCTTAAAGGTTTCAAGGATTCTAGTGTGCGAGTGAACGTTCATTATCTTATCCTTGGGCATGATTTCTGAGAGGCCAATTGTTCTATCTAGTCCTTTAAACAAATAACCTTATACCACCGAAGCATCAACTCTTGTAGGTCAGCTCCAATCATCACTCATGTTATTATTATTCCCAGGACTTCCGAGAGGAGGTTTAACAGGATCATACATGTCTACGATTCCCCAAACTCGTATGTATGTCTACCCCTAAAAATCCATGAGTAGAGCATACAAGCTACTAAGCTTCAATTAAACAAGACAATCCAAGTGCTCAGCCCATTCTTCCAAGGTCCAAGCTAGTGCATCTTTATCCTAAGGAAACACGTCGTATGCCACCCCAAGATCTTGTTGCCTTCCCATGAATCAACTCCAACAGCCCATTAACTCCCATCAATCACTACATAATCCATTAATTCTACAAATCCAATGTTTATGGTGTTCCACATGATCTCCTAATGTCCTATAATCCCCAGATACTTGAAAGGGCTATCTTTGGTATAGTCAGTCCACCGATTCCCATTATCGGGGTCGGTTAAACTCCAAGGTCAGGATCAACTCCGACAATTAACCCAATCTCCTAGTTTATCGTCCACCGAGAAACATGGTCTCATGATCAAGATCTTCAGTCTAAATCCAATTTACTACGAACCATCTAGACTTACTCAGCACCTTTACTCCACTAGGATCACCTATTAATCCAAATCTCATGTCTTACGAGAATTCATACACGTTTCCCCCAAGTCATTTTCGTAACAACTATCTCCTATCAATATCCCTAGCTAAGTCAAATCCTTATACTTCTAAGGATTTTAGCTTGCGATCATAATTGTCCTACTAAATCCAATTTACTCAGGGGCAAAGAGAGTCATGCTACTCTATTGACTGATCCCACCAAGTTCTTCTTCCAATATGAAAGCCTTGCAATCCACCCAAGAGTCTCAGATAATTCCTCAAGGTCACTGATATAAACTCATCAAGTCATTTGTCCTCTGTTCCTACATCCTCAATTTGGTCTTCCCTATGGCGTCGTCAGTTCTCGTGCTATATTAGGATCGTAATGTGCTAGTTTACTATGTCCACTAGTTCCATATTGAACCCAATGATAAGCAAGGTTACGGGGGCTTAATTGGTTCTCTCAATTTGCAGGTTAAGCTCGTGGTTAAGGATTCGAGTGAGGTCTCGAGGGGTCTAGGGCTGGGTTTCTGATCCTTGAGCGGTGAACATAATGCTACGAGGTTGCACTGGGTCAGGGAGGCTGTAGCAAAAGGTCTTCAGTGCTAGTTGGTCGCCGAAGTAGACTCCTTGGTGCATCTTGTCTTGCTGGTCTCCAGTTGAGGAGAGAGATGAGAGGGAGAAGTAGCATAGAGGACGGGGATGCCTAAAGGGGGTTTTATAGTGCAAGTTCAAACAAACAAGTGCCGAAAGGGCCAAACAAAAGAAACAAGGTAAGGAAGGTGATATAGTCGCGTACTTGTTGCCTAGGGCAAAATTTGCGACCTAACACAAACAAATAAAAACAAGCAACATACAATCATGGTGATGTTCGAACCATCATAAGGACTCGACTGCGCATAGGGGGTACACGACTCATCCTACCATAGGGGTTCTCGGATTCAGTAGTCGTGCTTTGCTCCATGCCTCGTGCAGTCTTCTATGTTTTCCTCAGGTGTCGCTATGTCTCCTATAGTTGTTCGATGAAACGATCCAGGTTGAGCCTGAAGAGTCTTCAACAACTTCTTGCCTGTTGAAGTGATGGGGTGAAGGTGGCTCCTCGTAAATGGCATTGACTTGGTCTTTTCTTGTCTTCTAAGGCGTTGACGGTACCAGGTAGGCAATCCCTTATGCGATGACAATAACAAGGCATAGTAGAGGTCCAACATGTCGGTTATGTTGGTGACAACATCGACACTAGGAGCGGGGACTAAAGAGAACCGTTTTCCTGCTCACTATAGTGAGGCGGACCAAATGGCGAGGTTCCCATCCACCGGTGGTTGCCGATACAACAACAGTAAGTACATGGTTGCTCTATTAGCGATGTATATCATGATCTTGCATATCCTATGCCCTGATCATCGTAGGCTAGGGTTGCTTCATCTTGGGGCAGTGTCAAGGGTGTCACCATCTCCTGGGTCTTCATGTCCTCATTCCTCGAGGATGTATCTTCTGTTTGTATCGTCTTGTTGTGGTGTCACCAATCTTGTGTTCGGGAGATGTGGGTGAATGTCTGGCAATGGATCTTCCTTCTAGATTATCCTCCAGGATTACAAGGGATCCAGTGGTTAGGGGCATAAGGGTTCTAGCGACCAAAGGTTTTGAAGGGGAAGAGATTAATAAGGAAAGTATACCTTAGTTTTCAAAAAACTGAGAAGGGAAGAGAAGTATAGATAGTTTTGAAAACTAGTAGTAGTTTTGGAAATATTCTACCCTAACTAACGACCATGCTAACTAAGGCTTCCTACAGTCAGGATGGCTCTTATACCAGCTCTGTGGGGACCCCGACTCATAAGTCGTGATCACGAATGCTGCGTGTCTGATGATCCCGAGATCAATGCTCACTGAACACACAGAAGCTAAATAACAAGAGGCTTACATCCATACATACCGTATTACACAAGTAGGACCATTATGGTCAAGTCTTTAGTATAAAATTGCAGCGGAAATCTTCGTCGATAACTTGGACCCATGCCATGTGCCTTAACCCTACAGGCATTCTGACTGGGAAGCGTCCTAGTTCGCATGTTCGTCATCGAAGTATTCTTCATCATATCCTGTCCTTTCATGCCTGGCCAATAAAATAACTAGTGGCAAGCCAATGAGTACTTTGAATGTACTCGCAAGCAACGCATGTTTTGGTTCAAGATACAACAATGCATGACATAGGTAAATTTTTGCAGAAAGCTAGTTTTTGTTGTGCTGTGACATGTTCAACAATCGATAAGTCATGCATCATACAATTTCAAGTAACCATAGGGTCTTCTTACAGATATCAACATAAATGAAGTGGGCATCAACCCAACTCAATCATGTCAAGTCCATTGAATTGACCCAAGTAGTTCTTCCCACTCATCCCAACACACACACTGGTTTGTGAACGAGTGGACATAGCCCAAGAGCGGTTATCCAACTGTCCTTGACCGTGGACACGGCTATTCGAATAGTTTTACACTCTGAAGAGGTTGCACACTTTACCCACAAGATCCGGGGAACTTCCATGTCATCCACGACCCGTGATACCTCAAGTACCCGGGGTAAGCACCCGATCACTATCTTTCCCTAGACGACACTAACAAGGAGTCCACTCATTGTTCCGTATCCTCACGATGTACATCATACGAGACTCACTCGAGATCGTAAGATCCGAGAGGGACACAACGGTGTATCCGGTGCCCTGTGAAAACAGTCATGGCTGCCCTACCTGGCACGACCCAGTCCCGAGAGAGAGCACCAACTCTCCCCGTCACTAGTAATGCGGGCTCCAAGCTAGTATCGACCTAGGTAATCAATAATACCCTTTCCCATACAAGGGTAGAGTGGTTGCGCGTGTAAGGTTGGAATAACGGTCGCAACTTAAACCAATCCGTTTTGAAAACAACACACACTTGCCTCGGTACACCACTTCGTCATCAAGTGGCTACCCAACCCATCATCTCCCCCGGGCATAAGTGGCACCCGATGGGGTTCTCGAAAAGTCTTTTGAAAATACTTTGTCTCCATCACCATGCATATTCCCGTCCCTTTTTGCGTAGCACTACTTTAGCATCCTATCTACCCCCACAGGCATAACCCTCATAAGAAGGTAGGGTCATGCACAATGCAAGTATCAATGAGGAAGTATGGTGGCAAACCATCAAAGTGGTTACCACCCCATCATGATTCTGTTGCAACAACAATATGGTGCTATATGACATGCATAAAAAGGGTTTCATAGAAATGGTCAAAGGGCTGTGTCGCGGCGGAACGGGCGGCACCTATGGGGCCGGGGAGGCCCCTTCGTGAGTTCGGTACGAGGGCGGAGGATGCACGGACAGCAGATCGAGGCGATCTTGCTGGGAGATTTTACCCAGCTTGGACGCGATGGGCGCCAGAAACCCTCTGCTGCTTTGTGTTGTATTGGGCTCGGGAGCTTGAAGAGCCACAGTAGCGGCTGCACCGAGCGTGAGAGTCGCCCAGGATTCGAACCCCAAGGCGCGAGAGTTGCCCCGGATCCGAACCTCCTCCACGTTGTGCATGGGCCTCCTTTTATAGGGCAAAGGGGTCACCGCGGTGTCAGCGTGGGAGGAAGGGGTAAAAATGTAAAAGAGGTGGTAGTTGGAGCAGTCGAGGAGCAGTGCAGCTACGATTAGCTTGAGCAGTGGCTTCTACCTACTTTTGTGAGAGGGGACAAAGGCATTTAATGCCCGTCACCGTCGACTCCAAAAGCTCCCGCTCTTGCGTCTCCGTTTGCCACGGCGATGGATCCACCACCGTGGAGTGCCACCGCACCCCCCATGCTGCCAGCCATCCGCCACGCGTCTCTGGAGAGGGCTGAAGGCGACGCGTGGGCAGATGAGCTGGAGTGCGGGCACACAGCGTAGCTCTCCCGGCAAGTACCTTGCCGGGGTCTTGATCTTGCCGGGCCCGGGAGCTTGTCGGGCTCTGTAACTTGCCGCTCCCCGGGCCCTCGCCGGGCGTATAAGCGCGGCGTGTCTTACGTGATGTGATCTTCTAATCTCCCGGCGAGCTCCTCTCGCCAGGGCCTCGCGTGGGTGATGTAGTCTTGAGCCTGGAACGGCCTTCCCGGCAAGCTCCTCTTGCCGGGGTCTCGATCTTCTGTCTTGTATACTTTGTTCTTGAATGGCTTGATATAGAGCAGGGATGGTCTCCGGCAAGCACATGGTAGATCTAGCCGCGGGGAGCTGCGACTGCCCGTGCACAAGTTGGGGTACTGAGGTACCCCCTACCTTAGTACACCGACAGGAGCCCCCGGGCCTGGGCCACACACGATGCCGAGCGCTGTTGGGCCAGGCCCAAGACACAGTGCACGGGCACACGAGGCCCACGGCGTGCCGAGTCCACTTCTACATCCGCCGCTTCCCCCGTAACGGCACGCGTCGATTGCGGCGTCGTGGGAGACGTGGGCGGCGCATGCAGTCTTTAAGGCATCCACCCCGTGATCGTGGTGCAGGGCGATGTCGCTTCACCTGTCGCTCCGGCTCCGCTTTTTCGCCACGCGGCCCTCATGCACGGGGGTCGTGGGCGGCGAAGGTGGGAGACCGAGCCGTCACGGGCGGAGAAGGCGAGCCGGCCCCGCTCCTCTGGCCTCCTCGCTTCCTGATTGGCCGAGCGGGGCGGTTGAGCCCCCACCTCGCCCCTTTAAAAAGGGGCGGACGGGGAGCACAATGGCCACACTCATCCTCTTCTCCCTTCGTCTTCGTCTTCTGTTCTTCTTTCCACCATGGAAGGGGGAAATCCCAGCTCTTCGACGGTGGCGGCGAGGGTCGCCTCTAGGCAGCGCACCTCTCCCTATCCCGCTCCCGTGGCAGCGGAGCCGGCCACGAGAGGGAGAGGGAGGGGGCGTGGCCGCGGACGAGGCCGAGGGCGTGGCCGAGGCGGCCGGGGGAGAGGCGGTCGAGGCGATCGCCTCCCGTCTCCCCGGCGTCTCCTGCCCACGATCACGGTCCACACGGAGATGACCCTGGGAGTTCTTCATCAAGCTGCGTCGAGCACCTCGTCGGCGCCTCCGGCTGCCCGGCCCGCATGACGCAATGGGACCGGATCCACCGGCGTGATGGAGTTGCGCATGAGGGGCTGCGGGATCAGCGGCACTTTCGAGTGAGTGTCGTGTCCCCAGCCCCCGCGTGATGTTCTTCGACCGAGGGTGGAAGGCGTTCGCCGGATCCATAGCTTGGCGCGGGTTCACCCTCCATTTCAAGTTAATGGATGGTGACCTTCTGCCGTCAAGGTCTTGGTGACTACGGGACCGGGTGAGATCTTTGTGTGGACAGCTCCTCGGATAGCGAAGGCTCCTCCCGGCGAGTGGCGAGGAGGAGGCGGCAGCGGCGGCGAGGGGATGGCGGGCCCGACTAGGCGTCGGACACCGCTGCCTCGCGCCACCGGCGACCTCATCTTCTGGGTCGCCCGGCCTCCTGAACTCCCGGGGCCGTCTCCTTGGTTTGGCGTGAAAGCAGCAGAAGAGGAAGAGGGAGTGGCGGCAAGGCCGTTCGCCCGAATCTGAGGGCGAGGAGCCCTTGACAGCGTACTGACGTCCCACTACCCCGTCTTCAAGCTCTGCCTCCGACGCCTCCGTCTCCGCCAAGCTCCTGGCCGGCCCTCGGGGTGTTCTCTTGGTGTCTTCTGGCGCCCGTGGCTCTCCGGGGATGCGTTCCCCATGCCCGTCACCTTGCGCAGCTCCTGGGGCACGGCGGCGCTACCGCCACGCTCTCCTAGGCGCTCCTTTCGCCCTCCCCGGCAGGCTCCTCTTGCCGGGGCCTCCTTCCCCGGCAAGCTTCTCTTGCCGGGAGCTCCTTGACCTGCCTCCTGAACTCCTGAACAGAGAAACAGGAGAGGGATCACGGGCACCTTATCTTTCAATTTGTAAGCCCTCGGGCCTTAGCTGTATTTAAAAACTTGTAATCCTCTCTATCATGTTTTTCATCCTCTATGGACTTGTATTAAACTAGGATGTTTTTAATGAAAAGAGGGAAAGCTTGCGGGCGAGTTTTGACTTTGCGCCTTGTATGCTCCTATCCCTCGCTCTCGGGGAGTTTGCGGGCGAACACGCTTGCCGAGTCTTGGGACAGCCATTGGCGGTGTTGCTTCCGCAAACAACCTTGCCGGGCGATTCTGACAACAACTTGCTGAGCAGGCTCGAAAGCAAGGTAAGGTGCAGCAACACACTTGTGTTTGTTGAGCGGACTCGGAAACAAAACAAATGCACGCAAGCGGCGACTCGGCTCCTCCGCGTATGGGTTTTACAAGTCACGCTCGTTCAAAGACGCAGCCCCGCCTTCCCCGGTCCATAAGAGGATGCATGACGAGGGATGAAAAACTTATCTGATATCGCAGCCCCCAGCAACTCTGGCTTGCCGGAGACGAATCTTGGTACTCGCAACCCCCAGCGACGCTAGCTCGCCGGAGACGAACCTTGGCGCTCGCAGCCGCCAGTTATGCTGGCTTGGCCAGAACCCAAGTGCTGGTGCGCTCTTCTGGTTTCTCCTTGTTGCTGTAATTTCAGCCATGAAAACAGCTGAGATAGATCTACAACAGCTTCATCATGTACATGTATATGTATATAAATCTTGATTGTGCAATGCGATGCCGCGCCTTGCCCTTCGTATGTTTGTACTCTACGCTCTCGGGGAGCTTGCCGGGGCGAACACGCTTGCCGGGTGCGGGACAGCCCGCTGGCTGGTGTTGCTTCCGGCAAGCAACCTTGCCGGGCCAGTTGCGACGCTTAACTTGCTGAGCAGGCTCGAAAGCAAGGTAAGGGTGCAGCAGCACACTTGTGTTTGTTGAGCGGACTCGGAAACAAAACAAGCACGCAACTGGGCCTCGACTTGGCTCCTCTCGCGCTCAAGTCTCTCATACGAAGGACATCTCACGACAGGGCCTGCCACGTTACACCCTCTACTTTATACCCTTTGCGTGCTTTCACCCTACGCTTCTAGGGAACTTGCCGGCGCTCAACACACTTGCTGAGTGCGGAACATCAGCAGCCCGCTGGCTGGTGTTGCTTCCGACAAGCAACCTTGCAGCGTCTAGTCGCGGCAAGACTTAACTTGCTGAGCAGACTCGAAAGCGAAACAAGGCGCGAAGCTGGTCGCGGCTCACTTTTAACTTTCGTTGAGTGTGCTCGAAGCAAAGTAAGGGTGCGGCTATGCAGGTAGGCTCCTCCGCGCACAGGTTTTGCATACAAAGGACGAGCATACGAGGACATAACATGAAAAAGCGTGGAACTAGGAGTGCTCTGCACAAAAGCTCGAGCAACTTAGCTTTTCTTTTTCTTGTTTCCTCACACTCGCCGGTGGGGCTCGATGGCGCGTCCTCGACGGCAGCGCGGCACTCCGGAGAGATCGTTTGCGGAGCGACCACGAGCTGCCCGCGGGCTTAAAGCGCCCGAGGAGGCGATGCTTGTCGGAGTGGCGCGAGCTGTCCTAGCCGGACTTGGAGCTCGATGGCGGGTCCTCGACGACAGCGTAGCGCTCAAGGAGATATGCTTGCCGTTTTGGAGGGTAGCGGGGGCAAGCGGCGCGAGGAACAGGATATGCTCGGACTCCTAGTAGCGATAGGAGGAGCAGGGCCCTGCCCCGGCGCTTTCGCTTTGCTCATGCATGGACAGCGGTCCGGAGCATCCCGCGAGCCTCCAGCGCGTTCTTGCCCCAGCATGCGAGTACCACCTCCCGTGGCACGGCGCTGCTGGGTCGTCGTGCGCTGGGATGGACGTGGATCCATGGAGACCGAGGCGCGGTCATCCGCCCTGTCCACAGATCGAGTGGCGTCGCGAAGTGCCCTCGCGGCGACCACCCTTTCGGCAACATCTCCTTCGCCACCGCTGGCTCCGGTGGCGGCGGGTGAATGCGACGAGTCTGCAACCCTTGAGGCCCTCGTCTTGGGGCCATGGCGCGATTGTCGATGAAATTCTTGTAAACTGGAGAGGTTGATGAAAAACGCGCGCCGCTGACGCCGGATCAGGTCCGCACAACCTCGGCGCCCCTACTGGCGCGCCAAAGATGTCATGGCGGGCGGGCGACACCTATGGGGCCGGGAGGCCCTTCGTGAGTTGATGCGAGGCGGAGGATGCGGAGAGCAGATCGAGGCGATGCGGGGAGATTTTACCCAGCCAGCCGCGATGGGCGCGTAAACCCTCTGCTGCTTTGTGTTGTATTGGGCTCGGGGCTTGAAGAGCCTGATGGCGGCTGCACCGCAGCGTGAGAGTCGCCCGAGTTGAACCCCAAAGCGCGAGAGTTGCCCGGATCGAACCTCCTCCACGTTGTGCATGGGCCTCCTTTTATAGGGCAAAGGGTCACCGGCAGTGTCAGCGAGGAGGAAGGGGTAAAATGTAAAAGAGGTGGTAGTTGGAGCAGTGCGGGGAGCAGTGCAGCTACGATTAGCTTGAGCAATGGCTTCTACCTACTTTTGATAGAGGGGACAAAGGCATTTAATGCCGTCACCGTCGACTCCAAAAGCTCCCGCTCTTGCGTCTCCGTTTGCCACGGGCGATGGATCCACCACCGTGGAGTGCCACCGCACCCCCATGCTGCCGACCATCCGCCACGCGTCTCTGGGAGAGGGTGAAGGCGACGGCGTGGGCGAGATGAGCTGGAGTGCGGGCACCTGGCGTAGCTCTCCGGCAAGTACCTTGCGGGTCTTGATCTTGTCGGGCCCGGGAGCTTGTCGGGCTCTGTAACTTGCCGCTCCCCGGGCCCTCGCCGGGACGCGTATAGCGCCGAGGCGTGTCTTCTGTGATGTGATCTTCTAATCTCCCCGGCGAGCTCCTCTCGCCAGGGCCTCGCGTGGGTGATGTAGTCTTGAGCCTGGAACGGCCTTCCCGGCAAGCTCCTCTTGCCGGGGTCTCGATCTTCTGTCTTGTATACTTTGTTCTTGAATGGCTTGATATAGAGCAGGGATGGTCTCCGGCAAGCACATGGTAGATCCAGCCGCGGGGAGCTGCGACTGCCCGTGCACAAGTTGGGGTACTGAGGTACCCCCTACCTTAGTACACCGACAGGCTGCTTGCCTGGTTCATCAGAGTCTTGAGATCTTCTGGTCCTTCTCCAAGTACTCCGTCTACTTCGTCAACTAATGTCAAAACAATCATAATAAGCAACACAGCAAGGCAGAAAATAAAAGTGCTCTAAAAATATGGATTTGACTTTTCTAGGACTTCCCTGGTCATATGAAAAATAACCAGGGTGGTTTCATTGGAATTGGATTAGTGAATATTTCTGAACAGTTCAATATGATGGAATCAAGGGGTTTATGGATTTGCAAGAAGTGTATAGAAATATATTTTTGAAAAATGAGCAAAGGCACCCATTTAGCAAATCATGATTTTAGAAGGATCTGGGAGTTGGTTTCACTGGATTTGGAGTTCAAACGAATTTCCTATGAATTTGCAAAGTTGACAAATATGAAGAAATAGCTCATTATTTTATGTGGTACAGAAAGTATTATGTAAAATGTTCATAAACTAAGTTATGAACTTATAAATATCTAGGACTTTGAATCATGGCATTTAGATCAATTTTGAGCTCTCTGTGATTTTCTGAAGTTCATCATAGAAATGGAAAATGGGGTTTTGATAAATATTTCTGAAGAGAAAGTTTCTGGAAAAATTGTGCAAATAGCACCATGTGATAGATCATGATTTGTGGATCCCCTAGAAATTTTAATCATCAAATTTGTAGTTGAGTTGTTTTATTTAAGTGCTTTTGAAGTCTACAGGGAAAAAGAAAAAGGAAAAGGGGGCTTTACCCTTCTCATGCGCGCGGGGCGAGAGATAGGCAGCGGGCCGGCCCAGCTGCTCGGCCGCGCGCAGGCAGTTGACGCAGGAGGCGGAGTCGAGGGAGTACGCCTTCCCTGAGCGAAGGCGGTGGCAGGAAGAGCCCGTCTCCACTTAACGGGGCGGGGCGAGGCCCACTAGTCAGTGGCTCAGCCTTGCTGGCTGACCGATAGGCGGGGCCCGGCTGTCGGGTTCGTCTCCCTCCCTCTGCTCGAACAGATCAGCGGCAGGAGAGACTTGCCGTCGCTTGCGCCAGCGACCCAAGCAACCACCAGCGACGTTCCACCCACCTGCGTGGTCAGAGCGAATGGGCGCATCCATCCATGGGTCACACGCATGCCGGAGAGGACCAGGTCAAGGAGAACGCCGACCGTGGCAGACGTGGCCGACGGTGATGGTGGGCTCGGCACCTTGGCGTCCAGGAGGAGTAACTGGAGCGCGGGGGAGCTCCGATGGGGCTGTGGGGGTGCAAAGATACCCATATATGGACAGCATGGGGTTCGGGCATTGAGGATTTAGGCGATGGCCAGCGGCTCGGCTGCGGCCATGGGCGAGGCTGGAGGGCGCGGGAGGAGGAATGGGCTGGCCAGGGTGGTGTACGGGAGATAGAGGGAGCAAATGGAGCAGCGAGGAGGGCCTGCAACGGCCTTAAGTTGGCAAGCCATGGCTCCTTTGAGACCCGTCTTGGCCCGAGTCGTTCCCATTCTTTGTGGGTCCGAGACGCAGCGTGGGCATGTCTAGGGTGCTCGTGGGTTCGGTCCAGACCGAGGGAAAGAAGAGAGAGGAAGCAGGAGGGGCCAGAGGCGCTGCGCGTGTGAGGCCGCTTATTGGAGCTCTCGGGCGGCTGGTGCGCGTGCGAGCAAGGGAAGCAGGAGGGAGAAGGAGGAGGGGGACAGAGGCGTGGCGTGCTGAGGACGTCGAGGAGCATCAGCGGGCGTGAGGGGGAGAGCTGAGGTGGCCGGAGGTGCCTGGCTGGGGGCGGCTACATTGCGGGAGCGCACTATAGCGTGCTCCAGAGTGCCCAAATGACCGGCATGGCCATTTTCTATGCAATGTGGGCGCGGCCAAAGATGTCTGGTAGCTCTAGGGGGAAGTAAATAAGAGGGGAGGAGCATTGGAAGCCCTGGGGAGCCAGTAGGAGACGAGTGGGGTTGAGAGAGAGATGGAAAGAGGCTGTCCAGAGGGGTAAATGAGGTGGTTTCACCCATCAATCATTGAGCTGAGATGCAGCCATTGTTACTGGAGGTAGAGGAGGGCTTGGGGGGTCTGTGGTAAAAAGTTGAGGCCATGGAAAAGAGTGGAGGAGGTCAAAGTAGTTGTTTTGGTAAAGTGGCAAAGGTGTTTGTTGATGGTTTGGACATGCAAATGAATTTCATTTGGCATGAGACTCTACAGGGTGAAATGGCACATATATAGGGCCTTACACCCATTTTGAGCTTATTTGGGCAAGGTTCACAATGTAACTTTTGTAAACCCTAGAAATCCACAGAAATGGAATTGCTTAGATCTAGCAAAGCTAAGCTCTTCTCTTTGGTGCACCACTTGGTGTAGTGTCATAGTTTGGGGTTTAGAGGATGCCCACAAAGGTTGAGAGCAAAATAAGAAAGTTGACAATGTTAAGTTGTTCAAATTTGATTCTGGACAGAGAGGGTTTTGAGGCACTTTGATCAAGATATTATTTTCTCCAACTTGTGCCATTTGGTCTAGATGCATAATTAGACCATTGGAGCATGTGCACCATGTTTTAGAACATTTGGACATGTTTGGTAATGTAAAGTTGCTCAAACTTCAAAATGGACAGAAATTGTTTTGAGGGGATTTGATGATGTTATGTTGTTCTCCAAGACATGATACTTGTCAAGATCATCAAACATGTCATATGTGACATGCTAGAATTTTCTTGGAATTTTTGCAGAATATTTCCTTTGTAAATATTCCAAAAGCTTGAAATATCCAGAAAGGGTTTTTGAGGGATTTGACCAATATTTTGAACATGACCATGTGTTGAAACCCTTATATATGGAAAATATATGTCCACTGAGCTTCCCTAGGTTTTTCCCAAATATTTTTAATGCATTAAAATAATTTTGACCTATTAAACAACATTTCTAGCCTAAGAAAAATCCTTTAAATAAAATTGGAAAATAACTTTTAAAATTATATTTTTGTGTGTTTTGGTAGTCTTATACCTAATAGGAGTCAAATATATTTTTGGAAAGATTTTTACTGCCCTTAATTAAGTACTTGCAGTGCAAATCTAAATTCAGCGGTTTTTGGAAAACTAATTTTTGAAAATACTATTTGGCCAAATTAATTTTGTAAGAAATTATTTTTATGTCCTATACACATGGCATGATCATTGGGAAAGGTTTTTGGATCAAGGAGGAGTATAAGGGTTGGAGAATTTATTTGATATTTAGAGGACTTGCAAACAGCAGTCAAACATCCAGTCAAAGCAAAGACAAAACACTCAAAAGTTTATGTGAAACCACATTTTAGCATGATATATTGACTTCAGTGTTGTGGCATGAAAATCAGTGTGTGACAAAGAATCTTTCACAGACTAATTTAACGGTGTGCTTTGTCTAAGTTGCATGTCATATATCATTACTCTAATATTTGGTCAAAGTTAGCATCGAAAAATGCATTAGGCCCTATATAGATGGAAGGAGGGAGTAGGTTTGAATAGCATTTGTATAGTAAAACGGGGCAAGACTCTCTCTTTGTGTGGTGTGAATAGTTTTATTTTTTTCATTTTCTTTTTGGTTGAGGGAAGTGCGAATTGATTTGGTACGTACACTTACAATATTACTACACATTAGTCTAGTCCCTAAAATTCGACCCGCGTCTTGTTATATCCCGAAAATTTAGATATCGTGCTCTCAAAACTGGCGCCTTCACAACCCGTGCCTTGCTATCCCGAAATTACAACGCGCGCGAAAACTCCCTCCAGCTGCCAAATCCCGACACGCAAAATCCCCTTCTAACCTTGAGCCGAAAGGGCCGCTAGTTCAAATCGGGGGGGGGGGGGGTACTTTTGTAACACACCCTACAGTTTGGACAAGTGTGTCTGAGGGAGTCCTGGACTAGGGGGTGTCCGGATAGCCGGACTATCAATATCCGCCGGACTCCAAGACTACGAAGATACAAGATTGAAGACTCCGGCTCGTGTCCGGATGGTACTTTCCTTGGCGTGGAAGGCAAGCTTGGCAATACGGATATGTAGATCTCCTACCATTGTAACCGACTCTGTGTAACCCTAGCCTCCTCTGGTGTCTATATAAACCGGAGGGCTTTAGTCCGTAGGACAACATACATCTCAACAATCATACCATAGGCTAGCTTCTAGGGTCTAGCCTCCTTGATCTCGCGGTAGATCTACTCTTGTACTACCCATATCATCAATATTAATCAAGCAGGACGTGGGTTTTACCTCCATCGAGAGGGCCCGAACACAGGTAAAAACATTGTGTCCCTTGTCTCTTGTTACCATCCGCCTAGGCGCATAGTTCGGGACCCCTACCGAGATCCGCCGGTTTTGACACCGACATTGGTGCTTTCATTGAGAGTTCCTCGTGTCGTCGCCGATAGGCTTGATGGCATGTTCAACCAACAACGCTGTCGAGTGAGACTTTTCTCCGGGACAGATTTTAGATTCGGCGGCTTTGCATCTTGGCGCCAATTCTCTTGGCCATCTGGAGCAGATCGAAGCTTCGCCCCGGCGTCGAGTCGATTTGGAAGCTTAGACTTCACGGCCGATGTCGCAGAGACTTGATCTTTGGCGGACTCGAGCCCACACCGCAGCGCCGCGCTTTGTGGCGATGGGCGGGATCTAGCTCTGCCGCGAGCAAGTGCCTTGGTGGCAGCACACGGATCTGCCGGCCGTTAGCGGGCCGATCGCCCCAGATCAAGGGCGGTGGATAGAGCGCGCCACAGGGCTTCAACATCCACGGCGATGGGCGAACACCTATCTTGTCCCGGCGAAACTTCGTGACTCCGGCGCGGACTCCTTGCGGACTCGAACCTCCCGAGCCCCTACTAATCGATCGAGATTGGGCGCCGGTTATGGAATTCACCGCCCGGACATATTCCAACACTCGCCTTTTGGTGATATCCTGAATTCATTAAAGCATCTCTCGTTATCGGGAGAGTCTGGCGGACTATGGCGGGATGGTTGAAATGCAGACGACGAGGAAATTGAGCCCACCCACCACCCACTTTGTAGCCCGCCGAGATTTAACCGACATGCTAGACTTCGACTCGGCGACATCGGCGCTATGGGCGGCGATGCCGGAGGCGAACAGGAGCCAGCGCCTCTGAGGCCTTTGGAAGACCACCTCGTCATCGACATATACATGGTGGACACCCCAAAAGGCGAGGGATGGCGAAGAAGCGGTGGGCAGATTCTCTAAAGAAGCAGCCCAAACGCCCGGCGTCGTGGCGCCGCTCTAAATCCCGCCACAGAAGAATGGAGACTCCGCACGGAGATAATAATACTCGGAGAGTGCGAAGACAATCCCCTCGGCAAGACTCGGTAGCGGGAGGATCTGAAGCAAGCCCCCACGAGAGGGCGGCGAGCGAAGGGTTGAGGATGATAACTATATGCCTCCCTCCGAAGACGAAGCAAGCCTCAACGATGATGAGTTTGTCGTACCTGAGGATCCCGTCAAACAGGAGCGCTTCAAGCGCAGGCTTATTGTAACACCCCGGATCCGATGCGCCAGGTGTCCGCCAGTTATTCGTCGTTGTTGCCATGTCATGTGCTTGCGTGTTGCACTTTGCCATGTCATCATCTGCATTTCGTATCATGTCATCATGTGCATTTCATTTTGCATACGTGTTCGTCTCATGCATCCGAGCCTTTTCCCCGTTGTCCGTTTTGCAATCTGGCGCTCCTATCTCACCCGGCGTCCCCTTCTTCTCTCCTGTTGTGCGCGGGTGTTAAATTTTCTCGGAATGGCCCGAGGTTTGCCAATGACCTTGGTATAGCACCGTGAACCGCTTTGTCAAGTTCGTGCCATTTGGAGGTCGTTTGGTACTCCAACGGTTAACCGGGTAACCGTAAAGCCTCTTTGAGTTGCAGCCCAACACCCCTTCCAAAGTGGCCCAAAACCCACCAAACTCCTCTGCATGCTCTTGGTCGTTCGATCACGATCGCGTGGCCGAAAACCGCTCCTCATTTGGACTCCCCTAGCTCCCTCTACCTATAAATAAGTGATCCCCCTACAAATTCGCGGTCTATTTCCCCCGAAACCCTAATTTCCCCTCCGCGCCGCGCCGGACGCGTCCGCCCGCGCGGACACGTCCGCCGGACGCGTCGCTCCGGCCAATGAGAGGCCGCCACGTCACGCGCCGCCTCCGCAGCCTAATCGGGTCGCGCCACGCGTCCCGCCAGATCCCCCGCGCCGTGGTTCGCGGAGCCCATCCGGGGCCAGCGAGCCCGGCCGCTCCGCCGCCAGGCGAAGCGCGCCGCTCGCTTCGCCACCGGCGAACCTCGCTCCGCCGCCGGCGAAGCCTCCGCCAGCGCCGCCGTCGGCTGCGTCGCGCCGCCCAAGCGAGCCTTCTCGCCGCGCCTCCTGCGGCGCGCGCCCTCCACCGCCGGGGGGTCGCGGCCCCGCCGCTTCGCGCCGTCCGCGGTCGGCGCCCCGGGAAACTCCACCGCGCTCCTCGCGCCGCCTCGGCTTCGCGCCCGACCTCGCCATACCGCGCGGCCGCTGCTTGCCGCCGCCGCCGCCACGCAGACATCTCGCCGCTCCGGCCCCGGCGCCCGCCTCCGCCTGCGTCGCCAGCGCCGCCCAGCGCTGCCGGATCCGGCGCCACGCCGCCGCCGTCGTCTTGGATCGGGAGGAGCCGATCGCGCCTCCCCGTCCGGCCGAGCAAGGCCCAGCTCCATGAGCCCAGCCCATCGCCTCGGCCCGCCTCGTCCTCCCCATCCTGGGCCAAGCCCGCGTGAGCACCTCCCTCTTTTCCCCGCCCGTGCGCAATTTAGCTCGGACGCTCATCCTGTTTTTTTTACAGAAACCGGTAAGTCCCAGATTTCTGTTAATTTTATGCCATGTTCATGCCATCACATCTCCGCATCCGTAGCTCCGTTTTGCGTGTATAACATGTCAAATTGTTCGCCTCGACGAGTACATCATTTCGTTCCATTGCATAATTTGCATTTGAGCTCATCTTGATGCCCTAAATGCTGTTGGAAGTAGGCTTCAGATCGTTAGTTCCAGAATCTTATCAGCTCGAGCTCTTTTGTCATTTTTGCCATGATTTATGTGTGCATCCTATGAGTATGAGCTCTACATGAATGTTGAAATATGCCATGCCATCTTTCCAGAGATGTTGACCTTGTATTTTTTTGAGTTGTGTGCTGAGTGCATCAAGCTTGTAAAGTAGGGTAGTTGCTGTTGTTGTTTTCCTGGCAGATTCTGTTATAATTTGATGCCATGTTAACATGCTTCCACTAATCATTCTATGCATAATCTGGAGAAGCTCTATAAACATGTTTTGATATACATGTCTTGCTCTATCCATTAATGCCCTTGGTTGCAATTATAGCCAGCTGTAACATGTTGTAATCTTGCTCCAAAGTTGCTTGAAAATGTTTCCTGACAGATTGTTTGCATGAGATTCAATTTTCACGAGGTCGTTGTAGTTGATCCGTGTATGCTGTGAACTTGCTCTTGCCATGATTAGCTTCATAAACATGCCTTCTTACTGTTGGTTGCCTTGCCATGCCATGTATTGCTCTGTAGTGAGTGTTTCGAGCTCACGAACATGCCTACTTATTGTTGTTCCTGCCATGTTTAAATCTGTAATAAACTTGCCATGTTTACATGGGTGCCATCATATTTTCCGTGCCTTTTTGGCTCATGGTCAGTAAGGGTCTTTTGATATATGCTATTAGTAGTTTCATGCCATGCCTTTGTTTGCCATGATAGCTTCCTGTAACATGTTGTTTGATAGCTCTAAACATTGCAACCTGATGTTATTTATGCTAAAGTCTGAAACTGTTATTAGTTGCAATATCTCCATGTCATTTTGAGCATGTTGTAGTTGTTTCTGGAGATAGCTCAGTGTTCATGTTTTGTTATGCTTTACGTGTACTTCATGCCCATGCCTTTTGGTATTATGTTGGGGTGCTGTAGCATATTGTTTTGATGCTTGTAAGATGCCTAGTTGCTGTTTTGGACAGATTGTTGCTATGACTTGTTTAGTGTGCATGTGTTGCCCCGTTGCTCCGTTTTGAGTGTGCTCTATATGAAACTTGCTTGTTTTTGCATGTAGCTTCATATTATCATGTTGCATCCTTGTTTTGGTGTGTTTGCTTGATGTTTGGGTGCATTTTGCATCGATGCCATGTTTAACTTGTTTTGCTCATATCTTCTAGACCGTAGCTCCGAATCTAATGAACTTTATATGTAACTTGACTAGAATTTCGTGTAGATCATCTTGGTGATCTTTAACTTGCTGTATAACAACTTCAACATAAGGTTTATTCAGTTCTGGACCAATTTCGAAATTTGCATATGAGGACTTACCGGAATTGTTATATGTTGTTTCCGGCCTCATTTAAACTTGCCTTGATGGGTTGTTCTTGTTTGCATCATCTCTTGCCATGAGTAGCTTCATGTAGCTTGGTCATGCATCATGCTTGTTGTGCATCATGCCTTGGTCATGTGTGGTGTGTTTACCTATGTTGTGTGCTTCTCCTTGTTAGTTCCTGTTTCGTTGCGTTCGTGAGGATTCGTTCGTCTTCGGTTGGTTCGGCTTCATCCGTTCATCTTCTTCATGGACTCGTTCTTCTTCCTAGCGGGATTTCAGGCAAGATGACCGCTACCCTGGATCTCACTACTATCATTGCTATGCTAGTTGCCTCGTTCTTTCGCTATGCTGCGCTACCTATTACCTGTTTGTCCAGCCATCCCATATTGCCATGAACCTCTAACCTTTGACACCTTTCCTATGCAAACCGTTGTTTGGCTATGTTACCGCTTTGCTCAGCCCCTCTTATAGCGTTGCTAGTTGCAGGTGAAGTTGAAGATTTCTCCATGGTGAACAGGGTTTATGTTGGGATATCACAATATCTCTTATATTATTAATGCACCTATATACTTGGTAAAGGGTGGAAGGCTTGGCCTTATGCACGTGTTTTGTTCCACTCTTGCCGCCCTAGTTTCCGTCATACGGTGTTATGTTCCGGATTTTGCATCCCTTACGCGGTCGGGTGATTTATGGGACCCCCGACAGTTCGCTTTGAATAAAACTTGTCCAGCAAGGCCCAACATTGCCTTTTACCATTTGCCTCACCACCACCTACTTTTCCCTTGGGAGTCGCTCTCTCGAGGTCATCTTTTATAGCCCCAGGCCAATGCTTGTCTAAGTGTTGGTCCAAACTAGAACCACTTGCAGCGCCACCTCGGGAAACTTGAGGGCTGGTTCTAGTTATGCGTCTTGCTCATCCGGTCGTGGCTCGAGGCGAGATCTGCGGCTACTATCGAGGATGTCGGCGCGCGGGAGGTCTTGCTGGTCTTGTTTTACCATTGTTGAAATGTCTTGATGTACGGGATACCGAGTCCGATCGGAGTGTCTCGGGTGAAGGTCTATTCGCCGATGATCGCGAGAGCTTGTCATGGGCTAAGTTGGGACACCCTGCAGGGTTTAAACTTTCGAGAGCCGTGCCAGCGGTTATGTGGCAGATGGGAATTTGTTAATGTCCGGTTGTAGACAACTTGACACTTGATCCGAATTAAAACGCATCAACCGAGTGTGTAGCCGTGATGGTCTCTTCTCGGCGGAGTCCGGGAAGTGAACACGGTTTCTGTGTTATGTTTGACGTAAGTAGGTGTTCAGGATCACCTCTTGATCATTGCTAGCTTCACGACCGTTCCGCTTGTTCTCTTCTCGCTCTTATTTGCGTTTGTTAGCCACCATATCTTGCTTAGTCGCTGCTGCAACCTCACCACTTTACCCCTTCCTTTCCCATTAAGCTTTGTTAGTCTTGATACCCATGGTAATGGGATTGCTGAGTCCTCGTGGCTCACGGATACTTCAAAACCAGTTTGCGGTGCCTATGTTAATGAAAGCGGTGACACAATCAAGCTCAAGGAGGAGCTCGATGAAGATCTTGCCCCTTTGTGTTGTTTCGTTCTAGTTGATCAGTAGTGGAGCCCAGTTGGGGTCGATCGGAGACCTTTGTCGCATTTGGGGTTCTTCTTTTATTTTGGTTCCGTAGTCGGACCTTGATTGTATCTGGATGATGTAATGCTTTATTCATGTAATTGTGTGAAGTGGCGATTGTAAGCCAACTATGTATCTCTTTCCCTTATATATTACATGGGTTGTGTGAAGATTACCTCATTTGCGACATTGCTTTCAATGCGGTTATGCCTCTAAGTCGTGCTTCGACACGTGGGAGATATAGCCGCATCGAGGGCGTTACACTTATCGCCACAGCAAATAGCCTAAAGAAAAAGCAGCAACAGCTTCAAGCTGATCAAGACCTGCTGGCCGATCGATGGACCGAGGTCCTCGCGGCCGAAGAGTATAAACTCGAACGCCTCCAAAAGTTACCCAAGGCGCAAGCTGCTCCCCGATTAGAGGAGGAAGCATACATACCTTCATCACGGCGACGATATGGTGACCGACCACCACGTGGTCGCGTGACAGAAGGCATCCAGCCCCAGCCAAGACCATACCCCGGCATCGCTCCAAGAGTACGAAGCCAAGAGGGAACGCGCCGGACTTGTGAGACATATTGGAGGACAAAGCAAGGCAATCCAGATCCATTTATGGATCACGTGGGCGCCCTACGACCCACGACGAATACCGTCGTGCCGGATACAATAACCCCGGTCGGGCCGAACACAGCAGACAGCGCTCTCTCGAGCTGCGTCGCGATATCGCTCAATACAGGGGCGCCGCACACCCATTATGCTTCACTGACGAAGTAATGGATCATCAGATCCCCGAAGGGTTTAAACCCGTAAACATCGAATCTTACGATGGCACAATAGACCCCGCGGTGTGGATCGAAGACTATCTTCTCCACATCCATATGGCCCGCGGTGACGATCACCACGCCATCAAGTACCTCCCACTCAAGCTTAAAGGACCAGCTCGGCATTGGATTAACAGCTTGCCCGCAGAGTCAATTGGGTGTTGGGAAGACACGAGGCGCATTCCTTGATAACTTCAAGGCACATATGTGCGACCACCAACGCCGATGACCTAAGCCACATCATTCAGCAGCGGATGAATCGGCCGACAATTACGACACGGTTCTTGACGAAGAAAAATCAAATCGTCGACGGTCCGGATGCAGAGGCCCTTGCAGCCTTCAAACATAACATCCGGGACGAATGGCTAGCCCGGCACCTGGGGCAGGAAAAGCCGAAATCCATAGCAGCCCTCACATCGTTAATGACCCGCTTCTGCGCGGGAGAGGACAGCTGGCTAGCCCGCAACAACAATCTCCGTAAAAACTCTGGCAGTCCGGATACCAAGGACAACAATGGCAGGTCACGACGAAACAAAAACAAGCGCCGCATTAACAGCGACGATAAGGAGGATACGGCAGTCAATGCCGGATTCGAGGCTCTAAACCGGTCGTGGAAGAAGCCATTCAAAAGAACCACTCCGGTCCGTCAATCTGGACCGAATACTCGACCGCTTATACAGATACATGGCACCTCTAAAAAGCCAGCTAACCACACCAATAGAGATTGCTGGGTGTTCAAGCAGGCGGCAAGTTAATTGCGAAAACAATGACAAGGGGCTAAATAGCGGCGACGAGGAAGAGACCCCGCCCGAACAATAGAGGATGAAGGGTTTTCCCCACAAGTGCGGACGGTGAATATGATATCGCGACCCATATACCCAAGAGGAGAGGAAGCGCGACTCTGGGGCGTCTATGCGATGGAGCGATCGCCCCAAAGTTCAACCCATGGTCCTCTTGCCCAATCACTTTCGATCGAAGAGACCATCCGACCAGCATCGCCATGGCGGATTCGCGCATTGGTTTTAGACCCAATCGTCGATGGGTTCCACCTTAAGAGAGTCCTGATGGACGGCGGTAGCAGCCTGAACCTGCTTTATCAGGATACAGTGCGCAAAATGGGCATAGACCCATCAATGATTAAACCTACAAAGACAACCTTTAAAGGTGTCATACCGGAGTAAAGCCAAGCTGACAGCTCGGTCACACCGAAGTGGTCTTGGATCCCGGATAATTTCGGGCGAAGAGTTAATCTTCGATATAGTCCCGTTCCACAGCGGCTATCACGCTCTGCTCGGACGAACCGCGTTTGCAAAATTCAACGCGGTGCCGCATTATGCATACCTAAAGCTCAAGATGCCAGGCCCTCGTGGAGTCATCACGGTCAATGGGAATACGGCGCTCCCTCCGAGCGGAGGAACATCTACACTCTCGCGACGAAGTATAGAGTAGCCTTCTATGGCAATTCTCAAGTCCGGCGGTTAAAGGCGGACACATCAAAGCGCCCGGAGCAATGCCAACCAAGACCACCGGCGCGATCGAGCCAGCGAGCAATGCGGCCCCAACCCTCAGCGCATGATCGCAAGAATAACACTCGCGTACATCATTACGCTTTGGAGATACCATGGGCGCAGGAAAGGGCACAATCACAATGGACCTACGGTGCGGCTCGACCACACGGGGGCTCACACGAGTGCCCCCTTCTTTTATTTTTATTTTCTTCTTCTTTTATGTACACAGGACTCTGTTAACTGAAGCCTGTCCGTGGCGAACTTGCGAACTCATGATGCAACGATCGGGGACTAAAGAAGGCGCGACGAACACCCAGGTGGTCTCAATTACGAGCATTAAATTCAATTATATACACCAAGTCTGCGGCTCATCCCTGGAGGGGGACATGCTTATTTAGTCCAAATCCCTTGCTTACCGCACTATTTGTATCAGTCCGCTCTACTAGCAGACTTTCTTTCATAAATAATGCAGCACCTCTTTATTGCAATTGCATTATCTTTTATATATATGTTCATTACATGACATCTTGCACCCGTATATTTTGGTGCGGCCGAATCGCCAGGGCTACATTCCCCAAATTATGGTGTGATAAAGTTCGAACACTTTCACAAGTGCGGCACCCGAACTTATAGCATTATATGAATCAGCTCGAATCATGTCTTGGGTCAATAGTTGGGTTTGCCGGCCCACGTTTTGGTGCCTTACGTTCCGTTCGTCGGCTAAGGTTTGGGAGAACCACTGCGATTGCGCCCCGGTTGAGCCGGGTTAATGCCTCAGTGGAGAAAGCTAAAACTGACTGGCATGATAAGGCGAGAGACCGGTTGCTGTTCGAGAGGTTTTTTCGGGTCCTTAAAGACTCACGCTGCTTCGAGCGAAGTTCCGGATAATGTCCGACGAAGGCGTGGATAGCGCCCCGGATTCGGTCTTCCGAATACCAGGGGCTTTGCCGAAATTTAAAATTATAGAATTCTATGGCTAAGTGAGAGTGTTCAAGCATTATAAGTCCGGTTGCCTTGTTCGTCGTGTTGAGCGCCTCCCTAGATGGACCCAAAAAGGGAACAAGAGTGCTCAAGTTTATCCGAACACCCCAGCACTTGTGGCTTGGGGGCTGAAGCCAACGACTTGCCATCTCTCGATTTTATAAGCGGCCGTCTGAAGGTAATATTTTAAATTAAACAAGCGTTGCTCATGGCGCATATAAGCGAAGTTTTCAGCGCACAGGATAAACATACTGGCGAGTTCACTCAAAATTACATTTCGGAGCACTCATACGCAATATCGCAGGCTCCTTGAGACAATCTTATTGTACTTCTCCGGCGGCGATACTCCTTGCCCGGCGGCGGGTCCGTGAGCTTCTCCGCATCCAGTTTGCCCATTGCACCTTTATGCGGGCAAGGGCCCGACAGCGCCTTCGATCTGGCGGAGCGCTTGACTACATCAAGCACAGGGCATGCATCCACCAGCCGCCCAGCGAGGCCAAAGTAGCTTCGGGCATGGCCTGTCCGAGCCCTGGCCGGACTATGAGACCCTTCATGGCCTCCTCGGCTACCTTGTGGAGTTCGACCAGCTGCTTCATTTGGTCGCTTGGGGGCACCGGATGGCGGCCTCAATCTCGAGACGAAGACCTTCTCCGTCGAGCTCCCTCCTCGCCACGATAGAATGCGGCGGCATCGGATGCACTACGTGGCAGATCTGCAAACGCCTACAGAGAGCTCGAATTCAGGTAAGTGTCAGGTAGTTCACACTAACATGCCTGCTTTGCATGAAAAATGCCTTACCCGCCGCTATCTTCTTTATGTCCTCAACTTCCTGAAGGGCCTTACGGGCCTCGGCCTTGGCAGACTTGGCACTTTCGAGAGCCGAGGCAAGCTCGGACTCTCGAGTCTTGGAGTCACGCTCCAAACTCTCATGCTTTTCCATGAGAGCCTGGAGCTCTTGCCGAACTTCCGCCACCAGGGCCTCTTGCTTTTCTCGCTCAGCCCGTTCCGTGGCCGCATTGCGTTTGGCCACGGACACGGCATCCTTCAGGGCTGCCACCTCGTTAGTGGCCCCTGCAATACACATATTATCCTTGTTAATTTTATTTGCAACCAAAATTCTTTTCTGTAAGGTACTTATTCAAAGAGGTGTTACTCACCTTCTTTTTCCTTGAGCTGCCTCTTGGCATGGCCGAGCTCTTGCTCGAACCGCTCGAGATCCTTCTTCAGCACGTCAACCTCCGCCGTTAGTGCGGCAGAGGCCAGCAGCGCAGCCTGCAAACCCATATTGACATATTTTTAGCAACCCTGTGCATATCTTGTTAGAAACTCAGTCCGGCTTTTCTTTCCGAACACCAAACTGAGCATCAGGTGCTACTGTCTATGCGGTATTACATTACATAATTTTAACTTCTTACCTCAAAGCCTGTTAGAAGGCTGCTGCAGGCTTCGGTCAGCCCGCTCTTAGCGAGCTGAACCTTCTCAATCACCGCACTCGTGATAGTGCGGTGTTCTTCCTCGATGGAAGCGCCCTTAAGCGCCTCCAACAGGTTATCCGGCGCCTCCGGTTGGATGGAGGCCGCCGGCGTCACGGTCCTGCCCTTCTTTCGAAGGGGCCGCTTGCCGGACTCTGGAACCACTGTGGGTTCCGATGTAGAGTCCGGCACAAAGTCCGGGAGGTCGCCTGACGGCGCCTTCGGAGCCTCCTCCTGATGGGTCCCTCTTTGGGATCCCACCTCGGCGTCCTCGTCGGCGCGTGGGGTAGAGGCAGTCGGGATGGAATTCACATCCGACGAGGCCAATGACCCGCTCGATGAGTCGGGGAGATCATCCTTGGCCGGACTTCGGATAGAATGCGGCGTTAGAAGGATACTACGTGACATGAAAGGTACGGCATATAAATGATCCGGATACTTACGATCCTGCCGGACGCCTGGCCCTAGGAGGCCACTCATCCTTGCCAACACTGATGTTGGCGAAACTGTCCGGGGGGGATAGTTCTCCCCCTCTTGGACCCTTCGGCCTCCTCGATTGGGGAAGCCTTCCTCTTCTTCTCTCCCTCCTCCGGGAGAGAGTACTCCTCCTCCTCGTCTTCAGGGGAGGAGTCCTCGTCGTCGTCAGACGCCTGATTACGGGAACTCTTTCGAGTCCCCGCGGCCACCTTCTTGGCCTTCTTCTCCGGCACCACGTGCGGTGCCGGAACTAGCAGCCCTGTTAAGCGGGCGTCCACTGGGTCTTCTGGCATGGGAGCCGGGCTGATGAGCAGCTTGGCCTTCTCCATCCATTCTTGTCAAAGGAAGAGGTAGAATTAAACCTCACTAGAGTCAATCTAATTATCACAAGTGTCCCGTAATGGGGTTGAATCACTTAGCTCGTCAGTTGGACACTGCGAGCTGAATCCGCGATCTTCCGTCGCGGATGCGGGGGCTTCGGCGCCCTTGAACAGCACCCTCTAGGCGCCTTCGTATGTTGTATCGAAGAGCCCGCTTAGCGCCTGGTGCTGTTCCGGATTGAACTCCCACAAATTAAATGCCCGTTCTTGGCATGGGAGGATCCGCCGGATGAGCATGACTTGGACCACGTCGACGAGCCTGAGCCTATTGCTCACCATCTTCTTGATGCATGCTCGAGTCCGTCACCTCCACGGATTGCCCCACTGCAAGCCCTTCTCTTTCCGGGAGGTGAGCTGCGTGGGGATACCAGATCTGAACTCGGGGCCGCCGCCCATGTGGGTTTGCGCGGCTCGGTGATGTAGAACCACCCGATTGCCACCCCTTGGCGGAGTCCACGAAGTTCCCTTGAGCCAAGGGGCGTTGGGCAATTTGCCCAACATGGCGCCTCCGCATTCGCTTGCGTGCCCTTCACAACCTTGACAGCGTTGAAGGTCTTGAGCCACTGAGCGAAGTAGGGTTGGATGCAGAGGAAGGCCTCGCACCCCACGATAAACGCCGAGATGTTGAGGATGAAGTTGGCGCCGGATCGTGGAAATCCAGGCCGTAGTAAAACATGAGCCCCGGACAAATGGATGGGCGGAAAGCCCGATCCAGCGGAGGAAGTGGGGAGGAAGGCGACCCTCTCATGAGGCCGGGGGTAGGTATGAGCTGCCCCTCGTCGGGCAGCCGATGCGCGATATCGCCGGAAATGTATCTGGCGCTGCGCAGCTTGGTGATGTCCTCCTCCTTAGCGGTGGAGGCCAACCATTTACCTCCCGCTCCGGACATATTCGGAGAAGACCGAGGCGACATGCGCGAGCTCGGGCGTTGGAGCTTGAGTTTGCAGGGATGGATAAGCAAAGGAGGAAGAAGGCGTAGGTGAGAAGGTGAATCCTTATCCCTTATATATAGGCGGACAAAACTATGCGTCCCCCACCAGCCTGGTAAAACTCGCTTATCTCCCAAGCGCCACCATCAATGGCATGGTTGGGTTACCCACGCACGTATTGATGAGAATCCCGGAATAAGGGGAACACGATCTCGCTCGACTAGGCGTGCCAAGGAAAGCGCCGCTAAGCGTCTTTGAGGTGGTATAGTAACAAAGCGATTCAAACAAAGGCTTGGTAGCGGTGTGATGACACGCCGCATAATACGTCAGCAGATTGAGCTAAGTGTACATTTTATTCTCTCTACGATGGAATGTGGAATTAATTTTGCAGAGCTGGACACTATCCAGGTGTTCATTATCTTCTCTGGATTATTCAAGGAAGGAACCCGCCTTGCAATGCCGAACATTATGCACGCCGGACTTATCGTCATTGAAGACTGGTTCGAGGCTCTTGAGGAGTCTGGACTAGGGGTGTCCGGATAGCCGGACTATCAATATCCGCCGGACTCCAAGACTACGAAGATACAAGATTGAAGACTCCGGCTCGTGTCCGGATGGTACTTTCCTTGGCGTGGAAGGCAAGCTTGGCAATACGGATATGTAGATCTCCTACCATTGTAACCGACTGTGTGTAACCCTAGCCTCCTCCGGTGTCTATATAAACCAGAGGGCTTTAGTCCGTTAGACAACATACATCTCAACAATCATACCATAGGCTAGCTTCTAGGGTTTAGCCTCCTTGATCTCGCGGTAGATCTACTCTTGTACTACCCATATCATCAATATTAATCAAGCAGGACGTAGGGTTTTACCTCCATCGAGAGGGCCCGAACCTGGATAAAAACATTGTGTCCCTTGTCTCCTGTTACCATCCGCCTAGATGCATAGTTCGGGACCCCCTACCCGAGATCCGCCGGTTTTGACACCGACAGTGTCCCTAAGTCATGCTTCACACCCTCGCATCGCCCCCTCTTCGCCATTAGAAATCCCAGGCCGCCATAACCTCTCCGCTCCAGGCGCCAAACCCCACCCTCCTCCGTCCGACACGTCATCGCTGCCCAGCCGGAGCCTCTTCCCCGACAACGTCGTCCACCACAACAGCTCGACGTCCCTCGTCCACCTCCCCGGATGAGGATCCGTCATCCATCTCACTGTCCCACCGGTTCAGCCGCCCCGACCTCCACCTCCAAGGAGCTACTCCGACGATCGCCTCGTCTATCGCGGCTGCTCCATCCCCACAGCGCCGCCTTAACCTGCTCCACCGGAACCGCAGCATCCTCACCGACTCCTCGGACGAAGCCGAGGCGTACTCGGCGCCACCAAGGAGGTTGTACACTCATCGCATTGCACCTTCTCCTTTACTCGACCTCCGGCACAGAAGGTGCTCCATCCCACACCCCCATGCAGCGGCTACCTTGAAGCCAGCGCCGCGGGCGACATCTCCATGGCGGCTCTCCCCCAGTGCGAGGCCCCTTCGGCAGCGGCATCCATACCAGTCAGATCTGCTGCTACTGCTCCGGCTCTCGCTCGCTCACTCGTGTTGCTGCTGCTGCTCCGGCTCTCGCTCGATCGCTCGCTCGCCTAGCTGCTGCTTCTGCTCTCGCCCTCGCTCGTGCTGCTGCTCTGCTCCGATTAAGCCACACTTCAGTCGACTGAATCGACTTTTGGGTCAGTCGATTTTTAGGTGTTGGGGGGCTCGCCGGAGTTAAGGAAGAACCACCGCAGATGGGGACGGGGCTCACGGAGAGGTACCCCACTATCTATCTTAGGGTTCGGGGTGGGGGCGGGGGCCTAGAGGGCTGGCAGGCGGCGGTGGCGAAGTTGTTCGAGGCGGCGGTCTTTGGGCAGCAGCCGGCGGTTGGTGGTGGCGGCTCGAGGTGCAGGTTGAAGATGAACTGCAGGCCCTCCCTAAACTACATGTCAAGTGCCTCTCTGCTACCATTGCGTTCAATTTCGACAGTAGCATTCAGATTCCACTGTAAATTTCAGTTTTTACAGTTAAGTTCAGAGTCAACAGTTTTTACCTCATCTGTTGTAGGCAGGTGGTTTTTGGTGATGTTAATTTTACTTCCATTTTACATCATCTATTGGAGATGCTATTAGAATCCCACTTGAGAATGATGATTTCTGTCTTGTGCTGCTTCAGCCTTGACATCTTACGGCTCACCGGAGCTGCTCCAATGACAGAATGATCCATCACAACAGAAAGCGAGCCACGGGCGATGTCTCTGATTCCTTAGATCTTCCTCCACACCTCCGACAGCCACCTCTACCTCAAGCTGCTTGACCAACCCAATGATCTTTGAGGTCGATACTGCGGCTACGACAAAGAGGTTGTACACTTGTTGCATCACTTATTACTATACATTCACGTCGATCCATTAGGGCTATTTTGGTTCAACGGAAAAAACATGGCAATAGGGAATTTTCCAATGGCACTCTACTATTCAATTATTCATGCATTTTGTTGAAAGGAATGAAGCAAAACATCCACTGGACCTACTTTTCAAAATCCTATGCATGAAAACAAGACCAAGTGCATTAGTGCGAATAACATTCTAACTGCTGCGCTTTCATATGGTTTCACTTTATGTTGTCCATGTTTCTTTGCATTCCTCTGCTCTTCCAATTCCTGTAAACCAAACACCCAAGTTGGACAGAATCTGTGTTTACAAATGCTCTATTTACCATGTGCATTTTCCTATCCTATTCTGTGTTTTCCTGTCCTGCGTTTTAAGAATCATGCAAGCCAAATGAGCCCTTACAGAATTACTTGATTCTGTGCGTGTCGAAGGGAACTTTGTGTGGTTTGTCCTGCTCTGCCATAGCGTCGTCCACCTCACCAGGCGGCTCCATCGATAGAAGCATCCACCAAACCGACATCACGACTCGACCGTCTTTCGCTGCCTCAGATCTCCTTCCGCCGCGGCACCACCATAGCAGCATCACCATCATCGACTCAGCAGATGAACCTGAGGAGTACACGGGTCCACAAGAGAGGTCGCACACTTTTGTTTCTGCTTATGTTATGCATTGCTTAAACTTACCTACTACTTTAGCGTCCTATTCAGCTCTTGGGGCACATATCGAGGCAGCAATGAATAGTATGTCTGTCTAATATCTGGTTCACCTAGGGTATGCCTATGTTGTTCATCTTGGGAGGGAAACAAATAGTAAAGCAATCATCATCTGTCTTTTTATTAATTAAAGCAATCATTAGCCTACTCTCATTATTTTTGGATCCATCCACTGGTTGTTACCATCACTCTAAATTTCTGCATGCTCTCCTTACATAATCTCACCATATTTTTTCGTATGCATGTCAGATATTTGATGACCCACAAGTTGTCACATCCCTAGTTCTGACAATGCCTAGTGCATGCATTAGAGTGTTGCATCATGTTTAGATTTCATTTAAACCTGAAATGGGGATTGTTTCAAACCCTAGCATCAAGAGGAATTCAAATAGGGTCAACCAAAATATTTTCAATGATTTCAAAATGCCCTTTAAAAATGTTCATCATTTCTGGATCAAGGTGGAAGCATCTACCAAAAATGGTTCACATCTTTGCAGGACATATTTGGACTTTGAATTAACTCAAACATATTTGAATTGGGGCTATTTAAATGCTATAAATATTTTAGATGCTCCAAAAAATGTTGGAAATTGCTGAGGTCCTTTGAAATAATTGAGAAAGCACCCATGGCTATTTCCAGATTTTATGAAATGGTTTAGCTCTATTACTAAACCAAAACAAAATAACGAAATAGAAAAACAATAAATAAAAGCAGAGCGCAGAGGACTTACAGGCGCTCCCCAGCAGCCCAGCCTGCCCACTGCCCGCCCAGCCAGGCCCAGGCCAATGAAGCTGCTGCTTGCCAGGCAGGCGAGGCAGTGCTCGACGGCGAAAGCACGGCATGCGTGCCACGCAGCTGCCGCCGCCTCGCCGCTTCCTGGTCGAGTGGCGGCGTGGAGCGAACCCCTCACTCTCCCGACCTCGCCGACACCCGCGCCGTCCCTGCTCGCTCTCCGCGCTTTCCCCATGATGGCCGGCGCTGCCGTGGCCGCGCCGTCGCCATAGCCGTGCCCTCCGTCGTCTCCGTGCCACGCCACCTTGTCAAGGAGCTCCGCCGCCCTCCTCTCCGCCGAGCAGCCTGAGCCCCGAGCGCTCGCGCGCTCTGCTTCGTCTTCTTCAAGCTCGACTTCACCGAGCACCGCCGCAGATCCCCTTCGCCGTCGCCGCCGCATCAGTTCGTCCCCGGCTGCGCCGTCTGGTTCTACAAGACCGCCGTGAGCTCAGCTACCTCTTCATCCTCTCCGTTTGCCTTCTCGTGCATCGTAGCGACTACACGAAGCTCACCGCACACGCCGCCGCCCGACCACGTCGCCGGCGTTGCTCCGGTGACCATTTGGTCATGGGCTTGTGCCCGTCACACTCCTCGCACCGCGTAGAGGCCGTAGGTGCTAGCACCACGCCGCCTAGGCCACCGCAGCCCCGCGCACGAGTTGGCCCGAGCTTCGGCCGCCGCCGAGCTCATCGCCGGCGCCAACTCCGGCCACCCCGACCCCAACGGACTCCGCCAAGAGCCGCGGCTCGTCCCCAGCTCCACGCTGATGCCTTCCGCGTCCCATTTGGTGGCGGGCAGCCAAAACCACTTCCGCCGCGCGTCGCTCGCTGGCGGCTAAGCGCCGATGCAGCAGCGTCGGCGTTGACCATGGGTGGGCCGGTTGACTCCGTTGAGTCGATGACGGTGGGGCCCCTTACATTAATTACCAGTTAGTTTAAACTAAATTAAATTAGTTAATTAGCCATCGACACCTGGACCCACGCGTCGGGTTTGACCTGGCGGCCCGTTGACTGCTGACGTCACGGTGGCGTCATGTTGTCATGATAAATCCTTTTCTGGATTTATTTTTATTCAGGAATTCCAGAATTTAGTTCAAACTTCTAAAATTCATATAAAATCAACCGTAGCTCCAAATCAAATAATTTATATATGAAAATTATCAGAAAAATCCAATCTATCCATCTGCACTGGTTTCATGCATGTTTAACCAACTTAACCTTGCTGTTTAGTGCAAAACATGATAAGGCACTATTTGAATTCATAATTTGAATTTGGGGTTGAACTTTTGGCTCAATATGACCCAAATCCATCTGGTTGTAGTTGCATTAGCCCAAAACACATTCATATTGCCATGTCATAGCATGCATCATATTGTGCATTGCATTGATCGTGTTTCTTCTCTGTTTGCGGTATTGTTCCCCCTCGGTGAGCGTTGTACAAGCGTTGTGATCGTTGACACCGCGAAGATTCAATGCTATCTTGAAGTGCCGTGCAAGCAAAACCCTTGCTCATTCGATAAAATCCCACTCTCTCGCTCCTGCTCTCTTTTCTTGCATTAGGACAACAACGAATCATTTGTTACTTGCTGCGGTAGCTGAACCCCTTATCCATTGTATGACTGTCATTCCACGGTAAATAGATGAAACCCACTAGCATGAGTAGGAGTTGTTTGAGCCTGTTGTGCCTACTCATACATGCTTGTTTGTCATGCACTGCTCTTCGCTTAGAGTTGAGTCGGTCTCGATTCATTGAGGATGAATCGAGGTGTGTGAACATGTCCTCTTGTGTGTGAGCTAAGTGTGTGAACACGATTTGGTAAAGGTATCGGTGAGAGGCCATGTAGGAGTACATGGTGGGTTGTCTCATTGAAGCCGTCCTTAGGAACTGAGTTACGTGTTTGTGATCCATGATTCAGCTACTACCATGCATTGGGCCTGAAATATGACCCGCTCGACTTCTTATTCACCCTTGTCCTCTGTCCGGGAGTTGCAAGTAGTTTCGGTGTTTGTAGTATCTCGAAGCCGTCGTGTGATCTTGACCGTAGGGGTGGGCTGTGATGCGGTAGGCACGTGGCAGGTAAACCAGGCGCCCGTTTGGTGTCACGGAACCCTGTTCACATCGTTTGGGGCTGTGAGCGAAACTTCGGCCGGAACTCCTCATAGATGGAACCCAAATAGGCGATAAACCTGGACTAGAGACTTGATAGTCTAGGTAGGTCGTGGTCTACACCCACGTCGGCTTTAAGCTGAAGTCTGCCGAGCACATGTCGTGTGCGACGCTAAGTCTTGGAAACATGTATGAAGAAGTACACCCTGCAGGTTAATATCATCTATTCGAATAGTCGTGTCCGCGGTAAAGGACTTCTGGGTTGCCTATAACAGTTCATAGACAAGTGAAAGTGGATACTCTAAAACACGCAAGATAAGTGTGAGTGCTATGGATGGCGTTCTCGTAGGGAGACGGAGCGGATCCATAATGGTGTATTGATATGGTGAATATGTGGACTCGTGTGCGCCACCTCAAAAGAGTTACTTGCAGTCGTAGTTTAGGATAGCCACCGAGTCAAAGCTGGCTTGCTGCTGTTAAACTCCACCATCCCCATTATTGATAATGATGCATATGTAGCTAGATCTGATGTAAGTCTTGCTGGGTACATTTGTACTCACGTTTGCCTATTTTATGTTTTGCAGAGAGACCTCGGTCTCGCTAGTAGTTCCGCGTGGACTTCGACGTTTAGCTTGTTACCTCAGCTACGATCTTATGCCCTCGGCAGGATCTGGTAGATGGTCAGGCTTTCAAGCCTTTTCATTTGTAGATGTCTGTACTCAGACATATTAGCTTCCGCTTGTGCTTTGATTTGTATGCTCTGAATGTTGGGTCATGAGACCCCTGTTTGTAATATCTCGCTCCTCGGAGCCTAATGAATAAATACTTGAGTCGTAGAGTCATGTTGTGGTGCCATGTTGTATTTGCACATATCGAGCATATTGTGTGTATGTTATTCAAATGCTTGGTATGTGTGGGATCTGACTATCTAGTTGTTTATCTTTAGTAGCCTCTCTTACCGGGAAATGTCTCCTAGTGTTTCCACCGAGCCATGGTAGCTTGCTCTCGCTCGGAACACTTAGGCTGGCCGGCATGTGTCCTTCTTCGATCTGTGTACTGTCCCTTCGGGAAATGTCACGCGTTAGTACCGGAGTCTGTTAGCCGCTTACAGCCCGGTTTTCGGAGTCTGCTAGCCAGTGCTACAGCCGGAACTTACTCGTGATGACCGACACGTTCGATCTTTGGGTCATGGATGCTGTCCCGTAAGTTTGTGCCACTTTGGGTTTACGACTAGCCATGTCAGCCGGGCTCCTTATCATATGGATGCTAGCGACACTATCATATCGTGTGCCAAAAGGCATAAGCGGTCCCGGCAAAGGTAAGGCGACACCCGTGGGAATACCGTGCGTGAGGCCGCAAAGTGATATGAGGTGTTACAGGCTAGATCGATGTGACATTGAGTCGGGGTCCTGACAGCTTTGGTATCAGAGCTTGACTGCCTGTAGGTTTACCAAGCCAAACTGGTGAAGTTGAGTCTAGAAATGCTTTAGTTATATGTAGGGAATTGATTGTGGGATGGGAACGTAAGGCTCTTTTACTCCTTATCCCTCATGGCCTTCTGATCTGAGTCATCCTCTTCTCTTCTACGGGGTTTAAGAACTAGGCCTTCTCATCTATCTATCAGGATGACGTGTTACTAATCCATAGACTTATAGAATTGTTAGTTTCAAATCTCAGCTCAGTTTTACTACTTCCTTGTGTTCATAACTGTTGATCTCAAAACTTTGATATTGTGCTTCGGAGTGGCTATGCCACCATTTTTGTAGTATGTCTCCAAACTTTTTGAGCATTTACAGCCGTTATGTTGTTCGAGTCATCCCAGGTTTTTAAACAATCTGATGCACTTGCAAATCCTTTCCCTCCGGTTTTGATGTTCCTTTGGGCCAGGTTAATCACACTAAATGCTGAGTTGAGGTATTCTATTGCCTCGACTTATATGTTGGAATTATTATGACCCTAGGTGTCTTAGGGGATCATCTAGTAATCTAGCCATGATTTGTATCCCAGTGTGATGACTCTGGCCTTCATTCTCGAAAGCATCCCGTGATGCCATTTAGTAGTAGGTATTCTACTCCTGGGTTTTGAACCCGGTATTCACCCTACTCAATTCATGTTGATGGTGCTTGCTAGTTCCTTTAGGTTATTAGTAACCTTTGCATTAGTCCTCGAGGTCCGTGGTATTTCCTTCTTCCAAATACTATGAACCGCTTATGGCAGAAGTTTGTTGGATCAAGAGATCACAACAGGAGTGCTCTTGATGAGTTCTCCATTTTATATCGCGACTCTGCCAGTTCCACCTTTCTGCATGGGTTATCCGGAAGAAATATGTTGAACTTGGTTCGACATACTAATCTATGCATCCACAACTCAGAAAATTATATGTTCCTTTGAGTTGTCCTTCTTTAGTGGTATTCTGACCCCCGTCTATCATTTGATAGTCAAGATTATGTGTGCATTCGTTCATCGATGCCTATTATTCTTGTGATGCGTCAAGCCATTCTATTCTAGAATGACTAGGAGAAACAAACTCCAGTACCTCATCCATTTCTAGGATTGGGTCAAAGCAGTTGTATTCCACAGATCAAAATGCCAATCCAGCTTTTGTTCTGTTTCTACCTTGAGTGTTACCATCTTTATCTCGGGCTGTCATGAGAATTGCACTACCTCTTATGAATTCTTGATAAAGTAATACTTCTTGCCATCATTGTTCATTCCTCGGTTCTGTGTTATTGTAACGAAATGCCGACAAGTGAGTCATGATGTGTGAAATCAATACTCCTAGCAACTCCGTTGCTTGGTAGTTAATGGACTATATTCTCATTCTTAGCGTGTTGGTTGTTAAATCATCATCCTAAGATTTATCGTGCTACCTAGTCCTTATTTTTGGTGCACTCCTCGATCAATGAGTTAGGATTTTGTCAAACCCTTGCTCTATTGATCATATCGTCTTGCACTGAAAAGCAAGATTGTTCCCGAGCTTAGTAACTTATCGGTGGTTCGTGATTCTCCGATTGTCTTCTTGGAGGTATCACCAGGATGTCACCTGACCGCTATGTTGAGTTCGTGATCAAGTTGGTTTATTCTTGTAAACCACCCTTTCTCCAAGAATCTGTGTTGGATACCCCTGAGCTAGTTGGTTAAGCTAAACAACAACTTGGAGGGTTGGAAGATAAAGGCTTGTCTAACTTAGTTCGTGTTAAGGGATATCTTATGTGTGTGTAGAAGAAAGATGATATCTTCACCAATTGATCCTCGAGACCGGTTGTTGGAGCTATTGTCTTGCCAAAACTTTGATTTGAGTGTGGGCTATTCTTAAATCAAATCAGAACCAACGATGTTCGTAATGTTGTCTTACTCGTGAATTTTCCTCGAGCATACACCATTATATCCTATGGGTCTGACCAACTAGAACCTTGTTCACATAGTTATGGAATTCCATGTCCATGGGAATCTGGATGAATTGTTGTTGAGCCCATCGACAACATCCTTGTCTTCTCCATAATTTTGTTGAACATTAAGCTAGTATTGGAAACTTTTGAAAGCATTTCTTCGTGCTAACTCATGAAGCATATGCGGAAGAAAGAAGTGACTTCCTCTAATACATGTGCATTTGATGTAAGTTGCGCCGTGAATTCGATAAAGTCAATGTTGCTTCCTTGGAACCGTCCCAAGTTAGTCACACATGTGCAAAGTATTCTATGGTTTGGTAGATTAATTACCTCCACTCCATATGTATACAGAGCACACCAAGCCTTGATTGATTTGTTCAAGGAGAAGAAGCTCCTTCTTAAGAGTATACCCTATGCAAGGACTTGATATCCTCGATGATGGTTCCCACGGAACTTCGGTAGTGTTTTATTATAAGACTACCATGGGATCATGTTTATGCAGGACAATGTGTTCACATGTTTGTAGCGGAACCGGCTCATATTTTGGAGCCTACTACCGTAGTCCATCTCCCGAGAATCACGCAACGTCATCTCGTCGGTTTGTGTTGTAAATTTTCATTTTACTTTCTAGACTCGATGAGTCTAGATCATTCTGACACCAACCAGATCTGAATCTCAGGCAGATATGATGGTTGGAAAGTTTCCCAAGAATTATATTATTGGTCTCTCTGTAACCCGGTAAAATGGATGTCGTGGCCAACACAACCAGCCGGAAGACCTGTTATTGTAATATCTCGATTGAAGAAGTTGGCCACCTCTCCATAAGGACTTCGTAGGAATTAATCCCTATTTGTGTGCCTTATGATTTACGTGCTCCGACGTCCGACACTGTTACTCGATGTTCTAGACATCATACCATATCTATGATTGGGATACGCTGGTACATCAAGGAGAACATTAGAAGCGGAGTGCTAAATGTCTCTCGGTCGATCATCCAGATTTGTCCCCTTGGTCTCGCTAAGGTGAAATCTGAGAAAGTGTTATCTTCCTTTGCATCTGCATTGTCCATCGCTATCCATCATGGTAGTATGTTGTGTTGTCAGCACCCTTGACCGGATGTTGGTAAAATCTTGATGAATATGGAAATGCTCAAGTTCTTGAGAGCACGCACAAACATTAGGTGCAATCGTAGTTACTAACTGGGATTGCTCTCAATCTCCTCGGTTATGCTATAACTCTTCAAACAGTAGGTTCACTCTCTACTGCTGAGCTTCTCCCCAGTTACCAAAATCATTCCTTATGTTGTCTTCAACAAGGTAATCCACATCATCCAACCTGGCCGAGAATGTCATTCCCTCGGACTCCTTCCAATGATCGATTGTGAATTGCCTTAGGCTGGTATAAAGAGTTTCAATGATCTCTGAATCAAATGTATTTTTTTGCCACTCAAGGGGATAGATCCACGAATTGCCTTCCTCAAAAATGTCTCGCTGTGGTATCATGGCAACTCAAACTCTCGCTACGTTGACAACCGTTCACCACCCTCTTAGGTGTGGAATTGTTGTCTACCTAGTGAACCCTCGTCGTCTGCTCCACCCCATTCCTCTAGATGTGTGCTTTGCATCTCATCTTGCGAGATGTTTTTACGACTCACCCCGTGAGCTGATCCTAAGTTGTTTGATCCTCGAGAAGATCGATCCTACTAGAGTTTTTCCTTTCTACTTGTTGTCATGTGGGATGGAGTTCTCAGAGCAAGACTTCGAGACAATGATGGTGAACGAATCAACGTTCATTTGAAGTGCAACCTGGATCGTGAAGATTATATTAGTTTGCGCTTCCCTTTCATCTTGCCCTCACGCTTGAATCTCGGGGACGAGATTCTTGTTTTAGTGGGGGTGAGCTGTCACATCCCTAGTTCTGACAATGCCTAGTGCATGCATTAGAGTGTTGCATCATGTTTAGATTTCATTTAAACCTGAAATGGGGATTGTTTCAAACCCTAGCATCAAGAGGAATTCAAATAGGGTCAACCAAAATATTTTCAATGATTTCAAAATGCCCTTTAAAAATGTTCATCATTTACGGATCAAGGTGGAAGCATCTACCAAAAATGGTTCACATCTTTGCAGGACATATTTGGACTTTGAATTAACTCAAACATATTTGAATTGGGGCTATTTAAATGCTATAAATATTTTAGATGCTCCAAAAAATGTTGAAATTGCTGAGGTCTTTGAAATAATTCAGAAAGCACCCATGGCTATTTCGAGATTTTATGAAATGGTTTAGCTCTATTACTAAACCAAAACAAAATAATGAAATAGAAAAACAATAAATAAAAGCAGGCGCAGAGGACTTACTGGCGCTCCCGGCAGCCCAGCCGGCCCACCTGCTGCCCAGCCAGCCTTGGCCAATGAAGCTGCTTGTCGCCAGCAGTGAGGCGAGTGCTCGACGGCGAGCACGGCATGCGTGCCACGCAGCTGCCGCCGCCTCGCCGCTTCCCTGGTCGAGCTGGCGACGTGGAACGAACCCCCTCACTCTCCCCGACCTCGCCGACACCCGCGCCGTCCCCTGTTCGCTCTCCCGCGCTTTCCCCCATGATGGCCGACGCTGCCGTAGCCGCGCCGTCGCCATAGCCGTGCCCTCCGTCGTCTCCGTGCCACGCCACCTTGTCAAGGAGCTCCGCCGCCCTCCTCTCCGTCGAGCAGCCTGAGCCCTGAGCGCTCGCGCGCTCTGCTTCGTCTTCTTCAAGCTCGACTTCACCGAGCACCGCCGCAGATCCCCTTCGCCGTTGCCACCGCATCAGTTCGTCCCCGGCTGCGCCGTCTGGTTCTACAAGACTGACGTGAGCTCAGCTACCTCTTCATCCTCTCCGTTTGCCTTCTCGTGCATCGTAGCGACTACACGAAGCTCACCGCACACGCCGCCGCCCGACCACGTCGCCGGCGTTGCTCCGATGACCATTTGGTCATGGGCTTGTGCCCGTCACACTCCTCGCACCGCGTAGAGGCCATAGGTGCTAGCACCACGCCGCCCAGGCCACCGCAGCCCCGCGCACGAGTTGGCCCGAGCTTCGGCCGCCGCCGAGCTCATTGCCGGCGCCAACTCCGGCCACCCCGACCCCAACGGACTCCGCCAAGAGCCGCGGCTCGTCCCCAGCTCCACGCTGATGCCTTCCGCGTCCCATTTGGTGGCCGGAACGGCCAAAACCACTTCCGCCGCCGCGTCGGGCTCGCCGGCGGCTAAACGCCGGTGCAGCCGCGTCGGCGTTGACCACGGGTGGGCCGGTTGACTCGTTGAGTCGATGACGGTGGGGCCCCTTCATTAATTACCAGTTAGTTTAAACTAAATTAAATTAGTTAATTAGCCATCGACACCTGGACCCACGCATCAGGTTTGACCTGGCCGGCCCCGTTGACTGCTGACGTCACAGTGACGTCATGCTGTCGCAGTAAATCCTTTTCTGGATTTATTTTTATTCAGGAATTCCAGAATTTAGTTCAAACTTCTAAAATTCATATAAAATCAACCGTAGCTCCAAATCAAATAATTTATATATGAAAAATTATCAGAAAAATCCAATCTATCCATCTGCACTGGTTTCATGCATGTTTAACCAACTTAACCTTGCTGTTTAGTGCAAAACATGATAAGGCACTATTTGAATTCATAATTTGAATTTGGGGTTGAACTTTTGGCTCAATATGACCCAAATCCATCTGGTTGTAGTTGCATTAGCCCAAAACACATTCATATTGCCATGTCATAGCATGCATCATATTGTGCATTGCATTGATCGTGTTTCTTCTCTGTTTGCCGGTATTGTTCCCCCTCGGTGAGCGTTGTACCGGCGTTGTGATCGTTGACAGCGAAGATTCAATGCTATCTTGAAGTGCCGTGAAAGCAAAACCCCTTGCTCATTCAATAAAATCCCACTCTCTCGCTCCTGCTCTCTTTTCTTGCATTAGGACAACAACGAATCATTTGTTACTTGCTGCGGTAGCTGAACCCTTATCCATTGCATGACTGTCATTCCACGGTAAATAGATGAAACCCACTAGCATGAGTAGGAGTTGTTTGAGCCTGTTGTGCCTACTCATACATGCTTGTTTGTCATGCCACTCTTGCTTAGAGTTGAGTCGATCCGATTCATCGAGGATGAATCGGAGGTGTGTGAACATGTCCCACTGTGTGTGAGCTAAGTGTGTGAACACGATTTGGTAAAGGTATCGGTGAGAGGCCATGTAGGAGTACATGGTGGGTTGTCTCATTGAAGCCGTCCTTAGGAACTGAGTTACGTGTTTGTGATCCATGATTCAGCTACTACCATGCATTGGGCCTGAAATATGACCCGCTCGACTTCTTATTCACCCTTGTCCTCTGTCCGGGGAGTTGCAAGTAGTTTCGTGTTTGTAGTATCTTTGGAGGCCGTCTGTGATCTTGACCGTAGGGGTGGGCTGTGATCACGGTAGGCACGTGGCGGTAAACAGGCGCCTGTTTGGTGTCACGGAACCCTGTTCACATCGTTTGGGGCTGTGAGCGAAACTTGGCGGAACTCCTCATAGATGGAACCCAAATAGGCGATAAACTGGACTAGAGACTTGAGTGTCTAGGTAGGTCGTGGTCTACACCCACGTCGGCTTTAAGCTGAAGTCTGCCGAGCACATGTCGTGTGCAGGCGCTAAGTGGTGGAAACATGTATGAAGAAGTACACCCCGCAGGTTAATATCATCTATTGAATAGCCGTGTCATGGTAAAGGACTTGGGTTGCCTATAACAGTTCATAGACAAGTGAAAGTGGATACTCTAAAACACGCAAGATAAGTGTGAGTGCTATGGATGGCGTTCTCGTAGGGAGACGGAGCGGATCCATAATGGTGTATTGATATGGTGAATATGTGGACTCGTGTGCGCCACCTCAAAAGAGTTACTTGCAGTCGTAGTTTAGGATAGCCACCGAGTCAAAGCTGGCTTGCTGCTGTTAAACTCCACCATCCCCATTATTGATAATGATGCATATGTAGCTAGATCTGATGTAAGTCTTGCTGGGTACATTTGTACTCACGTTTGCCTATTTTATGTTTTGTGAGAGAGACCTCGGTCTCGCTAGTAGTTCCGCGTGGACTTGACGTTTAGCTTGTTACCTCAGCTACGATCTTATGCCCTCGGCAGGATCTGGTAGATGGTCAGGCTTTCAAGCCTTTTCATTTGTAGATGTCTGTACTCAGACATATTAGCTTCCGCTTGTGCTTTGATTTGTATGCTCTGAATGTTGGGTCATGAGACCCCTGTTTGTAATATCTCGCTCCTCGGAGCCTAATGAATAAATACTTGAGTCGTAGAGTCATGTTGTGGTGCCATGTTGTATTTGCACATATCGAGCATATTGTGTGTATGTTATTCAAATGCTTGGTATGTGTGGGATCTGACTATCTAGTTGTTTATCTTTAGTAGCCTCTCTTACCGGGAAATGTCTCCTAGTGTTTCCACCGAGCCATGGTAGCTTGCTACTGCTCCGGAACACTTAGGCTGGCGGCATGTGTCCTTCTTCGATCTCAGGTCTGCATCCCTCGGGAAATGTCACGCGTTGAGTCGGAGTCTGTTAGCCGCTTCTGCCCGGTTTACGAGTCTGCTAGCCCGATGCTACAGCCGGAACTTACTCGTGATGACCGACACGTTCGATCTTTGGGTCATGGATGCCTGTCCTGTAAGTTTGTGCCACTTTGGGTTTACGACTAGCCATGTCAGCCGGGCTCCTTATCATATGGATGCTAGCGACACTATCATATCGTGTGCCAAAAGGCATAAGCGGTCCCGGCAAAGGTAAGGCGACACCGGTGGGAATACCGTGCGTGAGGCCGCAAAGTGATATGAGGTGTTACAGGCTAGATCGATGTGACATTGAGTCGGGGTCCTGACACAAGTATAGGGGATCTATCATAGTCCTTTTGATAAGTAAGAGTGTCGAACCCAACGAGGAGCAGAAGGAAATGATAAGCGGTTTTCAGCAAGGTATTCTCGGCAAGTACTGAAATAAGTGGTACCAGATAGTTTTGTGATAAGATAAATTGTAACGAGAAACGAGTAACAAAAGTAAATAAAGTGCAGCAAGGTGGCCCAATCCTTTTTGTAGCAGAGGACAAGCCTGGACAATCTCTTATAATAGGAAAAGCGCTCCCGAGGACACATGGGAATATCGTCAAGCTAGTTTTCATCACGCTCATATGATTCGCGTTCAGTACTTTGATAATTTGATATGTGGGTGGACCGGTGCTTGGGTGTTGTTCTTACTTGAACAAGCATCCCACTTATGATTAACCTCTATTGCAAGCATCCGCAACTACAACAAAAGTATTAAGGTAAACCTAACCATAGCATGAAACATATGGATCCAAATCAGCCCCTTACGAAGGAACGCATAAACTAGGGTTTAAGCTTCTGTCACTCTAGCAACCCATCATCTACTTATTACTTCCCAATGCCTTCCTCTAGGCCCAAATAATGGTGAAGTGTTATGTAGTCGACGTTCACATAACACCACTAGAGGCTAGACAACCTACATCTTATCAAAATATCGAACGAATACCAAATTCACATGACTACTAATAGCAAAACTTCTCCCTTGTCCTCGGGAACAAATGTAATTACTCACAAAGCATATTCATGTTCATAATCAAAGGGGTAATAATATGCATAAAGGATCTGAACATATGATCTTCCACCAAATAAACCAACTAGCATCAACTACAAGGAGTAATCAACACTACTAGCAACCTACTAGAACCAATCCCGGACTTGGAGACAAGAATTGGATACCTGAGATGAACTAGGGTTTGGAGATGAGATGGTGCTGGTGAAGATGTTGATGGAGATTGCCCTCTCCCGATGAGAGGATCGTTGGTGATGACGATGGTGATGATTTCCCCCTCCCGAAGGGAAGTATCCCCGGAAGAACAGCTCTGCCGGAGCCCTAGATTGGTTCCGCCAAGGTTCCGCCTCGTGGCGGCGGAGTCTCATCCCGAAAGGTTGCCTTCTATTTTTTGTCATCGTAGACTTCATATAGGAGAAGATTGGCGTCGGAGAGCCACCAGGGGGCCCACGAGGTAGGGGGGCGCGCCCCGAGGGGGGGGGAGCCCCCCACCCTCGTGAGTAGGGTGTGGGCCCCCTGGCCTTCATTTTTGGCGAAGATTTTTCTTTATTTATTTTAAGATATTCCGTGGAGTTTCAGGACTTTTGGAGTTGCGCAGAATAGGTCTCCAATATTTGCTCCTTTCCAGCCCAGAATTCTAGCTGCCGGCATTCTCCCTCTTCATGTAAACCTTGTAAAATAAGAGAGAATAGCCATAAGTATTGTGACATAACATGAAATAACAGCCCATAATGCAATAAATATTGATATAAAAGCATGATGCAAAATGGACGTATCAACTCCCCCAAGCTTAGACCTCGCTTGTCCTCAAGCGAAAAGCCGATAACAATAAATATGTCCTCATGTTTAGAGGTAGAGGCGTCGATAAAAATAAAATACGGACATGAAGGCATCATGATTATTTCATAACAGCAACATATATAGATTTTGTCATATGATAACTTATGTTCAAGTGATGATCTTTTCACAATGCAAAAGTACGAATCAGAAACCTTATTGAGTATCAACAAATTATAACCTCAGTCATTAAAGCAATTTCAATTTATCATAACATCGGAAAGAGTCTATGTCAGAGCTTAAAAGCAAGTCCACATACTCAACTATCACTTAGTCCTTCATAATTGCTAACACTCACGCAATACTTGTGGTTACGGAGTTTTAAACGGACACAGAGAAAGATAGGGGCTTATAGCTTTGCCCCACAACCTTTTACCTCAAGGTTAATGTCAACAATAATAATTCATGCTCCCCTACATCCCATATATATATATATATATATATATATATATATATATATATATCATGTTCTTTCGAACATGCTGAGCTTGCCAAAGGATAAAATGAAAAAGGAAAGGTGAAGATCACCGTGACTCTTGCATAAGGTAGAGGATAATAATAAAAGATAGGCCCTTCGCAGAGGGAAGGAGAGGTTGTCATGCACGTTTAGGGTTGATGCACAAAATCTTAATGCAAAAGAATGTCACTTTATATTGCCCCTTGTATGTGGACCTTTATTATGCAGTCCGTCGCTTTTATTACGTCAACAACAAGTTCGTACAAAGCTTATTTTCTCTGCACTAATAAGTCATGCATATTTAGAGAGCAATTTTTATTGCTTGCACCGGTGACAACATACTTGAAGGATGTTACTCAATCCATAGGTAGATATGGTGGACTCTCATGGCAAAACTGGTTTAAAGGTATTTGGAAGCACAAGTAGTATTTCTACTTGGTGCTGAGAATTTGGCTAGCATGAGGGGGAAAGGCAAGCTCAACACGTTAGAGGATCCATGACAACATACTTTATCTCAGATGTAAGAAAACATAACTCATTATGTTGTCTTCCTTGTCCAACCTCAACTCTTTAGCATGTCATATTTTAAGGAGTGCTCCCAATCATAAAAGATGTCAATGATAATATATCTATATGTGAAACCTCTCTTTCCTTAGTACTTCCTATTAATTGCAACGATGACCAAAGCTATATTTGCCGACTCCCAACAACTTTTAACCATCATACTCTTTCTATGTGAAGTCATTACTTTCAATAAGATCAATATGAACTCTATGATTCTTTTTATTCTTTTTCTTCTTTCCTTTTATTCATCCAATATCATGGCAAAATAATCAAGCCCTTGACTCAGCACTAATCTTTATTATATAGCTCATGGCCTCGATTACAAAGAAGGATCATAAAGCAAAACTCAAAACTAGATCATGCCATGACTTTATTCTACTAAATCAAGATACTACTAGAAGGATAGAACTAAGGAATAAAACGGTAAATGTTGGGGATATTACCACCAGGTGTAAACCGGCCAGCTTGGGCCGGATTAACTCCGTTAGTGGTATAAGCAGAGAAAGGCCCAAGGCCTATAGTCGGATTAGAGCTTGTAGCCGTAAACCGGCCTGATGTATAACTTGTATTGTAAGTTAGGAATAGAGAGATACCAACCGGGATATGAGTATGAACCGGTTGGGACTCTATGAACCGACAGGCGTCACACGTGTATATAAGGGGCGACCGGCGGCGGTTCAAAGACGACAACCACAACTCGAGCCTAGGCGAAGCTTGTTTGCTCCTAGCCATCGAGACTACATCAATTCCATCACAACTAGGCGTAGGCTTTTACCTTCATCGAAGGGGCGAACTAGTATAAAACCCTTGTGTCTTTGTGTCCGCTTTACCCCCGCAAGTAAACCCGAGCGATGGCTCCACGACTAAGTCCTTACGCTAGGACATCCGCCGTGACAAATCCATTTACGCTTGGCGCCCACCGTGGGGCTATCGCACGATGGTTTGACGATCTTGGAGGGCAAGCTCAAAGGACTCGAAGGCTACGTTGTGGGCCGGATGACCAAGAGTCGTCGCGGCCGGATCTATATCAACGACGCTGGATGGGGTCCCGAGGCCGATTCAATCGAGTACGGATACCGGGTCCCCTTCGGCGGCATACACGTCTTCATCGGCAAGATCGGGGAGCCTGGGCCTGAGCCGGACATCTGCACCGACCTCATCGAGACGGCTCAGCGTGCGCAACCTGCCCAGGTTAAACCGGCCGTGAAGCATGTCTTCGTTGGAGTCATCCACGGAGGAGAGTACGATGCCGGTTCAGAACACGGTAGTGAGACCGTCGTTTATTCTGACGATGAATCTTCAACAGGAGAGACCGAGTCATTGTACCAACTGCAGGGCGATATGATCGGGGGCTATTCCGACGGTGACAGTATTCCGGACCCCCCAAGCCAGTTCAACCGGGTTGGAGTGTTCATGGCCGGTACGCAAGCAGCGAACCACTCTTCAACCGCAGCAGCGATGCTTTCTGGTTTAGCAGCGGCAGCGGCAGCAGGGGCAGGAGGCCCGGTGCGCCCGCCGGTTCAAGTTCTGTCAGATCTATTTGATGCACTAGCAGCGCTTATGGCAGAGGACAACCCGGCGGATCAGGAGGCTCATAATGCAGAGATTGCAAAGGTGAGAGAGCAGATCACGCAAGCCAAAGCGGATCTAGCGTCAGAGAAGGATCGTATGGCTGCAGAGCGGGCTGCTCTGGACGCACAGGCTTACAAACTCATGTTGGACCAGAGTGCGTCGCAGGAGGTGTTGAGGCGGAAGTATAGATCGCGCCTGCCATTAGGGCTTGATCCTAGAAATCTCTTTCAGACCGGGGCGGACCCGATAATCCGCCCCAAAGACAGGAGGTAAACCGGATTGAGGCACGGGAGCAGGGCGACGGTCCAACCACGCTCGATGGAGCCTCCATAGCGTAACATGGTGGTTCCTCCGCGCATCTGAACACCCCTGTGTCATTATTCTAATCCTATGCACAACCTTGTTGCGCCGCCCGCACGATTGGAGGCGATCGATCGAAGGAGATTCCCCAAGCGGTTGAGACACGCCGGGTTAAGGCTTCTCGGACTGCGCTGATCCAAAGAAGAGGCATATTCATACAGCCGTGATCGGATTCACTCCACGCCCGCCCAAGCGGAGCTACAGCAGCGTATGGATGAACCGGCCATATCAAGCAACGCGGGACCGTGAAGCGGCCCGCGGCAATCACCAGATGGGCGGCATTCGTGATGCTCGGAGGTGGTGGATCGGGCCGCACGCAGGAGGAGGCGAGTTAGCAGCCTGAGGATGACGCTGGTCAACACACACCGGTTCGCCTACCACCTTCGCGGACCAGAGTCGCATCCGCTTTAGGGGTGCCTGTTTAATCCCGCTTTACGCAATGTGCGTCGCCTAAAGATTTTAAAGGCCCACGCAAGGTGCCGAATTACACCGTAGATCTCCCCCAAGCGTGGGTTGAAAGTTATGAAATGGCCATGGAGATGCTAGATGTTGATGAGACCGCATGTGCAAAGTACTTCACCATGATCTTTGGAAGGCACAGCCCGTGCTTGGTTGAAGAGCTTACCGCCCAATTCTATCAGCTCATGGGCCGATTCTGAGCCGGTTTATCGAACTTTAAGGATCGTGTAAGCAGCCCAAATCCAGAGTAGACTGGCGGCTGTGTCCGGGAGGAAGGAGAGTCAACAACCCGTTGGGTACGCCGTGTTTCCGAGATTTTGCACTCCTCTGACCGGATCAACGCTGATTCTGCGATCTTAACGTTAGAAGGCAACTGCCGGTTTGAGCCTTTAAAATTAAAATTGGGGCGCATGAAGCGGTTCTGTAATGACATGGGAACCCTCATGCCCGCTTTGGTGAAGTATGCTGATTCGGACAGTACCAAGGATCCGGAAGCTGATGATGAAGAAGCAGGGAAGGGAAAGAAGAACAGCAACTCCAAGGGGCAGCAGTACAAACCGGCGGGTCATGGAAACGGAGGCAAGCGCAAGGCCGATGGCAACTCAGACTTCGTAGCCAACACTAATGCGCAGGACAGTGGGCCATGGCGCAGAGGCAAGGCGAATCGGGGCCAGAATCCTAATAGGAGCCGTTTGAATTTCTTGTTGAATCAACCTTGCCCCAAGCACGGGATGAAGGAGTCCCCATCGAATCATCTCTGGAAGGACTGTTATATTATGCAGGAGTTCAAGAACTCCAATGCTTTCCGGTATGACCAGGGGTCAGGTGGCGGTTCAGGATCCGGTTTTCATGGGCCGGGTCAGGATGGAGCCTCTGGTTCAGGGCCTAATCAAGGCAATCACCATAGTCAGAATAATCGGTGGCCCGCCAGAAGCAGCATGATCGAGTTATCGAGCCAACCAAGGCAATTGAATAGTGGGCAGTATCATGTTTTCACAACCAGTTTGGACAAGCGAGATCGGAAGCTTCACAAGCGGGCAGTAAACTCTGTTGAACCGGCCTTGCCGCGTTATTTACGTTGGTCAGAGCAGCCCATCGTGTGGAGCAGAGAGGACCATCCCCCCCGGGTTGATAATCCGGGTCAGCTGGCATTGGTGGTAGACCCTCAGGTGGGGGGCTATAAGTTCACTAAGGTACTTATGGATGGAGGAAGCAGCATTAATATATTATACTATGAAACTTTCCGTCGCATGGGTCTCACAGACAAGGATCTCAGGCCGTCCAATACGGTGTTCCATGGTGTAGTACCAGGCAAATCTGCATATCCTGTTGGTAAGATAGCCCTGGATGTGGCTTTAGGAGACGAGCACGATTCCCGGTCTGAAAAGCTAACTTTTGAAGTGGTGAAGATTCGGAGTCCATATCATGCCTTGTTTGGGCGGCCGGCTTATGCTAAGTTCATGGCACGACCTTGTTATATTTACTTGCAGCTCAAAATGCCGGGTTACAAAGGAACGATAACGGTGCATGGAAGCCGCCGAGTTGCTTTGGAATGTGAGGAAGGTGATGCAGCTTATGCAGAGGCGGTGCGTGCTACGGAGGAGTTGAAGTTCTATAAGGACAACGTTGATCGGCGGATATGACCCCTTTAAAGAAACCCACTACAGAGCATGAATCGGATCTAAAGTTTAAATCGGCAGCTGAGACCAAGCTTGTTGACTTCGTGCCAGGCGATTCGTCCAAGCAGTTCACTGTCAGTGCCAACCTGGATCCCAAATAGGAAAGCGCACTCATCGAGTTCATCCGTGAGAACCGGGATATCTTTGCATGGAAGCCGTCTGACATGCCAGGTGTACCGAGAGAACTCGCTGAGCACACACTTAATGTGGATCCTAAGTATAAACCGGTGAAACAGTTCCTCCGTCGGTTTAACGAAGAAAGGCGCAAAGCCATTGGAGAGGAAGTAGCCAGGCTTTTGGCGGCTGGCTTTATCGTTGAGGTGTTTCATCCAGAGTGGCTTGCTAATCCGGTGCTGGTTCTTAAGAAAAATGGCACCTGGCGTATGTGTGTGGACTACACAAATCTTAACAAAGCTTGTCCAACGGATCCTTTTGCCCTCCCCCGCATTGATCAGATTATTGATGCCACGGCAGGATGTGAGCGTTTAAGTTTTTTGGATGCGTACTCTGGATATCATCAGATCAAAATGGCGGTTAAGGACCAGGAGAAGACAGCGTTTATAACTCCCTTTGGAGCCTTCTGCTATGTATCTATGCCTTTTGGGCTCAAAAGCGCCCAGGCTACTTATCACGGTGTGTGCAGACTGCTCGCATACACAAATCGGCGCAATGTACATGCTTATGTGGATGATATTGTGGTGAAGTCAAGACAAAAGGAGACAACGGTGGAAGATTTGAAGAAACCGAAAACTTGCGCATTTATAAGATGATGCTTAATCCGCCAAGTGTGTTTTTGCTGTTCCTAGCAAGTTATTGGGGTTTCGGTGTCTAACAGAGAGAATTGAGGCTAATCGGAGAAAATTAAAGCTATTGTTTCCTTTGCTAAGCGAAGTGTATCAATGATGTTCAGCGCTGGGGCGTAATCGCTGCATTGAGCGGTTTATCGGCCGCCTCGGAGAAGGCCATCCCTTATACCGATCTTTGAGGAAGGCAGATAATTTCGTCTGCGAGTCATTTCACGACAGCGTTGAGGATCTAAAGCGGCAATTGGCCAATCCACCTGTTCTTGCGGCTCCGGTTGACAAGGAGCCTTTGTTGTTATATGTGGCAGCCAATGCTCGAGCAGTAAGCGTGGCCATTGCGGTGGAGCGCAAGGAGGCAGGCAAAGAGTATCCGGTTCAACGGCCGGTTTATTTTATCGATGAGGTACTTATTGAGTCCAAACAAAGGTATCCGCATTGGCGAAGCTAGTCTATGGTGTTTTTATGGCGATCGAAATGAAGCAATATTTCCAAGGGCACCCTATCACGATGGTTAGTTCAGCTCCTTTGGGTGATATCATACTGAACCGGAGGCGATCGGCGGATTGCAAAATGGGCCATCGAGCTTGGGCGCATGGACTAAAATATATACCACGACAGCAGTGAAGTCACAAGCGCTTGTTGATTTCATTAATGGTCGGACGGAGTTACAAGCGCCAGAGGAGAAGCCGATCACACATCTTGGACTATTCATTTCGACGGATCCAGCGGTTGGAAGGCTCGGGCCGAGTCGTTTAACTTCCCCACGAGGTGATAAGTTTTGTTACATTCTCCGTTTAATGTTCCCTTGTACTAATAATGCAGCTGAGTCTGAAGCCTTGCTCCATGGTCTCCGGATGGCTAAGGAGATGAACTTAAGCGGGTTAAGTGCTTTGGTGACTTCGGACTGGTGGCTCGGCAAGTATCCGCACTTGGGACTCTAAGGACCCGCTCATGGCCGCATATCGTCGAGAAGTGGATAATATCGCAGGTTGCTTCAAGGGCTATCAAGTGGATCATGTGGATCGCCGGAAGAACGAAGCAGCAGATGCTTTAAGCCGGTTGGGTTCTCAGCGTAAACCGGTCCCGCCTAATGTCTTTTTGGACGTCTTGCACAACCCGTCAGTCCAGCTCCCTGGTGAAGCGGATTTGGCTATTCCTGATCCGGAGGCTCAGTTGGTGGCAGCATTACATGCTATTCCGGATTGGACGATTCCTTTCCTTGCGTATATGACTCGAGGGGAGTTGCCAGAAGATGAGGTTCTGGCCAGACAGATAATCCGGCGCTCCAAGTCTATGACGATTCTTAACGGTGAGTTGCATCATTGCAGTGTATCAGGGGCGTTTCAGCGTTGTGTTTCCCCTGAGGAAGGCTGTGAAATTTTAAGAGAAATCCATGAAGGGGATTGTGGACATCACGCCGGTTCAAAGTCCTTGGTGGCGAAGGCGTTCCGTCACGGATTTTACTAGTTGACTGCCCACGCTGATGCGGAGGACTTGGTTAAACGGTGTGATGGATGTCAGAAATTTTCCAGGCGTGCTCATGTACCGGCACAGGAATTGAGGATGATCCCAATAACGTGGCCGTTTGCGACTTGGGGGCTGGATATGGTTGGACCCTTTAAACGATCCAAGGATAAGAAGACCCACCTGTTGGTGGCAGTGGACAAATTCACCAAGTGGGTTGAAGCGGAATCGTCGGCCAAGTGTGATGCGGCAGCAGTGTGCGTTCATCAAAAGGTGATTTTCGGTTTGGCTTTCCACAGTATCATTGCGATAATGGTACTAATTTATCCAAGGGTGCTATGAAAGAATTTTGTGAGCGTGAGCACATCCGCTTGCGTGTCATCGGTGGCTCACCCCAATCCAGCGGGCAGGCGTAAGCGCTAATCAAGAGATCTTACGAGGCATCAAACCCGACTTACGGTTCCGTTACGAGAGAACACCGTGGTGCTGGGTTGAAGAGCTACCATCGGTGCTATGGAGTATCAATACTCGCCAAACCGGTCCACCGGTATACACGTTTTCATGGTCTACGGGCGGAGGCCGTTCTACCCAAATGATATCCGGCACGATTCGCCCGTGTAGCGGCTTATGTTGAAGCGGACAACGAGGCGGCACGGCAGGGCGCTTTGGACCTATTGGATGAGGGCGTGATATGGCGCGCTCGTTCGGCGATTTACCAAGCAAGATCTTCGTCGTTATCACGATCGCGGGTTAAAACGAGCCTTTCAAGAAGGAGATTTGGTGCTTCGTCACATCCAAGACCGAACAGATATGCACAAGTTATCCCCACCTTGGGAAGGACCTTTTGTGGTCAAGAAGAATCTACACAACGGATCATACTATCGATTGATATTCGAGAGCGTCAAGACTCACGTACATCAGAAGAGGAGACCAATAGGCCGTGGAATATAGCTCATCTTCGGCCTTACTACACTTGAGTCATCGCTCAGTTTATGTACATAGCATGACAATGTATATATTATCTTCGATGTAATAAAAACCGAGCCTCGGCTAAAGCGGGTCTCTGTCTTTCTTATCATGCGTGGTTACATGGAGTGTTTCATTTTTAAAGCGGCCTCGGTTTACCCCTTGACATTTATATTTATCACTTGGGGGCTTGGTCGTGTCCAAACCAATGCAACACCTCTTGATAGGCGAAAGCCACCGGATCATTTGGGGACACGGTCACGTCTGAACCGTCACGCCTCTTGGTCGGCCAATAGGGCCAGAGTCATTTGGGGGCTTGGTGAACCGAACCAATGTCATGCCACTTGGCCGGCGTAGTCGCCAAGAGTCTTTTGGGGACCTGGCCGACTAGCACCATCGCTACGCCTTCGGGGGGCTTGGTTGCGTCTGACCATGGTAATGCCATTTGACCAGCTCCATGAAGCTTTTCTTTTGCAAAGAGTTATTGCCTTTGTTGCCATATTTTCACATAATTGGTATTCGATTTTTTGTTGTTGCGTTTTTTAACCCGACAAATATTTTTATCCGGTTCAACTGTCAGTCACAAACTGATAGGACATGGTTTGGTATTACACCGGAGTTTTATCTGCCCGGTTTACCTTCTTCCTGTTCATCATCATGGAATAACAAGGGGGCTTGTGCTGATTCAGCACGGTTATATGGGAGTTATTATCTCCCCAGACGGTCATGGTTTTTAAGGCCTCTGCTTCAAGTTTGGCTACGCCAGCTTCATGCCCAGATACGGCAGATATTTGTATCACATACTTATTAATTTTCGATATATATATATATTGAATACCATAAACCGGCTGGCGGTGTCACCACCACCGAGGTTCAACTTTTCTGGTTGCAGGGAGTATGAATCAAACAAAAGTTTCACTTATGCACGAAGGCATATTCAGGCAGAAAGCTTTAACTAAAGTTATTACAAGGCAACACGGTGCCCAAGTGAGATCATTGTTCTTTGGGCAAACCGCCCACAACAGATCTTTGAACCGCCACGGTTCAGCTCGCTCTTCATCCTCCTTCGCTTCACCTCTTCGTCTCTACCCATTGGCTGGAAATCCACAGTGGTCCAGTCGATTCCCATTAGCGCTTGGAAAACAGCCTCTTCGTGGATCGAGAAGACGGTTCAATATCGGGGCGTAAGTATGCTTACGGATTGGAGGATCAGGTTTTCCGCTTCAAAGGTTGGGGCGGACACTCGCTTGTTTTGATCATTGTATTGCGCTTGATAATGCTCTAAGTCAGCTTCTTCGGCCAACTGACAAGCTAGCGGGTGTACTGCACGGTTTATTGCCCGTAAATCTTCTTCACTGAAATTAGAGCCATCTTCTTTCACATTGGGATAGCCTTGAGCTGCTTCCACGGGATCAAAGTCTGGTACCCAGGCCTTGGCTCGGATCAAGGCGTTGATGGCTCCGGTTCGAGCAGCAGATTTTTTCACCTCTTCAATCTGGGCGGGGAGCATGGACAGCCGGTTCAGAGTATCTTGAATCAAAGAAGGCGCCGGATTGTTATGTGACATTGTGGTGATGATGCGCTGGGCTCTGGTATACAGCTGTTCTACCAAGGTATAAACAGCCTTCAGTTTCTTCCGCACATCATTTCCTAAGTGCCCAACATGTGTGCCTACAACAGTAAACGGTTAGTTTCAAACCGGAGCATTGACACAACAGGTGTAACATATCACAACTGTTCAAAGTGACTTACCAAAGATTGCTGCAGTCATAGAATGTACTTGCCGTTTTACGGTGTCGATCGTCTACCACGGTTTAAGGGCAACTTGCATTTTACGCCCGTTTGATCAAATTGGCCTTTTCGGTGGCCCGACTGCTGCTCTTTCTTCATACTTTCCTTCACTTCTTCAGCAGCGGTCAAGGCTTTGGTTAACTCTTTCTTGGCCTTCTCGGTTTGACTGCTGCTGGGTTTTCAAAGCCGCTTGTAAATCGGCAATCCGATCATCTTTGATTTTCACCTCAGCCTGCGCATTGACAGTATGTTCAACCAACAATTCAAGTTAAAGTCCCAACCACACAACACAGTTATATGCTTGACACTTGGGGCTAATGTACCTTCAATTTTCTCTGCTACTACATGGCAAAGTCCCAAGCTCAATACAAGTATTCAACTTGGCACTTGGGGGCTAATGACTATTTGATTCTACCAATGTTTCGTCAGGCAGTTTTTATTGAAGTACCGGTTTAAGTATGCAGAGTTAAACCGGCCCTTGTGGTTATGCGGGTAGATTTCAAAATGGATCAAGAAAATAATCAAGTCCCGGTTTGATCAAGATTACAAACCGGCCCTTGGGGGCTACAAGGACTAGTATACTGGTGATAAGGAAAGGAGTGAGTTACCTCAAACTTGTCCCTCATTAATTTGACCAGGCCAGCTTCATAGTCACGGCTACTGTAAAGCCGGTTCAAATATCCAGAATGAAGGTCTTGGGCGCTTAAAGCGGCATATGTTTCCAGCTTGACATCCCACTTTCCTTTATTCAAAGTGGAAGAATCCTCTTTCATAGTATGCCGGGTAAAGGTTGCAGGATTCCCTGGTTCAGAGCGGCCCATACCAGTAATCACAACGTCATCATCTTTCGACTCGACGGATTGTGTGGGCACGGCTGTTTTAGTAGGGCTGCGAGGTTTCTCAAACCGGACAGTGCTGGCAGGTGGATCAGCAGAGGTTGAAATATTGACAGGCCTCTCTTCAGGAATAACCTCCTCTTGAACCGGAGGGTCATTGGGAATATCTTCAGAGGCAAAATTTTCAAGATCCGGCGCTCTCTCATGATCTGAAGCGGCAGCCTCTTCGACTATTTTGTCCAAGCGGGCCTTCTTGCTGGGTTTCGGTTTGGTTCTGAAGAGACAAAGAGTCAGGAAAAAGGCATATCCATTACAGAAGATATCAGAAAGCATATGGCCGTTTTGACTTACCCGGCGGCTATTTTCAACGGTGGTAGCTGAGTGGCTGAGGATTTGCCAGAGGATGAATGGGAAGTAACCTGATAATCGGAGTCGGACGGATTAAGAGGTTGACGGAAGAAACCCGCTTTGGAATTTAAAGCAATAAAAGGTCGGAAACCTCGGTGCGGCGCTTTCGAACCCGGCTGTTTGGTAAACCGCAGAGGTAACTACTCAGCCATTGTGCGGGTTGTGCGGCGAGCTTCATGTTGCTGTGTCTTCATACGAAATTTGGGATCCAAGTAAGCAAGAGGGTGAGAAAAATTAACTTTCCGGTTTGCCTGGCGAAATTTTGTTAAAGGCAAATTTGTTGAATCGGAAGAAAGAATAGTTACCTCAGCAAATCCTGCGTTGCTGGCTTCAGCATCATCTTGACAAGCATCATCATCAATAAGGCATGTAAAAAGCAAGCCAAGAGAATCAAGTTCTGGATTACCCACATCATCGTCAATAGCCGGGTCAGATGAAGCAGTGGTCTTTCTCTTGTGGGCTGATTTCTTGACAACTTTTGTTTTGGGCCGGTTTGGCCGTCCAGCTTTATCCGCTTTGTCTTGGGAAAGTTTCTTGCTCCAAAATGGATTATCACCCTAGATCAGAAATAATTAAATGTTGGATACATGAAGCAATAACAGGTTTAATGATGAAGCAGTCAGAGACTTACGCAGTGGTTTGTTGGTGGTGCAGGAAGGAGCCAAACCGGTTTGAGCACAGAGATGCTCCGGTTCATTCAACATTCTTCTTACTGAGTCCGTAACTTCATCATCGGAAAGTCAAGTTTTGTGTGCCGGAGTGGGTCGTCGATGCTGCCAGTATACTGACACATCAAACCGGAACGCCGGCTCAAAGGCAGTATGCCCCAAGATAAGCAGCAGCGTGCAAGATCAATGCCAGTCAAACCGTTCGCCATAAAGGCCCGGAGCTTGGACGATTCGGGGCATATTTGCTTCTCTCTTTGGCGCTTAATCTTTGAGAAGCGGATGAGTATTGCTTAGCCGCCCGACGAAAGCCGGGTAAAGGATTTTCGCCTTGGGAGAAGTGTCCTTGCGGTAAAACCAAGTCGCATTCCACTCTTTGGGGTGAGTATGAAGTTTGACGTGGGGATAGGTGATTTCCTTCCTTTTCTGAATAGCCATACCACCCAATTCTGTATTGGGGCCGTCGGTGAATTCAGTGCGACGGTTTAGATGGAAGAGATCTCTAAACAGTTCAACAGAAGGTTCCTCTTGCAGATATGCTTCAGATAGCACTTGAAAGTGGCATAAGTTGGTGACGGAGTTGGGACCAATGTCTTGGGGACGGAGCTGAAAATTGGCCAACACGTCCCGGTAAAATTTTGAACCGGGCGGTTTGAAGCCCCGGGCCAAGTGATCCACAAAAACCACAACTTCCCCTTCCTGAGGTGTGGGAGGACATTCCTCTCCAGGAACCCTCCAGTGGACTGTATTTTTGTCATCTAAAGCGCCAATCGATACCAGTTCATTCAGCTGTAACTCGGTGACTCGGGAAGGAACCCAGTTGCATTCATACACTTGTTTGGCCATGATAAGATCTACAAAGGTAACAGATCCGGTTCAAGAGCGTGCTTGTTACAAAGTGATTGATCTAAGTTATGATAAACCGGAGGCAGTGTCTACAAATCGGTTCATTGTGATATAATGTCAGATGAGCTCTGGCGGTTGAACAAGGGGACTAATGGTGTACCTGTGCCGGTTTAGCAGCTTTTTCTTATGGTGAGTTAAACCGCCTAATCTAGGCCTTGGAAATAATTGAAGCTATGGACAGTTTACAGAAACAAGTTTCACAAGATCCCATGATTACTACGGATCAAAGCGGGTTTTCGTAAAACAGCGAAATATTTCGCAGAGGTAAAGAAGAAATGAAGTGGACCATGAGGCGATATATATGCGAAGATCCATGGGATTAAGATGAGAAAGTACAGCGGATGTGCAGGAGTTACTATTAATGCAGAACAGATTCACGGCGTGGTTCAAAGTTAAAAGGATAAGCGGACGCATACGAAGAACACGGTATGAAGCTGTAACCTAAAACAGATCTAAGTACGTAACAGATTTAAGAAGGAAGAAGCTTACGGGAATGGAGAAGATGCGGAAAAGGCGCAGTGTTACGCATGCGTTGGTCGATGCGGCCTAGGACGCGAAGAGGTCGATGACAATGGCGGAGCTCCAAGAGCAGCGGCGCGAGGAAGGCGAAGAAGAGGAAGCGAAGGGAGGAAAGAAATGACCCTTCGGTCCTATTTATAAAGCGACAAAGCTAGGTCAGCGCGTGGATCCGAGGCGCTATTAAAGAAGGCGTTACAAAGGATCAAATTTCAGGATGACGTCATGCGGTTTGATGACGAAGCAACGACGTCATGCGGTTCTGATGACGAAGCAACGACGTCATGCGGTTTCTGATGACGAAGCAACGATGACATGGCGATTTACCAAACAAAAGAAGACGTCCAAGATACAAGCTTTATGAAGGATTGACATGAACCAGTTCAAATCAATCTGGGGCCTAATGTTGGGGATATTACCACCAGGTGTAAACCGGCCAGCTTGGGCCGGATTAACTCCGTTAGTGGTATAAGCAGAGAAAGGCGCAAGGCCTATAGTCGGATTAGAGCTTGTAGCCGTAAACCGGCTTGATGTATAACTTGTATTGTAAGTTAGGAATAGAGAGATACCAACCGGGATACGAGTATGAACCGGTTGGGACTGTATGAACCGACGGGCGTCACTCGTGTATATAAGGGGACGACCCAGCGACGGTTCAAAGACAGACAACCACAACTCGAGCCTAGGCGAAGCTTGTTTGCTCCCTAGCCATCGAGACTACATCAATTCCATCACAACTAGGCGAGGCTTTTACCTTCATCGAAGGGGCGAACTAGTATAAAACCCTTGTGTCTTTGTGTCCGCTTTAACCCCTGCAAGTAAACCCGTAGCGATGGCTCCACGACTAAGTCCTTATGCTAGGACATCTGCCGTGACAAATCCACGACAGTAAAGATAGGAGTTGTGATGGTGAGACGATACCAGGGCACCTCCCCCAAGCTTGGCAGTTGCCAAGGGGAGTGCCCATACCCATATGATTATGTCTCCTTCTTTGTTGTTGGCGGTGGAGGTGTTGTTGATGATGCAGGCTTGTCGTCCACCTTCCATGGCATAGGCTCACCATCATAGAAGGATGATCGAGTCTCCGGAATGCTCAAATCTGCAGCCAAACTCATCCTTTTGAATCTATATTCATACTCACAGTTTTGGTTTTGCAGATCATAGATTTGGGCTTGGAGGTGCTGAATCTTATCATGTAGCTTGAAGATGGCCTCCTCGGTGTTCTTGGCATCCGGCTCGTAGTTGTTGATGAACTCCGCCAGCATCTTGTGGCTAGCATTGATTCCATGCTCCACCATCCCCTGGAACTTGAAAACTTGTTGCTCCATTGCTTCGAGCCTCGACTCCACGCTTCCGGTTCCCTTTGGTCCCTCAACATCGCGGATGTCCAGCAACCCATCACGCATCTCAATGGTTTGAGGGTGTCGGAGCACCTCCGCGAGGTAAGGGTTGATCACCTTCTCTAAGAACTTGTCCTTGGAAGCACTTGGGGTCATCTTGCTAATCTAGACCTGTCAGAAAAATAGCTCAAAACAAGAACAGGGGAGATTTGTGTGATATGAGAGTCAAAACCTTCAGGAGAATATATAATGAATTTTTACCGACCAAAATACGTATCGTGCAAGAAAACGGAGTCCGAAGGGCACACGAGGTGCTCACAAGGTAGGGCGGCGCCCAGGGGGGTAGGGCATGCCCTCCACCCTCGTGGAGGCCTCGTGTCCTTCCCGGACTGCTACTTATTTTTCTATTTTTCTAAATATTCCAAAACGGAGAAATACTGCCTTAAAAATTGTTTTGGAGTCGGTTTACTTACCGTACCACATACCTATTCCTTTTCAGAGTCTGGAACGGTCTGGAAAGTATCCCTTATGTATTCCTCCGGGGTTACGGTTTGAATAATATTGGTTTCAACATTTATAGAATTACCTGAGATATAGTGTTTGATCCTTTGACGTTTACCACCTTCGGATTTGTGCCTTAGAAGTTGTTGATTTTTACGGCACCGGAACGATAGACCTCCTCGATAATGTAGGGACCTTCCCATTTAGAGAGAAATTTTCCTGCAAAAAATCTTAAACGAGAGTTGTATAGCAATACATAATCACCTACATTAAACTCACGCTTTTGTATCCATTTGTCATGCCATCTTTTCACTTTTTCTTTAAACAACTTGGCATGTTCATAAGCTTGGGTTCTCCATTCATCAATTGAGCTAATATCAAATAACCTCTTCTCGCTGGCAAGTTTGGAATCATAGTTGAGCTCTTTAATAGCCCAATATGCCTTATGTTCTAGTTCAAGAGCTAAGTGACATGCTTTTCCATAAACCATTTTATACAGAGACATACCACTAGGATTCTTATATGCAGTTCTATAGGCCCATAATGCATCATCCAGTTTCTTGGACCAATTCTTTCTAGACCTATTGACAGTCTTTTGCAAAATTAATTTGAGCTCTCTATTGCTCAATTCTACTTGACCACTAGACTGCGGGTGATATGGAGATGCATTTCTATGATTAACGTTATATTTAGCAAGCATTTTACGGAAAGCACCATGAATAAAGTGTGAACCACCATCAGTCATTAAATATCTAGGGACTCCAAACCTCGGAAAAATAACTTCCTTCAGAATTTTAATAGAGGTGTTATGATCAACACTACTACTTGGAATAGCTTCTACCCACTTAGTAACGTAATCAATAGCAACTAAAATATGTGTATATCCATTAGAGGCAGGAAAAGGTCCCATATAATCAAAGCCCCAAACATCAAATGGTTCAATAACAAGTGAATAATTCATAGGCATTTCTTGACGTCTATTAATATTACCAATTCTTTTACTCTCATCACAAGACAAAACAAACTTATAGGCATCCTTGAAGAGAGTGGGCCAATAAAAACCGGATTGCATTACCTTATGTGTAGTTCTATCTCCAGCTTGGTGTCCTCCATAAGCTTCGGAGTGACACTTGCGTAGGATCCGTTCCTGTTCATGCTCAGGTAGGCAGAGTGTGTCCACGTACCCTCGTAGATCGAAAGCCGAAGCGTTTAGTTAACGCAGTTGATGTAGTCGAATGTCTTTGTCATCCAATCGATCAAGTACCGAACGCACGACACCTCCGCGATCTGCACATGTTCAGATCGGTGACATCCCTCAAACTTGTCACGCCCAATATGTGACCCTATCCTAAAGGAACTCGAAGGTCCCACCAAGGATAGAAGTGCATATTGGAGACGCTTTTGCAAGGTGGATATCCTTACATCGTACCATTACATAATAGTTGGGGATAAAAACAAGAGGCATACAATGCCACATGAATACAACATCATACATAAGAACAACATCCGACTACGGATGAAACACAAACAGAAACTCAACCGACATCCACCCTGCTAGCCCAGGCTGCCGACCAGGAACATATCCCCTGAACGACCAAGCAGAAGAAGAACTCAAAGCAAGCAAGCATCGCTCTCACATCATTACCTGTACCTGCAACTGTTGTTGTAGTAAACTGTGAGCCACGTGGACTTAGCAATCCCATTACCATGGGTATCAAGACTATCAAAGCTTAATGGGTATGGAATGGATAAGTGGTGAGGTTGCAGCAGCGACTAAGCATGTATGGTGGCTAACTTACGAATACGAGAATAAGATGAGAAGCTACGCAAACGGTCGCAAACTAGTAATTATCAGGAAGTGATCCTGAACTACTTACGTTCAAACATAACACCACCGTGTTCTCTTCTCGACCCACTCGAAAAGAGACCATTACGGTTACACACGCGGTTGGTGTATTTTAATTCGAATATGGTGTCAAGTTCTCTACAACCAGACATTAAAAATTCCCATGTGCCACATAACCGCGGGCACAACTTTCAAAAGTTTAAACCCTGCAGGGGTGTCCCAACTTAGCCCATGATAAGCCCACGATACGGGGAGACAATCCTCGATCATGGGACATCCGATCAGACTCGGGGTCCTGGTGCACAAGACATTTCGACAATGGTAAAATTAATCCAACAAAGCCTCCCGGCGTGTCGACACCCTGATGGTAGCCGCGCGTATCTCTTCTCAGGCCACGTCCGGATGGGTCAGCCTACGAGTAAAACAAGATCCTCGGGTTGCCCCGTGGTGGCCCCGCAGTCTGCCCGTTTGGGACCAACACCATCAACTCTGGCCCCTCCCTTCTATGTAGAAAAACCTCGAGTTCATGATGCCCTATGCCAATTAATTATTTAGTTTAAGTATTATTATGGCAAATGTTAAAACCAATGTTGGACCTTGCTGAAGAGTTTTATTCAGAGCGAACTGTCAAGATGGGCCCATAAACCCACACCATGTTAGGGACGCAAAATCAAGGAACATAACACCGGTATGACGGAAACTAGGGCGGCAAGAGTGGAACAAAATACCAGGCATAAGGCCGAGCCTTCCACCCTTTACCAAGTATATAGATGCATTAATTAAATAAGAGATATTGTGATATCCCAACATAAACATGTTCCCACATGGAGCAATCTTCAACTTCACCTGCAACTAACAACACTATAGGAGGGGCTGAGCAAAAGCGGTAACATATCCAAACAACGGTTTGCTAGGAAGGGTGAAAAAGGTTAGAGGCTGACATGGCAATTTGGGAGGCTTGATAAACAAGTGGTAGGTAGCGTGACATAGCAACAACATCGAGACAACTAGCAAATCAATGATAGTGGTGAGATCCAGGGTAACGGTCATCTTGCCTGAAATCCCGCTAGGAAGAAGAACGAGTCCATGAAGAAGACGAACGAGCAGAGATGAACCAAGTGTAGACGAACGAATCCTCACAATCGCAATGAAACAAGAACTATCAAGAAGAAGCACAACTGGAAAGAAGCAAACAACATGGTAAACAAACAAGCATAATCATGGCATGATGCTCAACCAAGTATGATGCATGTCCGGTTTTACAGATGCATGGCATGGAAAAGTGCAACTAACAACACTACAAGTTAAGTGGAGCTCAATATGCTACGAGGTTGCATATTGATGAAACTTCACAACAATTATTTAGTTCATCTCGTTTAAGCTACTCAACAATATTAAATGTTGTTAAACATGGCAAGAGGTGATGCATAACAAAACTACACTATCTAAGCAATTTAAATGGGGCCGGAAACAACAAACAACAAATCCGGAAAAACCCCATATTCATATTTTGAATATGGTACTGTTTTGCCTAAACAATATTTTAATGTTGTTAAACAGGGAAACAAAGTGCACCAAGTTAATCCATGCATTTTTCTACCCCAAATACATATAAAGTTTATTAAACTCAGAGCTACGGTTATTTAGTTATGAAATAAACCATTTAACATGTCATTAAGCATATTAAATGCAAAAATCAAATTAAACATTTCGAACATGGATGAAAGCAGGATATTATGTAAATAGATAAAATTCTAAGCATTCTACACATAAAGTTTGTTTAATTTGGATGCATGCATGTTTAGTTATTAACAATACAAACAGTGGCATTTCCTGTAAATATGCTAGCACTAGAAAAGGATAATACCATAGAGTAGAAAAAAAACATGCTTGGGACGGAAGCACAATAGTGCAATGGCCCAGGACTAGAATAAGCCCAAATGGCTGTGTGCAAAAAAATGGAAAAGGGGCAAAAACTGGGGCGCCTGGGACTCGAACCCAGGACCTCGTGTTCTTGATGCAATGGGATGACCAGCTCAAATGGTGTTGTGCTTGTGATTAACAGGAGTCCAGCCCTACTTGGATAGAATCCAAATGGGACGAGCTTTGGAGCCATGGCTCATGGTGACACTTGGTGAGGCCGCCGCCGGCGAGTGAGGCAACAGGGACAGTGGCTGCAAAGCGCCGACGGGGGTGCGGAAAAGCAAAGGAAACTTGGTTGGGGGTGCTATGAGGATAGATCATGCAGAGTACTCGGGTGTGCGGGAAGACTCGAGGACGAGCTCGAGGTCGCCTCGGTGATGGCGGCGGCGAGACGAAGCAGGGCCACGGGCTCGCAATCAAGCGCGGCCGTGCGCATGTGTTGATGTGTGTGCATGGAGGTGTGGAGCGAAGGTGCAACAAAGCCAGTGACATGTGTGGGAGCAGGAGCTTGCGGCCTTGGCGGCGATGCATGGCGAAGCGAGACTACTGCGCAGAGTGGCGATGGCGGTCGGAGGTGCACTGCGGATCCTCTCTCTGGCTGTCGGGGCAAGCAGGGCAAGCGGAGGAACCACGGCGACTCTGAAACGACTGGCGGCGTGTGCGAGAGAGATCGCTCTGGGCGGGCGCACTCCATGCCCGCGAGAACGCCACGGCGACTCTGAAACTACACAGCAAAATTCAGAACTCACGGCGATCTTAGTGTTCTCGGTGCCATGACCCGCGACCTCGAGTTCAGTCTTCCCAATTGCATGATTTATCCTCAAGAATGCCTCACTTGCCGGCGTCCTCACCAAGCGTCACCGTGAGCCATGGCTCCAAAGGTCATCCCATTTGGATTCTGTCCAAGTAGGGCTCGCCCTCTTTTAATCACGAGCACAGCACCAGTCGAGCTGGTCATCCCATTGCATCAAGAACAGGAGGTCCTGGGTTTGAGTCCCAGGCACCCCAGTTTTTGCCCCCTTTTACATTTTCTTGCTCACAGCCATTTGGGCTGATTCCAGTCCTGGGTCGCTGCACTGTGGTGCTTCCGGCCCGAGCATGTTTTTTTTCTGCTCCGTGGTTTTATCCTTTTCCAGTGCTAGCATATTTACAGGAAATGCCATTATTTTGTATTGTTAATAACTAAACATGCATGCATCCAAATTAAACAAACTTTATATGTAGAACGCTTAGAATTTTATCTAGTTCCATAATATCCAGCTTTCATCCATGTTCGAAATGTTTAATTTGATGTTTGCATTTAATTTTCTTAATGACATGTTAAATGGTTTATTTCATATCTAAATAACCGTAGCTCTGAGTTTAATAAACTTTATATGTATTTGGGGTAGAAAAATGCATAGATTAACTTGGTGTACTTTATTTCCCTATTTAACAACATTAAAATATTGTTTAGGCAGAACAGTACCATATTCAAAATATGAACATGGGGGTTTTCCGGATTTGTTGTTTGTTGCTTCCGGCCCCATTTAAATTGCTTAGATAGTGTAGTTTCATTATGCATCACCTCTTGCCATGTTTAACAACATTTAATATTGCTGAGTAGCTTAAACGAGATGAACTAAATAATTGTTGTGAAGTTTTGTCAATATGCAACCTCGTAGCATATTGAGCTCCACATAACTTGTAGTGTTGTTTGTTGCACTTTGCCATGCCATGCCTCTTTAAAACTGGACATACATCATACTTGGTTGAGCTTCATGCCATGATTATGCTTGTTTGTTTACCATGTTGTTTGCTTCTTTCCAGTTGTGCTTCTTCTCGATAGTTCCTGTTTCGTTGCGATCGTGAGGATTCGTTCGTATATGCTTGGTTTGTCTCTGCCCGTTCGTCTTCTTCATGGACTCGTTCTTCTTCCTAGCGGGAATTTAGGCAAGATGACCGTTACCCTGGATCTCACCACTATCATTGCTTTGCTAGCTGTCTCGATGCTGTCGCTATGTCACGCTTCCTACCACTTGTTTATCAAGCCTCCCAAATTGCCATGTCAGCCTCTAACCTTTTTCACCCTTCCTAGCAAACCGTTGTTTGGCTATGTTACCGCTTTTCTCAGCCCCTCTTATAGCGTTGTTAGTTCCAGGTGAAGTTGAAGATTGCTCCTTGTTGGAACATGTTTATGCTGGGATATCACAATATCTCTTATTTAATTCAGGCATCTATATAATTGGTAAAGGGTGGAAGGCTAGACCTTATGACTGGTGTTTTGTTCCACTCTTGCTGCCATAGTTTCCGTCATACCGGTGTTATGTGCCTTGATTTTGCGTCCCTAACACGGTGTGGGTTTATGGGCCCCTCTTGACAGTTCGCTTTGAATAAAACTCTTCCAGCAAGGCCCAACATTGGTTTTAACATTTGCCATAATAATACTTAAACTAAATAATTAATTGGCATAGGGCGTCACGAACCCGAGGTTTTTCTACATAGAAGGGAGGGGCCAGCGCTGATGGTGTTGGTCCCAAACGGGCAGACTGCGGGGCCACCATGGGGCAACCCAAGGATCTGGTTTTACTCGTAGGATGACCTATCCGGATGTGGCCTGAGACGAGATACGCATGGCTACTATCAGGGTGTCGACACACCGGGAGGCTTTGCTGGATTAGTTTTACCATTGTCGAAATGTCTTGTGCATTGGGAGCCCGAGTCTGATCGGATGTACCGCGATGGAGGATTGTCTCTGCGGATCATGAGCTTATCATGGGCTAAGTTGGGACACTCCTGCAGGGTTTAAACTTTCCAAAGTCATGCCCGCGGTTATGTGGCAGATGGGAATTTTTAATGTTCGGTTGTAGAGAACTTGACACCAGATTTGAATTAAAATACACCAACCACGTGTGTAACCGTGATGGTCTCTTTTTGCGTGGGTCGAGAAGAGAACATGGTGGTGTTATGTTTGAATACAAGTAGTTCAGGATCACTTCTTGATCATTACCAGTTTGTGACCTTTTGCGTAGCATTTCATCTTATTCTTGTATTCGTAAGTTAGCCACCATACATGCTTAGTCGCTGCTGCAACCTCAACACTTATCCATTCCATACCCATTAAACTTTGCTAGTCTTGATACCCATGGTAATCGGATTGCTGAGTCCTTGTGGCTCACAGTTTACTACACACAATAGTTACAGGTAAAGGTAATGCGATGATCATGACGTGAGAGCGATGCTTGCTTGCTTTTAGTTCTTCTTCTGCTTCATCGTTCAGGGGATAGGTTCCTGGTCGGCAGCCTGGGCTAGAAGGGTGGCTGTCGGTTGAGTGTCTGTTTGTGTTTCATCCATAGTCGGATGTTGTTCTTATGTATGATGTTGTATTCATGTGGCATTGTATGCCTCTTGTTTGTATCCCCAACTATTATGTAATGGTACGATGTAATGATATCCACCTTTCAAAAGCGTCTCCAATATGCGCTTCTATCCTTGGTGGGACATTCAAGTTCCTTTAGGATAGGTTCGCATATTGGGCGTGATAGAACTCTAGATCCAACTGAGGCCGAGGGAGAGTTCTGTCAGCACGACGGCGTGGTGACTATGATGATGAAGTTACTGGCCAGGGCTTCGCCTATGCATTACGACAATATGACCGAGGTGGAAAACTGTGAAGGGGCGCACCGCACACGGCTAAATATCAACTTGTGTCAATGGGGTGCCCCCCACCTACATATATAAAGGAGGGAGGGAGGAGGAGACCGGCCAAGGGTGGCGCGCCCAAGGGGGGAGTCCTACTTCAAGTAGGAATCGCCCCCCTTTCCTATTCCCACAAGGAGAAGGGGGGAATTAGGAGGAGGAGAGAAGGAAGGAGGTGGGCGCCGCCCCCTTCCCTTGTCTAGTTTGGACTAGGGCAAGGGGGGAGCGCCACCTCCTGGCTGGCCCTCTCTCTTCTCCACGAAGGCCCAAGAGGCCCAATAGCTTCTTAGGGGGGGGGGTCCGGTAACCCCCGGTACTCCTGTTTTATCCGAAACTTTTTCGGAACACTTCTGATGTCCGAACATAGCCGTCCAATATATCAATCTTTATGTCTCGACCATTTTGAGACTCCTCCTCATGTCCATGATCACCCGGGACTTTGAACAAACTTCGGTTCATCAAATCACATAACCCTAATACAAATCGTCATCGAACGTTAAGCGTGCGGACACTATGGGTTCGAGAACTATGTAGACATGACCGAGACACATCTCCAGTCAATAACCAATAGCGGAACCTGGATGCTCATATTGGTTCCCAGATATTCTTCGAAGATCTTTTATCGGTCAAACCGCATAACAACATACGTTGTTCCCTTTGTCATCGATATGTTACTTGCCCAAGATTCGATCGTTGGTATCATCATACCTAGTTCAATCTCGTTACCGACAAGTCTCTTTACTCCTTCCATAACGCTTAAACCCGCAACTAACTCATTAGTCACATTACTTGCAAGGCTTATAGTGATGAGGATTACCGAGAGGGCCCAGAGACACCTCTCCGGAACACGGAGTAACGAATCCTAATCTCGATCTATGCCAACCCAACAAACACCTTCAGTGACACTTGTAGAGCACCTTTATAATCACCCATTTACGTTGTGATGTTTGGTAGCACACAAAGTGTTCCTCTAGTATTTGGGAGTTGCATAATCTCTTAGTCTGAGGAACATGTATAAATTATGAAGAAAGCAGTAGCAATGAAACTGTAGTGATCATAATGCTAAGCTAACAGATGGGTCATGTCCATCACATCATTCTCCTAATGATGTGATCCCGTTCATCAAATGACAACACTTGTATATGGTTAGGAAACATAACCATCTTTGATAAACGAGCTAGTCAACTAGAGGCACACTAGGGACATTACGTTTTGCCTATGTATTCACACATGTACTAAGTTTTCAGTTAATAGAATTCTAGCATGAATAATAAACATTCATCATGTAATAAGGAAATAAATAATAACTTTATTATTGCCTCTAGGGTATATTTCCTTCAGTCTCCCACTTGCACTAGAGTAAATAATCTAGTTCACATCGCCATGTGATTTAACATCAATAGTTCACATCTGTATGTGATTAACACCCATAGTTCACTTTACCATGTGACCAACACTCAAAGGGTTTACTAGAGTCAATAATCTAGTTCACATCGCCATGTGATTAACAACCAAAGAGTACTAAGGTGTGATCATGTTTTGCTTGTGAGAGAAGTTTAGTCAATGGGCCTGACACATTCAGACCCATATGTATTTTGCAAATATTTTATGTCTATAATGCTTTGCATGGAGCTACTCTAGCTAATTGCTCCCACTTTCAATATGTATCTAGATTGAGACAGAGTCATCAGGATCGGTGTAAAAGCTTGCATTGACGTAAATCTTTACGACGAACTCCTTATCACCCCCATCACCGAGAAACATTTCCTTTGTCCTCACTAAGGATAATTTTGACCGCTATCTAGTGATCTACTTTTAGATCACTATTGTATCCCCTTGCCAAACTCATGGCAAGGTAGACAATAGGTCTGGTACACATCACAACATACTATATAGAACCTATGACTCTGGCATAGGGAATGATTTTCATTCTCTTTCTATCTTCTGCCATGGTCGAGCTTTGAGTCTTACTCAACTTTACACCTTGTAATACTGACAAGAACTCCTTTGACTGATCCATTTTGGACTCTTTCGAAAACTTGTCAAGGTATTTACTCATTGAAAAATCTTATCAAGCGTCTTGATCTATCTCTATAGATCTTGATGCCCAATATGTAAGGAGCTTCACCGAGGTCTTTCATTGAAAAACTCTTATTCAAGCATCCTTTATGCTATCTAGAAATTCTATATCATTTCCAATCAACAATATGTCATCCACATATAATATTAGAAATGCTACAGAGCTCCCACTCACTTTCTTGTAGATATAGGCTTCTCCAAAAGTCTATATAAAACCATATACTTTGATCACACTATCGAAGCGTTTATTCCAACTCCGAGAGGCTTGCACTAGTCCATAAATGAATCGATGGAGCTTGCACACTTTGTTAGCATCCTTTGGGTCGACAAAACCTTCTGGTTGCATCATATACAATTCTTCTTCTAGAAATCCATTCAGAAATGCAGTTTTGACATCCATTTGCCAAATTTCATAATCATAAAATGCAGCAATTTCTAGCATGATTCGGACAGACTTAAGCGTCGCTACGGGTGATAAAGTATCATCGTAGTCAACTCCTTGAACTTGTCAAAAAACATTCACAACAAGTCAAGCCTTATTAACAGTAACATTACCGTCTTTGTCAGTCTTCTTCTTAAAGATCCATTTATTTTCTATGGCTTGCTGATCACCGGGCAAGTCCACCAAAGTCCACACTTTGTTCTCATACATGGATCCCATCTCAGATTTCGTGGCCTCAAGCCATTTTGCGGAATCTGGGCACATCATTGCTTCCTCATAGTTTGTAGGTCACCATGGTCTAGGAACATGACTTCCAGAATAGGATTACCGTACCACTTTGGTGCAGATCTTACTATGGAAGACCTACGAGGTTCGGTAGTAACTTGATTTGAAGTTTCATGATCATCATCATTAACTTCCTCACTAATTGGTGTAGGAATCACTGGAACTGATTTCTGTGATGAACTACTTTCCAATAAGGGAGAAGGTACAATTACCTTCTCAAGTTCTACTTTTCTCCCACTCACTTCTTTTGAGAGAAACTCCTCTATAAAGAATCCTTTCTTAGCAAGAAAGATTTGGCCTTCAAATCTGTGATATATGGTGTACCTAACAGTTTCCTTTGGGTATCTTATGAATACGCACTTCTCCGATTTGGGTTCGAGATTATCAGGTTGAAGCCTTTTCACATAAGCATAGCAGCCCCAAACTTTAAGAAACGACAACTTTGGTTTCTTGCCAAACCACAGTTCATAAGGCGTCGTCTCGATGCATTTTGATGTTGCCCTATTTAAAGTGAATGCAGCCGTCTCTAAAGCATAACCCCAAAACGATAGCGGTAAATCAGTAAGAGACATCATAGATCGCACCATATCCAATAAAGTACGATTATGACGTTTGGACACACCATTTCGCTGTGGTGTTCTAGGTGGCGTTAGTTGTGAAACTATCCCTTGTTGTTTCAAATGAATACCAAACTCATAACTCAAATATTCTCCTCCACGATCAGATCATAGAAACTTTATTTTCTTGTTATGATGATTTTCCACTTCACTCTGAAATCCTTTGAACTTTTCAAATGTTTCAGACTTACGCTTCATTAAGTAGATATAACCATATATGCTCAAATCATCTGTGAAGGTAAGAAAATAACGATGCCCGCCATGAGCCTCAACACTCATTGGACCACATACATCAATATATATTATTTCCAACAAGTCAGTAGCTCGTTCCATTGTTCCGACGAACGGAGTTTTAGTCATCTTGCCCATAAGGCACGGTTCGCAAGAACCAAGTGATTCATAATCAAGTGATTCCAAAAGTCCATCAAAATGGAGTTTCTTCATGCGCTTTACACTGGTATGACCCAAATGGCAGTGACACAAATAAGTTGCATTATCATTATCAACTTTGCATCTTTCGGCTTCAATGCTATGAATATGTGTATCATCACTATCGAGATTCAACAAAAATAGACCACTCATCTAGGGTGCATGACCACAAAAGATATTACTCATATTCTCTGATTTAAATGAATAACCGTCTCGCATCAAACAAGATCCAGATATAATGTTCATGCTCAACGCTGGCACCAAATAACAATTATTCAGGTCTAAAACTAATCCCGATGGTAGATGTAGTGGTAGCGTTCCGCCGGCGATAACATCTACCTTGGAACCATTTCCCTCGCGCATCGTCACCTCGTCCTTAGCCAATCTTCAATTAATCCGTATGAGCAACAGAACCAACATCAAATACCCAGGCGCTACTACAAGCATTAGTACGGTAGACATCAATAAAATGTATATCAAATATACCTTTCACTTTGCCATCCTTCTTATCCGCCAAATACTTAGGGCAGTTCCGCTTCCAGTGACCATTCCCTTTGCAGTTGAAGCACTCAGTTTTAGGCTTAGGTCCAGACTTGGGTTTCTTCTCTTGAGCAGCAACCTTTTTGCCGTTCTTCTTGAAGTTCCCCTTCTTACCTTTGCCCTTTTCCTTGAAACTAGTGGTCTTGTTGACCATCAACACGTGATGCTCCTTTTTGATTTCTACCTCCGCAGCCTTTAGCATCGCGAAGAGCTTCAGAATAGTCTTGTTCATCCCTTGCATATTATTGTTCATCACGAAGCCTTTATAGCTTGGTGACAGTGATTGAAGAACTCTGTCAATGACACTATCAACTGGAAGATCAACTCCCAGCTGATTCAAGTAGTTATGGTACCCAGACATTCTGAGTATGTGTTCACTGACAGAACTATTCTCCTCCATTTTGCAGTTGTAGAACTTGTCGGAGACTTCATATCTCTCAACTCGGGCATTTGCTTGAAATATTAACTTCAACTCTTGGGACGTCTCATATGCTCCATGACGTTCAAGATGTCTTTGTAGTCCCGATTCTAAGCCATAAAGCATGGCACACTGTACTATCGAGTAGTCATCAGCTTTGCTCTGCCAGACGTTCTCAACGTCATCAATAGCATCTGCAACTGGCCTGGCACCCAACGGAGTAAATGACCACGGGTAGCCTTATCTGCTCCCCATGGCGTTTTAAGACATCGAGGCCGGCTACGCCCCTCAAGCGTCCAAGACAAAGGGCAACCTTCCCGTAGCTGGCTGGTCCAAGCGGCCGGCTGCAGGAAGGCGGCAAGGCCCAAATGAGCGGTCCCAAAGTGGGCCGACTCTTAGAAGGCGGCCACCAGATTGGCCGACTCCTAGCAGGCGGCCCACCTATACACCCTCAAAGTTTGCACCCACATAACGGCGACGAGATGGGGCGTGGCTACAGTATAGCCTGCCACCCCCGAATCCCGGAGTGGACGTGGCCACAGTGCAGTGTGCTGGGCGGCCATCCCTCGCCCGGCGCGACACTGTTGCCATGTTGACTATGACATCATCCATGGCAGAGCTACCATACTCCCACAACGGGCTGTCGGTACGGCTCGCAGGCGGCGGGCCCTACCTGCTAGAGAGATACCCGAAGGCGACATGACTAAGACCAGTCGGCAAAGGGGGAGGCCGGCTCCCAACAACTGGCCCTCCCCTTCCCTAGAAGTTTGTGCGCCATCAACCGAATAAGACGGGTTGTGGCTAGAATGAATACCCACCTGGCGGCGGTACTGTAGCTACGCTCGTCCCGACCAAGCCACCGTCATCAAGGGCAAGTGTCGGGGGTTGGGTGCGACATATGCCAACGGATGGCTTATCATGGTGGGTGCGAGTAGAACGTCGCCGGTGCCTGGAAACGGGATGAGGCGAAGACATGCACGCCGGCGAATCTTACCCAGCTTCGGGGCTCTCCGAGGAGATAATACCCCTACTGCTGCTCTGCGGGGTCTCCGCATGATCACTATGGGGAGATAGTACAAGGGTGCTCCTTGAGCTGTGCGGAGGCAGGAAGGAGCAAGGCTAGCTCTTTCCCTCTTGCTATATGTCTAGGAAACCTACTCAGGGCCGAACCCTTTGCATGGGTGCCCCGGGGGGTTTATATAGGCCTACCCCCCGGGGGTACAAGGGTAATCTGACTGGGCGTGGCCCCCTGTCGTCAGTCTCTCTTGCCGCCTTTTCTCCGGCCGACTTGGGCCCCGCTGATGGCGGGTCTCATGGACAGCCGAGCATCTTGTCAAGACTTCGATGACGCAGCTCGGTGGTGGGGTCGGGAACAAAGGCCACTGTCGGGTGATCACTGTTGCCACTCCCTGTCCAATCTGGTTTATGGCTTGTGGGGCCCTGGCCAGGAGGCGGCCGAGTCCGGGGAGGCCGACTCCTGTAGGTCCGTCTTCGAACTCTCCGGCCGAGCTCCTCTATCTCACTGACGGAGGGCCCGGCGATCTCCGGGCCGTACGTGCCGCCGTCGTGGGTACAGTGCTGCGTGCACTGTGGCTGAGGTCAGGGGTGGCATGGCAACAGTGCCGCGCCTCACCGGAGATCTCCTGGTGACGCGGCTCACTGTAGCCATGCCCCCCCTCCCGTGGGTCCGAGGGGACAGCCACGACGGGCTGTACCCTGCGTTGGTCGTCGTGGAAGGTCGCGGGCCGACTCTCAGAGTCGGCCTCTTGAGAGGGCGCAAGCCCGGAGTCGGCTTGGTCTGGAGTCGCCATCTGGGGACTCAGTTTCTTCGAAGGTTGCCAGCTGGGACTCGGCCTTCTCGAAGGTCGCCACTGGGCTCGGCTCTCAAGGTCGCCTTTGCTGGGACTCGGCCGAGGCGGGCCTGCCCCGATGTCTTGAAGATCTTGGGTCCTGGGTCTGCCTACCCATGGCCCATTACTCGACAGAGTCCCCGGTGGCGGGCGGTCGGCGCCGCCGCCAGGCTTCGGCAGCCAGCTGCGGCGCCGACTCGAGATTCGGCCGCCGTGCCTTTCGCCGCTTTGCATGAGCCGGCCCGGCCCTGCTAGGGGCCGCCTCCCGCAAGTCATGGAGGGAAACCAGCGGCGTATCGGCCACGCTTCCCTGCCATCTGCGAGACGGTCCTATCTCGTAACGCCACGTGGAGGCGATAGCCTGCCTGCCCATGCGCGTGACGGGACGGGCCGATAGGTGGGGCCCGCCACTACCACGCCTCGGCTCCCGAGCGGATCCGCTGCGGCCGAGGGCGGTTGGTATCTCCACGCGGTTACCGCGGGTAACTTCGGGGGTTTTAACCGGGGCGTCGTGGGGTCGCGGGCGCAGCTAATCCCCACGCCGCCACCTCGGCTTCTCAGCCCATGGGGCTATAATAGGCCGAGGAGCGCGGCGCAGCACGCGCACTCCTCCTCGCCTCTCGCCCTTCTTCTTGCTCGTCGCACCATCGCCGCTGCTCTTTCTCTCTTCGCCGACGATGAGCTCCTGCCCGCGCCCGCCGCCAAGGCCCGGCGAGTGGGACCGCCGGATGTGGACGCGGAGGACATCGAGTTCTCCGCCGGACCCGCCGCCTTCCGAGCGCTGATCTGGTGCAGGCTCGCCTGCGCCGGGCGGGAATCCTGCCCGCGCCGGAGGCGGCGGCGGGTCATCTTCCGCCGCACCTCATGCGCAGGATGGGCCTCCCGGTGGCGGGTTTCTCCGCTGCCTCGAGCTGTACCAGCTTCAGTGATCACTCACCCCCTAACGCGGTGGTGCTCCTCTCCGCCTTCGCCACCTTGTGCGGCTACATCGAGTTCTCCTCCATCGAGCTGTGGGGAGAGTTCTTCTTCCAAGCTCAGACGCAGGCTGCCGCACACCGCGGCAGTGTGGCACGCTCATCGCGCCATGGCGCACGACGGCCGACAACCCCTTCCCGCCCATCCGGCCGATAAAATCGGTGAAGATGTGGCGAAGACATACTTCTACGTGAAGAATGTCGCCACCGACGGCGATCGGGTCAACTTTGCCGCTTCGACCTCGAAAGCCGACCGCCGGGCCGCCACTGGTCCCACCGGTCGAAGACGCCTCGGCCTCAGAGTCGGGCGCGTGGCGCGCCCCGAAGTCTTGACGTAGATCGGAGGGGCTCGTCGCCTCCGACCTCCTCGCCGCCTTTGTGGCGGCTGGTGCTTCCGCTCAAGGCGGCCCCATCTCATCTGCGGATGAGCGGCGGCATGATCCCAGCCGGCTGTGCACCAAGGACATGCAGCTGCGTGGAAGTGGCGAACATGGTGAACCTCATCGCCCACTACAAGTTCACCGACGAGTGGCAGTTCGGCAAGGAGCCGATTGCCGACAACCCTCCGCCGGTGGTAAGTTTTCCATCGTGTTCGGTCTTGCATGTATTCGACCTCGAGCTCTAACCTTGTCAGCTTTTGAGCAGAACCCCTCTTGGCGCCGCACGCGCCTGAGAGAACCGGGTGAATACGCCCCTGACCGCGAGGTCACGACGCGACGACCCGACCTAGGGAGCGGGCAAGGCTGAGGCCGACGCCAAGGCGGCAGGAGGAGGAGGAGGGGGCTCAGCCGTCGGGCGACCTTCGCCGATGGCCCGAGGATGACATCGACGCAGGTCATCCCGCCTCAACCGAGAGCCGCCCCTCCAACCAGGCGGGTCGAAGAAGCGCCACGCCGGGCCGAGTGCGCTCGGCGGCCGGCCGAAGAAACCCAGGGGGACCGCCGCCGCGACCAAGCGGGAGGAGGCGGCCGCGAAGGCCAACCGCTTCCGGAAGGAAGTGAAGAGGCCCCGCTTGTCTCTTCGTAAGTCCTTTACTTTTTGTGTCTTTCTGACCTTGTTTGAATCGCTCTGACTATCGCCCCACTCCTCTCCAGCGCCCCCCTCTCCCTTGAGAGAGTCGCCGCGCCCTCCGTCATGGGGTCGGGGCGACGTCCTCTAACACGCGGGCGGGTCGACCCCGCCGATCTCCGGAGGCGACGGCGGAACGCAGGGAGAAGCGCTGGAGGAGGAGACCAAACGCCTGGAGAAGGCGCAGGCCGACAAGGCGGCCGCCGATGCCCAGCGGCATCTGGAAGAGGCCGGGGCCGCGGCCGCGGCCGCGTCAAAACGGGACGCCGAGGCGTTGCTCGCCGCCGCTGGGCGATGCTTGTCCCCGCTGTCATCAGCGCCGCCGCCTCGACTTTTACGGGCAGACGGGAGGTCGGCACCGCCAACCTCTCACCGAGGAAGGTGGCGACGCCGGGCTCGGACACCAGCGCCGCCTCGCCACCTCCGCCGCCTCCGCCTTGGAGGCCGACTGATAAGCAGCACTGTGGACCCGCAGGACCCGCCGGCTGCGGACGACGCCGACGCGCAGCTGCTTCTGCAGGTCGCAGCGCCGACTCGCCGCCGAGTCGAAGGACGAGTTCAGCGCCCGCTGGCTCGGAGACGAACGCCGCCAAAGATGGCGAATCTGGACGCCGAGGCCTCCAAAGCCGCGCCCATCGGCTGGGTGCTTGGCGCAACGACCGCTGAACCAGCGCTTGGTTCGCTCAAAGGTGCGCAAGGAAGGCGAGGCCTTCGGCTCTACACCAGACGATTCCGCCATGCGGGCCTCATCCGGTATGATTTGTTTTTTGGTTCCCTTGTCTCTTTTCGTGGGCGCGCCACGCACCCATCGGGTGTAGTCCCCAGTTCGAGTCGGTTGCCGAGCAGCGGCTCGAACTCCTTTTAGCGATCTTCAAAAGGCTGACTCGTTTTTTGCGGCCTTGCAGAGTACCACAACCTCCGCGCCATCGCCATCAACCGCAACGCTGAGGAGCTGAGGAGCGGATCACGATCCGCGGAGAGTCGAGGTAGGTAGATTTTTCCTTCTTCTTGGGGCGCACAAGCACCTGCTGGTCTGTAGTCCCCGAGATTCGCCAATCGCTGCTAGATCGGGCCGGATCTCTCCGCGCATTTCTTTTTTTCTTCTTCGCGGGAGGCGCTGCGCCGCTGGGCTGTAGTCCCCGAGATTCAGCCGATCGTGGCGCAGCCGGGCCGATCTCGGCACACCTTCTTTGCTGATGATGTTTATCTTTCTTTGGGCTTCAGACGCCAATGCCGCCTTCAAGGGCAGCTGGATGAGGCCAACGCCGCCCGTCACACTAAGGAGGAAGAGTGCGATAAGCTCGCCAAGAGCGCCTCCGGCGACGAATCGGCTGAGCGTATGATCTCGCTTTAAGGCGCAGGAGGACGCCAAGTCGCGGGAGGATGCCCTTCGCCGAAGTTCAAGATGGAGCGGGCCGCCGACCGATCGCGAGGCGATCGCGACCTCCGGCTACCACGTGCTCGAGGACGCCGTCGACGTAACTCCTGTCTTTCTTTTGGTCTTTCGATTCTCGTCGAACTGTCTTCGTTTTTTCTTGACCGTTTCTTTCTTGTCTTTCGCAGATTTCTTCCCGCCACTCGCAGCCGCCATTCCGCCATCGAGGCGATCGGGAGGAGCGGCGGGCGCAGGCGGCGGATCGCCGCCAACGCGCTTCGCAGACCGCCGATGAGCGGATCTTGAGCATCGGGCTCGCTTTCGGCCTGCTCACCGTCGATGCGCCCGTCTTCAACGCGCGGCGCCCAAGTCGTCACCGCCCTATGGCCGGAGGTGCCGCTCTCCAGATCGCCGGTCGGACGGCCGACCGCTGGAGGTCGCCGCCGCCGCTTCGAGGCTTGAGGGGCTCCTCTGCACGTGCGGAGCACGCCGCCCCGGAGTTTGTCAAGGGCTGGGACCTCGGCTGACCTGACCGCCTGGCTGCGTTCGGCCGGAGGCCCAGCCGAGCTGGGAGCCGTGGAAGGCGCCGCCGATGCGCGCGCCATCGCCGAGTACACGGACACTAGTGTCTTTGTGCCCGAAAGGACCGCCGACGGCGAGGAGGCTCCGCCTGAGTGGTTCGGTATGCACCCAGAGTACGAAGAGAAATGCCTCATCTGCCTTGTGGTTCCACTCGAAAAAAGTGGTCTTCTACATTAGTTGATACAATGGCAGGGCTTTCTCGCCCAGCCGACTGATGAATCGGCTTATGGACGCCAAGCAGCCGGTGAACTTCAGACGCCCCAAGAATCGGCTGGGTACCTCCATCCTCTCAATGGCCTTGATCTTCACAGGTTGCACTCTATGCCGCGTTCGGAGACCGTAAAACCAAGGAGCTGGCCGGCTGGGACTCAACACGATTTCTCCGGGTTGAGCTTGATCTGAATCGGCGCGAGATTCTCAAAGGTCTTTTCAGATCCTCTAGCAGCGCCCCACTTCCCGCCTTCACTACCACATCATCCACATAAACATGAGCATTCTGCCGAAGTTGCTTGAGGAGGCATTTCGCATGCAACGCTGAAAGGTGGCGCCGCATTCCTCAAGCCGAACGCCATCGCTGTAGCGTAAGGCTCCAAACGGGCGTGATGAATGCGGTCTTCACTGTCTGCCCGCTGGATTCAGCTTTGATCCGTGAGTCCATCCGGTGTGGAGTCTATCACCGATCAATCCTTGGCAGAATAATGGATCCTTCGGCAGGCTTTGTTGAGGCTGGTGTAGTCGATGCACATCCGCCATCGCTTGTTTTTTCTTCAACACTAGCACAGGGTTAGCCAACCACTCCGAAAAGAACACCTCCATGATGAAGCCGGCTGCCAGGAGCCGGGCTATCTCTTCTCCAACTACTCTTCTCTTCTCTTCTGACAGGCAGCGCAAGGGCTGCCTGACTGGCTTCACATCTGGCCTCACATGTAACTTGTGCTCGGCGACCTGTGGGTACACCCGCATGTCCTTGGGGACCATGCGAAGATGTCCCGATTCTCACGGAGGAAATCGACGAGCTCGCCTTCCTATTTGCTGTCAAGGCTGTGCCTGACGGCAGTGCACCTCTCTGGGTGCTCCGGTCCAAGGGTATCTTCTTGGTCTCTTTGGCCAGCTTGAATGATCCTTCTGCCTCCGACTCCTTGGGGTCTGGCGACATCTCTCGCTGCTTCCCAGCCATCGCCACGACACGGTCAAGGAGCCGCTTTCGCCACGATCACTAGAGACTCGCCAGCCGATCGCTTCTCGGTCGCATAGCGGACGACTTCTTGTAGTCGCTGGCGACGGTCAGATCCCTTTGAAGTCGGCATCTTCATCTTGAGGTAAGCGAGTGGGGAACCGCCATGAACTTGGCCAGGCAGGCCGCCTAGCGAGCGTGGTATGGGCTTCAAGTTCACCACCAACCAGATCGGTTCTCGCGGAAGTGATCTTTGTCTCGAAGAGGACATCTATCGAATCTTGCCAATCGGGCGAGCAGGAGAGGCCGCACGATCCCATGGAAAACAGGCGCTACTCTGCAGCTGCCTCCGCTCGATTCCGAAGCTTTCCATGGTATCCTTGTACAAGATGTTTATGCTGCTGCCTCCGCCTATCAGACTCGCGAGAAGCGGGCGCCCGCTTGTCAATGGCCAAGGTTGCTCCAAGAACCAAGGCGAAGAGCCCGAACTCGCATCACCTCTGGGTGATCCGCCCGACTCACCGATAGGCTTTCGAACCAATGCATGAACACAGGGCTTCGCCGCCCCGCATTAACTCTTGCTGCTGGCGGGCGCCGCTGCGCCGGTCGTCTGTCGGATCGGTGAACACTACGATGCTCCGTTTCTTCGGGAACTCGCTCTTGGGTTGCGCCGGCTGGCCGTGTTGGCCGGGCCGCGGAGGCGGCGAGGGCGGCGCGGTTCGCAGCGGCGGAGGGCGAGGCCGTCTCCTTGGCGATCCTCGGATGAGCCGCTGACACTTCTGGTGGTATGATTTGACGGCTTCGGCGCGCCGTGAAACTTGCAGGCCGCCCAAAGTCTGCCAGGAGAAAGCCGGCAGCCGCTGGACTTGCCGCTTTCGCCGCTTGGCCGAGGCTGCCCTCGGCTGCCTGGTCTCTCATCACGCCACCTGCCGGCTGTTGGGAGTCGGCCGGGGCTTTGCGTTTGTTGTCGCTCTGTTGCTGCCGTCTGCCGGCGTCTCCGGCCGGCGTCCTGGGAGCCTGGGGGATCACCTTGCCAGCCGCATTGACTTGGATCTCCGTCTTCATAGAGGAGTCGGCCGTGGCGCATTTGTCCGCTATGACTAGCAGCTCGCCGAGGGTTTCTGCCTGTCGCAGAGGAGCTTGTGCTTGAGGAGGGTGCCCTCCGGCACCCGTAGTAAAAGTACTGATGGCCTGCACTCGTGCATGCCCTCGCAGGAGTTTCGGAGTCGCCCCAGCTGCGGAGATAGTCGCTGTCGATTCCTCGAGGGCCTTGCACGCGACAAGGAGAGCTGGCGCGGCTTCGAGGTCGCTTGTATGCTTTGGTGAAGGCGAATGAAGGCTTCGGTGAAGTCGACCCAGCTGTTGATGCTGCAGGCTTCAGTTGTTCAGCCATGTCCGGCCGTGCCTCGAGCATGAGGGGAACATACTTGACGGCGATTGCTTGTTGCCGTTAGCGATGCCGACGGTCAGAGAGTAGTCTATCGGCCAATCTTCCGCTTCACGGAGCCGGTGTATTTGGGCGTGTCTCGAGGGAGCGTGAACCCTTTGGGAAGGGCTCGCTTACGCGCGGGCCCGGCAAGGTGGGCCCGGTTCGTTTTCTTCTTCTAACGCCAGGATCTGTGGAGTCGGTCGATCCGGTGGCGGGCGTGTTTCTCCGACTCTCTCGGCGACTCAAGGCGATCTCCGAGAGCCGGATGCTCGACAGCGGGCGGGAGACTTCGCCGTTTCTCCGAGGCGGGGAGGCAGATAGGTCATCTCGCCGCTTCCACGGCTCGGGCGCTATCTTGGTCTCGCTTCGATGGAGAGGCGAGTCCGACTGCGGGCTTGCGGTTGGCTCTTTCTCCCTCCTCCCGCGGACTCGCCATCGGCGTCCGGGAGGTCGCGCTTTGATCTCGGCGAGGGTAAGTCGTCATTCTTCATTGTTGCAGGTCGGTAGCCGCCGTCAGCTGCGCTTCGCAAAGAGCCGCCGAGGAGCCGCTGGACTTGCTTCGCCATCACACGGCGCTTTTCGCCGCCGAGGTCCTCGCTTCTCGGCCGCGCTGGCGGCGCGGATGTTCTCCGCAGGTGGCGACGGGCGCCGCTTCAACAGATCGGCGGACACGCCGCCGCTACGCTCGACGCGCTAAGACGGCTCGCCCAGCCCGAGCCGGGCGGCGCACCCATAAGCGCGATCCACCTCGCTGGTACGCTTCGCACAGGCGTCTATGCTTGCAACTTCTTGGCGCCCGATAAGCTGAAGGCGGCGTTTTCCAAGATCTTCAGGTATCGCGCCCTCCGGAGGGCGCGCGCGGAGTCTTGCGTACGCAGCAGCGGGTCTGGCGGGCGCCGGAGTGCTCGCCGTGGCCGGCGACGAGCACCTCCGTGACGGCGCTTCCGCCGCTCTCCTCGACGGAAGCGCTCGTCAGAGACCACCACGTTAGTGGGGGAAGGTATCAAGCAATACGGCGCCGAGTCGACCAAAGATCGGGTCGGAGGAGTTTGACGGACTCCAAGTTCACGGCGGCTCGCCGCGACTTGAATCTGGTCGAGGGGCCCGCGAGAAGATTTCGGGGCCACCAGCGCCCGGTGCTCGCGCGGGCTCGCTTGGAGAGGCGCACCACCGAGGAGTTCGGTGAGGCCGCTTCGTTCATGCAGACGGGCCGGACGCCAAGAAGCCGCCGACGCAGAACCCATCTCGGCGAAGCCGGGCTGCTGCGCTTCGCCAGGAGGAAGAGGGTTCCCGCCTGTAACAGATCTCCGGACGACGGTGCACCCGCCCCACGGTGGGCGCCAAATGTCGGGGTTGGGTGCGACATATGCCAACGGATGGCTTATCATGGTGGGGGCGAGTAGAACGTCGCGGTGTTCGAAACAGGATGAGGCGAAGACATGCACGCCGGCGAATCTTACCCAGCTTCGGGGCTCTCCGAGGAGATAATACCCCTACTGCTGCTCTGCGGGGTCTCCGCATGATCACTATGGGGAGATAGTACAAGGGTGCTCCTTGAGCTGTCTAGAGGCAGGAAGGAGCAAGGCTAGCTCTTTCCCTCTTGCTATATGTCTAGGAAACCTACTCAGGGCCGAACCCTTTGCATGGGTGCCCCGGGGGGTTTATATAGGCCTACCCCCCGGGGGTACAAGGGTAATCTGACTGGGCGTGGCCCCCTGTCGTCAGTCTCTCTTGCCGCCGTCTTCTCCGCCGACTTCTGGGGCCCGCCGACTGGCGGGTCTCATGGACAGCCGAGTAATCTTGTCAAAGACTCGATGACGCAGCTCGGTCGTGGGGTCGTGGGAACAGTGTACCGTCAGTGATCATCTGCCACTCCACGTCCAACTGGTTTATGGCTTGGGGCCTGGCCAGAGGCGGCCGAGTCCGGGAGGCCGACTCTGAGGGCCGTCTTGAACTCTCCGCCGAAGCTCCTCTATCTCATCGACGGAGGGCCCGGCGATCTCCGGCCAGACGTGCCGCCCGTCGTGGTACAAAGGTGCGTGCCTTGTGGCTGAGGTCGAGGTGGCATGGCACAGTGCGCGCCACCGGAGATCTCCCAGTGACGCGCTCATCAGAGCCATGCCCCCCCTGGGTCCGAGGGGACAGCCACGACGGGCTGTACCCTGCGTTGGTCGTCGTGGAAGGTCGCGGGCCGACTCTTAGAGTCGGCCTCTTGAGAGGGCGCAAGCTCGGAGTCGGCTTGGTCCGGAGTCGCCATCTGGGGACTCGGTTTCTTCGAAGGTCGCCAGCTGGGACTCGGCCTTCTCGAAGGTCGCCAGCTGGGGCTCGGCCTTCTCGAAGGTCGCCTTGCTGGGACTCGGCTGAGGGGCGCGGCCTGCCCCGATGTCTTGAAAGATCTTGGGTCCTGGGTCTGCCTACCCATGGCCCATTACTCCGACAGCAAGGCTACAGTAATGAGCAGCCGACAGGGCCCACAGGAGGTGGGCCCAACCTGTCGGCCGAGAGCCCGGCAGCCGGCGGGACCCACCAGGCGGCAGGCCCCAGCGGCCGGCGGAGACGCCGGCGACCACAGACACTGACGGCCTGGGCCTACACCTGGCCGGATTACCATTGTACCCCTGGGGGTAGGCGTATATAAACCACCAGGGCGCCCATGCAAAGGGTTGATCTCTAGCCGAACAGCTCAAGAAGCAACTTGTAGCTACTTGCTGATTTAGTGATCATGTGGAGACCCGGCAGAGCAGGACTAGGGGTGTTATCTCCTAGGAGAGCCCAAAACCTGGGTAAGATTCGCCGGCATGAATGCCTTCGCCTTATCCAGTTTCCAGGCACCGGCGACATCTTACTAGCTCCCACAATGATTAGCCATCCTTTGGCATATGTCACACCAACCACCCGATATTTGGCACCCACATGGGGCTAGGTGCACCGTCGTCCGGAAACCTCCTCTGGACGGGAACCCTGTTCCTTCCTAGCGAGCGCAGCCAGCTCGGCACGCCCGATGGCACTTGCGTCGAAGCACTGCGTGGCATCGAAGCCACTTGCACGCCGAGCTGCCTCACTGATCTCATCGGCGAGATCCGCCTCCCCGACGAGCCCATGCCAGGTGCGGGCGCAGCCAGCTCCGAGAGCTGCATCATTGACCTCCTTGGCAAGCTTGACATTGCCAGTGAGCCCACCTCCGGCTTGGAGTCGATCGGCTCTATCGACCCGATGCTTTTCGACTCCGACACGACATCCCTTGACACCTTCCCCACCAACGTGGTGGTCATTGACGACCCAATCCGTCGCGCCGACAGCAGCGACAGCACTGTCACCGACGTGCTCGTCATCAGCCACGGCGCGGCATCCGGTGTGGATACCCACAACGCGCTGCAAGTGACGATGCGCGACCAGTCTGCACTCATCGCAGGCGACACTGACGCTGAGACACTAGAGGCCCACCGCCTTGCGCTCATCGAGAGCGGCAAGAAGCTACACTCCATGAGACGCCTCACTGAGGCCTATCAGTGCGACGTCGATCGTGCCGCCTGCGGCACGCCGGCTGCTGGCTGGCCTAGCCTCTTGGGTGTTGTCAAACAGCATGGCACCACTATCGCCAGCATGCTGGGGGCCGACCAACCGGTCTACGCCATGCCCATCGAGAACCTACGTGCTGCCCAGGCGGTAGTAGACGAGCTAGAAAACCTAGAAGGTGCCGAGCTACGCAGCATGATGGGGCGCATCCAGCAGCTCATCGACGCGGCTGTCGAGCGGCAAGAAGCCGGCGCCCGCGCCTGGAATCCTCCCCTCCGCCGAGAGTACGGCGCGACCTCCTAGACGCCGACTAGAGGCAGCGCCCATGAGCGAAAAGACAGAGAGCCGGCTGCTAGCCGTAATCAGACGCACCTCAGCATTAAGCATGATGAAGATGGCCGCCCATGAGTTGTGGAGCGGCGAGCCGATTGTCGGCCTCCTCCTCCCCTCCACAGGGAGAGGTACGCCTCCCTGCCGCCTGTTGAGTACCGGACGCTCAGCGGCCGGCTGGGCCGCCGTGAAGGAATCGGATAAAACGATGCCCGCCATCGGATCGACCACCTGGCGTGATCCCTGGCGCTAGAAGAAGAGGATGCGGTTGGTCCGCCTTGTTTTGGCCCCCGCATTTGTGACGAGCCCTTACCCAAAGGGTTCTCGCTCCCAAGAGACAGGCCCAAGTACAACGGCTCAGTGAAGCCGGAGGACTGGCTGATCGACTACTCCACCGCAGTTAGCATAGCAAATGGTAACATGCGTGTTTCTGTGAAGTACACCCCCCTCATGCTTCAAGGCACGGCAGGCACCTGGCTGAACAACCTTGAGCCCTACAACGTCAACAGCTGGGTGGATTTCACTGAAGTCTTCATCCATAACTTCACCAACACGTACAAGCGGGAGCTCAAGCCTCGTTAACTCTCTCTGTGTGTCCAAGGACCCATCGGGTCCAGTCGCGACTACCTGACGCGGTGGGCCGAGCTCCGCAACTCTTGCGAGGGAGTGCATGAGGTGCAAGCCATAGAGTACTTCACCACTGGGTGCAGAGAAGGCACCCTCCTCAAGCACCGACTCCTCTGCGACGAGCCGGCTACACTCGACGAGTTGTTAATCACAACAGACAAGTACGCCACTGCCGACTCCTCAATGAAGTCGGCGCTTCGGGTGGATGCCTCTGGGAAGGTGCTCCCCCAGCTCCCAGAACGCCGGCTGGCAACACCAGCTGGCGACCACAGCAGAACGACAGCAAGCATAAGGCCCCGATGCCGGTGTCCACCAGCCGGCAGGTGGCAACAGTTGAAGATCAGCAGCAGGAAGGGCAGCCCATACCCAAGCGTTAGAAAGGCGGCAAGCCGGCATGGCAGCCTGATTTCTCCTATGAGCAAACCCTTGATGCACCCTGCAAGTTCCAGAACGGCGCCAAGCCATCCAATCTCACTAGACGAAAGTGCCACTGGCTCACTCGAATCTCCAAGGGCGAGGGGCTGCTGCCTCCTCCGCCTGCTGGCCAACCACCTCCGACTCCTGAGCAGCCGGCGGCTCGTCCAGTAGTTGGTGCCATCCAAGACGAGTTCTCCGAAGAGCATGGAGCCTATGTTGTCTTCACAAGCCAAGCTGATGACAGGCACAGCCAGCACCGACAGCACCAAGAGGTCAATGCTGTCGCCTCTAAGGTTCCAGAGTTCATTCACTCGTCTGAGAAGCCCATCAACTGGAGCCGAGCTGACCACCCGGAGGTGATGCCTTCTCCGAGTTCCTATGCCTTGGTGTTGGATGCCACCTTTGCAACAGAGAGGCGAGCTACTCGTTTCTCCCGAGTCCTGATAGATGGCGGTAGCAGCATTAACATCCTTTACCACGATACCATGAAGAACTTGAACATCAAGACTAAGCATCTCCTGCCTAGCCGGACCGTCTTCCATGATACTGAGCCGGGTCTCTCCTGCTCACCTATCGGCAAGATCAAGATAGATGTCCTCTTTGGTTTGAATTATTGGATCTGGAGAGCCCCTACCATGCTTTACTTGTCCGACCTGCTGTGGCCAAGTTCATGGTTGTGCCTCACTATGCCTACCTCAAGATGAAGATGCCAAGCACCAAGGGCATCATCACCATAGTCGGAGATTACAAGAAGTCATCTGCCTGTGCCACAGCGAGCAGTCGGCTGCCCGAGTCCCTTGTGATTGCTGTAGAGAAGAAGATCCTTGACCGGGTTGTGGCCATGGCCGATAAGCAGCCGGACCTATCGCCGGACCCCAAGGAGTCGGAGACTCAGCGCTCCTTCTAGCCGGCCAAGGAAACCAAGAATATACCTTTGGACCCGGACCACCCGGAGAGGTTCGCTCTTGTAGGAACCAACCTTGACAGCAAATAGGAAAGCGAGCTCGCCGATTTCCTCTGGGAGATTCGGGATATCTTTGCATTGTCCCCTAAGGACATGCCGGGTGTTCCGACAGATTTCACCCAGCACAAGCTACATATCCAAGCAGGTGCAAAACCAGTCAAGCAACCCCTCCGCCGACTGTCGGAGGAGAAGAGAAGAATTATTGGTGAAGAGATAGCCCGGATCCTAGCAGTCGGCTTCATTATGGAAGTGTTCTTTCCAGAGTGGCTAGCCCATCCAGTCCTTGCATTGAAGAAGAACAACAAGTGGCGCATGTGTATTGATTATACCAGCCTAAACAAAGCCTGCCCAAAAGATCCGCTTGCTTTGCCTTGGATAGATCAAGTGACAGACTCCACAGCCGGATGCGAGCTGCTGAGTTTCTTGGATGCATACTCAGGGTACCACCAGATCAAGTTGGACCCGGCCGGCCGCCTCAAGACCACCTTCATCACACCCTTCGGAGCCTTCTGCTACTTGACCATGACATTCGGCTTAAGAAATGCCGGTGCCACTTTTCAGCATTTCATGCAGAAGTGCCTCCTCAAATAACTCGGCAGAAATGCCCATGTTTATGTAGACGATATTCTCGTGAAGACGAAAATGAGCGGCACCCTGCTAGAAGACCTCAAGGAAACATTTGACAATATGTGCCGCTTTTAGATCAAGCTCAACCCCGAGAAATGTATCTTTGGAGTACCAGCCGGCCAACTCCTTGCCTTCCTGGTCTTTGAACGCGGCATTGAGTGCAACACGGTGAAGATCAAGGCTATCAAGAGGATGGAGATTCCCACTCGGCTGCGAGACGTCCAGAAGTTCACCGGGTGCTTGGCTTCCCTTAGCCACTTCATCAGTCGGCTTGGAGAGAAGGATCTTCCCCTGTACTAGCTCATGAAGAAAACCACTCACTTCGAGTGGAATGACCAGGCGGACGAGGCTTTTCACCAGCTGAAGAAGATGTTGACCACGCCGCCTGTCCTGGCTGCTCCGACTGACAAAGAGTCCATGCTCCTTTACCTTGCCGCAACTAGCCGGGTGGTCAGCACAGTCATCATGGTTCAGCACCCAGAAGAGAGCAAGGCACAGCCAGTCCAGAGGCCTGTGTATTATTTAAGCGAAGTGCTATCGGCCTCAAAGCAGAACTACCCCCACTACCAAAAGATGTGCTATGGCGTGTACTTTGCCGCCAAGAAGCTCAATCCATACTTTCAAGAACACCCCATCATGGTGGTTTGCACTGCCCCACTGGCCGAGATCATGGCAGCCGAGATGCTTCAGGCCGGGTAGCCAAATGGGCCATCGAGCTGGCTCCTTACACCATCTTCTACCAGCCTCGCACTGCCATCAAGTCCCAAGTGCTGGCCGACTTCCTCGTCGACTGGGCCGAGACCCAGTATCTGCCTCCAGCGCCGGACTCCACCCATTGGCAAATGCACTTTGATGCATCTAAGATGCGCACCGGTTTGGGAGCCGGCATCATCCTCACATCTCCCAAAGGCAACAAGCTCAGATACACGTTGCAAATCCACTTCGCCACCTCCAACAATGTGGCTGAGTACGAGGCGCTTGTACATGGGCTCCAGCTAGCCAAAGAACTCGAGCCGCCGGATCCTGTGCTACGGCGACTCCGACTTGGTGGTCCAATAGTCGTCCAGCAACTGGGACGCCAAAGATGCAAACATGGCGAGCTACCGTTTCCTCGTTCAGCAAATCAGCGGATATTTTGAAGGGTGCATGTTCCTTCACGTGCCACAAGCTGACAACGAGCAAGTAGATGCCTTGGCACAAATCGGCTCGACTCAGCAAGCCATATCAGCTGGCGTCTCCCTTCAGTACCTCCTCAAGCCGTCTGTCAAGCCTTCACCAGAATCAGTTTCCATCTTCATGCCGGCCGACCCCGAAGCAATCGAATCCGACTCAGGGACTTTGACAGGCCGCCCGGGGACTTCGGCAGGCGGCTCAAGGACTGCAAGAGCCGCACGCGGCCCATGGACTTCAGAGCTCAGCCCGGGGACTGCAGCAGTCGGCCCGGGGACTTCAACGACACAACTGGCAGTGGCCGACTCCAACCCACCACCTCCCAGCCCAACCACCCTAGTTGTAGTGGCCGTGCTGACAATAGAAGAAGTCACAGCTCCACCATGGGCGCAGCCAACCTCAACTTTCCGGTGAGCAGAGAGCTGCCGGCTGATGAGATCTCGGCCCGACAAATTCAGCGTCGGGCAGGAGCCTACACAATAGTAAACAGAGAGCTCGTTAGGCGCAGCGTCACTAGAGTCTTCCAACATTGCGTAGAGCCGGAGAAAGGCATGGTGATCCTAAAAGATATCCACCAAGGCGAGTGCGGCCACCACGCGGCCTCAAGATCGCTTGTTGCCAAAGCTTTCCGCCATGGTTTCTTCTGGCCGACTGCTTTGGAAGACGCTAAAAGATTTGGTCAAGCACTGCAAGGGGTGCCAAATGTTCAGCTCCAAGCAACACCTGCCGGCTTCTGCACTCAAGACCATCCCCCTCACCTGGCCCTTTGCCGTCTGGGGGCTGGACATGGTGGGCCCATTCAAGATGGCATGCGGCGGCATGACTCATCTGCTTGTCGCAGTCGACAAATTCAGCAAGTGGATTGAAGCAAAGCCAATCAAGAAAATGAATGGGCCGACTACTCTAACCTTCATTGCAAATGTCACCATACGGTATGGCATACCACACAGCATCATCACCGACAATGGCACAAATTTTGACAAAGGAGCATTGGCCCGTTTCTGCGCGACGCAGGGCATCCGACTGGACATAACGTCTGTTGCCCATCCGCAGTGTCACATCCCTAGTTCTGACAATGCCTAGTGCATGCATTAGAGCGTTGCATCATGTTTAAATTTCATGAAACTTGAAATGGGGATTGTTTAAACCCTAGCACCAAATGAATTCAACTAGGGTCAAAATAAAATCTTTTTCATTGAACTCAAAATGCCCTCTAAAAATGTTCAACATTTCTGGTTTGAGGTGGAAGCATCTACCAAAAATGGTTTATATTTTTGCAGGACATATTGGGCTCTGAATTAAATCATACTCTATTTGCATTTGGGCATTTAAATGCTACACAATATTTTAAATGTCCAAATAGTCATAAACTAAAATGTTCCATGTTGGATATATTCTATACAGTGGGCATGTGCAGTTTAGTGATTTTTGAAAGGGTCTAGGTATTTTTAGAAAAGCCACAAATACTACAGAATAATAGAAAAAGCGAGAAATATAAAAGCAGAGCAGCGGGACTTACTGCACCCTTTGTGGCCTGCTCTGTAGTCACCAGCAGCCCATCCGGTGGCCCAGCTCTCTTGCCCGTTCTTGTGCATCCCAGCTGCCGGTCATCTTCCTCCCCTCGCCCGAAGCAGTGCGTCTTTGGGCGACGCAGCGATCGGCTGCCACCTCGCCCTTGGGCGGCCGCTCCTTCGCTTCGATCCGCGTCGAGACGCCTGCAGCCCTCTGCCTCTCCCTCACTCTCTGTTCTTCCCTCGCTCTCTAGCTCCTTCCCGAGTGCCACAACGCCACCGCCGCCGCCCGTTCGCACCGCCGCGTCCACCGTCTCCCTCTCGCTTCTCCGGCCGTATCCAGAGCTCCGCGACGACACAAGGCTACTCCACGACGAAGCAGGCGAGCCCGGAGGCACCGTAGCGACGCCATCGCCGTCTTCTCCACCACCGGTCACCGGACCTTCCCGTCGTCGATTCGCTGGCTCCCGGGCGCCCCCGAGCGTGCTGACCTACTACTCCGCCTCCCCGTGAGCTCACGAATCATTTCCCTCTAGCGCCGCTATCATTTTCGTCCTCTAACCCGCCTAGCCGTCGTGGCCGTGAGCTTGTTGCCGCCGGCCATGGCGCCGCCGTGGCCACAGATACCCTAGCTCGCGTCTGAGCACACCCTCGGGCTCGAGATGTTCCCAGGAGCCGAAAGCTCCCATCGGTTCGTCCGTAGCTGCACCATAGCATCGTCTTAAGCGTGCCGAGCTCTCCGCCGCCGCCGCTGCCGTAGTTGCCGCTACCGGCCACCCCAGCCGCGGCCACAGCCACCACTGGACGCGCCGCATCGCGGACGTTCCAACGAGCCAAACCGCGCGCCAAACCATCGCCCCTAGCTCAAATCCGAGCCGCGCCGCCGTGCGGAATGGTCGCCGCCGGCGATACTCCGGCGACTGCCTATGTGGCATGCTTAATTAGTGTTAATGATCCAACTAATCAACCCTAGAGCCACTGACTAGTGGGGCCCATGCCTTAACTAACCCCAGAATTATTTTCTGTTTAGTTTAGATTAACCCGGCCGGCCCCACACATCAGTTGACCATGCCACGTCAACGTTGACCTGGCCCCACAGGTCAGCCTCTATTCCTGCCCCGTTACACTGACACGCAGGTCCCACTGGTCAGGTTTGACCTGGACCCGCCTGTTGACCCCGCCACAGGACGCAATAAATCATTTTCTGGTTTAAAATAAATCAGGAAAATCCAGAAGATTGCCTAAACTTCTAAAATTCATATAAAATCAACCGTAGCTCCAAATCAAATAAATTATATATGAAAAATTATCAGAAAAATTCAAGGAATCCATCTGTACCATTTTCATGCATGTTTGAACAATGTTTGTCCTCTGTTTTGGACAAAACAAATAAAGGGCATTTAAATAATCATATATGGAGTTTGAATTTGGATCATGTATTCAAACCAACTTCATTTAAATCATAGCTAGATGCATTAGCTCAAATCACAGCATATTGCCATGTCATGATCATGCATCATATTGTAGCATTGCATTGATTGTGTTCTTTCTCAGTTGCCGGTGTTTGTCCCCTCTTGATAGACGTGGTTCCGACAATCAGTTCGATGACACCAATGAAGAGATTTAATATCTTCAGAAGTGCCAGGCAAGCAAAACCCCCTTGTTCATTCCGATACAATCCTACTCTCTCGCCCTGCTCTCTTTTACTGCATTAGGACAACAACGATTCATCTGTTACTTGCTGCGGTAGCTGAACCCCTTTATCCTTTGCATGACCTGTCATTCCACAGTAAATAGATGAAACCCACTAGCATGAGTAGGAGTTGTTTGAGCCCTGTTGTGCCTACTCATTCATGCTTGTTTGTCATGCCTGCTACTACTTAGAGTTGAGTCGGGTCTGATTCATCGAGGATGAATCAGAGGTGCGTGAACATGTCCTACTGTGTGTGAGCTAAGTGTGTGAACACGATTTGGTAAAGGTAGCGGTGAGAGGCCATGTAGGAGTACATGGTGGGTTGTCTCATTGCAGCCGTCCTCAGGAACTGAGTTACGTGTTTGTGATCCATGATTCAGCTACTACCACGCATTGGGCCCGAAACCAATGGACCCTCTAAACTTCTTAATCACCCTTGTCCTCTGTCCGGGGAGTTGCAAGTAGTTTACGGTGTTTGTAGTATCTTTGGAGGCCGTGCGCATGCTGACCGTAGGGGTGGGCTGTGATGCGGTAGGCACGTGGCACGCTGTACCGGGCACCCGTTTGGTGTCTCGGGAACCCTGCTCACATCGTTTGGGGCTGTGAGCGAAACTTCGGCCGGATCTCGTCATGGATGGAACCCGAATAGGCAATAAACCTGGACTAGGGACACGAGTGTTTAGGTAGGCTGTGGCCGACACCCACGTTGGGCTTCCGCTTGAAGGTTGCCTAGTACATGTCGTGTAAACGGCGGTAAGTGGTGAGAGCGTGTGTGAAGAAGTACACCCCTGCAGGGTTAACATCATCTATTCGAATAGCCGTGTCATGGAGAAGGACTTCGGGTTGCTGTATAGTTCATAGACAAGTGAAAGTGGATACTCTAAAATCGCAAGATAAGCGTGAGTGCTATGGATGGCGTTCTCGTAGGGAGGCGGAGGCGGATCCATAGTGGTGTATTGATATGGTGAATATGTGGACTCGTGCGCCACCTCAAAAGAGTTACTTGCAGTCGTAGTTTAGGATAGCCACCGAGTCAAAGCTGGCTTGCTGCTGTTAAACTCCACCATCCCCTTTGTTGATAATGATGCATATGTAGATAGTTCTCATGTAAGTCTTGCTGGGTACATTTGTACTAACGTTTGCCTATTTTATGTTTTTGTAGAGAGACTTCAGTCTCGCTAGTAGTTCCACGTGGACTTCGACGTTTAGCTTGATACCTCAGCTACGATCTTGTGCCCTCGGCAGGATCTGGTAGATAGTCAGGCTTCTAAGCCTTTTTCATTTGTAGATGTCTGTACTCAGACATATTAGCTTCCGCTTGTGCTTTGATTTGTATGCTCTGAATGTTGGGTCATGAGACCCCTGTTTGTAATATCTCGCTCCTCGGAGCCTATTGAATAAAATACTTGAGTCTTAGAGTCATGTTGTGATGCCATGTTGTATTTGCACATATCGAGCATATTGTGTGTATGTTATTGAAATGCTTGGTATGTGTGGGATCGACTATCTAGTTGTTTATCTTTAGTAGCCTCTCTTCGGAAATGTCTCCTAGTGTTTCCATCGAGCCATGGTATCTTGCTCTGCTCCGGAACACTTAGGCTGGCGGCATGTGTCCTTCTTCGTTCTGTATACATCTTCGGAAATGTCACACGTTGAGTACCGAGTCTGTTAGCCGCTACAGCCGGTTTGCGAGTCTGCTAGCCTAGTGCTACAGCCGGAACTCACTCGCTGATGACCGACACGTTCGATCTTTGGGTCATGGATGCTGTCCTGTAAGTCTGTGCCACTTTGGATTTACGACTAGCCGTGTCAGCCCGGGCTCCTTATCATATGGATGCTAGCGACACTATCATATACGTGTGCCAAAAGGCGCAAATGGTCCCGGGCAAAGGTAAGACGACACCCGTGGGAATACCGTGCGTGAGGCTGCAAAGTGATATGAGGTGTTACAGGCTAGATCGATGTGACATTGAGTCGGGGTCCTGACAGCTTTGGTATCAGAGCTTGACTTCCTGTAGGATTACCAAGCCAAACTGGTCGAAGTTGAGTCTAGAAATGCTTTAGTTATATGTAGGGGATTTGATTGTGGGATGGAACGTAAGGCTCTTTTTACTCCTTATACCTCATAGCCTTCTGATCTGAGTCAACCTCTTCTTTTCTACGGGGTTTAAGAACTAGGCCTTCTCATCTATCTATCAGGATGACGTGTTACTAATCCATAGACTTATAGAATTGTTAGTTTCAAATCCCAGCTCAGTTTTACTACTTCTGTATGTTCATAACTATTGATCTTGAAACCTTGATATTGTGCTTCGGAGTGGCTATGCCACCATTTTTGTAGCATGTCTCCAATCTTTTGAGCATTTACAGCCGTTATGCTGTCCGAGTCATCCTGGTTTCTAAACAATCGATGCACTTGCAAATCCTTTCCCTCTGGTTTTGATGTTCTTTTGGGCCAGGTTAATCACACTAAATGCTGTGTTGAGGTATTCTATTGCCTCGACATATATGTTGGAATTATTATTATGACCCTAGGTGTCTTAGGGGATCATCTAGTAACCTAGCCATGATTTGTGTCCCAGTGTGAGGATTCTGGCCTTTATTTCTGAAAGCATCCCGTGATGCAATTTAGTTAGTAGGTATTCTACTCCTGGGTTTTGAACCCGAGATTCACCCTACTTACTTCATGTTGATAGTGTTTGCTAGTTCCTTTAGGTTATTAGTAACCTTTGCGTTAGTCCTCGAGGTGCGTGGTATTTCCTTCTTCCAAATACTATGAACCGCTTATGGCGAAGTTCCTCGCTGAACGAAGGATCACAATCGAGTACTCTTGAGGAGTTCTCCATTCATAATTGTGAATCTGCCAGTTCTACCCTTTCTGCATGGGTTATCCGGAAGAAATGTTGAGCTACGCTCGACATACTAATCTATGCATCCACAACTCAGAAAGTTATATGTTCCTTTGGGTTGTTCTCTTTAGTTGTGTCCTGACCCTCGTCTATCAATTGATAGCCAAGAGTAGGCTTGCATTCGTTTATCGATGCCTATTACTCTTGTGGTCCGTCAAGCCATTCTACTCCAGAATGACTAGGAGAAACGAACTCCAGTACCTTGTCCATTTCTAGGATTGGGTCAAAGCAGTTGTACTCCGCAGATCAAATTGCTAATCTAGCTTTTGCTCTGTTCTACCTTGGAGTATTACCATCTTTATGTCAAGAATGTCATGGGAATTGCACACCATCCTATGAACTCTTGATACAGTGATACTTCTTGCCATCATTATTCATTCCTCGGTTTCCATGTTATTGTAACCGGAATGCCGACAAGTGAATCGTGATGTGTGAAATCTATACTCCTAGCAACTCCGTTGCTTGGTAGTTGAAGGACAATAATTTCATTCTTAGTGTGTTGGTTCTTGAATCATCATTCTAAGACTGATTGTGCTACCTAGTCTCTATTCCTGGTGCACTCCTGATCAATGAGTTAGGATTATTCAATCCCTTGTTTATTTCACCATATCATCTTGCCCTGAAAAGCAAGATTGTTCTCGAGCTTAGTAACATATCGGTGGTTCGTGATTTTCCGGATATCTTCACGGAAGTATCACCAGGTTGTCGCCTGACCACTATGTTAAGTTCGTGATCAAGTTAGTTTCTTGAAACTAGCCATTCTCCAAGAATCTGTGTTGCATACCCCTGAGTTGGTTGGTCAAGCTAAACAACAACTTGGAGAGTTGGAAGATGGAAGCTTGTCCGATTTAGTTCGTCTTAAGGGATATCTTGTATGTGTGTTGTAGAAAGATGATCTCTTCATCGATTGGTCCTCGTGATCAGTTGTTGAACCTATCGTCTTGTCCAAACTTTGATTTGAGTATGGGCTATTCTCAAATCAAATCAGAACCAACGATGTTCGTAATGTTGTCTTACTCGTGGATTTTCCTCGGGCATACACCATTATGTCTTTTGGGTCTGACCAATACTATCCCTTTGTTCACATAATTATGGAATTCCATTTATGTGGAAACCAGGATGAACTGTTGTTGAGCCCATCGACAACATCCTTATCTTCTCCATAATCTTGTTGAACATTAAGCTAGTACTGGAAACTTTTGAAAGCATTTCTTCATGCTAGCTCATGAAGCATATGCATGGATGGAAGAAGTGACTTCCTCTAATTCATGTGCATTTGATGTAAGTTGTCGCCGTGAATTTGATAAAGTCAATGTTGCCTCCTCTGGAATCGTCCCAAGTTAGTCACGCATGTGCGAAGTACTCTATGGTTTGATAGGTTGGCCGCCTCCACTCCATATGTGTTTCCTAGCACACCAAGCCACTGATTGATTTGTTCTAGGAGAAGAAGTTCCTTCTTAAGAGCTAGACTTATGTAAGGACTCCGATATCCTCGATGATGGTTCCCCACCTGAACTCGGTAGTGTTTTATTATAAGACTACCACGTGGTCATGCTTGTCTTGACAACGTGTTCACATGTTTGTAGCAGAACCAACTCATGTTTTGGAAATTACTACCGTAGTCCATTCCCCGAGAATCTTGCAACGTTATCTCGTCGATTTGTGTTGCAAACTTTCATTTTACTTTCTAGACTCGATGAGTCTAGATTATTCTGACACCAACCAGATCTGAATCTTAGGCAGATATGATGGTTGGAACATTTTCCAAGAACTATAATATTGGTCTCTCGATAACCGGTAAACTGGATGTCGTGGCCAACACACCCAGCCGGAAGACCATTATTGTAGTATCTTGATTGAGAAAGTTGGCCACCTCTCCATAAGGACTTCGTAGGAATTATTCCCTATTTGTGTGCCTTATGATTTTTGTGTCCCCGAAGTCCGACCTTTTACTTGATGTTCTAGATATCAAACCATATCTATGAATGGGATACGCTAGTACATCAAGGAGAACACTAGAAGCGGAGTGCTAAATGTCTCTCGGTCAATCATCTAGATTTTGTCCCCTTGGTCTCGCTAAGGTGAAATCTGAGAAAGTGTTATCTTCCTTTGCATCTGCATCGTCCATCGCTACTCATCATGGTAGTATGTTGTGTTGTCAGCACCCTTCACACGGATGTTGATAAAACCTTGATGATTATGGAAATGCTCAAGTTCTTGAGAGCACGCGCAAGCTCTAGGTTTATTGTCGGCATTAATTGCATAGTGCTCTCAGTTTCCTCGGTTATGCTATAACCATTCCAACAGAGGATTCACTCTCTACTGTTGAGCTTCTTCCCAGTTACTAAAATCAACCCTTATGTTGTCTTCAACAAGGTAATCCACATCATCCATACTAGTCCGGGTATGTCATTCTTCCGGACTCCTTCAAATGTTCGACTATGATTTGCCTTAGGCTGGTATAAAGAATTTCAATGATCTCTAAATCAAAGGTAATTCTTTTTGCCACTTAAGGTATTATTCCTGCAAGTCACCTCCCTTAAGTTGTCTCGTTATGGTATCATGGCAACTCAACTCCTCGCTATGTGGACAACCGTTCACCACCCTCTTAAGGGTAAAATTGTTGTCTACCTAGTGGGCCCTCGTCATCTGTTTCACTCCATTTCTTTGGATAGATGCTTCGTGTCTCAGCTCGATAGATGCTTCTACGTCTTGTTCCGCGGGTTGATCTCGTGATCATAAAAATGATCCATCTATGTAGACATGTCTCGTTTCTTGTCCTCATGTTGGATGAAGATTTCGAAAGCAAAGACGTCAAGATCAATTTGAGTCGACAAGTTAACAACCTCGAGGAGACAGTTGGATCATGAAGTTTGTGATGCTTAGTGTCCCCTTTGTCTTCTTGCCTCACGTCTTGAATCTCGGGACGAGATTCTTGTTAGTGGGGGTGAGTTGTCACATCCCTAGTTCTGACAATGCCTAGTGCATGCATTAGAGCGCTGCATCATGTTTAAATTTCATGAAACTTGAAATGGGGATTGTTTAAACCCTAGCACCAAATGAATTCAACTAGGGTCAAAATAAAATCTTTTCATTGAACTCAAAATGCCCTCTAAAATGTTCAACATTTCGGTTTGAGGTGGAAGCATCTACCAAAAATGGTTTATATTTTTGCAGGACATATTGGGCTCTGAATTAAATCATACTCTATTTGCATTTGGGCATTTAAATGCTATACAATATTTTAAATGTCCAAATAGTCATAAACTAAAATCTTCCATGTTGGATATATTCTATACAGTGGGCATGTGCAGTTTAGTGATTTTTGAAAGGGTCTAGGTATTTTTAGAAAAGCCACAAATACTACAGAATAATAGAAAAACAGAACAGAAATATAAAACAGAGCAGCAGGACTTACCTGCACCCACCTGTGGCCTGCTACTGTAGTCACCTGGCAGCCCATCTGACTGGCCCAGCTCCTGCGCGGCCCGTTACTGTGCAGCCCAGCTGCCAGTCATCTTCCTCCCCCTCGCCCCGAAGCAGCTGCGTGCTAGGCGCTTGCAGCAGCGTCTCGCCAACCACCTCCTGCTTGGCTGGCGGCGGCTCCTCCTTCGCCATACGATCGCGTCGAGGCGCCCGCAGCCCTCTGCCTCTCCCCTCACTCTCTGTTCTTCCCCTCGCTCTCTAGCTCCTTCCCCGAGTGCCACCGAACGCCACCGCCGCCGCCGTTCGCACCGCCGCGTCCACCGTCTCCCTCTCGCTTCTCCGGCCGTATCCAGAGCTCCGCGACGACACAAGGCTACTCCACGATGAATCAGGCGAGCCCGGAGGCACCGCAGCAACGCCATCGCCGTCTTCTCCACCATCGGTCACCGGACCTTCCCGTCGTCGATTCGCTGGCTCCCGGGCGCCCCCGAGCGTGCTGACCTACTACTCCGTCTCCCCGTGAGCTCACGAATCTTTTCCCTCTAGCGCTGCTATCATTTTCGTACTCTAACCCGCCTAGCCGTCATGGCCGTGAGCTTGTTGCCGCTGGCCATGGCGCCGCCATGGCCACAGATGCCCTAGCTCGCGTCTGAGCACGCCCTCGGGCTCGAGATGTTCCCAGGAGCCGAAAGCTCCCATCGGTTCATCCGTAGCTGCACCATAGCATCGTCTTAGGCGATGCCCGAGCTCCGGCCGCCGCCTCGCTCGCCGTAGTTGCCGCTACCGGCCACCCCAGCCGCGGCCACAGCCACCACTGGACGCGCCGCATCGCGGACGTTCCAACGAGCCAAACCGCGCGCCAAACCATCGCCCCTAGCTCAAATCCGAGCCGCGCCGCCGTGCGGAATGGTCGCCGCCGGCGATACTCCGGCGACTGCCGATGTGGCACGCTTAATTAGTGTTAATGATCCAACTAATCAACCCTAGAGCCACTGACTAGTGGGGCCCATGCCTTAACTAACCCCAGAATTATTTTCTGTTTAGTTTAGATTAACCCGGCCGGCCCCACACATCAGTTGACCATGCCACGCCAACGTTGACCTGGCCCCACAGGCCAGCCTCTATTCCTGCCCCGTTACACTGACACGCGGGTCCCACTGGTCAGGTTTGACCTGGACCCGCCTGTTGACCTGCTGAGGTCAGCATGACCTAATGCTGACGCAATAAATCATTTTCTGGTTTTAAAATAAATCAGGAAAATCCAGAAAATTGCCTAAACTTCTAAAATTCATATAAAATCAACCGTAGCTCCAAATCAAATAAATTATATATGAAAAATTATCAGAAAAATTCAAGGAATCCATCTGTACCATTTTAATGCATGTTTGAACAATGTTTGTCCTCTGTTTTGGACAAAACAAATAAAGGGCATTTAAATAATCATATATGGAGTTTGAATTTGGATCATGTATTCAAACCAACTTCATTTAAATCATAGCTAGATGCATTAGCTCAAATCACAGCATATTGCCATGTCATGATCACGCATCATATTGTAGCATTGCATTGATTGTGTTCTTTCTCAGTTGCCGGTGTTTGTCCCCTCTCGATAGACGTGGTTCCGACGATGAGTTCGATGACACCAATGAAGAGCTATAATATCTTCAGAAGTGCCACGCAAGCAAAACCCCCTTGTTCATTCCGATACAATCCCACTCTCTCGCCCTGCTCTCTTTTACTGCATTAGGAAAACAACGATTCATCTGTTACTTGCTGCGGTAGCTGAACCCCTTTATCCTTTGCATGACCTGTCATTCCACAGTAAATAGATGAAACCCACTAGCATGAGTAGGAGTTGTTTGAGCCTGTTGTGCCTACTCATTCATGCTTGTTTGTCATGCACGCTAATGCTTAGAGTTGAGTCGGGTCCGATTCATCGAGGATGAATCGGAGGTGCGTGAACATGTCCTCTTGTGTGTGAGCTAAGTGTGTGAACACGATTTGGTAAAGGTAGTGGTGAGAGGCCATGTAGGAGTACATGGTGGGTTGTCTCATTGCAGCCGTCCTCAGGAACTGAGTTATGTGTTTGTGATCCATGATTCAGCTACTACCACGCATTGGGCCCGAAACCAATGGACCCTCTAAACTTCTTAATCACCCTTGTCCTCTGTCCGGGAGTTGCAAGTAGTTTACGTGTTTGTAGTATCTTTGGAGGCCGTGCTTGCGCTGATCGTGAGGGGTGGGCTGTGATCACGGTAGGCACGTGTACGGTGTACAGGCGCCCGTTTGGTGTCTCGAGAACCCTGCTCACATCGTTTGGGGCTGTGGCGAAACTTGCCGGATCTCCTCATGGATGGAACCCGAATATCGATAAACTGGACTAGGGACTCGAGTGTTTAGGTAGGCTGTGGCCGACACCCACGTTGGGCTTCCGCTTGAAGATTGCGAGTACATGTCGTATGCGGCGGTAAGTGGTGAGAGTGTGTGAAGAAGTACACCCTGCGGGGTTAACATCATCTATTGAATAGCCGTGTCGCGGAGAAGGACTTCGGGTTGCTGTGCAGTTCATAGACAAGTGAAAGTGGATACTCTAAAATCGCAAGATAAGCGTGAGTGCTATGGATGGCGTTCTCGTAGGGAGGCGGAGGCGGATCCATAGTGGTGTATTGATATGGTGAATATGTGGACTCGTGTGCGCCACCTCAAAAGAGTTACTTGCGATCGTAGTTTAGGATAGCCACCGAGTCAAAGCTGGCTTGTTGCTGTTAAACTCCACCATCCCTTTGTTGATAATGATGCATATGTAGATAGTTACGATGTAAGTCTTGCGGGTAGATTTGTACTCACGTTTGCCTATTTTATGTTTTGCAGAGAGACTTCAGTCTCACTAGTAGTTCCACGTGGACTTCGACGTTTAGCTTGATACCTCAGCTACGATCTTGTGCCCTCGGCAGGATCTGGTAGATAGTTAGGCTTCTAAGCCTTTTCATTTGTAGATGTCTGTACTCAGACATACTAGCTTCCGCCTGTGCTTTGATTTGTATGCTCTGAATGTTGGGTCATGAGACCCCTGTTTGTAATATCTCGCTCCTCGGAGCCTATTGAATAAAATACTTGAGTCGTAGAGTCATGTTGTGATGCCATGTTGTATTTGCACATATCGAGCATATTGTGTGTATGTTATTGAAATGCTTGGTATGTGTGGGATCTGACTATCTAGTTGTTTATCTTTAGTAGCCTCTCTTACCGGGAAATGTCTCCTAGTGTTTCCACCGAGCCATGGTAGCTTGATCTGCTCCGGAACACTTAGGCTGGCGGCATGTGTCCTTCTTCGTTCTGTATCATCCCTTCGGGAAATGTCACGCGTTAGTACGGAGTCTGTTAGCCGCTACTGCCCGGTTTACGAGTCTGCTAGCCTAGTGCTACAGCCGGAACTCACTCGTGATGACCGACACGTTCGATCTTTGGGTCATGGATGCATGTCCTGTAAGTCTGCCACTTTGGGTTTACGACTAGCGAGTCAGCCGGGCTCCTTATCATATGGATGCTAGCGACACTATCATATACGTGTGCCAAAAGGCGCAAACGGTCCCGGGCAAAGGTAAGGCGACACCCGTGGGAATACCGTGCGTGAGGCCGCAAAGTGATATGAGGTGTTACAGGCTAGATCGATGTGACATTGAGTCGGGGTCCTGACACGTAGTCAAACTACCATGTCGAGTGAGCAAACGGTCTCATCATCTCCGGCATCAAGCCCCGACTAGTTGAGCCACTGGAGCGCTCGGCCGGCTGCTGGATCGACAAGTTGTCGGCCGTCCTCTGGAGCCTGCGCACCATGTCAAATAAGTCAACCGGCTTCACTCCCTCCTTCCTTGTATATGGTGCAGAGGCTCTCATCCCAACTGACATCAAGTTCGACTCACCTCACGTCACCATGTACATGAAGGCGGAAGCGAAGGAAGCATGAGAAGACGGCATCGATCTACTGGAAGAGGGCCGACTGTTGGCACTGAGCTGATCCGCCATCTACCAACAGAGCCTGCACCGCTACCACAGTCGGAAGGTCAAGCCAAGATCTTTCCAAGAGGGTGACCTTGTGCTCCGGCTGATCCAGCGAACAGCCGGCCAGCACAAGCTCTCGACCCCTTGGCAAGGCCCCTTCGTCATCAGCAAGGCCTTGGGCAATGACTCCTACTACCTGATCGATGCATAGAAGCCTAGAGCACGCAAGAGGGACGAGTCCGACAATGAATCAGAACGTCCATGGAATACAAATCTCCTTCGAAGATTTTACAGTTGATGCAGTATGTACCACGCTATCTTTTGTATTAAGTACAAGACATCGGGTCCCCCGAGGAGCACTCGGGAACTACCCTTTCTATCTATATGTTAAGTTTTATGCCCATGAATGTGTTACTACATTTTGTCGCCTTGCACCGGGTTCGACCAGACAGCCCGGGGGCTTGCCGCCTTGTATTATCTTAGTGCTACCTGCAGTCGGACAAGTAGTGTGCCGGCACCTAAGCCCTCTCTTGCTGCAAGCCATAGCTCGCAGAGCTGCTGTTTGGCTGGCAAGAGTTAAAGGTAGGAAACGTTGCCCACATGAAAAATTGGTAACGACCAATGCATTTACATAACATGAGACAGCTTCCCACCTCACCGACCGGCTACTGAGCAGCCGGCCGGCTGGATCCTCACTTACCTTGCTACATCCTAAAAGGCCGAAGTACTTGTCCTCCCAAAGGGCTAAGTGTTTGTCCCAGCCACAGTCCATAGAGCGGCTGTCCGGCTAGCAAGGCGTCAGCCAAGGGAGGGCGGCAAAGGAAAAAGGCGAAAAGTATCAAACGCAAGTAAAGTAGGAATCAAACGCAAGCATAGCACATGCGGAATGACATTTACATAAAGAAAGGCTTTCAAGCCAGGATTCAACAGAGTTTGAATACACCCCAAGTGGGTGGAATTGTGCGAATTTAACAAGTATTGTTCAAAAGACTACTAGGCAGGAAAGATCAAAGATAAATTGGCCGCCTAGGCCAAGGGAGCAGCAGGCGAGTCCGGCAGGTTGGTGGAGTTGGCGGCGCCGGCTGGTGGAGTGGTCGGCCGATGAGTCTCGGCTTGGTCGTCCTCGGCAGCAGTCGGCGCGCTCACACGTGGCTCGTTGCTTGAGGCGTGATCGAGCTGAGGCTGGCTATCCGCTCCTCCTTCTAGCGCAATGTCTTCGTCGTCCTCACTCTCCTCGTCCTCACCCTCATCGCTGGAGGCTATATCCTCCGCCGAGTCTTCACCGTCTTCCTGGTTTAGACCGAACAAGTCCGGCGGCAGATCGGCACGCTCATCATTCAGCTCAGGGATGAAGACGCTGGTGTCGGTTTAGTCAGCAATCGCCACAGCAGGAAAGATAAGAGTGGGCCTCACCACCACTAGCTCCTTGTGGGCCTCCTGTCGGAACGTGGCCAACTGTGCTAGATCTAGCCCAGGGTACCACGCCTTGACAAACTCCAAAGCCCGTCTAGCGCCTGCCCTGGCCGAACAAGCCTTCCACGCTTCGAAGAGGCCGACTGCTACATCCAGCCAGTCGGTAGTACGACTACGGGTGCATGGAGCCTGGACGCCTGGCCATACGGCAGAGACCACCTGGGCTCCGGCATGCTGCAGAAGGCGGAGCATCCGGTGATCCGGCTGGAGACGAGCCTGGATGGCAAGGAGCTGCTCGTCGAATGTTCAACGGGCGTTCGACGCGATCTCTGCACCAGCCTGCCACCGCTCTTCGTAGTTGGTTTCAATGGCTTGGCTGGCGATGACGGCATAGCCAGGGAAGTACTCTATGCAAGATGATAATAGAAAATGTCAAGTCGGCAGATGGACCGTATAACAGGTGGCGGATGAAGGAAAGAAGAGGAAATCAACTCACCGTCAACCATGTCTTCGATCCGGCCGTAGCTGTCGTTCAGCGCCCTCTCCGCTTCGGCCCAGTTCTATGCCTGGGTCTCGTAATCGGCCTGGAGGGCGGTCTCGCTGTCCTTGACTACCTGAAGGGCCGCCTTGTGAAGCTCATCCTGGTCAGCCAGCTTCTTGGCCATACGGTCATGCTCCTGGGCCACCTTGCTGCACTCCTCCTTGGCACGCAGCGCGGTTTGTGCCTCCCCCAATTGCTGCTGCAAGGCGGCATTGGCCTCTGCAAGGATAGCAAAGAAGAATGATCAGTAAGAAACTAAGAAAATGAGAAGTCGCCAGAAGAGATCCGGCCCGACTTCTCAGCGGTCGGCCTGAATCTCGGGGACTACACCCAGCGGGTGCGCTGACACGCCCCCGCGAGAGAGAGAAGGCAGAGTGCTTACTCCGGCTCTCGGACAAGTCTGTAGCTTTGTGGGCCAGCTCCCGGACCTGGGGGTTGAAGGCGGCCGCGCGAAGATTATGATAATCCTGCAACAAAGACGACCAGGAATGAAAGCAAGTTAGCACCCGAACCTACTTGAAAGTTCCAGGCCGCCTATTCAGCAGCCGGCCCAGAACTCGGGGACTACACCCAGTGGGTGCGCTGACGCGCTCCCACGGGAGAATACAAGAAGCAAGAAGCATAACTGGTTGGCCGTTCGCGTCTCCAGGAACTCCTGGCTATAGCTATGGAGGTCGGTGTCACGAGCACAGGCCGAGCCCGAGCGTCTGTCTTTGCCGCGTTGCTGGCCGTCCGCCCCTAGGCGTCCACTCCGGCAAGCTGATGCTAGCGGCCTTGAGCTCGCGGGCCGACGAGCTTGCGCCCCTGGCCTCCTGCGGTTGTGGCTCCGAGGCCGCCTTCTCCGCGCGCCGGCGTGCTGGAGAGTGGACCAGGGGTCCGCCCCCGCCGCCAGCAGGCGGCACCGGTGGTGCGTTGGGCTGGCCGCCTTGGTCCTCGACGGTTGGCGCAGGCGGAGGCACTTCCGTCCCCAGGGTATCTATTCTTTCTTAGCTAAACAGGTGGAAGATCTATCCAATTTGGTTATATTATATCATGGACTCGAAAAACGGATCTGAATTTGACTGAAATGCACGATCCGTTGCCCCCCTCCATCTCCATGGTCGGCTGGTCGCTGCCGGGTGTTCGGGTGCGGGTGGCACAACGCGAAGGGGGATGACGAGTCACGGAGGTTGGCCGCGTGCGGCCTCTTCCGCCCGCGCCTTGGCCACGGCGTCCGCCTGGGCCTTGGCGATGGCGTCGGCTTGTGCCTTCACGGCCTCATCCGCCTTCTCCTGCGCTGCCTTGGCTGCCGCTGCCTTCTGCCGCTCCGCCTCCTACTCCTCGCGCACCTCCTGCGCGTTCCTCTCCGTCGCCGCCAGGAGCTCGGCGTGCAGGTCCACGCGGCGGGTGTTGGCGGAGCCCTCTGCCGTTCCAACCACGGAAGTGCCGCCCGATCGCTGAAGAGAGAGCGGGCCCTGATTAACCAAACCGAAAGGAGTCCAGAATGAATCCGCGAAGAAAATAGAAAAGAAGAAAGGGCGCGAGAGGAAACAACACTCACGCAGACACCGTTGGGGGCTCCTTCACGACCTTCCGAAAGCGGCTCGCCTTCGCGGTCGCCTCCTCCCGCTTGGTCGCCGCCGTCGAGCCCCTGGGCTTCTTTGGCCGGCTGCCGTACATCGACGGCGCGGCCCGACGTTTATGTGCGCCACTGATGTCTACTACACAACCTTCCTCTTGTAGACGTTATTGGGCCTGCAAGCGCACAGGTTTGTAGGACAGTAGCAAATTTACCTCAATTGGATGACCTAAGGTTTATCAATCCGTGGGAGGCATAGGATGAAGATGGTCTCTCTCAAACAAGCCTGCAACCAAATAACAAAGAGTCTCTTGTGTCCCCAACACACCCAATACAATGGTAAATTGTATAGGTGCACTAGTACGGCCAAAAGATGGTGATACAAGTGCAATATGGATAGTAGATATAGGTTTTTGTAATCTGAAAATATAAAAACAGCAAGGTAACTAAGGATAAAAGTGAGCGTAAACGGTATTGCAATGATAGGAAACAAGGCCTAGGGTTCATACTTTCACTAGTGCAAGTTCTCTCAACAATAATAACATAGATAGATCATATAACAATCCCTCAACATGCAACAAAGAGTCACTCCAAAGACACTAATAGCGGAGAACAAACAAAGAGATTATGGTAGGGTACGAAACCACCTCAAAGTTATTCTTTCGGATCAATCTATTCAAGAGTTCGTACTAGAATAACACCTTAAGACACAAATCAACTAAAACCCTAATGTCACCACAAGTATCCGTGGGCATGATTATACGATCTGCATCACACAATCTCAGATTCATCTATTCAACCAACACAATGTACTTCAAAGAGTGCCCCAAGGTCTCTACCGGAAAGTCAGGACGAAAACATGTGCCAACTCCTATGCATAGGTTCACGGGCGGAACCCGCAAGTTGGTCACCAAAACATACATCAAGTGGCACATGATATCCCATTGTCACCATAGATAAGCTCGGCAAGACATACATCAAGTGTTCTCAAATCCTTAAAGACTCAATCCGATAAGATAACTTCAAAGGGAAAACTCAATTCATTACAAGAGAGTAGAGGGGGAGAAGCATCATAAGATCCAACTATAATAGCAAAGCTCGTGATACATCAAGATCATGCCATAGAGAGAACACGAGAGAGAGAGAGAGAGAGATCAAACACATAGCTATTGGTACATACCCTCAGCCCCGAGGCTGAACTACTCCCTCCTCGTCATGGAGAGCGCCGGGATGATGAAGATGGCCACCGGTGATGGGTTCCCCCTCCGGCAGGGTGCCAGAACGGGCACCCGAGAGGTTTTTGGTGGCTACAGAGGCTTGCGGCAGCGGAATTCCCGATCTATCTTCTGTCTCGATGTTTTTAGGGTACGTAGGCTTATATAGGTGAAAGAAGTCGGTCGGGGGAGCCTCGAGGGGCCCACGAGAGGGTAGGGCGCGCCCCCCTGTCTCGTGGCTTCCTCGATGCTCCCTTTACTTCAACTCCAAGTCTCCTGGGTCATAATCTTCCCAAAAATCACGTTGCCGAAGGTTTCACTCCGTTTGGACTCCGTTTGATATTCCTTTTCTTCGAAATACTGAAACACGCAATAAAACAGTAATATGGGCTGGGCCTCCGGCTAATAGGTTAGTCCCAAAAGTAATATAAAAGTGTATAATTAAGCCCGTAATCATTCAAAACAGATAATAAAATAGCATGAATGCTTCATAAATTATAGATACGTTGGAGACGTATCAAGCATCCCCAAGATTAATTCCTACTCGTCCCCGAGTAGGTAAATGATAAAAGAAAGAATTTATGAAGTGTGAATGCTAGAAGGTGCACAAGTTTGATCAATGATAATTTTAATCACCTTTTCTAGCATGATAATATGTCATAACAGTAGTTCATCTCATAAAACTTCTCACGAACAAGTAACAAGCAATTCACATGTTAAAGCATAGACTATAAACTTTCTTGAAAACTAGCAAACTTCATTCTTAGTAATCAAACAATTGCAATTCATCTTATTTTCAGGAATAACAAACTCCACATACTCTACTATCATATAGTCTTCTACAATTGCTAACACTCACGCAATACTAATGGTTATGGAGTTTTAATCTGACACTAAGAAAGATAGGGGCTTATACTGTTGCCTCCCAACGTATTCACCTTTGGGTGATGTCAACAATAATAGTTCATGCTAACTTACATCCAATTGGATATATATATCAGGATCTTTCCAACACGAGGTGCTTGCCAAAGGATAAAACGAAAAAGGGAAAGGTGAAGATCACCTTGACTCTTGCATAAAGTAAAAGACATAAAGTAAAAGATAGGCCCTTCGCAGAGGGAAGCAGAGGTTGTCATGCGCTTTTAGGGTTGGATGCACAAATCTTAATCCGAATGAAAGTCACTTTATATTGCCACTTGTATATGGACATTTATTATGCAGCCCGTCACTTTTATTGCTTCCATAACAAGATCATATAAAGCTATTTTCTTCACACCAAAATATCATACATATTTAGAGAGAAATTTTTATTGCTTGCACCGATGACAACTTACTTGAAGGATCTTACTCAATCCATAGGTAGGTATGGTGGACTCTCATGGCAAAACTGCGTTTAAGGATATTTGGAAGTACAAGTAGTATCTCTACTTGGTGCAAGTAATTTTGGCTAGCATGAGGGGGAAAGGCAAGCTCAACATGTTGGAATGATCCATGACAATATACTTTAACTGAGATGTGAGAAAACATAACCCATTAGGTTGTCTTCCTTGTCTAACATCAACTCTTTAGCATGTCATATTTAATGAGTGCTCCCAATTATAAAAGATGTCTAGGATAGTGTATTTATATGTGGAATCTCTCTTCCTTCAATATTTTTCCATGAATTGTTCAAATGACCAATACAATGCTTGCTAACCTTCAATAAATTTACAACCTCTACTTCTTAGATGTGAAGTCATTACTCCCCATGGGATAAGCAAATGAGACATATATAATTTCAGATTTATGACAAACAACTCATTCAACAATTTACTCATAGGATATAAGTGAAGCACAAGAGTAAATGAAAAACTAATCCAAAAAGATATAAGTGAAGATGAATGAGTAGCTAGATAATCATGTAACTAAGTGAAGACTCTCCCTCATTTAAGAATTTCAGATCTTGGTATTTTATTCAAACAGCAAGCAAAACAAAATAAAATGACATTGCAATGATAGCACAACTCATGTGAAGAAGCAAAAACTTAGGTTCAACCGATACTAACCGATAGTTGTTGAAGAAGAAAGGTGGGATGCCTAATGGGGCATCCCCAAGCTTAGATGCTTGATACTTCTGTAAATATTATCTTGGGGTGCCTTGGGCATCCCCAAGCTTGAACTTTTGTGTCTCCTTAATTCCTCTCATATCATGCTTTCCCTTTTTACCAAAAGCTTCATCCACAACAAACTCAACAGGAACTCGTGAGATAAGTTAGTATAAACAAATGCAAAACCTTATCATTTTATACTGTAACAAATCAATAAAATTATTATTCAACATTGCATACTAAATGCCTCTGCATATGTAATACTCCTATCCTCAAATAGAATCATTAAACAAGCAAACATATGCAAACAATGTAAACATAACAGCAATCTGCCAAAACAGTACAGTCTGTAAAGAATGCAAGATTCATCATACTTACCTAACTCCAAAAATTATGAGAGAAAATTCCCACTTCAGAAGATTTATCAGAGCTCATTATGCAAAAAGTTTCAACATTATACCATTCTCTGACTTATCTAAGGAATTTTTGCAACAGCGGTAAACTTTCTGTTTTCAAACAGCAACATGTATACTAGCCAAATAAGCATGGTAAAGGCTATCCTTGACATTTTTATTGAAAATAAAGATGCAAAACATTATTCTAAAAAACAGCAAGCAAATACTAACAAAAGAAAATGATGCTCCAAGCAAAACACATATCATGTGGCGAATAAAAATATAGCTCCAAGTAAGGTTACCGATAGACGAAGACGAAAGAGGGGATGCCATCCAGGGCATCCCCAAGCTTAGGCTCTTGGGTATTCTTGATTATATTGGGGTGCCATGGGCATACCCAAGTTTAGGCTCTTGCCACTCCTTATTCCATAGTCCATCGAACCTTTACCCAAAACATGAAAACTCCACAACCCAAAACTCAACAGAAAACTCGTAAGCTCCGTCAGTATAAGAAAATAAAACCACCAGTTAGGTATTGTAATGAACTCATTCTAAATTGATATTGGTGTAATATCTACTGTACTCCAACTTATCTATGGTTCATACCCTCCGATACTATGACTTGTAGATTCATCAAAATAAGCAAACAACACATAGAAAACTAATTTACTGGGTGCAAGAGTTTCTGATTCTCAGCAGGATCAACACAACTGTCATCGTAAGTTATCCTAAAGGTCTTACTTGGCACTTTATTGAAACAAAAGCTATAAAACATGATTATTACAGTAGCATAATAATGTAGACACACAAAAATAGTAAGGGTAAATATTGGGTTGTCTCCCAACAAGCGCTTTTCTTTAATGCCTTTCTAGCTATGCATGATGATGACAATGATGCTCACATAAAAGATAAGAATCGAAACATAACGGGAGCATCATGAAGCATATGACTAACACATTTAAGCCTAACCCACTTCCTATGCATAGGGATTTTTTTGAGAAAACAACTTATGGGAACAAAAATCAAGTAGCATAGGAAGGCTAAACAAGCATAGCTTCAAGATTTTAAGCACATAGAGAGGAAACTTGATATTATTGCAATTCTTACAAGCATATATTCCTTCCTCATAATAATGTTCAGTAGCATCATGAATGAATTCAACAATATAACCAGCACCTAAAGCATTCTTTTCATGATCTACAAGCATAGAAAATTTACTACTCTCCACATAAGCAAATTTCTTCTCATGAATAGTAATGGGAGCAAACTCAACAAAATAATTATCATGTGAGGCATAATCCAATTGAAAACTAAAATCATGATGACAAGTTTCATGGTTATCATTATTCTTAATCGCATACAAGTAATCACAATAATCATCATATATAGCAAATTTGTTCTCATAATCAATTGGAACCTCTCCCGAAATAGTGGATTCATCACTAAATAAAGTTGACACTCTTCCAAATCCACTTTCATATTCATCATAATAAGATTCAACGTCCTCCAAAATAATGGGATCACTACTTCCTAAAGTTGACACTCTTCCAAACCCACTTTCATCAATATAATCATCATAAATAGGAGGCATGCTTTCATCATAATAAATTTGCTCATCAAAACTTGGGGGACAAAAAATATCATCTTCATCAAACATAGCTTCCCCAAGCTTGTGGCTTTGCATATCATTAGCATCATGGATATTCAAGGAATTCATACTAACAACATTGCAATCATGCTCATCATTCAAAGATTTAGTATCAAACATTCTATAGATTTCTTCTTCTAGCACTTGAGCACAACTTTCCTTTTCATCATTCTCACGAAAGATATTAAAAAGACGAAGCATATGAGAGAAACTCAACTCCATTTTTTTGTAGTTTTCTTTTATAAACTAAACTTGTGATAAAACAAGAAACAAAAAGATTCGATTGCGAGATCTAAAGATATACCTTCAAGCACTCACCTCCCCGGCAACGGCGCCAGAAAAGAGCTTAATTGACGAGGTGTGAGTGCCGCTTACCTAGACTCCCCGGCAACGGCGCCAGAAAAGAGCTTAATGTCTACTACACAAGCTTCTTCTTGTAGACGTTGTTGGGCCTGCAAGTGCATAGGTTTGTAGGACAGTAGCAAATTTCCCTCAAGCGGATGACCTAAGGTTTATCAATCCGTGGGAGGTGTAGGAAGATGGTCTCTGTCAAACAACCCCGCAACCAAATAACAAAGAGTCTCTTGTGTCCCCAACACACCCAATACAATAGTAAATTCTATAGGTGCACTAGTTCGGCGAACAGATGGTGATACAAGTGCAATATGGATAGTAGATATAGGTTTTTGTAATCTGAAAATATAAAAACAACAAGGTAACTAATGATAAAAGTGAGCGTAAACAGTATTGCAATGATAGGAAACAAGGCCTAGGGTTCATACTTTCACAAGTGCAAGTTCTCTCAACAATAATAACATAGATAGATCATATAACAATCCCTCAACATGCAACAAAGAGTCAGTCCAAAGCCACTAATAGCGGAGAACAAACGAAGAGATTATGGTAGGGTACGAAACCACCTCAAAGTTATACTTTCGGATCAATCTATTCAAGAGTTCGTAATAGAATAACACCTTAAGACACCAATCAACCAAAACCCTAATGTCACCTAGATACTCCATTATCACCTCAAGTATCCGTGGGCATGATTATACGATATGCATCACACAATCTCAGATTCATCTATTCAACCAACACAAAGTACTTCAAAGAGTGCCCCAAAGTCTCTACCGGAAAGTCAAGACGAAAACGTGTGCCAACCCCTATGCATAGGTTCATGGGCGGAACGCGCAAGTTGGTCACCAAAACATACATCAAGTGGCACGTGATATCCCATTGTCACCACAGATAAGCACCGCAAGACATACATCAAGTGTTCTCAAATCCTTAAAGACTCACTTCGATAAGATAACTTCAATGGGAAAACTCAATCCATTACAAGAGAGTAGAGGGGGAGAAGCATCATAAGATCCAACTATAACAGCAAAGCTCACGATACATCAAGATCATGCCATAGAGAGAACACGAGAGAGAGAGATCAAACACATAGCTACTGGTACATACCCTCAGCCCCGAGGGTGAACTACTCCTTCCTTGTCATGGGGAGCGCCGGGATGATGAAGATGGCCACCGGTGATGGGTTCCCCTTCCGGCAGGGTGCCAAAACAGGCTCCCGAGAGGTTTTTGGTGGCTACAGAGGCTTGCAGCGGCGGAACTCCCGATCTATCTTCTTTCTCGATGTTTTTAGGGTATGTAGGCCTATATAGGCGAAAGAAATCGGTCAGGGGAGCCTCGAGGGGCCCACGAGAGGGTAGGGCGCGCCCAGGGGGGTGGGCGCGCCCCCCTGTCTCTTGGCTTCCTCGATGCTCGCTTTACTTCAACTCCAAGTCTCCTGGGTCATAATCTTCCCAAAAATCACGCGGCCGAAGGTTTCATTCCATTTGGACTCTGTTTGATATTCCTCTTCTTTGAAAAACTGAAATAGGCAATAAAACAACAATATGGGCTGGGCCTCCGGTTAATAGGTTAGTAAAAAAGTAATATAAAAGTGTATAATAAAGCCCTTAATCATTCAAAACAGATAATAAAGTATCATGAATGCTTCATAAATTATAGATACGTTGGAGACGTATCAGCCACCACGGGCAGTCGGCGCGGCTGATGAGCTCGCGCCCGCCTGGTCGGTAGCCGGCTGGCGGCGCGGGACGGCCTCCTCGTCATCATCATCCGGCCAGTCCTCAAGGCCGCTTCCAGCTCCGGAGCCGCCTGCCTCGCCACCACCGCCCATCAAAGATACAAAGAGACACATCAGTTTATCCTGGTTCGGGCCACCTTGCAGTGTAATATCCTACTCCAGCGTTTTGGTGGATTGCCTCAGGGGGCTGAGGATGAACTAGTACAATGGATGAATTGGCCTCAGGAGGTGACGTGTTCTTGAGATCGAGGGAGCTGGTGTGGTGTGTGATAGTTCGTACTTGTCTCTCTCTCTCTATGGTGGTGGCTAGTCCTACTTATAGTGGCCTTGTTCCTCTTCCCAAATGTTGGCGGGAAGGGATCCCACAACGGCCGGATTTGAAAGGAGACAAGTAGTACAGCTTATCCTGACAGAAGTAGTCTTCGCCTGTGAAAAGCCTCTGGTCGTGACGCTGCGGTGTGCTCGTCGATGACCTCCGTCATGCCGTCCTGGCGGTCTTGGTCTCGTTGCACCAGAATGGAAACCTTTGGATGATTCCTTCGGACTCCGCGCCTGTGACTTGCCTCCCTTGCACCAAAGAGGAAACCTGCGCTCTGCGCCCGCCTGGCGATCTCTTGGCCTTGGTCGTCATGGCTCATGTCAGCTGAGCTTCGTGAGGTGAACCTTGCATAGAACTCTCCGCCCCTCGGGAGCCAGCCTGGTGAGGTCGATCCCCTCGGGGGTCTTGACTTTGTCCGCCCTGCGAGGCTTGGCCCCTCGTGAGGGTATTGGTTTGTTGATGCTGAAGTTGGGCCGTACCAGGCCATCGATGGAGCCACGTGGTGGGCCACAGGCAGGCAGGGTTGGATACCCCCATATCCAGGACGCAGACAGTAGCCCCTAGGCCCAAGGTGTGCTCGGACCTGGCTTCTAGGCGAAGCCAAAGGGCAAGTGCGGAGCGCCACGGGCCTTATACGCCTGCGGCCTTGATGACGTGTGGCGATTGATGGGACGTGGGCGACTCCGCTTCCCCACGCTGCCTCGGCAACCGTTCAACTTGACGGGATGATGCGGCATGCAGATGGTCATGATGGCGCGAGGTCATGGAGGTCGGCGGCTGGCCTCCCTTGGCTACAAAGGTGAGGGAGGGGCAGAGCCCCTAGCCCATCTCTCCTTCGTCTTGCTTCTGCCTGCTTCTTCTCTTCTCCACCTTGCGCCCATGGCGTCGCCGAGGAGGTTTTCGGCGGCCGAGAAGGGGAAGGCTACCATGGAGGGGCCATCCTCTCTGCCTCGCAAGAGAGGCCACAGCCCTCCCCACAAGCACCCCGCGGCTCGTGTGGCAGTCTCTAGGGGGCGTGGGCACGCACTCCCTAGAGGCGGCATTGCTCTCGGTGCCCGTGATGGCACCTCTTCTCGTGGCGGGGGTCATCGGCTTCGGAGCAGCCCCCATGATGAAGGGAGGCATGCCATGATCATGTGTCGGCCTTGGCCGCGCTTCTCCTTGCTGGACGTGCTCCCAGGATTCATGGCGTGGTCAGAGAGCCCGGCCAGCCCCTCGCTCCGACTTTCGCGTTTCTTCTCCGGTGAGCTTCCTTCTTCAGGGATCGACGGGCCCTGGCTGCAGGCTGACGGTTTCTGCAACAGGGCTTCATGGGTTGGTGCCGAGGTCGCTGCCTCCGGCAGCACGGTCTTGACCCGTGGTTGGAAGACTTTCACCCGCGTGCGTGGCCTGGGCGGATGGTGTACCCTCCACTTCAAGTATGACAGCCTGGCGACCCTCTATGTGAGGGTGTTCACGGAGGACGGCCGCCGCATGGGGTGCTGCCCGGAGGATGGCAGCGACGACAATGGTGGCGAAGGCGAGCTTGGTATCACGACGCACGCTCGTCCTCCCACAACGGCAGCTCTTCCTCGGAGGAGAGCTAGAGTAGTGGCGGCTACGACCAGCCTCCGCACCGTCGAGCCCGGTTCGAGGAGGTTGGTAGTTCGTCTTGCCGCAGCGCTCCAGTGAAGCTGGAGAGGAGCCCAGCATGGGGCTGGGGGCCGGCGAACTCGGACTCAAGGCCGGCAGCCCCAGGTCGCCTATGGGAGAACTGGTGAAGCGCCGGGCCACCTTGAGTCGCTGCTTGAGGATACGGTGCTGGTGCCGAGCTCGTACGCCTTCGGGCCCTCTTAGTTTAGCCTTCCCTTTCTCCTGTAATTTGAAAAAAAGATGTACTGAGGGAGTCCTGGACTAGGGGGTGTCCAGATAGCCGGACTATCATCATCGGCCGGACTCCAAGACTATGAAGATACAAGATTGAAGACTTCGTCCCGTGTCCGGATGGGACTTTCCTTGGCGTGGAAGGCAAGCTTGGCGTCTGGATATGTAGATCTCCTACCATTGTAACCGACTACTGTGTAACCCTAGCCCTCTCCGGTGTCTATATAAACCGGAGGGTTTTAGTCCGTAGGACGAACAACCATTACAACAATCATACCATAGGCTAGCTTCTAGGGTTTAGCCTCCTTGATCTCGTGGTAGATCCACTCTTGTACTACCCATATCATCAATATCAATCAAGCAGGAGTAGGGTTTTACCTCCATTGAGAGGGCCCGAACCTGGGTAAAAACATCGTGTCCCTTGTCTCCTGTTACCATCCGCCTAGACGCACAGTTCGGGACCCCCTACCTGAGATCCGCCGGTTTTGACACCGACATTGGTGCTTTCATTGAGAGTTCCACTATGCCGTCACGATCAGGAAGGATGCCTCTTCCCGTCTTTAAAGACGATGTCATCATCAAAGGAGCCTTGGCCGCCGGCCAAACTATCCGGCTAGGTGGTTTTCTCATGACCGCCTGTTCGGCCACCGCTTCAACGATGACCTCTCGGGTCATCAAAAGCAATCTGCACGTCAACTCGGAATTCGCCGAGCAGTTGGATCCAATAGAGCTCTTGTCCATAAACAAGCTCTTGAATCGCATCGCCGCCCTGGGAGTCGCTACAGACTACAATCAGATTGGGCTTAAACGATCTGAGAGAGATTAACTCTCCCCAGGTCACCCACCACGTTGTTGTGGTAGAGGAACAACGCGGCAATTCTTCTTCTACATTGAAAGCCAATCATGTCCGGACTCCCGAACCCTCCATGCCGGATTCCCGCGGAGGGACGGACATCGATCAAGCGCTGAACTTAAAGTCAGGCGTCGGACCAGACTCGTTGGACAACGTCCAGCAATCCAAGCTTCCAAATTCGGAAACTGTCCGGCCCTTGAGCCTCGAGACGGGTAGGGTTCCGAACTCAATTCCACCCACCCACCCAGACATATGCGATTTATCTCTAATCCGGCAAGAGCCCGCTGAAACAGTACATCATTACTGGGCAGAATTCCTCCTGGTTATGGAGAGGATAAAAGACTGCCATGAGGAAAACGCAATTTCAATTTTCTGCAATAATTGCACGGACGAGGGAATCTTGAACGCCGTCAGTCATCGTGAAATTACACGCTTCGCGGATCTGGCGTCCATAGTATGAAAGTACTGTGCGATGGAGAGTTTCCGGAAAACCGAAACTAAGTTTTGGGACAATCCGGCCCCGAATACAACCCTAGTCCGAAACAAAAGGGTGCATCACACTCAGGCACCAGATACAAAAACCAAAAAGCAAAAACCCCATAAAGGGCACGGAACCGTACTGGAGGGATGGCTCAGCGGACCCTGTAAAATTCACAGTACAGAAGGCACCACTCCAACACATAGCCTTCAAGCATGTTGGATACTACGGCAGGTGGCCAAAAGTGGTGAAGAGCTTCTAGGCCCGGAGAACCACTCCAACAGTACCAGTACGGTGTCAACAGTCATCGAGACTTTCGCATCAAATAATATGCGGAAACGAACAATCCGCAGCCTCGCCGAAGTCTACCAAGTAGCAACAACAACTCCATGGGGCGACACGGCCATCGCCTTCAACGCCAGCGACGAACCTAAATTCCGAACAGCCCGAGCAACAGCCGCATTGGTCCTCAGTCCAATAGTGGACGACTTTCGTATTACCAAGGTACTCATGGATGGCGGCAGCGGATTAAACCTCATCTACGAGGAAACTCTTCAAAAAATGGAAATAGACTGGAGCCGCATTGAGCGAAGCAGCACAACCTTTAGAGGAATAATCCCTAGCGGGAAGCACGCTGCAGGGAAAAATCACACTTGATGTGGTGTTATTTCGCCGGACAATTCTGGTCGAAGAGGTCACGTTCCAAGTGGCCCGTTCAGCAGCGGATATCACGCTATATTAGGGCGAGAGGCATTCACAATTTTTCAAGCCATACCCCATTACGGGTACATGAAGCTTAAGATGCCCGGGCCCGGTGGAATAATCACTCTCGTTAGTGATCCGGACATAGCACTCCGCGCCGAAAACAAGACAGCCGCATTAGCCCTAGAGGCACTATCCGAAGCCCTAGCGGCGGAGGAACTCACTGCGCTGCGCTCTACGGTGAATAGGGATGATGTGATACTCGATAAGAGATCGAAGTCCACCTCCTTTAAACCAGCGGATGAAATAGTCAAATTCCAGGTCCATCAACGGACCCAACAAAGACGACCTCCATCAGGGCACAAACCCTGATGTAGACGCTGCACTACAAGAATTCCTTTGGGAAAATTGGGACATCTTTGCCTGGCGCCCTTTAGATATGCCAGGAATCCCACGCAGATTGGCAGAACACAGCCTAAACATCCTAAAAGGATTCAAGCCAGTCAAACAGGCTCTTCGGCGATTTTCCGAACCCAAAAGACAGGCAATGGGAGAAGAGCTAGGCAAACTATTGGAAGCCGGATTCATCAAAGACATCAAACATCCGGACTGGCTAGCAAACCTGGTAATGGTACCAAAGAAGGACAAATCCTGGCGCCTATGTGTCGATTTTAAAGACCTCAACAAGGCTTGCCCAAAGGATCCTTTCCCCCTTCCCCGCATCGACCAAATAATCAATGCTACTGCAGGGCACGATTCATTGTGCTTCCTCGACGCATACTCCGGCTACCATCAAATCAAGATGGCGGAGGCGGACCAAGCCGCAACGGCATTCATTACTCCATATGGACCATTCTGCTTCAACACGATGCCCTTCGGACTCAAAAACGCCGGCGCAACATATCAGCGCATGATTCAGACATGTCTGGCTACCCAGATCAGCAAGACAGTAGAGGCATACGTAGACGATGTAGTCGTCAAAACCAAACACGTCGAAACTCTAGTAGACGATTTGAGGCTCACATTCGACAACCTCCGAGCATACGACATTAAGCTGAATCCGGAAAAATGCGTCTTCGGCGTACCAGCCGGAAAGCTCCTGGGCTTCATTGTATCCGGTAGAGGAATTGAAGCAAACCCAGCCAAGATCCGAGCTCTGTCACAACTAGATATTCCAAAAGACCTCAAACAAATACAAAAATTGACTGGTTGCGTGGCGGCTCTAAGCCGCTTCATCTCCCGTTTGGGAGAAAAGGCTTTGCCCCTCTATCGCCTCCTCGGTAGCACGAACACCAGTGGGCGGATGCACGCCACCGCGGACTTCGAAGAAATAAAAGCCATATTGGCAACAAATCCGGTCCTGGCTGCGCCTAACCTGGGTGAACCAATGTTGTTATATATCGCGGCAACACACCAAGTTGTAAGCGCGGTGCTAGTCGTCAAACGAGAAGCAGAAGGGCACAAATTCCCTCTTCAAAAACCAGTGTACTACGTATCCACTGTCTTAACTCCCTGCAAGTCCCGGTACCCGCATTATCAAAAAATAGCGTACGCGGTGTTCATAGCATCCGGAAGCTCGACACTACTTTCAAGAGTGTTCGATAACGATGGCCTCGAAGTGCCCTCAGCGACATTATAAACAAGCTGCGGACATAGCGGGCGGATTGCAAAATGGGCCATTTAGCACTTACCATTCGATATAACTTATAAACCTCGGCGAGCTATAAAGTCGCAAGTCTTGGCTGACTTCATCGCTGAATGGACGGCGAACTCCCTAAAAGTACGGCGCATACTCAATTGGATTATGCATTTCGGCGGCTCCAAAATGCTGGCGGCTTGGAGGTGGCGTCGTCTTGGCGTCCCCAACGAGGCACATCCAATCGTTTCGAGATAATGTACACGGACTCCAACAATGCAGCCGAATATGAGGCCCTCCTACATGGTCTCCGGATGGTAATCTCCATGGTTATTCAACGCCTAGAGGTGCGCGGGGATTCAAACCTTGCAATATCCCAAGTAAATGGAGACTTTGATGCCAAGGATCCGAAAATGGCAGCCTATCGTAATGTTGTCCTAAAAATGTCAGCACGGTTCGAAGGACTCGAATTCCACCACGTAGCCCGGGATAATAACTAGGCAGCCGACGTGTTGGCACGCATCGGCGCGAAACGCGACGCTGTCCCTCCAAACATCCTCCTGGAACGGCTCTTTAAGCCATCCGTACTATGGGAAGAGGAGTCCGGAAATAACAACCCGGAAACAACCGCGCCACCCAACACGGAACAATCTGACATAATTGGCGGTTCAGCCGACGAAATAACACCTTCATCCCACGAAATAATGGCGGTAATTGCCCCGTGGACAGAACCATTCCTAGCCTACTTAATTAGGCAGGAACTTCCCGAAGACCAAAATGAGGCCCGCTGCATAGTTCGGCGATCTAAAGCCTACAAGGTCCATGAGGGAGAACTTTATAAGAAAAGCACAACCGGAGTCCTTCAAAGGTGCATCTCCGAAGAGGAAGGGCGAAATCTTTTGGCTGAAATTCACGCCGGACTAGGCGGACACCATGCTGCAGCTCGGCCCTTGTAGGTAAGGCCTTCCACATAGGATTTTATTGGCTGACGGCCCGGGCAGATGCTCAGGACTTAGTCCAAAGATGCGTCGGTTGTCAGCTCTTTGCTAATCAGAGCCATATGCCACCCACCGCCGTCAAAACTATACCCATCACCGGCGTTTGCGTGCAGGGGCTTGACGAGGTTGGACCCTTAAAGGGAACCCACAAGCAAAAATACCTACTGGTCATGGTGGATAAATTCACCAAGCGGATAGAGGCTAAGCCGTTAAAGCGGCGAGTCCGGACCAGTGATAGACTTCATATCCGGGTAGTACACGTTCTGGCGTCCCCACAGCATCATTACCGATAACGGCACGAACTTCACGGCCGACGAGGTCAAACTCTGGTGCAAAAATATGGGCATTAAGCTCGACTACGCTTCAGTTTACCACCCTCAAACCAACGGTCAAGTGGAATGAGCAAATGGTCTAATAATGAGCGGCATCAAACCCAGGCTAGTGCGGTCCCTTACGGAATCTAACACACACTGGGTAGAGGAGCTCGACTCCGTACTCTAGGGATTGCGGACCACGCCAAACCGTACTACCGGATTCACACCATTCTTTATGGTATACGGCGCAGAGGCAGTTTTGCCCTGCGACATAATTCATGACTCACCTCGAGTGCGCATGTACGAAGAAAGAGAAGCCGAGCTGGATCGGAAGGACAGCTTGGATGCATTGGAGGAGGAACGCGATGTGGCAAAGGCCCGTTCCGCATTCTATCGCAGCGAGCTCGAAGATATCAAAGCAGAAATGCGGGCTAAAACTTACAATCTTTGGCGAACTAGTTCTCGCTGCCGGACAAGAAAAAGGACAAACTCATGCCCAAATGGGAAGGTACCTTCATCATCGACCAAGTTCGACGGCGGAGCATACCGTCTGTGGAATGCATCGGACAACCGACTCGAGCGAACCCATGGAGCGCAGCCCGCCTCCGAAGATTCTCGCCGCCGGACTAAAGTTCGTCTCCTTCCTCCACATTTTCACACTTCAGCTGTCTTTTGTTTCTCTCCTTCTCCTACCTTTTCATAAAAGCCCTTGAGGGCCTATTTGCGCATTGTTCGCACAAACGATGTGCTACCGCACTCATTATACCAGGGGCTTCTCTAATAGAAGCTTACTTATAAGGGCTTCATGCCCGACACATGTCAAACTTCCACATGTACCTTTTATTCACCATTATATGCATTGATATGACTTAAGTTTTGGCCAAGCTGGGTAGCTGGCTCTGTGCTTACCCCTCGTTCTGATTGTTCGGCTAGGAGGTAATGGGAGCACCTCTGCGATTATTCTTGCCGGTCGGCGGATGTGTACCTCGGTGGGTGAAGCCGAAGCTAAGCGTTCTTAAGAGAATATTGATCGGTGACTTGAAAGATGATTTTTACACATTTATGAATCTGCCCCAGACGTTTTCCTGCTTTTTACTTGTCGGACATGCACTTTAGGGCATGCCTCGAGAAAGGAACCCATACGGAATTATTCGCATACGGAAGATGTTTCTTACTAACCATGTAATATAACATAACTAGTTGGGCACTTATGCGATAAAGCACTAATGACCCCTACTTTGGTCTCCATGCATGCCCGGTTTTGTCATAACCGAGAAGGTATTCGGACACACTCGACCCTAGGGTCCCGAGGTGAGCGAAAAAGGTCGACAAAGACAAACGATCTACAATCCGGCTAGAAGGCATTTTACATGTCATTTTAAATACATCGTCAAATTGACTGACTGAACTCTTCCTCAATCCCATCTAATAGGCTATCTAATTTACAGTCCTGTTGGGAACACTTAGCGGCCAACTCGACTTGGCCGTACACTAAGCTCACAGGGATCTCCTTCCCATCAGGCCCCACAGGTCCGACCTCGGCCATGTGGTTTGGATCCGCCTTCTTGTACCGCGTCTTCACGATGGCCCAGGCCTCCCTGGCACCTTGACGGCAGGCCGATATCTTCCATAAGCAGGCGCTGCGCGCTCACAGAAGCTTCTCCGTAAGCTCTCCAAGGCCCTCGGGTAGGGAGGCGGATGGCCATAGGTGCAGGCAGCGCCACTCGCCGCTTTGCCGGACACGTTTGAGCAGTTGCACCAGCTCGGGAAGTTGGTCACCCGTCGAACCGGGCATTTCCTCTGCAGGGCGACCTGTGAGCACACCTACAGACATATTTCTGTCAATTGGCTTCCTCGCCGACCTCTTCTTTTCAAAAGAATTCGCTCAAGCGCTTACCATAGATGCCGCGACGAAGCCGCTTATTCTCCTTCACGGAGCCAGACAGCTCGGCCCGAACGCCTTTCAGCTCTTCCCCAAGCTGGGTGTGGGCATATTGGAGTTTGTTCCTCTCCTGCTGCACCTTCATAAGCACCCTCTCGCCGGCCTTCAGCTGGCGCAGTAGGTGTTGCTTGTCCGGATCCAGTCCGGCAACATCTGCAATATCATTGTCAGACTTACATGCACACCGCACACCTCTTATCTTTTTGAAATAATGTGTTACCAGGGGGGTCTCTGTGTCTCCTCCTGCGGCAGCGAGTGCGGCCTTAAGTTGGGCCTTGCAGTCTTGAAGCTCCTGGGACAATTGAGTATTCTTCTCTGTAAGATCCTGCACATTAAATGATCCTTAAATCAGTTATTTTAACTACTTTAATTCTCGGGGGCTACTAGCATATACCACTATTATAGTCCCTTACCCGTATGTCTTTTACATACTGCTCCGTGGCTCTGGTCAGACCATCTTGAGCAGCACGGAGGTGGGCGTCTCCTGCGTTAAAGGCATTCAACGCCTCAGGGGAGAAACACGCATCACGAAAAACTGTCCGGCGGCACCTATGGTTCATGGCGCTCTCCACCTCAGACCTGGTGGCGGACAGCCTGTCGGCATCATCCGTTGGAGGAGTATCCGGCTCACGCCCTGCACTCGCCTCCCCCTCCGGACCAGGTGTTGGAGCCTGGCTGGCGGAGGCTTGGTTGGCAACCTCTCCGGGCACAGTCCGGCGAGCGCTCTTTCTCCTGAAAAAGTCATGAGCATTAATACACCTCCTAGGAATCTTTTCCTAGATAGCGGTCGCAAGCTATACCGTTGCGGTGACGTTTCGATTCGCACCGCATCCCTCTTCCGCTCTTGAGGCGGATGACCCTTGTTGCTCAGCTGCCGCGGGTTCGGCTTCCCGCCTTGAAGGCACCTCCTGCAAGACACCGTTGCATACGGTGGTCAGGAATGCGCCAGGATGAAGTAATGGTGCCAGGACTTCGGTCATAGTTACCTGGGAAGCCGGTGACAAGCCGGGGTAGTCAGCCGTAATGGTGACTAGAGTGTTGTCCATGCTGAGTTGGTGGAACACGCCGTCGATTAGCTCCACCTTTATGTCTGAATCCTATTCGGAGGCCGGATCAAGGGATCTTCCCGGATCCTCGGGTTGTGGAGCCGGACTATGTATGCCCTCCACATCCCGACGCAGCTCCTGCGTCGAAATCGTAAAGTAAGGGGCTTAGCTTTGAAAGCATGGGTCGGATAAATAAAATGTCCGCTTACCTAGCGCCGAAGGTTACTCATGGAGAACCCATTCAATGGGCTCGTCTGGAGGAAGTCCTCCTTCTCCCCCTTGTACAGGCCGGACAGAATCTTCACCAGATCTTCGGCCGATCCCGGCCCTTTGCGGCCATGACGGGTGGCATCATTTCCCCGTTGAAATCCCACATAGGGTGGCCCCTTTATTGCAGCGGCTGCACCCCCCGCATTATGCACGTGGCCATGACTCCAATCATGGTCAATCCGGAATGGGCCGGCAACCTTATCTAGCCCATCAAATAATGGACGCCCTTGTCTTCCTCCAGTTGAGGGCTCCGCGGGTGCCAACTTAGGCGTTTCTTCAGGGGAGCCTTGCTGAACTCCGGGAGGCCGATCCGAACTGGGTCCGGCAGTGGAGCATCTTCTACAGAAAACCATTCCGAAGGCCAGTCTTCGGACGCCTTCTTTGGGGTTCCGGATGGATATCCGGTCCCGGCGATGCGCCATATTTCGGCACCGCCCACTTGATATATTGACCCCTTGTGAGAATGGGGTACGAGGCAGAATAGCCTCTTCCACAGTGCAAAATGGGGCTCGATGCCCAGGAATAGCTCGCAAAGAGCTACGAAACCCGCGATGTGCAGAATAGAGGCGGGCGTGAGGTGATGGAGCTGGAGTCCATAGAACTCCGAAGCCAGCGGAGGAATGGATGTCGGGAAATCCAAGCCCCTTATTAGATAGGGGACGAAGCACACCCGCTCTCCTTTAGAGGGGCTAGGGGTGTCCTCCGCTTGCTTCCCACCTTTGTAGGTGGCCAGCCCGGCTCGAACCGGGACCATAAAGGCCGGAGGAAGATATCCCTCCGCTTGAAGCTTCACCAGCTCGTTGTGCGAAACTGAACATCTCCTCCAATCTCCTGGCGGAGGGCTGGGAGCGCGAGAGGAGGAGCCGCGTCGATGGTCCATGATGGAATGCGTTTTCGGTCAGAAGCGCTCCGATGAGTACTCGCGGAAGGAGGATGGTGTGATTTGGATCTGGATTCTTATCTCTCTTATAGGCAGATTATTTGCGCAGCTAGGGGGTAAAACATACAAGATACCCTCGCTTTTCGCATTCGTGCGACGCGTGGAAGAGGGCCATTATTGGGCGTGGAAGCCAAGGAGCGCAACATTTGTAAGGGAGACAGACACTATTTAGCAAGCACATGGAATTTGAAGGAGAACCCGCCTTGCAACGCCGAAGACTATATATGCGCTGGACTCGTCGTCATTGAAGCCAGGTTCGGGGGCTACTGAGGGAGTCTTGGACTAGGGGGTGTCTAGATAGCCGGACTATCATCATCGGCCGGACTCCAAGACTATGAAGATACAAGATTGAAGACTTCGTCCCGTGTCCGGATGGGACTTTCCTTGGCGTGGAAGGGAAGCTTGGCGATACGGATATGTAGATCTCCTACCATTGTAACCGACTACTGTGTAACCCTAGCCCTCTCCGGTGTCTATATAAACCGGAGGGTTTTAGTCCGTAGGACGAACAACCATTACAACAATCATACCATAGGCTAGCTTCTAGGGTTTAGCCTCCTTGATCTCGTGGTAGATCCACTCTTGTACTACCCATATCATCAATATCAATCAAGCAGGAGTAGGGTTTTACCTCCATCAAGAGGGCCCGAACCTGGGTAAAAACATCGTGTCCCTTGTCTCCTGTTACCATCCGCCTAGATGCACAGTTCGGGACCCCCTACCCGAGATCCACCGGTTTTGACACCGACATGTACCCTGCAGGGGCATGTAATGAAATATGACAGTTATGCCCTTTATTCTACACTTGCTATCTTGATGTTGTGTTGTGGCGTTTGCAATCTGAGTGAGCTAAGGTAGGAAAGCTTAGCATGGTATGTGTGTAGTAGTTTTCCGCCTCACAAAAACCTGACCTTAGGTACTCGATGGGGCCCCCTTTCTCGGGGAGCCATTGGTGCAGACCCCGGAAGACGCCTTGGGGCTTCAGGAGCTGTTGCAGGGCTGTCTTCAAAGGAAGAGAAAACTGACGAGCGGCTTACTCCCCCTTATGTGAGCCCCCTGCTATAGATTAGCTCAGACTTGATGCACTGCGTTGCGCTGCCCGGGGGGCATGGACATGAGGGGTGCTGTTGCCCGTGAGCTTGATCAAGGGCTCCTCGCGAGGATGAAGCTAAAGCACTAGGGTTCGATGTGGTGCGTGCGCGCAAGGGCAGGCCCAAGGCGCACACACCTACCTAGCCCCATGCGCGAGGCGCGCAAGAGGAAGTGACGGGCAACTGCCACCTCTCTCTTGCCCTTAGGCCAAAAACAGTTCAGGAGAAGGAAACAACTCGAGGAAGCAGGGTTCGAAAATGCCAAATTCATTGAAAGGTTACTAAAAAACTGCAAGCAACCTCGGAAAGCAAATGAACAGCCGCGTCCGGCACCTAATCTAGTCTTCTCACTAGCTAGGAGCTAAATGCTATCACTAAGACGTGGGAGGGAGCCCCAATGAGGCCCCAGGGCGACTCTCGGAAGACTTCGGGGCGTGTACAACCCCATCATTATTACGTGAGAGTGTCACGAGCGGAGACCTTCACAGGCCAGAGCCTTGCATCACAAGCCGGAGCCTTTCTTCAGGGGTAGAACTTCCGGAGGTGCTAGATGTCCCAGGCTTTCTGGATGGGGACCCCGTCCTGTGTCTCCAGGCACGCGGCGCCAGGCCTGGAGACACGGGGAATCGTAAACAGGCCCTCCCACATGGGTGAGAGCTTGTGCAACCCTTCCCTGGAGAGCACACGCCTCAGGACGAGGTCGCCCACCTCTAACGTCCTCGAGCGGATGCTGCGGCAGTGATACCGCCGCAGCGCCTCCTGGTACCTCGCCGCCCTGAGCGAGGCTTGATGGTGACATTCCTCCCCCAGCACGAGATCCGTCCCTCGCGTGGTGTCCTGACGTGCCTTGTCGAACGCCAGGACCTGCATGGAGCGATGCTTGACCTCGTGAGGGAGAACCACTTCGGCTCCATAGACGAGGAAGAACGACGTCTCTCCTGTTGGCTTGGTCGCTGTGGTGCGGATGGACCACAGCACGGACTGCAGCTCGTCGAGCCAGCCCCTACAGTAGGCCTCGAGCTTCTTCTTGAAGGTCCTGGTCTTCAGGCCCCTCAAGACTTCAGCATTGGCCCGCTCAGCCTGGTCGTTGCTCCGTGGGTGTGTGACTGAGGCGTAGCATATCTGTGTTCCAAGGTTAGCATAGTATGTTTTGACAAGGTTGCTGGTGGTCGTTGTTGGTGATGATATTGTTGGGGACCCCAAATCGGCTCACGGTTCCCATGATGAACTTGATGGCTGATCCAGCTGGAATAGTGCGCACGGCTTCTACCTCCGCCCACTTGGTGAACTTGTCGATGGCGACGTAGAGGTACCAGTAGCCCCCTAGCGCTCGAGGGAATGGCCCCAAGATGTCCAGCCCCCAGACCGCAAACGTCCATGTGAGTGGGATTGTCTGGAGGCCCTGCGCGGGCTGGTGGATTTGCTTGGCGTGAAACTGGCATGCTTCATAAGAGTGCAATAGCTCTGCAGCATCGTTGAGTGCGGTGGGACAGTAGAAGCCGCTGCAAAACGCCCTGCCCACTAGAGTGCATGACGAGGAATGGTGCACGCAGTCCCCACCATGTATGTCCACTAGCAGCTCGAGCCCCTGTTCCCCGGAGATTCACCGCAACGAAACGTCATTGGGCCTCTTGCGATATAACTCACCATCCTGGATGCAATACACGGTAGCTTGACGGGCCACGCGCTCGGCATCCTCCTCCTTCTCTGGAAGGGTCCCTTGAAGCAAGTATGCCTTGAACTCTATGGTCCAGCACCCCTCCTAAGGCTCGATCGCAAGCAGCAGGTGGGCCCCCGAGGGATGGCCACAGGCTGGGGCGCCCACCTCGGGTGCCTGTGGCAGGTCCTCCTGAGGCAGTGCTGGAGTTCTGGCGTGGGGAGTCACAGACAGCTTGAAGAGCCGCTCCTCAAACACCCCCAGCTCCTGAGGGAGCCTGTGGGAGGCCCTCTCGGCAATGTCGTCCGCTTCCTTGTTGGTTCCACGCAGCACGTGTTGTAGCTCCACGCCCATGAACCACTTCTCCATCTTGCGCACCTCTTCTAGGCACGCCTCCATGTGCTTGTCCTTAGGCGTGTACTCCTTGTTCGAAAAGTTGACGAGGAGCTGAGAGTCGCCCTTGATGGTGAGGCGCTTCACTCCTAGCGCGGCTGCGGCCCTGAGTCCGGCGAGCAAGCCTTCGAATTCTGCAATGTTGTTGGAGATCTTCTTGCCCTGCTAGAAGCAGAGCTGCACTACATAGCAGAGCTTGTCCTTGGCGAGCGAGAAGAGGACGACCCCCGCTCCTGCGCCTTGTCGCGCAAATGCCCTGTCACACCCTGATTTTCATGCCACAACATTTAAGTCACTAAATCATGCTAAAATGTGGTTTGACAAAAACTTTTGAGTGTTTTGCCTTTGCTTTGATTGAATTGTTGACTGTTGTTTGCAAGTGCTCTAAAAATCAAATAAATCCTCCAACTCCTATACTTCATCTCCTTGCTCCAAACCCTTGAACCAATGATCATGCCATGTGTATAGGACATAAAAGTATTTTCTTACAAAAATAATTTGGCCAAATAGTATTTTCAAAAATTAGTTTTCAAAAACCCTGAATTGAGGTTTGCCTTTGCAAGTACTTAATTAAGGGCAGTAAAAATCTTTATAAAAATATATTTGACTCCTATTAGATATAGGATACCCAGAAACCATAAAAATATAATTTTAAAAGTTATTTTCCTATTTTATTGAAAAGCTTTTTCTTAAGGCCAGAAATGGTCTTTAATAGGGAAAAATTATTTCATTGCTTCAAAAATATTTTACAAAAATTAGGGAAACTCAGTGGACATATATTTTCCATATATAAGGATTTCGACACATGGTCATGTTCAAAATATTGGTCAAATCCCTCAAAAATCCTTTCTGAGCTTTTGAAATATTTACAAAGGAAATATTCTCCAAAAATTCCAAGGAAATTCTATCATGTCACATATGACATATTAGATTATCTTGCCAAGTCTCATGACTTGGAGAACAAGATAACATCATCAAACCCCCTCAAAACCATTTCTGTCCATTTTGAAGTTTGAGCAACTTTACATTGCCAAACATTTCCAAATATTCTCAAACCTTGTGAACATTCTAAAGTGGTCTAATTATTCATCTAGACCAAGTGGAACAAGTTGGAGAACAAGTTATATTTATCAAAGTGCCCCAAAACCCTCTCTGACCAGAATCAAATTTGAACAACTCTACATTACCAACTTTCTGTTCTTGATTCCAACTTTTGTGAGAATGATCACATGACCAAATAAGGCCACTACACGAAGTTGTGCATCAAGGAGAATATATTTGCATGGCTAAATCTTGGAAAGACCATTTCTGCTGATTTCTAGGGTTTACAAAAGTTGCATTGGCAACTTTGCCCAAATGAACTCAATCTTGGTGGAACCTCTTATTTTCTCATGCCATTTTACCCTGTCAAGCCTCATGACAAGAGGAGTTCATCTTCTTGCCCAAACAAGCAACAAACACCTTCTGCCATTTTACTAAAACCCCTGTTTTGACCACTTCCACTCTTCTCCATGGCCTCAACTTTTTACCACAGCTACTACTGACCCTCTTATACCTCCAGTAACTTTCCCCTGGCCATTGCTCAATGATTGAGGGGTGAAACACCCCCATTTACCTCCCTGGACAGCAGCTTCTCTCCTCCCTCTCACCCCCTCCTCACACCAGAGCACCTCCAGAGCATCCAATGCCTCATACACTTTGTTTACTCACCTCCAAAACACCTAGACACTAGTGGACATGCCCATGGCACATAAAAAATGCCATGCCATGCAGAGTTCGCGCCTTTCGGAGAGCGCCTTCTGATGCACCACCACACTGTAGCTCACCCATTCCGAGGGTATACGACAACCTTGGGCCTTGGGACCGTGTCCCCCGAGGACTCCTCGGCGTGCGTGACAGTCCTAGCTGTCGGGCCCCTCCTCTCTCGCTCTCCTCTCCCCCTGCCGAGCTCACCCGGCGCCGTCAGGCTCACCGGTCGCTGCACTCGTGCGGGGCCTCCTCGGCTTCGCTCTGCTCCTCCTCTACCTTCCCAGAACCACAGGCTCGCCCACGAGCACCATGAGGGCTCTATCCCCCCTCCTCGACTGCCACGGCAGTTCCATGCGGCACCAGTGAGCTTCGCTCACAGGCGCCAACCCCGCCATACAAGGCCACCCCCGGCCTCTCCAGCGTCACCTACCGCACCACGCGCCTTCCCTAGACCCCCCTGACTAACTCACTTCCTCTCCTGCGCCCTCCATGCGTCCCCCTAGCCGGAGGTTTCCCGCCGACCACTACTCGAATTCGAGCGCATCGACCCCCCTCTCTTTCCCCTAGATACTCCAGCACCTTCTCACAACCACCGCTGACCCACCCCGGGCTCCATTTCCTCCCATATCTCGTCGTCCTGCCGTGCCCATCCTCGTCGTCTCCGGTCTCCGGCATGCCTAACATTCCGCCCGACTCTGGCGCTCTCCCGCATCCAGCGCGACCACCTCTGGGCGCAGCGTGGAACGGGGAATCCGCCCAGACCACCGTCCTAGCCCCGGGTGCAGCAGAGCGGCCGAAATCGCCGCCGGCGCGTGCGCCGTCTGTCCCCTGCGTCTACCCGTCGGGAGGAAGGAGGAGGAGGCGGGAAGAGAGAGAGAGAGTTGGCGTGGGACCCACGCTTCAGCGGGCCCCGGGCCCGCCCGGTTTAAGTGGAAACGGCATCAAGGATACCGCGTCCTGGCATTGAAAGCGTAACGTCTGAATACGCCTTCGACGTCGCCTGGCTCACCCCGCAGCCGAGCCGCTGGGCCGGCCCACTGCTATCTTTCGCCTGGTGCGCTGGATAATGTACACCCCCTTTCCCTTTTCCTTTTCTTTTTCTGTAACCTTGTTATATCAATAAACAAATCAATTTAGCTCCAAATTTGATGATTCAAATTTCTAGTGGTTCCAAAAATCATTTCCTATCACATGGTGCTATTTGCACATTTTTCCAGAATCATTTCTTTCACAAATATTTATATAATCCAGTTTTTCCATTTCTATGATGAACTTTAGAAAATCACAGAGGTCTCATATTTGATCCAAATGCCATGATTCAAATTCCTAGATGCATATAAGTTCAAAACTTAGTTTTTGAACATTTTTACTAATACTTTCTGTGTCACCTCAACTAATGGTCTATTTCTTTGTATATAGCCAACTTTGCAAGTTCATAGGAAAATCATCTCAACTGCAAATCCAGTGAAACCAATTCCTAGATGCTTCTAAAATCACCCTTTGATAAATGGGTGCCTTTGCTCATTTTTCAAAAATATATTTCCGTACACTTCTTGCAAATCCATAAACCCCTTGATTCCACCATATCAAAATGTTCAGAGATATCCATTCATCAAATCCAAATGAAACAACTTTGGTCATCCCTCATATGACCAGAGGTATCCCATAAAAGTCCAACTCATATTTTTAGAGCACTTTTATTTTCTGCCTTGTTGTGTTGCTTATTATGCTTGCTTTCGACGATAGTTGACGAAGTAGACGGAATGCTCGGAGTTGGACCAGGGATATTTGAAGACCTTGAAGACTTCGTTGCAATAGGCAAGCAGCCCTTTGACCATGTCTATGAAACCCTTTTTATGCATGTCATATATAGCTCTTTATTATTGTTGCATCGGAATCATGGTGAGATGGTGAACCACGTGGGTTGGTTGCCTTTGTTACTTCCTCAATGAAACTTGCATTGTGCATGACCCTACCTTCTTATGAGGGTTATGCCGGTGGGAGTAGATAGGATGCTAAAGTAGTTGCTATGCAAAGTGGGTCAGGGTTATGCATGGAAAGAAACCAAGTGTGGTTTGACATACTTGCGAATAGCCCAGTGGGTGCCACTAATGCCCCTGGGAGATGATGATGAACTAGGTCACTACTTGGTGGAGAGGTATTGTACCGAGGCTTGATGAAAGTGTTGTTTCTGAGGCGGATTAGATTTAAGATTTGATGGTGTCCCAACCTTACATGCGCAACCACTCTACCCTTATATGGGAAAGGGCATTATTGATTACCTAGGTCGATACTAGCTTGGAGCCCGCATTACTAGTGACGGGGGAGAGTTGGTGCTCTCTCTCGGGACGGGGTCGTGCCAGGTAGGGCGGCCATGACCATCTTTATGGGGCACCGGACACACCGTTGGTACCCCGTGCGAGTGGTATGTGATAAATATGGGAGCAAGGCTCCACGAAAATGTTATGTGAAATGTTGGGCACGGGTGTTACGGCCAATCGAGTGGACTCCATGTTAGTGTCGTCTAGGGAAAGGTAGTGATCGGGTGCTTACCCGGTACTTGAGGTATCATGGTCGTGGATGACACGGAAGTTCCCGGATCTTGTGGGTACAGTGTGCAACCTCTGCAGAGTGTAAAACTATTCGAATAGCCGTGTCCACGTTCAAGGACAGTTGGGCGGTGCTGCTTAGACTATGTCCATATGTTTCTGACAAACAACACTGATTGGTGATTTGATGATGTGACTCGTGAGGAAGTCACGATGAGCTTGAGCATGAGTTGTTCATAACTCTTTCTCGATGTTGATGTCTGTAACCTCCTGATGCTTGTTGCAGACGCATTCCTGTCCTTGATAAATGTTGATCATACTTGCATGAGAAAAACTAGCTTTCCGCAACATTGCCAACTAAGCAGTAGAGCTTTGCATAATTATTTTGTTATCACTCTTGGGTTGCTTGCGAGTACATTCAAAGTACTCATTGGCTTGCCACTGGTTATTTCATTGACCAGGCATGAAAGAACAGGATGCGATGAAGAACTCTTCGGTGACGAACACGCGAGCTAGGACGCTTCCCAGTCAGAATGCCTGTAGGGTTAAGGCAGATGGCATGGGTCCAAGTTATCGACGAAGATTTCCGCTGCGATGTTGTACTCAAGACTTAACCATAACGGTCCTACTTGTGTAATACGGTATGTATGGATGTAAGACTCATGTTATTCAACTTTTGTGTGTTCAGTGAGCATTGATCTCTGGGATCACTGTACACGTGCATTCGGTGATCACGACTTATGAGTCGGGGTCCCCACAGAGCTGGTATCAGAGCCATCCTGACTGTAGGAAGCCTTAGTTAGCATGGTCGTTAGTTAGGGTAAAAATATTTCCCAAACTACTACTAGTTTTCAAAACAATCTATACTTCTCTTCTCTTCTCAGTTTTTCAAAAACTAAGATGTACCTTCCTCTTCTCCTTCAAAACCTTTGGTCGCTAGAACCCTTATGCCCCTGACCACTGGATTCCTCGAAATCCTCGCGGATAATCTAGAAGGAAGATGCCTTGCCAGACATTCACCCACATCTCCTGAACACAAGATTGGCGACATCACAACAAGACGATACCGACAGAAGATACATCCTCGAGGAATGAGGACCTGAAGACCCAGGAGATTGTGACGCCCTTGACACTGCCCCAAGATGATGCAACCTTAGCCTGCGATGATCAGGGCGTAGAATATGCAAGATCATGATATACATCGCTAATAGAGTAACCATGTCACTACCGTTGTTGTATCGGCAACCACCGATGGATGAGAACCTAGCCATTTGGTCCACCTCATCATAGTGAGCAGGAAATGGTTCTCCTCATCCCCCGCTCTTGGTGTCGATGTTTTCATCAACGTAACCGACATGATGGATCTCTATTATGCCTTGATAATGTCATTGCATAAAGGATTACCTATCTGGTACCATCGACGGCTTAGAAGACAAAAAGGGATCGTCGTGATTAAGAAGACAATAGAAGACCAAGTCAATGCCAGTTATGAGGAGCCACCTTCACCCCATCACTCCAACAGGCGAGAAGTTGGTGAAGATTCTTCAGGCTCAACCCAGTCCGTTTCATCAAACAACTACAAGAGACGTAGCAGCACCTGAGGAAAACCAGGAAGACTGCACGAGGCACAAGGCACGGCTATGGAGTCCGAGAACCCCTAGGGTAGGATGAGTCGTGTACCCCCCTATGCGCAGTCGAGTCCGTGTGATAGTTCGAATAGAACCATGATTGCGTGTTTCTTGTTGCTTGTTTTTATTTGTTTGTGTTTTGATATAGGTCGCACTTTTTGCCCTAGGCAACAAGTACGCGACTATATCACCTGCCTTATTTTGTTGTTTGTGTTTGGCCCTTTTTGCTTTTGTTTGTTTGCACTAGCACTATAGAACCCCCTTTTAGGCATCCCACCTCCTCTATGCTACTTTTCCCTCTCGTCTCTCTCTCCTCAACTGAAGACCAGCAAGACAAGATGCACCAAGAAATCTGCTTCGGCGACCAACAAGCACTGAATACTTTTGCTACAACCTCCTCGACCAAGTGCAACCCCTTAGAGTTGTGGTTTCCCCTCAAGATTAGAGACCCATTCCTAGACCCTTCGAGGCTTCACGAGACACCCCAGCTCGAAACCTTAACCATAAGCTTAACCTACGGAATCGCGAGAGAACCTGTTAAGCCTCCGTAACCTTGTTTATCACTGGGTTCATTATGGAACTAGTGGACATAGTGAACGAACACATTATCATTCTAAGATAGCACCAAAACTGACGATGCCATAGGGAAGACCAGTCAGAGGATATAGGAATAGAGGAGAAATGACTTGATGAGTTTATATCAATAACTTGAGGAATTATATGAGACTATTTGGTGGATTATGAGGCTTTGATGTTGGTAGATGAACTTGGTGGGATCATGATTATAGAGTAGCATAGCTTTCATTACCGCTGAGTAAATTGGATTTAATAGGACAATTATGATCGCAAGCTGAAATTCTTGGAAATATAAGGATTTGACCTAGCCAGGGGATATTGATAGGGGATAGTTGACATTATGATAATGACTTTGGGGGAGCATGTAGGAGTTCTCGTTGGACATGAGATTTGGATTCAATAGGTTAGGTTATCCTAGTGGTGTATGGATGCAGAATAATTTTTACATGGTTCGGAGTAAATGGGATTTAGACTAATGATCTTGATCATGATACCATGTTTCTCGATGGACCATAAACTAGGAGATTGGATTAATTGTCAGAGTTTATTTAGGGATCTATATAAGCTTGACCTTGGAGTATTACTTGACCATGATAATGGGAATTGGTGGACTGACTATAGTAAATATAGCTCTTTCAAGTATTCGGGGATTATAAGGACTTTAGGAGATCATGTGGAACCCCAGCATAGGCATTGGATTTGTAGAATTAATGGATTATGTAGTGATTAATGGAAGTTAACAGGTTGTTGGAGTTGATTCATAGAAAAGGAAACGAGATTTTGGAGTGGCATATGACGTGTTTCCTTAATACATAGATGTGCTAGCATGGACCTTGGAGGAATAGGATGAGCACTTGGATTGTCCTGTTTTATTCCAGCTTGGAAGCTTGTATGCTCTACCCATGGATTCTTAGGGGTGGCCACACACACATGAGTTTGGGGATCATAGACGTATATGATGTTGATAGACCTCCTCTTGCGAGTCATGAGGATATGAATAGCATGAGTGATGATTGGAGTTGGCCTATACGAAATGATGCTATCAGTGATATGATGATATGTTTAAAGGACTAGATAGACTATTGGCATCTCAGAAACCGTGCTTAAAGGTAGGATGATAAATGTCCATTCGCACACTAGAATCCTTGAAACCCTTATGCCCTACCAAGCCACAACACGGTTGGATCATGACCTTGGGCCTTGGCTCTAGATCAATAAGACCTTGACCAATGCTCAACCGTGACCCTCACCAATGCCTCAGCCCACTCTACGTACCCCCAATACTTCATAGAGTACTTGGGCAAGTAAATCATCATCCTTACTTGAGGACATGAATGCCCACATGAAGACGAAAGAAGAGTTGATCAGCTGGTTAGGGAACATCCGAAGACCGCCATGTCAAGGAGGAAGAACTATACCAACCACCGTCGTCAAGGAGTGAGCTTCCGCATTGAAGACCGTGCATATCTGCAAGCCACTCCTCTTAAAGGCAACTACGGCCTCATGAAGAAAACTATGCTACTCATGATCTTGAGATAGCAGCAGTGGTTCATGCCCTGAAGACATGGCGACATTACCTCTTAGGGAAGCGATGTGAGATATACACGGATCACAAAAGTCTGAAGTATATTTTCACTCAAAGGGAATTGAACACGAGGCAAAGGAGATGGCTAGAGTTGATCAAAGATTATGACCTCAGTGTTCACTACCACCCCGGGAAGGCTAAGCAGAAAGGCTTGTTCCTTGAATGCTATGCTTAAGGACAAGCTACCCGCCTTGTATGAAGAACTTGAAAGCTTCGGGTTGGAACTGGTTGCACCAGGATTCTTAGCTAACCTTGAAGTCAAGCCGACCCTGATGGATGAGGTTAAAGAAGCTCAGATGGGACACGAGAGTATTAAAGGCATCGAGAGGAAGATCAAAGCGGGAAAGCCCCAAGATTCATCGGCCTTCTTCAAGATCACTCCAAGATTTAACAACCCCTTCTAAGATCACCACGAGACGAAGAGAAGACAGTTACCAGCTGGAGTTGCCACTTGAGCTACCTGAGGTGCACGATGCTTTCCACGCATTAAAACCCCGGAAGTGTTTTCCAACTTCCTAGCTAGCCCGAGCACTAATAAGGACATCGATCACCGAGCCATTGACCTCCAGTCCAATATGACCACCGCAAGAACCCCTTAGAAACCTGGATCAAGAAGAGCATCATACACGAAGCCACACCATCAAGTACTTCAATCTCAATGGAGCACTACACGGAAGCAGAAGCAACATGAGGACTTGAAGACTACCCCGGATCCAGTTTTCATATTCCTTTCCACGCCTAGTGTGGGGACCCCGACTCACAAGTCGTGATCACCGAATGCACGTGTACAGTGATCCCGGAGATCAATGCTCACTGAACACACAGAAGCTGAATAACAAGAGTCTTACATCCATACATACCGTCTTACACAAATTATGACCATTATGGTCAAGTCTTACATCGATAAAGCCTTAATGGCTGAACATCAAATAAAACAAAGCAGCGGAAATCGTCGTTGATAAGTAGAACCCATGCCATCTGCCTTAACCCTACAGGCATTCTGACTGGGAAACGTCCTAGTTCGCATGATCGTCTCCAAAGAACTCTTCTTCGAACTCCGGTTCTTCCATGCCTGGTCAATTAAATAACCAGTGGCAAGCCAATGAGTACTTTGAATGTACTCGCAAGCAACCCATGATTTGGTTCAAGGTACAGTAATGCATGACATAGGTAAAGTTTTGCATAAAGCTAGTTTTGAGTGCAATGACATGTTCGACATCCTATAAAGCATGCATCAAGAGAATTTATGTAACCATGAGATCTGGTCACCGATATCAACATAAATAGAGTGGGCACCAACCCATTTATCATAAGCAGTGGGCACCAACCCATCTCAATCGTGTCAAGTCCTTGGCTTGACCCAAGTCATTCCATCATCTCACTCACACGGTTGAAAACCCTGGACATAGTTTAAGCAGCACCGCCCAACCGTCCTTGACCGTGGACACGGCTATTCGAATAGTTTTACACTCTGCAGAGGTTGCACACTTTACCCACTAGATCCGGGGAACTTCCGTGTCATCCACGACCCGCGGTACCTCAAGTACCCGGGGTAAGCACCCGATCACCGCCTTTCCCTAGACGACACTAACATGGAGTCCACTCGATTGGTAGTAACCCCCGTGCCAAACATTTCACATAATAAAGTTGTGGAGCCTCGCTCCCATATTCATCACATACCACAAGCACGGGGACCAACGGTGTGTCCGGTGCCACTGTGAAAACAGTCATGGCCGCCCTACAGCATGACCCGTCCCAAGAGAGAGCACCAACTCTCCCCGTCACTAATGTAATGGGCTCCAAGCTAGTATCGGTCTACGTACTCAACAATGCCCTTTCCCATATAAGGGTAGAGTGGTCGCGCATGTAGGGTTGGGACAGTCATCAAATCTTAAATCTAATCCGTTTTCGAAAACAACACACACTTGCCTCGGTACACCACTTCGTCATCAAGTGGTTACCTTTCTCATCATCTCCCTCGGGCATAAATGGCACCCGATGGGGTTTCCGAAAGTTGTTTGAAAATTGTCTCCATCACATGCATATTCCCGTCCCTTTTTGCGTAGCAAACTACTTAGCATCCTATCTACTCCCATCGTCATAACCCTCATAAGAAGGTAGGGTCATGCACAATGCAAGTGTCAACGAGAAAAGTAACGGAGGCAACCCACCAAAGTGGTTACCCATCCTTCATGATTCCGATGCAACAATAATAAGTGCTATATGACATGCATAAAAAGGGTTTCATAGACATGGTCAAAGGGCTGCTTGCCTGGCTCAACAAAGTCTTCGGGGTCTTCAAAGTCTTCTGGTCCAACTCCTTAAATCACAAGAACGCAATCTATCGTCGCAAAATAATAACGAGAAAATAAGGCAATAATAGAAACAGAAAAGTCAAAGTGCTCAGAAAAATGTCAACTTGATTTTGTAAAATGCTAGGGTGAAAACTAAGAAGGGAGGGATTCTTAGATTTGGATTTGGAGTTACACAAGAGGGGATATGAATTTCTAAACAGAGATTAAACTACTCAAATTTGAATTTAAATTTGAACAGTACATAAAAGTTGGTTGGATTTGAATGAAAGTTGCACCATTAAATAGGTTGCAATATTCTAGGAATTTAGGAGTTGGAATTATTGTATTTGGATTATTATTTAATCCTGTGGAATATTTGGAATATTGATGAGAAAAGAAAAAGGAAAAGGGCCTTGTGTACATTGGGCGTAACAGCATGAGGCAGCAGGACCCGGGGAAAAAGGCCTAGGCGAGCCAGCTGGCAAGGCCAAAGTTGTTAAACCTGTGGCGGGCCCAACTGCGAGTGGGAGAGAGGGCGAGAGAGGTGAGGATGGCGGCGGGCCCGCTGTCATCTCTCGACTCAGCGACAGAGGGCGGCGTGCTCACCGGCGATCACGAGGCACGGCGGGTCGAGCTGATAGCACCGCTGGGCTCCTCGTCGTGTCGCCGTTCGGGTGGTGCGGAGTTGGCCGCCGAGAGTGTGGGTTCGCACGGCGGACGAGGTTTGCGGCGGAGGAGCTTGGTGTCGGCGGCTCCGGTCGTTTCAGCTGCAAATGAGAGAAACGGAGGAAATGATCGGGGAGGTCGGAGAGTCAGATCGGAGAGAGAGATGGCAACGGAGGCATGTACCATGAGTTCGCCGGAGTCCCGAGGCGGCGGAGCTCGAGCTCGATCTCGAGCTCGGGCGCTCCTGGAGAAGAACTGGGGGTGCAGGGGGGTTACTTGGTGGTGCAGGGAGTGATTGGCGAGGAGAGAGGGGCTCGGGGATGCCCTTAAGTAGGCGAACGGCGGTCCACCGTGGGCTCGTGCGCCGGCGGGCTTGTGCTCGCCGCTACGGGCCTCGGGAGGGGCTGGCGCCGTGTCTAGGGCATTCGTGGGGGTCGTCTACGCCCAGGGGAAGAAGAGAGAGGGAGCAGGGGGCCAGAGGCACCGCACGTGTGAGCACGCTCACTGGTGCGCTCGGGCAGCCCTTGTTCGCTAGCGCGGAGGCGCGGGGAGGAGGAGAGAGGAGGGGGACAGCGCTGTGGCGTGTCGCGGACGTCGAGGCGTGTCGGTTGGCATGAGGGGAGGCCGAGGTGGCGGAAGCGGCTGGGCGGGCGGCTAAAGGTTGCCTAGCCAAGATCAGAAGCTTCTGGAGCAGCGTTTGGCATGCCATGGCATATTGTATGCCCTGTGGTATGGCCACCGATGTCGAAGAGTGCGGGGTAGTAAAGAAGGAGGGGAGGCATTGGATGCCTGGATGGCCACTGGGGTGAGGAGAGAGGTGAGGAAGAGGGAGAAAGGGCTGTCCAGAGAGAGAAAGAGGGGTTTCACCCTCAATTATTGAGCTGGGGACTTGCCATTATTCTTGGAGGTGAAAGGGGTCTAGGAGGAGCTGTGGTAAAATTAGAGCTCACCAAGAATAGTGGAAGGGGTCAAAATAGTGGTTTTTGCAAAATGTCAGAAGGTGTTTGATAGAGTTTTGAGCAGTCAAATGGACTCCAATTGCCATGAGACTCCACAGGGTGAAATTACTCACATAAATATAGTCTTCCACCAATTTGGAGATTATTTGGGCAAAGTTGCCAATGCAACTTTTGCAAACCCTAGAAATGGGCAGAAATGGATTTGTGTAGATCCAGTGGAGTAGATCATTTCTCCTTGATGTACCACTTGGTGTGGTAGCCTTATTTGGTCACATGATCAGGCTCACCAAAGTTGGGGTCTTGGAGAAGAAGTTGGTAGAACAAAGTTGTTCAAATTTGATTCTGGTCAGAGAGGGTTTTGAGGCACTTTGACCAAGATTTCCACTTCTCCAACTTGTGCCATTTGGTCTAGATGCATCATTGGACCCATGAAGCATGTTCACCAAGTTTGAGCACATTTGGACACATTTGGCAATGTAAAGTTGATCAAACTTCAGAATGGACAGAAATAGTTTTGAGGGGTTTTGATGATGTTATCTTCTTCTCCAAGTCATGAGACTTAACAAGATCATCTAATTTGTCATATGTGACATGATAGAATTTTCCTGGAATTTTTGAAGAATATTTCCTTTGTAAATATTTCAAAAGCTTGAAATATCCAGGAAGGGTTTTAGAGGGATTTGACCAATATTTTGAACATGACCATGTGTTGAAACTCTTATATATGGACAATATATGTCCTATGAGTTTCCCTAAATTTTGTCAATTATTTTTAAAACAATAAAATAATTTTTCCCTATTAAAGACCATTTCTGGCTTTAAGAAAAAACTTTTAAATAAAATAGAGAAATAGCTTTTAAAATTATATTTTTGTGGTTTTTGGGTATCCTATATCTAATAGGTTTCAAATATACTTTTTCAAAGATTTTTACTGCCCTTAATCAAGTACTTGCAGTGCAAATCTTAATTCAAGGGTTTTTGGAAAGCTAATTTTAGAAATACTTTTTGGCCAAATTATTTTTGTAAGAAAATACCATATTGCTCTATACACATGGCATGATCATTGGACAGAAGTTTGGGGCAAGGAGATGAAGTATAGAAGGTGGAGTAGTTGACTATTAAGAGCACTTGAAAACCACATAGGGAAAACCAACTCCAAATAATAGCCAAATAATGCAAAAAGTTTTTGTTGGTCCAAATTTTCATGCTTTATTAATGAAAATGAAATGTTACAAAATGCAGGGTGTGACAGACCTACCCCCCTTACAAGAATCTCGTCCCCGAGATTCCTAAACTAGGCTTTAAAGAGATATGGGAACTCGGATCTAAGGTAGTCTTCACGCTCCCAAGTTATACCTTGATGTGGTTGCTCCATTGGACCTTGAAGTACTTGATGGTTCGGCTGAAGTCGTCGCTCGGCCTCATCCGAATGCAGATGGGCCTCTCACGATAAGTCAAATCAGTGAAGGTCAATGGCTTGGTGATTGGCGTCCTTGTAGAGATCAGCTTATGCGGAACTTGGAGACACTTCGGAGTTGTGACACGTGGAACACGTCGTGCACATCGAAAGTTCGTGGAAGTTCAATTGGTAAGCCACTTCTCCTCGTCGCTCCACGATCTTGAAGGGGCCAATGTATCTCGGGCGAGCTTTCCTTTGACATGGAAGCTGGGCTCCTTTGAGAGGGTGACACGGAGATAGACATGGTCTCCAACTCGGAAGTTTATGTCTCTACGACGTGAGTCAGCGTAGCTCTTCTGTCTTGACTTGGCAGACTTCAGACGCTCTCTGACAAGCTGGACTTGCTCTTCGGCTTCACGGAGGATATCCGGCCCAAAGACAAGTCCTTCACCGGTCTCTGACCAATTGAGAGGTGTACGGCACTTCCGCCCGTATAACACTTCAAATGGTGCCATCTGAAGGCTTGCCTGGTAAGTGTTATTATAAGAGAACTCGGCGAAAGGGAGGCCATCTTCCCACTTAGCTCCATAAGCTAAGACACAGGCTCGGAGCATGTCTTCGAGTATTTGATTCACTCGCTCTGTCTGACCTCCGGTCTGTGGGTGGAAAGCGATCTTGAAGGACAGCTTGGTCCCCATGGCCTCTGGAATTTCTTCCAAAACCTTGAGGTGAACTGGGTTCCTCGATCGACACAATCTCCTTGGGAACACCATGAAGGCTCACGATTCGGTTGATGTAGAGAGTTGCCAGCTGGTTGCCGTCATGGGTAGTCTTAACAGGAATGAAATGGGCCACTTTGGTCAAATGATCGACTATGACCCAGATGGAGTCATGTCCCTTGTTTGACCTAGGTAGTCCAGTGATGAAATCCATCCCGACTTTATCCCATTTCCACTCGGGAACCTTGAGTGGTTGGAGTAATCCAGCAGGTCGCTGATGTTCAGCTTTGACTCTCTGGCATACGTCACACTTTGCAACATAGGTGGCAATCTCCCTTTTCATCCCGTGCCACCAAAATCTTTCCTTCAGGTCTTGATACATCTTGGTGCCTCCAGGGTGGATGGAATATGGGCTGTCATGAGCTTCTTGCAAGATCAGGTTCTTGAGCTCAACCTTGTTGGGCACGCAGATGCGACTCCCAAACCACACAATTCCTTCCTCATCCTCTGAGAATCCTGGGGCTTTGCGTGCCTTGATCTTCCTCTTGACGCCTTCAATACTCTCATGCCCCTTCTGAGCTTTCTTGATATCATCCATCAAGGTAGGCTTAACTTCGAGGTTGGCCAAGAATCCTGGTGCAACCAGTTCCAACCCAAGCTTTCAAATTCTTCGCACAAGGCGGGTAGCTTGTGCTTTAGCATAGCATTCAAGGAGCAAGCCTTCTGCTCAACGATCTGCTACCACATTAGCCTTTCAGGTGGTATTGAACACCGAGGTCATAATCCTTTATCAACTCCAGCCATCTTCTCGCCTCATGTTCAATTCCTTTGAGTGAAAATATACTTCAGACTTTTGTGGTCCGTGTGTATTTCACATCGCTACCCAAGAGGTAATGTCGCCAAGTCTTGTGGCATGAACCATCGCTGCTAGCTCAAGGTCATGAGTAGCATAGTTCTCCTCGTGAGGTCGTAGTTGCCTTGAAAGGTAGGCTACGACTCTGCCTTCTTGCATCAGAACACCTCCCAGTCCGATTCTTGACGCATCACAATATATCACAAACTCCTTGTGTATATCTGGTGTGGCCAGAACTGGGGCAGTGGTTAGCCTCTTCTTCAGCTCCTGGAAGCTCTCTTCGCACTTCGGCGTCCATTCGAACTTCTTGTCCTTCTTCAAGAGCTGAGTCATGGGTCGGGCAATGCTCGAGAATCCTTCAACGAACTTGCGGTAATATCCTGCGAGTCCGAGGAAGCTTCTGACTTCCTTCACATTGCTTGGGGATTGCCATTTAGTCACGGCTTCAATCTTAGCATGGTCGACTGACAATCCCTCTTCAGTTAGAACATGACCCAGGAATCCAACTTCACGCAGCCAGAATTCACACTTGCTGAACTTGGCATACAGTTGGTGCTCTCGAAGCTTGTCTAGGACCATCCTCAAGTGTTGCTCGTGTTCTTCTTCTGACTTCGAGAAGACAAGAATATCATCAATGAAGACAACGACAAACTTGTCCAAATATTCCATGAAGACCTTATTCATGAGATACATGAAGTAAGCTGGGGCATTGGTCAACCCAAAGGACATGACCGTGCACTCATACTGAGCCATATCTGTTACTGAATGCCGCCTTCGAATATCTTGGGGTCTGATTTTCAGTTGGTAGTACCCAGATCTGAGGTCGATCTTGGAGAACACCTTGGCCCCATTAAGTTGATCAAACAGATCTTCAATCTTGGGAAGTGGGTACTTGTTCTTGATTGTAACTTCATTGAGGGAGCGGTAGTCAATGCATAGGCGGATGGTACCGTCCTTCTTCGCCACAAACAGGACAGGTGATCCCCAAGGGGAGGCACTAGGGCGGATAAATCCTTTCCTCAACTGCTCTTCCAGCTGCTTCTTCAATTCTGCTAACTCCTCCGATCCCATCCTATAAGGCTTCTTATAAATGGGTCCTGCTCCGGGTATGAGCTCGATGATGAACTCAATGTCTCGGTCAGGAGGCATTCCTGGTAGCTCATCAGGAAAAACATCGGGATACTCGCATACTACCGGCACTTGTTCCAATCCAACCCGGTCAGACAGTTGACTTGGTTGGCTTGAGCAGAGGAGGGTTGGAGGCAAACTTAACCGACTCCTCGGCCATTGGTCATAGTGAAAGTCCGGTTGGCGCAATCAATCAAGCCTTGGTGCTTGCTGAGCCAATCCATTCCCAAGATCACATCCAAGCCTTGTGATTTTAGGATGATAAGGTCTGCTAGGAAGTCTACCCCGTTAATGGTAATCCCGACTCACTTACATCCTATCTTGGCTCTCATCTCTGCTCCGGGGTTTTTTACCACCATGGGGTTATTCAGGTGTAGGGGCCATGCCACTTTTAATGCAAAACTTTGGGTGACAAAAGAATGCGTGGCTCGTAATCAAACAAAAGCGATTATGGTCTGAATTGACAAGAACATTACAAAGACGACGTCCGGTCTTCTGGGCTTCTTCATGATGACATGATTCACGCGACCCCTGCCATTGTTGGGAAAGTTGCGGAAGCTTGGTTCCTTGGTGGCATTCCACGGCCTTGGCACGGGTTCTGCGATTGGGGCGAGGCGTCGGGCTTCTTGTTGGGGCAATTCTTGGAGTAGTGTCTGGCTGTCCACATCCGAAGCAAGTGACTTGGTTGGGGATGGCGCCCTTGCCAACATTGCTATTGGGGTTGTTGTAAGCTGGCACAGGGGTTGGCATCTTCGCTGAGGTGGATAGTTGGTGCGGGTGCAGGAGCTCTTGGTTGCCGATAGGTTGGCTTGACCGGGCTGGCTGCCACGACGAGGCTTCGTTCTTGGAGCTACCCTTGCTAATCATCTTGCGCTTACAAGTGTCATCCAAGGCACGTCGCTTGTCCTCAAGCATGAGTGCCTTGTTCACCAGATCGAGAAAGGTTGGGCAGTCACACACAACAAGCTTAGTATCGCAGAGTCTGGTTAAGGCCTTCCATGAAGCGCTCCGTTTGCAAAGATCGGTCTTGACATCCTCGGGGCATACCTTGAGAGAACACTGAACTTCTGCATGTACTCCTTGACAGTGCTACTACCTTGCTTCAGGGCTCGAAACTCACGCTTCTTGATGGCCATGATTCCAGAGGGAATGTGGGCCTTGTAGAATTTTGTCTTGAAGGTGTCCCAAGTGATGTCTTGCTCAACATGCATAGCCTTGAATCCATCCCACCAAGCTCTGGCAGTCACCCCGAGACAGTGGGCAGCATACGCCCCTTTATCACGGTCCTCAGTGCATCCGACTAGTGCCAGCAGATCCTCAATGGTGCGGACCCGATCGTGCGCATCCGGGGTTCAGCATCTCGATGAAAGTGGGTGGTGCATGCTTCTTGAACTCCACCGGTGTGGAGCGTCCATGGCCGTGCCCTCACGGGTGGCGATTGATAGCTTGAGCAATCATCCGGAGGGCTGCGGTGTTGGCTTGGCGTTCCTCTCGGAAGGCTTGGAGAAGCTGAGCCATGTCCATGCTTGGAGGAGGTGGTGGGGTGGAGTCTGTCCTGCGCTTGGTCTGGCTGGCTCTGCCTCGCAGAACCTCCGGCTTCTTCTTGCTGGGTAGAGGTACCAAGATGCGTGTTACAACAGCATCTGTTGGAGTGGTCAAGGTTTCATGATTGGGGAAAGATGGGGAAAGCAACATAGATGGGATGCCTAGTAAGGGGTTGGTATGACACTAATTGTTTTCATGCAAGGGCCAAAAGGCCAAACACATTCATTAAAGTCCAAATGGGTGATGTGGTGGTTTACAAGTTCGAAGGAAAGCACGACATCCATCAAACACAACAAAAGCAAACACAACAATACATGGTTTCATAAGAACCATTACATGGACTCGACTTAGCATAGGGGTACATCGACCTATCCTCTGGGAGGGTTACTAACGGCATATCCAAGTTGTGAATGATGCCTAAGTGGTGGAATGCTCGGTCACAGAGTCCGGCTCTCACTGGTCTTCCTCCTCTTCATCGATGGCGGCTTTCTTCATTGCTTGAAGGGGTGGGGAGTGGAGGAGCTCAACGCGTTGCTTTGCTGGTGGGGTGAAGAGCTGCGGTAATCCCTTGCGCTCATCTTGGGGTTCTTGTGGTGGTTCTCCATCCTTTGGGGGTCTTCCGCCTCTGATGCGATTGCGGGCTGTCCAGGGGGAGCACCTTCCTTCTTGATCCTATCCGTCTTCTCTTGTGCTTGGCGAAGAAGTGCCTTGGTCTCATGAAGTTCCTTTCGGAGTTCCATTGATTCCGCGGCCAAGTGTTGCGCCAAACTATCGGCACAAAGGCTGAAGTAGGTCTGGAATCGGAGTGGAAGTCCTTCTTCTAGTGGTGGAGCTGGTGCATTGCACTCATCCTCACCTTCCTTCCGATAAGGCAAGAAGCGGGTTGCCAACTCGTCTGCCATCTCTGGAAGAAGGTCTCGGAGGCGGGTGAGTGCCTTGAGGGTTGCCGTCTCGACGGCAAGAACTAGTGTTGCCATCTGGGGTCCCTCGAAGAACCAGCTTGTTGGAGAGTCGTTGGCCTTCACGATCACTTCCACATGATACTCCGTCTCGGCGTCATTGATCCAATGCTCATGGTAGGTGAAAGTGGGGGCTCGGTGGGCGGCACTTCTTGAGGCTATCCTCGAGAAGCACGGGAAATCCGTGGTCGAAGTCTTGGTGCTGCAGCCATCTACAAAGGTTGAATGGGAGAGGTCGATAAGGAAAATGCATCTTGGGTGGGGTAAGCTTCAGAAAGAAGAGAGGTTTAGATGGTCTCAAGTTAACTAACGTCCATGCTAACTAAGGCTTCCTACTGATCGGGATGGCTCGATACCAGCTCTGGGGACCCCGACTCGAAGTCGTGATCACCGAATGCACGTGTCTGATGATCCCGGAGATCAATGCTCACTTGAACACACGAAGCTGAATAACAAGAGTCTTACATCCATACATACCGTCTTACACAAATTATGACCATTATGGTCAAGTCTTACATCGATAAAGCCTTAATGGCTGAACATCAAATGAAACAAAGCAAGCGGAAATCGTCGTTGATAAGTAGAACCCATGCCATCGCCTTAACCCTACGGGCATTACATTTGGAAACGTCCTAGTTCGCATGATCGTCTCCAAAGAACTCTTCTTGAACTCCGGTTCTTCCATGCCCGGTCAATTAAATAACCGTTGGCAAGCCAATGAGTACTTTGAATGTACTCGCAAGCAACCCATGATTTGGTTCAAGGTACAGTAATGCATGACATAGGTAAAGTTTTGCATAAAACTAGTTTTGAGTGCAATGACATGTTCAACATCCTATAAAGCATGCATCAAGAGAATTTAAGTAACCATGAGATATGGTCACCGATATCAACATAAATAGAGTGGGCACCAACCCATTTATCATAAGCAGTGGGCACCAACCCATCTCAATCGTGTCAAGTCCTTGGCTTGACCCAAGTCATTTCCATCATCTCACTCACACGGTTGAAAACCCTGGACATAGTTTAAGCAGCACCGCCCAACCGTCCTTGACCGTGGACACGGCTATTCGAATAGTTTTACACTCTGCAGAGGTTGCACACTTTACCCACTAGATCCGGGGAACTTCCGTGTCATCCACGACCCGCGGTACCTCAAGTACCCGAGGTAAGCACCCGATCACCGCCTTTCCCTAGACGACACTAACATGGAGTCCACTCGATTGGTAGTAACCCCCGTGCCAAACATTTCACATAATAAAGTTGCGGAGCCTCGCTCCCATATTCATCACATACCACAAGCACGGGGTACCAACGGTGTGTCAGGTGCCCTGTGAAAACAGTCATGGCCGCCCTACAGCACGACCCGCCCCAAGAGAGAGCACCAACTCTCCCCGTCACTAAGTAATGGGCTCCAAGCTAGTATCGGTCTAGGTACTCAACAATGCCCTTTCCCATATAAGGGTAGAGTGGTCGCGCATGTAGGGTTGGGACAGTCATCAAATCTTAAATCTAATCGGTTTTCGAAAACAACACACACTTGCCTCGGTACACCACTTCGTCATCAAGTGGTTACCTTTCTCATCATCTCCCTCGGTCATAAATGGCACCCGATGGGGTTTTCGAAAGTTGTTTGAAAATATTTTGTCTCCATCACATGCATATTCCCGTCCCTTTTTGCGTAGCAAACTACTTAGCATCCTATCTACTCCCATCGTCATAACCCTCATAAGAAGGTAGGGTCATGCACAATGCAAGTGTCAACGAGAAAAGTAACGGAGGCAACCCACCAAAGTGGTTACCCATCCTTCATGATTCGATGCAACAATAATAAGTGCTATATGACATGCATAAAAAGGGTTTCATAGACATGGTCAAAGGGCTGCTTGCTGGCTCAACAAAGTCTTCTGGGTCTTCAAAGTCCTCTGGTCCAACTCCTTCACGTCGAACGCAATCTATCGTCGCAAAATAATAACGAGAAAATAAGGCAATAATAGAAACAGAAAAGTCAAAGTGCTCAGAAAAATGTCAACTTGATTTTGTAAAATGCTAGGGTGAAAACTAAGAAGGGAGGGATTCTTAGCTTTGGATTTGGAGTTACACAAGAGGGGATATGAATTTCCAAACAGAGATTAAATTGCTCAAATTTGAATTTAAATTTGAACAGTACATAAAAGTTGGCTGGATTTGAATGAAAGTTGCACCATTAAATAGGTTGCAATATTCTAGGAATTTAGGAGTTGGAATTATTGCATTTGGATTATTATTTAATCCTGTGGAATATTTGGAATATTGACAGAAAAGAAAAAGGAAAATGGCCTTTGTGCCTTTGGGCTGTAACAGCCCATGAGGCAGCAGCCCAGGGGAAAAGAGGCTCAGCGAGCCAGCAGCATACAAGGCCAGTTTTAAACTTGACGGCGGGGCCCAACCGCCGATGGGAGAGAGAGGGGCGAGAGAGGTGAGGATGACAAAGGCGGGGCCCTGTCATCTCTCGACTCATGACCAGAGGGGCGGGCGTGCTCACCGGCGGCGATCAGGCACGGCGGGTCGAGCTGATAGCACCGCTGGGCTCCTCGTCGTGTCGCCTGTTCGGGTGGTGCCGAGTTAGCCGCCGGAGTCAGGGGTTCGCCGGCGACGAGGTTTGCGGCGGAGGAGCTTGGTGTCGGCAGCTCCGGTCGTTTCAGCTGCAAATGAGGGAAGCGGAGGGAAATGATCAGGAGGTCGGGAGAGTCAGATCGGGAGAGAGAGATGGGAACGGAGGCCTGTACCACGAGTTCGCGGAGTCCGAGGCGGCGGAGCTCGAGCTCGATCTCGAGCTCGGCGCTCCGAGAAGAACCTGGGGTGCGGGGGTTACTTGGTGGTGCAGGAGGATTGGCGAGAGAGAGGGCTCTGGGATGCCCTTAAGTAGGCGAACGGCGGTCCACCGTGGGCTCGTGCGCCGGCGGGCTTATGCTCGCCGCTACGGGCCTCGGGAGGGGCTGGCGCCGTGTCTAGGGCATTCGTGGGGGTGGTCTACGCCCAGGGGAAGAAGAGAGAGAGGGAGCAGGGGGCCAGAGGCACCGCGCGTGTGAGCACGCTCACTGGTGCGCTCGGGCGGCCCTTGTTCGCTAGCGCGGAGGCGCGGGGAGGAGGAGAGAGGAGGGGGACAGCACCGTGACGTGTCGCGGACGTCGAGGCGTATCGGTTGGCGTGAGGGGGAGGGCCGAGGTGGCCGGAAGCGGCTGGAAGGGGGCGGCTACAGTGCCTAGCTGCCTGATCAGAGCGCCTGAGCGCGTTTGGCATGCCATGGCATATTATATGCCCTGTGGGCGCGGCCACTGATGTCCAGTAGTGCCAGGGGGTAGTAAAGAAGGAGGGGGAGGCATTGGATGCCCTGGATGGCCACTGGGGTGAGGAGAGAGGTGAGGAAGATGGAGAAAGGGCCTGTCCAGAGAGAGAAAGAGGGGGTTTCACCCCTCAATTATTGAGCTGGGGACTTGCCATTGTCACTGGAGGTGAAAGGGGTCTAGGAGGAGCTGTGGTAAAAATTAGAGCTCACCAAGAATAGTGGAAGGGGTCAAAACAGTGGTTTTTGCAAAATGTCAGAAGGTGTTTGATAGAGTTTTGAGCAGTCAAATGGACTCCAATTGCCATGAGACTCCACAGGGTGAAATTACTCACATAAATATAGTCTTCCACCAATTTAGAGATTATTTGGGCAAAGTTGCCAATGCAACTTTTGCAAACCCTAGAAATGGGCAGAAATGGATTTGTGTAGATCCAGTGGAGTAGATCATTTCTCCTTGATGTACCACTTGGTGTGGTAGCCTTATTTGGTCACATGATCAGGCTCACCAAAGTTGGGGTCTTGGAGAAGAAGTTGGTAGAATAAAGTTGTTCAAATTTGATTCTGGTCAGAGAAGGTTTTGAGGCACTTTGACCAAGATTTCCTCTTCTCCAACCTGTGCCATTTGGTCTAGATGCATCATTGGACCCATGAAGCATTTTCACCAAGTTTGAGCACATTTGGACACATTTGGCAATGTAAAGTTGATCAAACTTCAGAATGGACAGAAATAGTTTTGAGGGGTTTTGATGATGTTATCTTCTTCTCCAAGTCATGAGACTTGGCAAGATCATCTAATTTGTCATATGTGACATGATAGAATTTTCCTGGAATTTTTGAAGAATATTTCCTTTGTAAATATTTCAAAAGCTTGAAATATCAGGAAGGGTTTTAGAGGATTTGACCAATATTTTGAACATGACCATGTGTTGAAACTCTTATATATGGACAATATATGTCCTATGAGTTTCCTATATTTTCTCAATTATTTTTAAAACAATAAAATAATTTTTCCCTATTAAAGACCATTTCTGGCTTTAAGAAAAAGCTTTTAAATAAAATAGAGAAATAGCTTTTAAAATTATATTTTTGTGGTTTCTGGGTATCCTATATCTAATAGGTTTCAAATATACTTTTTCAAAGATTTTTACTGCCCTTAATCAAGTACTTGCAGTGCAAATCTTAATTCAAGGGTTTTTGGAAAGCTAATTTTAGAAATACTTTTTGGCCAAATTATTTTTGTAAGAAAATACCATATTGCTCTATACACATGGCATGATCATTGGATAGAAGTTTGGGGCAAGGAGATGAAGTATAGAAGGTGGAGTAGTTGACTATTAAGAGCACTTGAAAACCACATAGGGAAAACCAACTCCAAATAATAGCCAAATAATGCAAAAAGTTTTTGTTGGTCCAAATTTTCATGCTTTATTAATGAAAATGAAATGTTACAAAATGCAGGGTGTGACACCTAGTCTGGGAATCTCGGGGATGAGATTCTTGTAAGGGGGGTAGGTCTGTCACACCCTGATTTTCATGCCACAACATTTAAGTCACTAAATCATGCTAAAATGTGGTTTGACAAAAACTTTTGAGTGTTTTGCCTTTGCTTTGATTGAATGGTTGACTGTTGTTTGCATGTGCTCTAAAAATCAAATAAATCCTCCAACTCCTATACTTCATCTCCTTGCTCCAAACCCTTGAACCAATGATCATGCCATGTGTATAGGACATAAAAGTATTTTCTTACAAAAATAATTTGGCCAAATAGTATTTTCAAAAATTAGTTTTTCCAAAACCCCTGAATTGAGGTTTGCACTGCAAGTACTTAATTAAGGGCAGTAAAAATCTTTATAAAAATATATTTGACTCCTATTAGATATAGGATACCCAGAAACCACAAAAATATAATTTTAAAAGTTATTTTCCTATTTTATTGAAAAGCTTTTTCTTAAGGCCAGAAATGGTCTTTAATAGGGAAAAATTATTTCATTGCTTCAAAAATATTTTACAAAAATTAGGGAAACTCAGTGGACATATATTTTCCATATATAAGGATTTCAACACATGGTCATGTTCAAAATATTGGTCAAATCCCTCAAAAACCCTTTCTGGATATTTCAATGTCACAACCTAGCTAGTCCATGCATTAGAATGTTGCATCATGTTTATTTCATTCAACAGAAATTTGAAATGGGATTGCCAGAACCCCCAACCCCCCTCTGAAACAACTAGGGTTTATTAAAAATATTTTCGATGAACCTGAAATGCCCTTCTAAAAAGTCCATCATTTTTGTCTTGGTCCAGAAGCTTTGCCAAAAGTGGTGCACATTTTCCTAGGTCATCCTAAGGTCATTGAATAAAATCATAGTTATTTGGAATTTGGGCATTTTAAATTTATAAAATATTTCAAATGTCCAAATATCTCCAAACTAAAATGTTTCATGTTGGAAATATTCCAACAATGGACCAGGAGTAGTTTGGTGATTTTTAAAACCTATTTGGTATTTTAAATAAATCAACAAGTTTAGAATAATAGAAAAGAAAAACAACAGAAAGAAACTTACAGGCACTAGCCGCCCACTAGCCAGCCCACTGGCGGCCCCCAGCCAAAGACCGGCCAATGAGCTGCTTACCCGCCGGCAGCAGGCAGTGGTGCTCGACGGCGAGCATGCACGGTGCCACGCACCTGCTCGCCGTCTCGCCGCCCTCTCGCCTTGCCACGCCGGGATCGACCCTCGCTCCCTCCGCACCCCCAGACGCCCGTTTCTCCCCAGCTCGTCTCCCTCGCTCCCCACGCCATGGCCGACGCCACCGCCGCCAAGACCACCGTCGTAGTAGCGCCCTCCGTCGACCCCACGCCGCCATCCGTGTCAGACGCTCCGCCGTCGTCGACTTTTCGCTTAGCCGAGCCTCGAAGCGCTTCGCGTGCTCAAGACGCCGCACTAAGCTTCGCGCCGAGTCGCCGCCGCCGGAGATCCCCTTCAACGCCGTCGCCGCTGCAGCTCGTCCCCGACCACGCCGTCTGCACCGTTAAGGCCCTGTGAGCCTAGCTACTTTCGACTCTCTCTCTCGCTCCGTGCACCACAACGATCGCACGAGGATCGCGACGACGCACCGCCGCGGACCTCGTCGCCGACGTGCTCCCGCCACACTCCGCCCTCACCCTGTCCAACACGTTCACCACGCCACGCTGGTGCTAACCACGCACCCCACGCACCCCACCGCACACTCCACCGCGAGTTCACTCTCACCCGAGCCCGGTGGCCGCCAAACTTCGCCGCCGGCGCTTACTCCGCCACCCCGAGCTCAACGGACTCCGCCAAGAGCTGCGGCTCGTCCTAGCTTCACTCCGGTGGTCGCCGCGCCCGTTTGGTGGCCAAACACCAAAACCACTATCGCCCGTGGCTCGCGCTCCCGGTGGCTAGACGCCGATGGTTGATTTGACGGGTCTATGACATGCGGGCCCAGCCCACTAATTAATCTAGTTTAGTTTAATTAAATTCTAAATAAGCTAACCCCATCGACACGCTGGGACCCACTGGTCGGTTTGACCTGACCAGCCCGTTGACCTCGACGTCAAGATGACGATCTTGTCGATAATATTTAAATTATCGAATTATTTTTACAGAAATTCCGAAATTGTTCCAAACTTCAAAAATTCATATAAAATCAACCATAGCTCCAAATGAGACAAATTATATATGAAAATGATCAGAAAAATCCAATCTATCCATCTGTACTGGTTTCATGCATGTTTACAGAAGCTAACCCACTGTTTATGGCAGAACAAGTTTAAACACTTTAAATGATCATATATGAGTTTGAATTTTGAATCTTTGGTTCAAATTGGTTCAAACCCATCTGATCTTAGTTGCATTAGCCCAAAGCACTCATTTTGCCATGTCTCATTGCATGCATCATATTGTTGCATCTTGTTTGGTAATGCTTGTGTATCGGTGTTCCTGCGGCAGGTTCTGGCCCCGAGGAGTACCGTGATAACCTGACGAAGAACAATACCGTGTAACGACCCGTCGAGCAAGCAACCAACCATTTGATCATATCGATAAAATCCCACGTTCTTGCACCTGCTCTTGTTTATCGCATTAAGACAACGCGATTCAAACTGCTGTGTGTCTGCGGTAGTTGAACCCATTTCCTCTGCATGACTGTCATTGCCACAAGAACTAGATGAAACCCACTAGCATGTGTAGGAGTTGATTGAGCCATGTGATTGTGTTGTTCCTACCTTGCTATGCCTGCTATGCTTAGAGTCGTGTCAGTCCGGTTCATCGGGATGATGGCTAGAGTGAAATGATCGAGTCGGACGAGAGTAAGGTGTTGAACACGATTTGGTAAAGGTATCAATGAAAGGCCATGTAGGAGTACATGGTGGGTTGTTTCATTGAGGCCGTCCTTAAGCACTGAGATCTGTATGTGTGATTTAAGATTCAGCTACTACCATGCATTGGGCCCGAAACCAATGGACCCTCTCGACTTCTTATTCACCCTAGTCTTGGTCCAGAGTTGCAAGTAGTTTCGGTGTTTGTAGCTCATGGAGGCCGTGGACAGCGCTGACCGTAGGGGTGGGCTGTGATGCGGTAGGTATGCGTGGCGGGTGTACGGATGCCCGTTTGGTATCTCGGGAACCCTGTTCACATCGTTTGGGGCTGTGGGCGAGACTTCGGCCGGAACTCCTCATAGATGGAACCCAAATAGGCGATAAACCTGGACTAGAGACTTGTGTGTCTAGGTAGGTCGTGGCCGACACCCACGTTGGGCTTCCGCTTGAAGGTTGCCGAGTACATGTCGTGTAAACGGCGATAAGTGGTGAGAGCGTGTATGAAGAAGTACACCCCGCAGGTTAACATCATCTATTGAATAGCGCGTCATGTAAAGGACTACTTGGTTGCCTATACAGTTCATAGACAAGTAAATGGATACTACTAAAAGCCTCAAGATAAGCGTGAGTGCCGAGGATGGCTTCTCCGTAGGAAGACGGGGTTGGATCCTCGGTGGTGTATTGAAGTGATGAGTAGTGGACTCGAAGCATAAAACTATTTCAAGTTGGTGTCTCGTGGGATAGCTTAGCCATGAGTCAAAGCTGGCTTGTCTGCAACAACCCCACCAACCCTTCTTGATAATATGCATGTATGTAGGGTCGATGTAAGTCTTCTTTGAGTACCTTTGTACTCATGTTGCTTTAATTTACATTTTTAGAAGATGCCTCAAACCCTTCCGACGGGTTCTTCGTGAGCGTTGACATCGATGAGTAGACTAAGGCCCGGTGGTGATCTGAGCAAGAGAAGGACCATGTAGTATAGCTAGGCTTACCCAAGCCTCTTTTATTTTACTAGTTATGCGTACTCGGACAAAACACTTCCACTGTGGCTTGTATGCTTGTATGACTTGTATGTGGGTCGTGTGACCCGTACTTGTGTGTATGTTATGAATGGCTCTCTCGAGCCTTTAAATAAAGTACTTGTGTCGAGAGTCATGTTGTGATGCCTTGTTGTATTTGCACATATCGAGCATATTGTGTGTATGATTGAAATGCTTGGTATGTGTGGGATCGACTATCTAGTTGTTTATCTTTAGTAGCCTCTCTTACGGAAATGTCTCCTAGTGTCTCCACCGAGCCATGGTAGCTTGCTCTTGCTCCGAACACTTAGGCTGGCGGCATGTGTCCTTCTTCGTTCTGTCTGTCCTTCGGGAAATGTCACGCATTGAGTACCGGAGTCTGTTAGCCCGCCATGCCGGTTTATCGAGTCTGCTAGCCCAAATGCTTCAGCCCGAACTTACTTGCTGTTGATCGACACGTTCGATCTTTGGGTCATGGATGCTGTCCTGTAAGTCTGTGCCACTTTGGGTATACGACTAGTCATGTCAGCCCGGCTCCTTTTCATATGGATGCTAGCGACACTATCATATCGTGTGCCAAAAGGCTAAACGGTCCCGGCCAAGGTAAGGCGACACCGTTGGGATACCGTGCGTGAGGCCGCAAAGTGATATGATGTGTTACTGAGCTAGATCGATGTGACACCGAGTCGGGTCTGACAGCGTTGGCATCGAGCCGGACTGCGCTCAGAGGTTCTCCAAGCCAAACTGGTCGATGTTGAGTCTAGAAATGCTTTAGTTATATGTAGGGAATTGATTGTGGGACGGATGCGTAAGGCTCTTTTACTTCTTTATCTCATAATATTCTGATCTGAGTCAGTCCATTCTTCCACCGGGGGTTAAGGATTAGGACCTCTTCTCTCTATTAGGCTCACGTGTTACTAATCAGTAGTACCTTGTAGGTTTGATGGTTACAAGCCTGGTTCAGTTTTACTATCTGTTATGTTACCAAATTGGACCCGTAACCTTGATATGATATTGTTGAGTGGTTATGCAGATCCTTGTGAAATGTCTCAATCCTTTGAGCATTTACAGTTGTTATGCTGTCCAAATTCCGCTAGAAATACTAATGCCTATGCATTGTGGTTGTGCTTCCAGATGGCCACTCGTGATCACAATCAAGTGGTTCGTCGACCAGATGCATTGGTGTGACCGGTCATACTACCATGCTAGTTCGGGTTATGATCAAGCGGGATACCGTTGGTACCCGAATACGCTTGAAGAGCGAGATCGAGACTTTAATCAAAGTCGATATCTTTTGCACCGTCCGGTGTTTCCCTCTTATCCTGGTTCCACCGAGGCCCTTCACAGCTCCTATGGGCTTGGTGTTACTATTGATATGGCGGTTCAAGATGCTGCATACTCTATGATGACCATTATACGAGCCAGATGGATCTGCCCGCAACACCGACTTCGGTATATGCCGAGTTCACTTCTGGGCGTTTGGTTATCTCCGAGCCATCTATGCCGATTCTAGTCGGAGGACTCCCTAACCCGCATTCACCGCTGAGTTGCTCGAGGACAAGGACCGAGAGAGTCGGGCCTTGAGGATGGAGCTCTTCAATGCCCGTGCTGATCACTGGGCTACCTTGACTCGTTTTGCACCGGCTGTTCAAGCTGGTTATATGGATATGAGAGATTTGTATCCTGTCAGGGCTGCTCTGGCAGACATGATGGACTGGCGTGATGTGGGGGGCATCACCCCACCTCGTGGTCCTCGCTTGCCACCGTTCGTAGGTCCAAGACCTCACCCTTGCCCTTACGGTCCACAGGCTCCCCAGGACCGTCTGTTTCCGGACGATCACGTTGAACTCCGTGTTATGGAGGAGACTTCTACGAGAACTACTACGGAGACGCTCGAGTTAGTAGTAGTCCCACTAGTATTGTAACAGCTTGTATTTCCTCCGTCTGCGTGACCCGTGGAATATGACTTAGTGTGTACTAATCCGGAGGTGTAACAAAAATAATGTATAGGAGCTTGGTGTGCCTCCGATGAGATGTAATCTTCCTTTCACCGTAGTAGTACTTTGTTTGGTCTTGTACTAAACCTTGTATGGTGTGTATGACGATGGAATAAAGAAGTAGTTTCAGATCCACCATGTCATACGGATGATCATCTCGCATTCGAGTTATCCATTACATTCTACACTTCTATGTTAGAATCTTGCCATCTGGACTAAATCCTTGTCTTGTTTTCCCTAGGATGGTTAACACCAGAACAACCCTGCTCCGCCAGAGCAGGTCAAGGCGATGGAGTTGGAGAAGCAAACCTGCCTCGCCCTCCTTCTCGGCCGGGTTATGCCGAGGCCGAGAGAAACAAACGGAGACCAACCGTTTTTTGGGCGTGATCGAGCAGAACACAGCCCATCATCCGAGAGACAACTTGGTGTCGCTCGGTGACTTCATCAAGTTACACCCGCCTACCTTCCACCACTCCGCCGAGCCTCTCGACGCTGATGATCAACCGCGGCATTACTCACAAGCTGCGTTACAGCCTTCGGTAGCCGAGGCGGACAAGGTCACCTTTGCTGCATACCATCTCGAAGGCCCCGCCGATCTCGTGGGAGAACTATATGACTATCTTGATTGGCCATGTCACTACTTGGGCAGAATTCAGCGAGGCTTTCCGTGAACATCACATTCCGGAGGGTCTCATGGATCGCAAACGTGAGGAGTTCTGCAGTTTCACCCAAGGTCGTCTCTCCGTGGACGCCTATAGCAGAGAGTTTGGTAACCTCGCACGTTATGCCACTGAAGAGGTCTCCACTGACGCCAAGAAACAGGCAAGGTTCCGCAAGGGACTTAGCCCCGAGCTCCGCCGAGATCTACGTCTGCATGAGTGCACCTCTTTCCAGAAGCTTGTTAACAAAGCCATCAGCGCTGAAACTGGTCAGACTGATTTCGAGGCAACACGCAAGCATGGTCGTGATATGGGTTCCTCATCCGGCTTTGGACCACGAAGCGCCGTGTGTGGGTGCCTAATCGCCTCGCCACCCAGATTCACACCGAGGCCATCCTTCCAGGCGCCTCGCCCAGTTCAGCCGTATGCACCAACTAGGCCCTATGGTGGACCAACCAACAGCGCTCCTCTACGCGCCAGCCCCGTGACATGCTTCAAATGTGGGGAATCAGGCCACTACATGCGCGATTGTCCCAGCACCAACCCCAACCAGCTCGCAAAAGCTGTTGGCCGTGGCAAGCCAGCCAGAAAAGTGTTCTATGCCTGCCGCCACCACTGCACGTGGCCATGTTAATTGTGTCTCAGCTGAGGAGGCCCAAGAGGATCCCAACGTCGTGCTCGGTACGCTTCTTGTTAATTGCCACCCGGCATCCGTTCTTTTCGATACTGGAGCATCTCATTCATTCATATCCGAAAATTATGCTCGTTTGCATAACACTACATTCTGTGACATGCCTTCCACCATGGAAATTTCTACCCCGGGTTCTAGATGGCAAACCTCTAGAGTAAGCCATGGAAATGAAATTCAGGTCGACAGACTTGTTTTCCTTGCATCGTTGATAGCTCTCAAATCTTCGGATATAAATATCATCTTGGGTATGGACTGGATGTCAGCCCATCATGCCAAGATTGATTGCTTCTCTAGGACTGTTCAACTTACGCACCCATCGGGAAAGATAGTCAATGTCTTGACCCGAATATCTAAGCGTCAATTATATTCTCTTAATGCGGTCCATTGCGGACCTCGAAGACGTTCGGTAGTCCGTGACTTTCCGGATGTCTTTCAGAAGAATTGCCGGTGTTCCACCGACAGAGATGTTGAATTCGTGATAGATCTCATTCCAGAACTGTCCCAATTTCTAGAAGACCCTATAAGATGGCACCCTAGAACTAGCGAACTTAAGAAACAACTCGATGAGGCCTTACAAAAGGGTTTCATCCGTCCTAGTTCATCTCCTTGGGCTTGCCCCGTCCTCTTCGTCAAGAAGAAGGATGGTACGGATCGGATGGTTGTAGACTATCGACCCGTCAACTTGGTCACAATTAAGAACAAGTATCCGCTCCCGGGATCAACGATCCGTATGATCAGCTCGCGGGATCCTCGGTCTTCTCTAAGATGGATTTGAGGTTAGGCTACCATCAAATCAAAATCCAAACAGGACATTCCTAAACGGCTTTTGTTACTCGTTACGCCAATCTGAGTACACCGTCATGTCCTTTGGCTTAACCAACGCCCCACCACCTTCTCCGGTTAATGAACTCAATCTTCATGGAGTATTTGGATAAATTAGTCGTGGTTTACCTCGATGACATACTCATCTATTCCAAGAACGAGGAAGAACATGCGAACATCTAAGGCTAGTGTTGATGAAACTTGAGAGCATCGCCTTTATGCCAAGTTTTCCAAATGCGAATTTTGGCTGCCAGAAGTGACCTATCTAGGACATGTAATTTCTGGTAAAGGTATTGCTGTAAACCCCGAGCGAGTTCAAGCCGTCCTTAATTGGACTCCACCTGAATCGGTCAAGCAAGTTCGAGCTTCCTTGGCTTAGCGAGCTATTGTCGCCGCTTCGTCGAGAACTTCTCCAAAGTTGCTAAACCTCTAAGCGAACTCCTCAAGAAGGATAAAAGTTCGAGTGGACTCCACAATGTGAGCACAGTTGTGAGGCGAAAAGACGTTTAACTTCTGCTCCCGTGTTGGTACCACCAGATTTCTCTAAAGACTTTGTTATCTATTGCGACGCCTCGCGACAAGGACTAGGCTGTATTCTCATGCAAGATCGACACGTAATTGCTTATGGTTCACGGCAATTACACCCACATGAGGAAAACTACCCTACTCATGATCTAGAGCTTGCAGCTGTAGTCTATGCACTCAAAACCTGGCGACATTACCTTCTTGGTAATCGCTATAAATCTACACCGATCACCAAAGTCTGAAATATATATTTACCCAACCAGATTTGAATCTCAGGCAAAGACGTTGGGTCGAGTTGATCTCAGATTTCGATTTAGGGATAACTTATACCCCAGGAAAAGCCAACGTCATGGCTGATGCGCTAAGTCGTAAATCCTATTGCAACAATCTAATGTTGCAACAAAGTCAACCACTTCTCCACGAGGAATTTCGGAAGCTTAACCTTCACATTGTTCCTCGAGGGTTCCTTTCCACCTTGGTGGCGAAACCTTCCCTTACGGATCAGATCATCAAGGCCCAAAAGGTAGATCCGGGAATTTCCCGCATCAAAAGAAACGTCAAGAAAGGAGTTGCGGATTGTTTCTCCATTGATGATCAAGGGTCGATATTTCGAACCCGCCTAGTGGTTCCTAAGGTGCGAAACCTGCGCGATTAATCCTTAAGGAAGCTCATGAATCTCCTCTCACCATTCATCCGGTGGCACTAAAATGTATCGGGACCTACGCCAGAGGTTCGGTGGACTAGGATGAAGAGAGACATTGCTCAATATGTTGCTAATCGCTGCGCTCGCCGTCGTAAAAGCAGAGCATCAACGGCCTGCCTTGGCACCCTTCAACCTTTAGCTATTCCCGAATGGAAATGGGATAAAATTAGTATGGATTTCATCACTGGTTTTCCCGGGACCAAGAGAGGGAATAACGCTATCTTTGTCGTTATCGACCGCCTTTCCAAAGTAGCCCATTTCTTACCTTGGCGAGTATAACCGCTAGTCAGCTAGCAGACTTGTACGTATCCCGAATAGTGTCTCTTCATGGTGTTCCATTGAAATAAACTCGGATAGAGGAAGTCTCTTCACCTCTCGATTTTGGGAAAGTTTCCAAAACGCTATGGGAACCCATCTTTCCTTTAGCACTGCGTTCCACCCTCAATCAAGTGGTCAAGTGGAACGTGTCAACCAAATCCTAGAAGACATGCTTGAGCTTCATTATCTCATTCGAATGGATTGGGAGAAATGCCTTCCATTTGCCGAATTTGCTTATAACAACAGCTATCAATCTAGCTTGGGCAAAGCACCTTTTGAAGTTCTCTATGGACGAAGGTGTCGAACACCTCTTAAGCGGTCGAAACCGGGAAAGACAATTCTTTGCCCGGATATGATCCAGAGGCGTAAGAGCAAGTTCGCATCGTTCGTGAAAAGTTGAAAACAGCCCAATCTCGTCAAAAGAGTCAATATGACCGAAAACATAAGGCTATGACTTACGAGGTTGACGAGAAGGCTTACCTTCGGGTTACCCTCCGAAGGAACCCATCGCCCGTATCAAAGGCAAATTGGCTCCTCGCTACATTGGACCCTTTCGCATTCTTGCCAAACGAGGAGAAGTTGCCTACCAATTGGAACTACCTCCGTGATCTCTCCAAAGTCCACGACGCCTTCCACGCTTCTCAACTCAGCGTTGCTTCTCGGATCCTATCCGTGGAGTGGACCACTAAACGCTTGATCTCCAAGATAATCTCACATATCGAGAATACCTGTTCAGATCCTCGATCAAGCTGAGCGTACTACTCGACGGCATAATATCAAGTTTCTCAAGGTTCAATGGTCGCATCATTACGAGAAGGAAGCCACTTGGGAAAGGGAGGATCGTCTTCGACTTGAGTATCCCGCCTCTTCCGGAGGAACCTAAATCTCGGACGAGATTCTTTTGAGTGGGGGTGAGTTGTCACAACCTAGCTAGTCCATGCATTAGAATGTTGCATCATGTTTATTTCATTCAACAGAAATTTGAAATGGGATTGCCAGAACCCCCAACCCCCTCTGAAACAACTAGGGTTTATTAAAATATTTTCGATGAACTGAAATGCCCTTCTAAAAGTCCATCATTTTGTCTTGGTCCAGAAGCTTTGCCAAAAGTGGTGCACATTTTCCTAGGTCATCCTAAGGTCATTGAATAAAATCATAGTTATTTGGAATTTGGGCATTTTAAATTTATAAAATATTTCAAATGTCCAAATATCTCCAAACTAAAATGTTTCATGTTGGAAATATTCCAACAATGGACCAGGAGTAGTTTGGTGATTTTAAAACCTATTTGGTATTTTAAATAAATCAACAAAGTTACGAATAATAGAAAAGAAAAACAACAGGAAAGAAACTTACCTAGGCACTAGCCGGCCCACTAGCCAGCCCACCTGGCCGGCCCAGCCCAGCACCGCGCCAGCGAGCTGCTTGCCGGCCAGGCAGGCAGGCAGGGTGCTCGACGGCGAGCATGCACGGTGCCACGCACTGCCGCCGTCTCGCCGCCCTCTCGCCTTGCCACGTCGGGATCGACCCTCGCTCCCTCCCGCACCCCAGACGCCCGTTTCTCCCAGCTCGTCTCCCTCGCTTCCCCACGCCATGGCCGACGCCACCGCCGCCAAGACCACCGTCGTCGTGCCGCGCCCTCCGTCGACCCCACGCCGCGCCACCGTGTCCAGACGCTCCGCCGTCGTCGACTCCTTCGCGCTAGCCGAGCCCCGAGCGCTCGCGTGCCCCGAAGACGCCGCACCAAGCTCGCCCGAGTCCGCCGCCGCCAGAGATCCCCTTCAACGCCGTCGCCGCTGCAGCTCGTCCCCGACCACGCCGTCTGCACCGTTGCGTCCGCTGTGAGCCTAGCTACTTCCCCGACTCTCTCTCTCTCGCTCCCGTGCACCACAACGACTGCACGAGGATCGCACGCACGCACCGCCGCGGACCTCGTCGCCGACGTGCTCCCGCCACACTCCGGCCCCCTCACCCTGTCCAACACGTTCACCACGTCACGCTGGTGCTAACCACGCACCCCACGCACCCCACCGCACACTCCACCGCGAGTTCACTCTCACCCGAGCTCCGGTGGCCGCCAAACTCGCCGCCGGCGCCTACTCCGGCCACCCCGAGCTCAACGGACTCCGCCAAGAGCTGCGGCTCGTCCTTAGCTTCACTCCGGTGGTCGCCGCGCCCGTTTGGTGGCCAAACACCAAAACCACTATCGCCGCTGGCGTCGCTTCGCCGGCGGCTAGACGCCGGTGGATTTGACCCCCCCCTGGGTCTATGACATGTGGGCCCAGCCCCACTAATTAATCTAGTTTAGTTTAATTAAATTCTAAATAAGCTAACCCCACTGACACGCGGGACCCACTGGTCAGTTTGACCTGACCAGCCCGTTGACCCCGACGTCAAGATGACGAAGATCTTGTATAATATTTAAATTATGGAATTATTTTTACACAGAAATTCCGTAAATTGTTCCAAACTTCAAAAATTCATATAAAATCAACCATAGCTCCAAATGAGACAAATTATATATGAAAAATGATCAGAAAAATCCAATCTATCCATCTGTACTGGTTTCATGCATGTTTACAGAAGCTAACCCACTGTTTATGGCAGAACAAGTTTAAACACTTTAAATGATCATATATGAGTTTGAATTTTGAATCTTTGGTTCAAATTGGTTCAAACCCATCTGATCTTAGTTGCATTAGCCCAAAGCACTCATTTTGCCATGTCTCATTGCATGCATCATATTGTTGCATCTTGTTTGGTAATGTTTGTGTATCGGTGTTCTGCGGCGAGTTACGCCCCGAGGAGTACCGTGATAACCTGACGAAGAACAATACCGTGTAACGACCCGTCAGGCAAGCAACCAACCATTTGATCATATCGATAAAATCCCACGTTCTTGCACCTGCTCTTGTTTACTGCATTAAGACAACGCGATTCAAACTGCTGTGTGCTGCGGTAGTTGAACCCATTTCCTCTGCATGACCTGTCATTGCCACAGTAACTAGATGAAACCCACTAGCATGTGTAGGAGTTGATTGAGCCATGTGATTGTGTTGTTCCTACCTTGCTATGCCTGCTATGCTTAGAGTCGTGTCAGTCGGTTCATCGGGATGATGGCTAGAGTGAAATGATCGAGTCGGTACGAGAGTAAGGTGTTGAACACGATTTGGTAAAGGTATCAATGAAAGGCCATGTAGGAGTACATGGTGGGTTGTTTCATTGAGGCCGTCCTTAAGCACTGAGATCTGTATGTGTGATTTAAGATTCAGCTACTACCATGCATTGGGCCGAAACCAATGGACCCTCTCGACTTCTTATTCACCCTAGTCTTGGTCCAGAGTTGCAAGTAGTTTCGTGTTTGTAGCCTCATCGGAGGCCGTGGACAGCGCTGACCGTAGGGGTGGGCTGTGATGCGGTAGGTGCGTGGCGGGTGTACGGATGCCCGTTTGGTATCCGGGAACCTGTTCACATCGTTTGGGGCTGTGGGCGAGACTTGGCGGAACTCCTCATAGATGGAACCCAAATAGGCGATAAACCCGACTAGAGACTTGTGTGTCTAGGTAGGTCGTGGCCGACACCCACGTTGGGCTTCCGCTTGAAGGTTGCCGAGTACATGTCGTGTAAACGGCGATAAGTGGTGAGCGTGTATGAAGAAGTACACCCCGCAGGTTAACATCATCTATTGAATAGCGCGTCATGATAAAGGACTACTTGGTTGCCTATACGGTTCATAGACAAGTAAATGGATACTACTAAAAGCCTCAAGATAAGCGTGAGTGCCGAGGATGGCTTCTCCGTAGGGAAGACGGGGTTGGATCCTCGGTGGTGTATTGAAGTGATGAGTAGTGGACTCGAGTCATAAAACTATTTCAAGTTGGTGTCTCGTGGGATAGCTTAGCCATGAGTCAAAGCTGGCTTGTCTGCAACAACCCCACCAACCCTTCTTGATAATATGCATGTATGTAGGGTCGATGTAAGTCTTCTTTGAGTACCTTTGTACTCATGTTGCTTTAATTTACATTTTTAGAAGATGCCTCAAACCCTTCCGACGGGTTCTTCGTGAGACGTTGACATCGATGAGTAGACTAAGGCCCTGTGGTGATCTGAGCAAGAGAAGGACCATGTAGTATAGCTAGGCTTACCCAAGCCTCTTTTATTTTACTAGTTATGCGTACTCGGACAAAACACTTCGCTGTGGCTTGTATGCTTGTATGACTTGTATGTGGGTCGTGTGACCCGTACTTGTGTGTATGTTATGAATGGCTCTCTCGAGCCTTTAAATAAAGTACTTGTGTCGAGAGTCATGTTGTGATGCCTTGTTGTATTTGCACATATCGAGCATATTGTGTGTATGATTGAAATGCTTGGTATGTGTGGGATCCGACTATCTAGTTGTTTATCTTTAGTAGCCTCTCTTACGGAAATGTCTCCTAGTGTCTCCATCGAGCCATGGTAGCTTGCTCTTGCTCCGGAACACTTAGGCTGGCCGGCATGTGTCCTTCTTCGTTCTGGTCTGTCCTTCGGGAAATGTCACGCATTGAGTACCGGAGTCCTGTTAGCCCGCTACAGCCCGGTTATCGAGTCCTGCTAGCCCAAATGCTTCAGCCCGAACTTACTTCTGTTGACCGACACGTTCGATCTCGGGTCATGGATGCTGTCCTCGTAAGTCTGTGCCACTTTGGGTATACGACTAGTCATGTCAGCCCGGCTCCTTTTCATATGGATGCTAGCGACACTATCATATACGTGTGCCAAAAGGCGCAAACGGTCCCGGGCCAAGGTAAGGCGACACCCGTTGGGATACCGTGCGTGAGGCCGCAAAGTGATATGATGTGTTACAGGCTAGATCGATGTGACACCGAGTCGGGGTCCTGACATTCAAGCTTTTGAAATATTTACAAAGGAAATATTCTCCAAAAATTCCAAGGAAATTCTATCATGTCACATATGACATATTAGATTATCTGGCCAAGTCTCATGACTTGGAGAATAAGATAACATCATCAAACCCCCTCAAAACCATTTCTGTCCATTTTGAAGTTTGAGCAACTTTACATTGCCAAACATTTCCAAATATTCTCAAACCTTGTGAACATTATCAAGTGGTCTAATTATTCATCTAGACCAAGTGGAACAAGTTGGAGAACAAGTTATATTTACCAAAGTGCCCCAAAACCCTCTCTGACCAGAATCAAATTTGAACAACTCTACATTACCAACTTTCTGTTCTTGATTCCAACTTTTGTGAGAATGATCACATGACTAAATAAGGCCACTACACGAAGTTGTGCATCAAGGAGAATATATTTGCATGGCTAAATATTGGAAAGACCATTTCTGCTGATTTCTAGGGTTTACAAAAGTTGCATTGGCAACTTTGCCCAAATGAACTCAATCTTGGTGGAACCTCTTATTTTCTCATGCCGTTTTACCCTGTCAAGCCTCATGACAAGAGGAGTTCATCTTCTTGCCCAAACAAGCAACAAACACCTTCTGCCATTTTACTAAAACCCCTGTTTTGACCACTTCCACTCTTCTCCATGGCCTCAACTTTTTACCACAGCTACTCTCGACCCTCTTATACCTCCAAGAACTTTCCCCTGGCCATTGCTCAATGATTGAGGGGTGAAACACCCCCATTTACCTCCCTGGACAGCAGCTTCTCTCCTCCCTCTCACCCCCCTCCTCACACCAGAGCACCTCCAGAGCATCCAATGCCTCATACACTTTGTTTACTCACCTCCAAAACCCCTAGACACTAGTGGACATGCCCATGGCACATAAACAATGCCATGCCATGCAGAGTTCACGCTCTGGAGCGCGCTACATTGCACCACCACACTGTAGCTCACCCATTCCGAGGGCATGCGACAACCTTGGACGCCGGGACCGTGTCCCCCGAGGACTCCTCGGCGTGCGTGACACTCCTAGCTGTCGGGGCCCTCCTCTCTCGCTCTCCTCTCCCCCCTGTCGAGCTCACCCGAGCGCCGTCCGGGCTCACCAGTCGCTGCACTCGTGCGGGGCCTCCTCGAGCTCGCTCTGCTCCTCCTCTACCTTCCCAGAACCCTGGGCTACGGCCACGAGCACCGCAGAGGGCTCTATCCCCCCTCCTTCGACTGCCACGGCAGTTCCCGCGGGCATTAGTGAGCTTCGCTCACGGTGCGCCACGGCCCCGCCATACAAGGCCACCCCCGGCCTCTCCAGCGTCACCTACCGCACCACGCGCCTTCCCTAGACCCCCCCGACTAACTCACTTCCTCTCCTGCGCCCTCCATGCGTCCCCCTAGATGGAGCTTTCCCACGACCTTTGCTCAATTCGAGCGATCGACCCCTCTCTTTCCCTAGATACTCCAAAGACCTTCTCACAACCACCGCCGACCCACCCCGGGCTCCATTTCCTCCCATATCTCGCCGTCCTGCCGTGCCCATCCTCGTCGTCTCCGGTCTCTGCCATGCCTGACACTCCGCCCGACTCTAGCGCTCCCCCGCATCCAGCGCGACCACCTCTGGGCGCAGCGTGGAATGGGGAATCCGCCCAGACCACCGTCCTGGCCCGGGCGCAGCGGAGCGGCCGGAATCGCCGCCGGCGCGTGCGCCGTCTGTCCCCTACGTCTACCCGTCGGGAGGAAGAAGGAGGAGGCGGGAAGAGAGAGAGAGAGAGTTGGCGTGGGACCCACGCGTCAGCGGGCCCCGGGCCCGCCCGGTTTAAGTGGAAACGGCATCAAGGATACCGCGTCCTGGCATTGAAAGCGTAACGTCTGAATACGCCTTCGATGTCGCCTGGTTCGCCCCGCAGCCGAGCCGCTCGGCCGGCCCACTGCTATCTTTCGCCTGGTGCGCTGGATAAGGGTACACCCCTTTCCCTTTTCCTTTTCTTTTTCTGTAACCTTGTTATATCCATAAACAGATCAATTTAGCTCCAAATTTGATGATTCAAATTTCTAGTGGTTCCAAAAATCATTTCCTATCACATGGTGCTATTTGCACATTTTTCCAGAATCATTTCTTTCACAAATATTTATCTTATCCTGTTTTTCCATTTCTGTGATGAACTTTAGAAAATCACAGAGGTCTCATATTTGATCCAAATGCCATGATTCAAATTCCTAGATGCATATAAGTTCAAAACTTAGTTTTTGAACATTTTTACTAATACTTTCTGTGTCACCTCAACTAATGGTCTATTTCTTTCTATATAGCCAACTTTGCAAATTCATAGGAAAATCATCTCAACTCCAAATCCAGTGAAACCAATTCCTAGATGCTTCTAAAATCACCCTTTGATAAATGGGTGCCTTTGCTCATTTTTCAAAAATATATTTCTGTACACTTCTTGCAAATCCATAAACCCCTTGATTCCACCATATCAAAATGTTCAGAGATATCCATTCATCAAATCCAAATAAAACAACTTTGGTCATCCCTCATATGACCAGAGGTATCCCATAAAAGTCCAACTCATATTTTTTAGAGCACTTTTATTTTCTGCCTTGTTGTGTTGCTTATTATGCTTGCTTTCGACGATAGTTGACGAAGTAGACGGAATGCTCGGAGTTGGACCAGGGATATTTGAAGACCTTGAAGACTTTGTTGCAACAGGCAAGCAGCCCTTTGACCATGTCTATGAAACCCTTTTTATGCATGTCATTTATAGCTGTTTATTATTGTTGCATCGGAATCATGGTGAGATGGTGAACCACATGGGTTGGTTGCCTTTGTTACTTCCTCAATGAAACTTGCATTGTGCATGACCCTACCTTCTTATGAAGGTTATGCCGGTGGGAGTAGATAGGATGCTAAAGTAGTTGCTATGCAAAGTGGGTCAGGGTTATGCATGGAAAGAAACCAAGTGTGGTTTGACATACTTGCGAATAGCCCAGTGGGTGCCACTAATGCCCCTGGGAGATGATGATGAACTAGGTCACTACTTGGTGGAGAGGTAGTGTACCGAGGCTTGATGAAAGTGTTGTTTACAGAGACGGATTAGATTAAAGATTTGATGACTGTCCCAACCTTACATGCGCAACCACTCTACCCTTATATGGGAAAGGGCATTATTGATTACCTAGGTCGATACTAGCTTGGAGCCCGCATTACTAGTGACGGGGGAGAGTTGGTGCTCTCTCTCGGGACGGGGTCGTGCCAGGTAGGGCGGCCATGACCATCTTTATGGGGCACCGGAAACACCGTTGGTACCCCGTGCCAGTGGTATGTGATAAATATGGGAGCAAGGCTCCACGAAAATGTTATGTGAAATGTTGGGCACGGGGGTTACGGCCAATCGAGTGGACTCCATGTTAGTGTCGTCTAGGGAAAGGTAGTGATCTGGTGCTTACCCTGGGTACTTGAGGTATCGCGGGTCGTGGATGACACGGAAGTTCCCGGATCTTGTGGGTACAGTGTGCAACCTCTGCAGAGTGTAAAACTATTCGAATAGCCGTGTCCACGGACAAGGACAGTTGGGCGGTGCTGCTTAGACTATGTCCATATGTTTCTGACAAACAACACTGATTGGTGATTTGATCATGTGACTCGTGAGGAAGTCACAATGAGCTTGAGCATGAGTTGTTCATAACTCTTTCTCGATGTTGATGTCTGTAACCTCCTGATGCTTGTTGCAGACGCATTCCTGTCCTTGATAAATGTTGATCATACTTGCATGAGAAAAACTAGCTTTCCGCAACAATGCCAACTAAGCAGTAGAGCTTTGCATAATTATTTTGTTATCACTCTTGGGTTGCTTGCGAGTACATTCAAAGTACTCATTGGCTTGCCACTGGTTATTTCATTGACCAGGCATGAAAGAACAGAATGTGATGAAGAACTCTTCGGTGACGAACACGCGAGCTAGGACGCTTTCCAGTCAGAATGCCTGTAGGGTTAAGGCAGATGGCATGGGTCCAAGTTATCGACGAAGATTTCCGCTGCGATGTTGTACTCAAGACTTGACCATAACGGTCCTACTTGTGTAATACGGTATGTATGGATGTAAGACTCATGTTATTCAGCTTCTGTGTGTTCAGTGAGCATTGATCTCTGGGATCACTGTACACGTGCACTCGGTGATCACGACTTATGAGTCGGGGTCCCCACATGCCCCATCAAAATACATGATGCATCCGTCCGGTTCCTCATCTCCAGGCAGGATTGGAGCGGTCCTGGCCTACTCCGTGGTCAGGAGCGTCTGTCCACTCGGCCACGAAGTCCACGAGGGCCGCACCCTTGATGACCCTGGTGGTGCTGAACTCGAGATTGAATACCTGAAGCCCGATGTTCCATTCAGCAATTCGTGCGGCGGAATTCGGGCTCCGGAGCACCCTCTCTAGCGGGTACGCCAAAACAACCTTGATGGGATGGCCTTGAAAGTAGTGGCGTACTTTTCGGGAGGCAACCAGGAGCGCGAGGAGGAGTTTTTGAGGCATGGGGTAGCGCGCCCAAGCCTCCCTCGGTACCGTGCTTACAAAGTAGACAGGGTGCTCGACGAGGGGGGAGGCATTAGCAGGAGTCTTGTTCTTCGTGAGGGCGCGGGTCCTCCATGGCTTCATGAGGTCTGCCCTTGGGAGCCTCAATGGCTGCGAGGTCGATCGTGGCCTCGGGAGGAATGTCGACCACCAGGTCGGTCGAGGCCCGAGGCGCACCGTCCTGAGGGTGCTATGTCTTGCTCGATGGCTGTGCATCTTGCTAAGGTTTATTGGGCGGGCATTCCTTCCTCAGCGCCACTAGGCCGGTGCTGGCCGAGTGAGGAGTGGCTGCAAGATAGAGCACCAAGGGATCGAGAGGACATGGCGCCACTATTACTGGTGGGCTGGTCAAATATCTCTTGAGGTCTTCGAAGCCTGCGTCCGCATCCGGGGTCCACTCGAATGGCTCCTTACTTTTCATTAGCATGAAGAACGGGAGGGCGCGCTCGCCAAGCTTGGAAATAAAATGCCCAAGCGAGGTTACGCAGCCCGCCAGCTTCTGCATCTCCTTCAGGGTCTATGGGGGGCTCGTGTCCTCTATGGCCTTGACCTTTTCTGGGTTGGCCTCGATCCCTCTGTGTGATACCAAGAAGCCTAGTAGCTTGCCAGAGGGAACCCCAAACACGCACTTTTCAGGATTAAGCCGAAGATCCACCTTGCGCAGGCTGGCAAACGTCTCCTCCAGATCTGCTATCAGGGTCCCGGCCTCCCGAGACTTCACCACTATATAATCAACATAGGCCTCTGCGTTCCTCCCGAGCTGCGAGCCCAGGGCAACGTGCATCAGTCGCTGGAAGGTTGCCCCGCCATTACGCAGCCCGAAGGGCATGCAGGTGTAGCAGTAGACCCCATAGGGGGTTAGGAACACCGTCTTCTCCACATCTTCCACAGCTATCTTGATCTGGTGGTAGCCTGAGAAGGCATCTAAGAAGCACAACAGGTCGCATTCTGCGGTGGAGTCCAGGATATGGTCAATGTGAGGGAGTGGGAGGGGATCTTGCGGGCAGGCCTTGTTGAGGTTGGTGAAGTCGACACACATGCGCTCCTTCCCTCCTTTCTTGGGGACGATGACGGGGTTTGCAAGCCACTCCGGGTATCGTACCTCTCTGATGAACCCTGAGGCTTGTAGCTTGTGGGTTTCCTGGTCGATGAAGGCCTGCTTCTTAGTGGACCGGCGATGAGCCTTCTGCTTCACTAGTCGCACGTTTGGGCATACCCTCAGGTGGTGCTCATTATCCCCCTTGGAACCCCAGCCAGGTGTTTGGGTTCCCAAGCGAACACATCCTTCTTGGCTCCAAAAAGTTGATCAATGCCTCCTATTGGTCCCAAGGGAGACCAGCCCCTATGGTGAAGGTGGCGCTGGCCGCCCCATCGTCACTGACCGGCACTTGCTTCGTCTTAGTTCGGTCTTGGGAGAATAGTTGCTTCTTCTTGGCTGGCGCTGCTTCTGGGGCCTCCTGACGCCCTTGCTCGCCGGGCAGCGCGGACACGGCTGACCTGAAGGCGAGCTTGAGGGCCTGCGGCACGCCTTTGGTGTCCCCCGCCACCATGAGGACACCGCTGCTGTCAGGCATCTTCATGAGGTTGTACGCAGAGTGGGTCGCAGCCATAAAATGGGCCAAGGCCGGGTACCCCAGAATAGCATTGTACGTCAGGTCGATCCTGGGGATGTCGAAGTGTCTGAGCTTGGTGCGGTAGTTGTCATGGGGCCCACAGGTGACAGGGAGACTGATCTGCCCCAGGGGGCTGGTGGAGCCGCCGCCGACCCCGGAGAAAGGCTTGGAGGGGAGAAGCTGGCTGGGCGGCACATGCAGCAGGCCGAACGCCTCCAGGGAGAGCACGTTGAGGTCGGGATCCACCGTCGATGAGGGTTCTGGTGACCGCCATGTGGCAGTCGGTGGGGGTGCAAAGCATTGGGAGTGCACCTGCTCCTGTCGTGGAGGCAGGATGATCCTCGGGGCAGAAGGTGAGGTCGGCCTTGGGAACCGCCCAGCCAGGGGGAGCCCCCGAGCCCGCCTGGGTGGCGTCTACTCGTCGGTAGATTTGCTTGACGTGGCGGTCGGAGGGTGGTGACTGCGAGCCACCTAGGAGAGCTGCGACGACCGGGGGCGCCGGTGCCGCGTAGTGGGCGACCAAGAGGTCGCGCAGCCCTTCCCAGGAGGCCATAGAGGATGCCGGCAGGTTGAGCAACCAGGCGTGCGGTGCGCCTACTAGGGCCATGGGGAGCTAGTTGGACTTCACCTTGTCATCTCCACCGGCCCCCCAGACTGCCTCCTCGTATGCTTGAAGGAAGGCGGCCGGGTCTGCCACACTGTCATAATGCAGCAACATCTCCGGTCGGAACTTGGGCGGCCACTTCACCTGGCGCAGAGAGAGGGTGAAGCAGCCCAGCCCCGGCGCTTCTTCGGGAGCGCGCGTCGGCTGGGTCGACGAAGGAGCGCCTGCCATCGGGGCTGGCGGTGCGATCTGGTGGTCGGGGCAGAAGATTTCCGGAGCACCCCTACCTGGTGCTCCAAATGTCGTATTAAGGGATCCGCAAACCCTTGAGAGGTTTGAACTCTGGGGTGCATGCGGAGATCTCAGCCTACCCAGCCCGCCTACTCGGGCCACCTTGCGGTGTAATACCCTACTCCATCGTTTTGGTGGATTGCCTCAGGGGGCTAAGGATGAACTAGTATAGTGGATCAGCTGGCCTCAGGAGGTGAGGTGCTCTTGAGATCAAGGGAGCTGGTGTGGTGTGTGCTAGTTCGACTTGTCTCTCTCTCTATGGTGGTGGCTAGTCCTATTTATAGTGGCCTTGGTCTTCTTCCCAAATGTTGGCGGGAAGGGATCCCACAATGGACGGATTTGAAAGGGACAAGTACTATAGCTTATCCTAACAAAAGTAGTCTTCGCTTGTGAAAAGCCTCTGGTCGTGACGCTGCGGTGGGCTCGTATATGACCTCCATCCTTCCATCCTGGCGGTCTTGGTCTCGTTGCACCAGAATGAAAACCTTTGGCTGATTCCTGGGGACTCTGCGCCTGTGGCTTGCCTCCCTTGCACCAAAGAGGAAACCTGTGCTCTTGATACGTCTCCAACGTATCTATAATTTTTGATTGTTCCATGCTATTATATTATCGGTTTTGGTTGTTTAATGGGCTTTACTATGCACTTTTATATTATTTTTGTGACTAACCTATTAACTGGAGACCCGGTCCAAATTGCTGTTTTTTTTTCCTATTTCAGTGTTTCGCAGAAAATGAATATCAAACGGAGTCGAAATGGAATGAAACCTTCGGGAGAGTGACTTTGGAACAAACGTGATCCAGAGGACTTGGAGTGGACGTCAAGAAAGAAGCGAGGAGGCCATAAGGCAGGGAGGCGCGCCCCCCACCCTCGTGGCCCCTCGCAGCTCCACCGACCTACTTCTTCCTCCTATATATACCCATATACCCCGAAAACATCCAGGAGCACAATAGGTTGGGAGCTCCACTGCCGCAAGCCTCTGTAGCCACCAAAAACCAATCGGTACCCTGTTCCGGCACCCTGCCGAAGGGGGAATCCCTCTTCGATGGCCATCTTCGTCATCCCAGTGCTCTCCATGATGAGGAGGAAGTATTTCACCCTTGCGGCTGAGGTTATGTACCAGTAGCTATGTGTTTGATCTCTCTCTCTCTCTCTCTCTCTCTCTCTCGTGTTCTTGATATGGCACGATCTTGATGTATCACGAACTTTGCTATTATAGTTGGATCTGATGATGCTTCTCCCCCTCTACTCTCTTGTAATGGATTGAGTTTTCCCTTTGAAGTTATCTTACCGGATTGAGTCTTTAAGGATTTGAGAACACTTGATGTATGGCATGCATGTGCTTATCTGTGGTGACAATGGGATATCACATGATCTACTTGATGTATGTTTTGGTGATCAACTTGCGGGTTCAGTGACCTTGTGAACTTATGCATAGGGGTTGGCATACGTTTTCGTCTTGACTTTTCAGTAGAAACTTTGGGGCATTCTTTGAAGTACTTTGTGTTGGTTGAATAGACGAATCTAATATTGTGTGATGCATATCGTACAATCATGCCCAAAGATACTTGAGGTGACATTGGAATATCTGGGTGACATTAGGGTTTTGGTTGATTTGTGTCTTAAGGTGCTATTCTAGTTTGAACTCTATGATAGATCGAACGGAAAGAATAGCTTCGTGTTATTTTACTACGGACTCTTGAATAGATCGATCAGAAAGGATAACTTTGATGTGGTTTACCCTACAATAATCTCTTCGTTTGTTCTCCGCTATTAGTGACTTTGGAGTGACTCTTTGTTGCATGTTGAGGGATAATTATATGATCCAATTATGTTATTATTGTTGAGAGAACTTGCACTAGTGAAAGTATGAACCTTAGGCCTTGTTTCCTAGCATTGCAATACCGTTTACGCTTACTTTTATCATTAGTTACCTTGCTGTTTTTATATTTTCAGATTAAGAATACTCATATCTACCATCCATATTGCACTTGTATCACCATCTCTTCGCCGAATTAGTGCACCTATACAATTTACCATTGTATTGGGTGTGTTGGGGACATAAGAGACTCTTTGTTATTTGGTTGCAGGGTTGTTTGAGAGAGACCATCTTCATCCTACACCTCCCACAGATTGATAAACCTTAGGTCATCCACTTGAGGGAAATTTGGTACGGTCCTACAAACCTCTGCACTTGGAGGCCCAACAACGTCTACAAGGAGAAGGGTGCGTAGTAGACATCAAGATCTTATCTACATCCGTTGCCGGGGAGGTGAGTGCTTGAAAGTATATCTTTAGATCTTGCAATCAAATATTTTAGTTTATTTTTTTATCACAGTTTAGTTTATAAAAGAAAATTACAAAAAATGTAATTGAGGGTGCCTCATATGCTTCATCTTTTTAATGTCTTCCATGAAAATAAGGATTCCGAAAATTGTGCTCATGTACTAGATGAAGAATTACATAGAATGTTTGGCATAAAATATGTGAATGATGAGCATGATTGAAAGGTTGTTAGTATGAATTCTTTGAATACCCATGATGCTAATGATTTGCAAAGCCACTAGCTTGGGGATGCTATGTTTGATGAATATGATATTTTTTGTCCCCCAAGTTTTGATGAGCAAATTTATTATGATGAAAGCAAGCCTCCTATTTATGATAATTATTTTGTTGATATGTATGCCAAAGAATAAACATAACCATGAAACTTGTCATAATGATTTTAATTTTCAATTGGATTATGCTTCACATGATAGTTATTTTGTTGAGTTTGCTCCCACTATTCCTAATGAGAAGAAATTTGATTATGTGGAGAGTAGTAAAATTTCTATGCTTGTGCATCATGAAAATAATGCTTTATGTGATGGTTATATTGTTGAATTAATTCATGATGCTACTGAAAATTATTATGAGGGAGGAATATATGCTTGTAGGAATTGCAATAATATCAAGTTTCCTCTCTATGTGCTTAAAGTTTTGAAGTTATGCTTGTTTTGCCTTCCTATGATACTTGATTATTATTCCCATAAGTTGTTTGCTCACAAAATCCCTATGCATAGGAAGTGGGTTAGACTTGAATATGCTAGTCATATTCTTCATGATGCTCTCTTTATGTTTCAATTCTTATCTTTTATGTGAGCATCATTGAAATTACCATGCCTAGCTAGGGGCGTTAAACGATAGCGCTTGTTGGGAGGCAACCTAATTTTACTTTTGTCCTTTGCTTTTGCTCCTGTTTAGTAATAAATAATTCATCTAGCCTCTGTTTATATGTGGTTTTATGTCTTAATTTGTGTCGGGCGCGATGGGGCGCGACACCTATGGGGCCGGGGACGGCCCCTTCGTGAGTTCGGTACGAGGGCGGAGGATGCGCGGAGAGCAGATCGAGGCGATGCTTGTGAGGATTTTACCCAGCCGGGCGCGATGGTCGCAGAAACCCTACTGCTGCTTTGTGTTGTATTTGATCTTGCTCAAGAATGTGAGCGTATGGTGGTGTGGTGTTGCCAATGGAACCACCAATCCTGGCGCTATAGTTGCCAAGGATCCGAACCTCGAACCCCCTCGTTGTGCATGGGCCTCCTTTTATAGGGCAAGGGTCACCGACAAAGCCAACGAGGAGAAAGGGGTAAAACGTAAAAGAGGTGGTAGTTGGAGCAGTGCGGAACAAGGCAGCTATAGTGCTTGAACAAAGGATTCTACCTACTTTTGTGAGAGGGACAAGAGCATTAAATGCCCGTCGCCGTCGACCCCAAAAGCTCCGCCCTTGCGTCTCCGTTTGCCACGGGCGATGGAGCCACCACCGTGGAGCGCCACCGCACCTCATGCAGCACAGCCATCCGCCACGCGTTTCGGAGAGGGCTTAAGGCGACGCGTGGGCGGATGAGCTGGAGGCGGGCGCTGTGCAGCTCTCCCGGCAAGCACCTTGCCGGGTCTCGATCTTGCCGGCCCGGAGCTTGTCGGGCTTGTAACTTGTCGCCTCGGCCCTCGCCGACGCGCGAGAGCGCCGAGGCGTGTCTTCCGAGATGTAGTCTTGGTCTCCCGGCGAGCTCCTCTCGCCAGAGCTTGCATGAGTGATGTAATCTTGAGCCTGGAACGGCCTTCCCGGCAAGCTCCTCTTGCCGGGGTCTCGAGCTTCTGTCTTGTACACTTTGTTCTTGAATGGCTTGATACGGAGCAGGAACGGTCTCCGGCAAGTATGTGGTGGATCCAGCCGCGGGAAGCTGCGACTGCCCGTGCACAAGTTGGGGTAGTGAGGTACCCCTACCTTAGTACACCGACAATTTGTGTTTGTGCCAAGTAGAACCTTTGGGAAGACTTGGGTGAAGTCTATGCGATCTTGCTGTAAAAAACATAAACTTTTGCGCTCACGAGATTAGCTGCTATTTTTTTACTGGAGAGTGATTTTAGGTTGATTCTTTTTTCAGATGATTAATAGACAAATTCCTCAGGTCCACCAATTTATTTCAGAATTTTTGGAGTTACAGAAGTATTCTAATGATACAGATTACTACAGACTGTTCTGTTTTTGACAGATTCTGTTTTCATTGTGTTGTTTGCTTATTTTGATTAATCTATGAGTAGCATCGTAGGGTATGAACCATAGAGAAGTTGGAATACAGTAGATATTACACCAATATGAATTTAGAATGAGTTCACAACAGTACCTAAGTGGTGATTTATTTTCTTATACTAACGGAGCTTACGAGTTTTCTGTTTAGTTTTGTGTTGTGAAGTTTTCAAGTTTTGGGTAAAGATTTGATGGACTATGGAATAAGGAGTGGCAAGAGCCTAAGATTGGGGATGCCCAAGGCAACCCAAGGTAATATTCAAGGACAACCAAGAGCCTAAGCTTGGGGATGCCCCGGAAGGCATCCCCTCTTTCGTCTTCGTCCATCGGTAACTTTACTTGATGCTATATTTTTATTCACCACATGATATGTGTTTTGCTTGGAGCGTCTTGTATGATTTGAGCCTTTGCTTTTTACTTTACCACAATCATACTTTCTGTACACCTATTGGGAGATACACACATGAATCAGAATTTATTAGCATACTCTATGTGCTTCACTTATATCTTTTGAGCTAGATAATTTTGCTCTAGTGCTTCACTTATACCTTTTTAGAGCATGGTGGTGGTTTTATTTTCTAGAAATTATTGATATCTCATGCTTCACTTATATTATTTTGATAGTCTTTTAGAACAGCGTGGTATTTTCTTTGGTTATAAAATTAGTCCTAATATGATGAGCATCCAAGATAGGTATAATAAAAACTTTCATATAGAGTGCATAAAATACTATGATAAATTTGATACTTGATAATTGTTTTGAGATATAAAGGTGGTAATGTTACACTACTAGGGAAAAGCCTAGCAGCAGCGCGGGTTTTGGCCCTCTCTATAGCGCGGGTACCGGCGCTACTAATAAGCGCTTCTGACTAACGATAGCGATGGCGTGTTGACCCACACTATTGCTACACATGAATAGCTGCAACGCTCTTTAGAAAAGGACGCTACTGATATTATCTGCAGCGCCGTTTATAGGTAAGCGCTACTGGTAAGTCGGCGCTACTGCTAAATCCCCCCCTCGCTACTACTAGTTTTATTAGTTTTTTTCCTGCAGATTTGTTTTTTATTTGTTTTGCATTTGAATAGGCTTTATACAATAATCTTTAGCATATCATCCACATACAAATGTAATCATAGCATATACATACAATTAGTCTCATCAAATCATGTCATCATCATAATCATCATCCAACACAAAGTGGTCTCTCGTCATCAATCTCGAAAATAGCGATACAAGTCTCGATTACTTGCAAATACATCGTCATCCATCTAAACAATGATATACACGAGAATAGCTATCACTTTGAGTACATGAGTTCATATCCTCTCTCGCATTAGCGTGAACCTAAACTAATCATCGCATGTCGCCGAAACCGAAAACCGGTACACTGGGCACGACACTCCGCCACTTGTTGTATATATACTCTGGCGTAGCACTTCTTCGCCATTTATGATCTATGCACCTGCATCGTCACATGAGTCGATGATATGCAACATATATAGTTGAGCAACACAAAGAGACAGACTTGGCAAAAATAGAAACAACATATCATAAGCATAAATAACAAAGTTCATCGTACCCAAAATGACCTAACTAGAGTGATTTTCGCTAGTCGAGGAGGAGGACGGTTTAATTACATCACAAATAAAGTTTCACCATGCATAGCTCAAAGTTTTGTCATAAAAGAAAGTATGGACTAAACAGACACATTGTCATATATCAACAATCACTCCATCATGTCGTGCCATCCATCCAAGTCAGGGAGATAGTCATCGAGCTTAGTGAAAGGCTTCATGTCGAGACGCTGAGAGGCTATCCATGTTCGGACGTCTTCCCGCGACATTTGTCCTTCTGCATGGAACATCCCTGTTTTTCCGACGACCTCATTCATGATGATTTGGGCAAGTTCGCTGGATGTTATAGAACTCAGCTCAAGTCGATGATCCTCGATATCTCCTATGTCCTTTGCCCATTGCATAATATGGGCATCGCTAGATCTAGGTGCCATGTGAAGGTTCCGTGATCCCGTCGGTACTCCAGCATGTGGTGTAGGACATAGAATCCATCATTAAGAGAATCGTTCGGTTCTTTGGATGCAGCGAAGTCGGTCTTATGGTGAAGGCGGCCTGCCGCCCCTTCTCTTCTTGTCCCTAACCTCTCCACCCCTTGCTTGGTAGTAAAACATAGCATGCCGAGAACATCTTTGATGTGGGTGTAATCCTTTTGTGAATGTTCTTGATGAGTCCAAGTAAAGAGCGTGGGAGAATCGGGGTAGAGGATGATGAGGACGGCGCGCCGCGCCGTGCGCAAAATAAGTACACCTCAAGTTAATTAGCCTCCACCGTGCAAATGAATTATTGAAATCGAAGGAAGGATAGCAGCGGATGACTTACACGGATGATAAGGCACGAGAATCGCCTCCTTGTCCTTATTGGCGAGCATGAAACCGACGATGTAATCCTCGCAGATTCACGATGTGTGCACAGACTCCCAAGAAGCCCTCGTGCATGTAGTACGGTCAACGACATACGATATGAGATATCTGCTCAACCCCAATGATGTAGCTCATGTCCAAGGCATAAAGGCGGACAAAAGTAAAATCCAGCTTCTTCACGTGAAACATGTCGAATATGTAATCAAATCGGAGGAAGAACTTATCGCGGGAAGCCCTTGACGCATCGACATTTGCTGCGGAACGTTAACCACGTAGAGTGGGTATCCTGGATCTTTCGAGGCGATGAGGCCTTTCTCTACCCGCAGCACATCGTCATGAAGTCTCCTTAGATCGCCGAATCTGGCCCTTAGCGCTGTTTCAGGTAGGATTGGTCGACCGGGGATATGCCATTTATCCTCATCGGGGATATCTACACGGTCCTAAAGCCGAGGCTGCTGAGGCGGCTGGATCATAGAATCAGCTTTTTTGCCTTTCCTCGCTCTCTTCCTAGGCTTCTTTACCACCGGATGGTCGTCAATAACACGTTGAGACGGTAATTCAGGCACCGACTCATGATGCTCAAACCCTGAGGAGGCGCCAGTATTGACATACTGTTCAGCGCCATCGTCATCCTCATCCTCATCCATGGCGACGTCATCAGCCTCTAATGGAGCCACCTGCTTACCCCGTCCGCTATCACCCAACCCGACACCCAGCGCTAATTGGGTAGGTGGGGTGTTGATGTTCATACCTTGCTGAGGCTGTGTGCTCGTGGGTGTTCTCCCGGCCGCCTCCAGATGAAGCAGACTCTTTGGCCACAACAGGACCCACCCATTGCAACAATCACCATGCCTCCGCGGGGTGTCGTCGTCATCCCCCACTAGTATTAGAGGAGACAAATTCTCGTGGCCCGGTTTGACACTGGCCACGGAAACCTTGAAGACGTTTGGGGGGATCGACCGGCTGTGGAACAATGGTTCCTTCGGCTCCATTATCGTCCCCTTCCCCACGTCCACCTTCTGTTCACCGATGGTGTACAATATGGTGCACGGGGTTTCGTCGGCCTGCAAATAAAAGTCTGCGACGTGAGACATCCGAAAGGCAACGAAAATGGGAGATTATACATTTATATTGAAGGGGGCCGGTGTGGCAGATACCATGAGGGCGTCGAGCTTAGCCAAAGAGGAGGCACCACCGAGCACGTCCGATGCGGCAGCCAAAAGGGAGCCGTGCGGGAGCAAAAGGGAGCCGTGCGGGAGCATGTGCTGCCAAGAAGTCAGCAAGGGGAAAGTCCTCTGCATTTTTTTTTGGATTTTCCCTTGTCCAAGTGTGAACGCCCGTCACCAAGGAAGTAGATATATCTACAATCGCCTGTTTTGCGGTAGCTACCGCTGTTGCGACTGTCTGAGATGATTTCTTCTCAACCACAATCTCAACCTTCTTGTCGATGCTTTCTTCAGTTAACCTCCGTCTTTCCTTTTTCTCCTTCGTGGTCTCACGGTAGTACTTCTTCCATGTGGCGCCGTCTCCGACACCGTGCACGCGTCCATACAACGGTCGAGTATCCACCGGTTGTCGTTTCAATATGTTCAACGCCCGGTTGAATGGAGTGTCCCACTTGGGCCTCGCCAATGCCTCAGACGGCGAGTCGCTTTCGGCCGCAATCCGGTGTTGCTCTCTCTGCAAAAGGCACAAGGATCATTTACGAATATGAATAACGTGTGCAGTCGAATTGATCAGAAACTAAAATTACCAGCAGTCTCATGAACTCCGTAATGACCGGTGTTGTCTCATAAACCTTCTTCAGTGGGTCCCAACGGTGGCGGGGCCTCAGGACGTCACGCTCCTGCGGGACGGTGAAATCTGCCAAGGGGTCTGGGATGCCCAGACTCGCGGCTTCCACGTCCTCCTTGGCCCATTTGGACCTCTTTCCGCCGTAACCACGGCTTACGAGGTGGTGGGTCCCAATGTTCCTCTTTTGAAGCCCCTTCATGTACTTAGACTTTTCTTTGGCAGCTTCGGCCTCGCAAGCCTCCTTGAATATTTGAAATTGCTCTTCCGTGATTGTCGGACTATCCTTTACTCTCGGAGTAGGGTTCCCCGTCGTTGATCTTTGCTTTCACTCGATTTTTCCAGGCGGCCAACGCGTTGCTAAACTTGGTCATGGCGTGTTTGTTTATCTTCTTCATTGCCGGGTCATTGTCTGGATCTTCATAATCCTTCTCATTCCGGCCCGGGAACAAGAATATCTGGTGAAACTTCTTTAGGAGGGAGCTCCTCATATTTTCTATCTTCTTTAGATTCTCATCGTTGATGGTGGCGGTAGTCCGTATGATGCAGCCTATTTGATTGCCGTAGCACGCGCACGCTTCCTCGGGCGCCTTTGGCTCAAAATTGCCGTCGTCCACCTCTGTGACCACCAGTCTAGTAGTCCCGAGTTTGTTAGGAACCCGTTGCCTATTTGCTTTCGGTTCTACACCGGCTCCGCTCCCCGAGGCAACACCGGTCTCAGCGCCGGTCTCAATGCCGGTCTGAATCTCAGCGCCGGTGTCAGTCTCAGCACCGGTCTGCGTATCGGTCTCAGCACCAGTCTGCGTGTCGGTCTCAATCCCCGATGCCACCGGTGGGCCCAGCAACAACATTTGTTGATCGTCGGTAAAGCTAAAAAATTCGTCTGCCGTATGGTAGACGTCGTCGCAATCACCAGAACCCTGTCCTTCATCATTGCTAGCCATGTTTCCTATGATTAAATCTAGTGAATTAATTCTAGACCTAATAAAGTGAATAATGACATAAAAAAGGACTATTGTTTTGCAGGAATGTTGACTCCTTCCTGGTGCGGCAAATCCCAGGCACTCGATATGTCCTAGTTTGTAGCACAAGTCATGCGAAATTCACGGAAATTTCGCATGACCTTTGCTAAAAAGTGGACAAATCGAGAACCTGAAATTTGTTTAATGGAAATGAATCAACATTCCGCAAAACATAGGCCACTCAACATCATTCACTCGAAACAACAAAGCCACTTGGGCATAATCGAACAACTTCAATGAAAAGATATAACATGAGCACTTCAATGAAAAATAAAATTTGCCTAAATTCTTTTCCTTGAAAAATAGTGGTCTTTTCAAAAATCAAAAACCTTTGCCAATCTACTTAACCTAGCTTGTTAATCCAACGAACCTAATTAACCTACCTATTTAACCTAGTTTTTTTATCTAGTTTACCTAGATAATTAACCCTAATTAAACTAGTTAACGCAGCTAGTTCTCTGTCAAAGCCTAAAATAAATTTTTGCACTAATTAACATGGATAATTAACCTAATTAAACTAGTTAACCTAACTAGTTCTCTGTCAAAGCCCTAACAAAGTTTTTGCACTAACCTAGATAATTAACCTAATTAAACTAGTTAACCTAACTACTTCTCTGTCAATGCCCTAACTAAATTTTTGCCCTAACCTAGATAATTAACCTAATTAAACTGGCTAACCTATGCATGAGAGAGAGAGAGGAGGGGTGGGGGCTTACAGATGATGGCTCCGGTGGTGGCGACGGAGGCAGTGGTGGCGAGGGAGGCAGGGGCGTCTCCGGTGACGGCGAGGGAGGCAGGGGCGTCTCCGGTGACGGCGAGGAAGGTGGCATCTACGGCGGCTCCGGTGACGTTGACGAGGCCGCGCGGCTCCGTGGCGTTGGGGGCGGCTCCGGTGTGGTCGACGGCGCACGGCTCTGGTGGCATCGTCGTCGGCGGCGAAGTGTGGGGCGACTGTGAATCGGGGAGACGGCGGCGCGCGCATGGGGTGGGATTGAGGGATTTGGGGGAAGTGGTGGCTGGGGGAAACGATTTTTTGGCTAAGTCAAACTTAGCGGTAGCGCGTTTCGCAAAACGCACTATAGCTAAGTTAGCTATAGCGCTTTCCTCAAAACGCGCTGCTGCTATAGCTAATTTCCTATTCTATTTCTATAGCGGGGGTCTAGGACACGTGCTGCAGCTACGTTAGCTATAGCGCCTCTTACAAACAAACGCTGCTGCTATGCCTTCCTCCGATTTTTTGCTTTTTCGTTTATTTTGCTTTACATTTTATTTTTCCCTTTCTCCTTTTTCTATTTCTTTCATTTTCATTTAAATTTCTATTTTTTTTTCATCTTATTTTATTTCCGTTAGTAGTAGCGCTCTTCTCAGGAAACGCGCTGCTAAGCGTGTTTCAGCAAGATGGCGTTTCTATTAAGCTCGCTACTGCTATGCGTAGCCTAGCATTCTGCCAATGGGAATATTAGTAGTAGCGCTTTCTTTACCACAAGCACTACTGCTAAGTTTGTGTCTGTAGCGCGGTTTTTATTTGGTCGCTACTGCTATATAGCACTAGCGCAGTTTTTTGACCCGCGTTGTTGCTATATTTCTGTGTATAAGGTTTTCCATAGTAGTGTTAGAGTCATGCTAGTTGGGTAATTATGAAATTGAGAAATACTTGTGTAAAAGTTGGCAAGTCCGGTAGCATGCACGTATGGTGAACATTATCTAACAAATTTGAAGCATGGGGTGTTCTTTGATTGCCTTCCTTATGAGTGGAGGTCGGGATTGCGTGATGGTTAACTCCTACCAACCATTCCCCTAGGAGCATGCGTAGTAGTACTTTGCTTCGAGGGATAATAAACTTTTGCAATAAGTATATGAGTTCTTTATGACTAATGAAGGTCCATGCATTATACGCACTCTTACCCTTCCACAATTTGCTAGCCTCTACGGTACCGTGCATTGCCCTTTCTCAGCTTGAGAGTTGGTGCAAACTTCGCTGGTGCATCCAAACCCCGTGATACGATACGCTCTATCACACATAAACCTCCTGATATCTTCCTCAAAACAGCCACCATACTTACCTATTATGGCATTTCCATAGCCATTCCGAGATATATTGCCATGCAACTTTCCACCGTTCCATTTATTATGACACGCTCCATCATTGTCATATTGCTTTTGCATGATCATGTAGTTGACATCGTATTTGTGGCAAAGCCACCTTTATAATTATTTCATACATGTCACTCTTGAATCATTGCACATCCCGGTACACTGCCGGAGGCATTCACATAGAGTTATATTTTGTCCTAAGTATTGAGTTCTATTCTTGAGTTGTAAATAAATAGAAGTGTGATGATCTTCATTATTAGAGCATTGTCCCATGTGAGGAAAGGATGATGGAAGCAATGACTCCCCCACAAGTCAGGATGAGACTCTGGACTTTATGATAAATAAAAGAGGCCAAAGAAGCCCAAATAAAAAAAAGAGGCCAAAAAGCCCACCAAAAAAAGAAAAAAAGAAAAAAATGAGAGACAAAGAGAGAAGGGACAATGTTACTATCCTTTTTCCACACTTGTGCTTCAAAATAGCACCATGATCTTCATGATAGAGAGTTTCTTATTTTGTCACTTTCATATACTAGTGGGAAATTTTCATTACAGCACTTGGCTTGTATATTCCAATGATAGGTTTCCTCAAATTGCCCTAGGTCTTAGTGAGCAAGCAAGTTGGATGCACACCCAATTAGTTTCTTTGGATGAGCTTTCATACATTTATAGCTCTAGTGCATCCGTTGCATGGCAATCCCTACTCCTCGTATTGACATCAATTTATGGGCATCTCCATAGCCCGTTGATTAGCCGCCTCAATGTGAGACTTTCTCCTTTTTGTTTTCTCACATAATCCCTATCATCATACTCTACTCCGCCATAGTGTTGTGTCCATGGCTTACGCTCATGTATTGCGTGAGGGTTGAAAAGGCGGAAGCGCGTTAAAAAGTATGAACCAATTGCTCGGCTGAAACCGGGGTTATGCATGATGCGAGCATTTTGTGTGAAGAAAATGAAGCATGGCCAAACTATATGATTTTGTAGGGATAAGCTTTCTTTGGCTATGTTATTTTCATAAGACATGATTACTTTGTTAGTTTGCTTGAAGTATTACTATTTTTATGTCAATATTAAACTTTTATCTTGAATCTTTTGGATCTGAACATTCATGCCACAGTAAAGGAAATTATATTGAGAATTATGTTATGTAGCATTCCACATCAAAAATTCTGTTTTTAACAATTACCTACTCGAGGATGAGCAGGAATTAGCTTGGGGATGCTTGATACGTCTCCAACATATCTATAATTTTTGATTGTTCCATGCTATTATATTATCTATTTTGCAGTTTTAATGGGTTTTACTATGCACTTTTATATTAATTTTGGGACTAACCTATTAACCGGAGGCCCAGTACAAATTGCTGTTTTTTTGTGCCTATTTCAGTGTTTCACAAAAAAAGAATATCAAACGGAGTCCAAACGGAATGAAACCTTCGGAGAGTGATTTTGGAACAAACGTGATCTAGAGGATTTGGAGTGCACGTCAAGAAAGAAGCGAGGAGGCCACGAGGCGCGCCTGCCCCCCTGGGCGCGCCCCCACCCTCGTGGGCCCCTTGCAGCTCCACCGACCTACTTCTTCCTCCTATATATACCCATATACCCCGAAAACATCCAGGAGCACAATAGATCCGGAGCTCTGCCAACGCAAGCCTCTGTAGCCACCAAAAACCAATCGGGACCTTTTTTTGGCACCCTGCCGGAGGGGAAATCCCTCTCCGGTGGCCATCTTCATCGTCCCGACGCTCTCCATGACGAGGAGGGAGTAGTTCACCCTCGGTGCTGAGGGTATGTATCAATAGCTATGTGTTTGATGTCACATCCCTAGTCTTGGCCTGACCTATGCTAGCTTCCATGTGAGCATCATGTTTAAATTCAATGAAACTTGAATTGAGGAATTTTCAAAAGCCTTAGAAAACCTCTAAAAATAACCAAAATTTAAATCTCATCAAATGAGTCCAAGAAAATGTTCATGTTATTCTGTAAAAATATTGGCATGAGGTAAAATTAAAACAAATATTTTTGGAATCAGAGAAATATTTATTTTGGGCCTTTTGAATTAAATCAATGACATATTTGAGTTGGATTTATTTCTTTTATATAAGAAATAAAGCCCAAACATTTTTGTAAGTTGCATGTGACCTTGGGCTAGTCCTGAGATCACATAACAATTTGCAGAAAGTTTATAAAAATGATTTGATGTCCTAAATCAAATCAAAACAAAATAACAAAAATAGAAAACAGAGCAAATTAAATAACAGAGAGAGAGAGAGAGATTTAGTACTGGCCACTTACATGCGGCCAGAGCCGCCCACCACCGACCGATGCCAGTCGTCTCCCTCCTCTTGCCAGAAGGACGAGAGGCGTGTGCCTGCCGCGCGCGCCCACGCGTCCATGCCACCTCCTGCCTGCTAGCTTGCGTGGCGCTACGGACAGACCCGCGAGAGCCGTCTGGATCACTCTGACCGCCTCGCTCCTCTCCCTCACCCTCTGCTCTCTCCCTCGCCCTCTGATCCCTCTCCCGAGCTCACCCGAGCGGAGCTCGTCGCACCGCTCGCCGTTCCCGTAGCCTCCGTGCTCCCCTCGTCTCCCCGACGTGCCCACGAGCATCACCGCACCTCCCTCATCCTCTCCATCCAGCCACGCCTCGCCGGAGGCCCTGCATCGCCACCATCCTCATCAACTTCGTCGCCGACCGTCGGAGATCCCTCTCGCCGCCTCGCTCGCCCCGGTGCTTCCCCGAGCACGCCGAGGCCACCATCGCACTCCCCGTGAGCCCCTGATCATCCTCCCCCTCTCCGTTTTCTGCATGCCGTAGCCACCGCGCCACTCTCACTCGACAGCGCCGCCGCCAAGGTTCGCCGGCGATGACGCTCCGGTGACCAATCGGTCCCAGGCATGCGTCCAATGTCCTCGCCGCACCGCGTAGACTCCGTAGGTGTTAGCCCCGCATCGCCAAGGCCGCTGTGGCCTCGACCCCGAGCTCGCCCGAGCTCCGGCCGTCGCCGCGAGCTCGACTCTGGCGAGTACAGCGCACCCCGTCCGCTCCTTCCTGTTCTCTGTTGGATGTGGAAGAGCATGGGCTCCCTCCTGGTAGTCTTCCCGCACCTAAACGCAGCCCCTAGCGCCGCCCAGTAGCAGCTCCGCCCCACGGAATGGTAGCCGCCGGCCAAACTCCGGCGATTGATGACCTGGCTCATCATTAGCCACTAATGACGCCACTAACTAACCCCATAGCTCACTGACGGATGGGCCCCACGCCCATAATTAATCTTAGTTTATTTCCTGTTATGTTTAACTAACCACAGAGGCCCCACGCGTCAGCTTTGACCACGCTGACTGGGCTGTTGACTGGCCCCACATGTCATGTTGACTTTGCTGACGTGGGCGTTGACCAGACCCACCTGGCAGTGTCACTAACCAGCCCCAGTCACTGACCAGTGGACCCCACTGGTCAGGTTTGACTTGGAGGCGCCCAGTTGACCTGCTGACATTAGGGTGATGTCATGCTGACGCAATATGTATTTTCTGGATTTATTTCAATTTAGGAAATTCCAGAAAATAGTATAAACTTCTAAAATTCATAGAAATTCAACCGTAACTCCAAATTAAATAATTTATCTATGAAAAATGATCAGAAAAATCCAATCTATCCATCTGTACCATTTCCATGCATGTTAGAACAACATATAGCTTCTTGTCGGTGTCAAAACCGGCGGATCTCGGGTAGGGGGTCCCGAACTGTGCGTCTAGGCGGATGATAACAGGAGACAAGGGACACGATGTTTTACCCAGGTTCGGGCCCTCTCGATGGAGGTAAAACCCTACGTCCTGTTTGATTAATATTGATGATATGGGTAGTACAAGAGTGGATCTACCACGAGATCAAGGAGGCTAAACCCTAAAGCTAGCCTATGGTATGATTGTTGTAATGTATGTTGTCCTACGGACTAAAGCCCTCCGGTTTATATAGACACCGGAGGAGGCTAGGGTTACACAGAGTCGGTTACAAAGGTAGGAGATGTACATATCAGATCGCCAAGCTTGCCTTCCACGCCAAGGAAAGTCCCATCCGACACGGGACGGAGTCTTCAATCTTGTATCTTCGTAGTCTTGGAGTCCGTGGACGATGATAGTCCGGTTGTCCGGACACCCCTAGTCCAGACTCCTCAAGAGCTCCTCGAACCAGGCTTCAATGACGATAAGTCCGACGCAAGATAATGTTCGGCATTGCAAGGCGGGTTCCTCCCTTGAATAATCCAGAGAAGATCATGAACACCAGGATAGTGTCCGGCTCTGCAAAATAAATTCCACATTCCACCGTAGAGAGAATAAAATGTACACAAGTCCAATCTGCTGACGTATTATGCGGCATGACATCACACCGCTACCAAGCCTTTATTTGAATCGTCTTGTATTATACCACCTCAGCACGTTTAGCGAAGCGGTTTCCTTGGCACGTCCGGTCGAAGCAGAGATTGTGTTCCCCATATTCCGGGATTCTCATCAATACGGACGTGGGTAACCCAACCGCGCCATTGATGGTGGCACTTGGGAGATAAGCGAGTTTTACCAGGCTGGTGGGGGACGCATAGTCTCCGTCCGCCTATATATAAGGGATAAGGATTTATCTTCTCACCTACGCCTTCTTCCTCCTTTGCTTATCCATCTCAGCGCACTCAAGCTCCAATGCCCAATCTTGCGCATCTTGCCTCGACCCTCTCCGACCATGTCCGGAGCGGGAGGCAAATGGCTGACCTCCACCATTAAGGAGGAGCACATCACCAAGCTGCGCAGCGCCGGATACCTTTCCGGCGACATCGCGCATCGGCTGCCCGACGAGGGGCAGCTCATCCCTACCCCCGGGCCCCATGAGAGGGTTGTTTTCCTCCCCCACTTCCTCTGCGGACTGGGCTTTCCACTTCACCTTTTCGTCCGGGGGCTCATGTTCTACTACGGCCTGGATTTTCACGATCTGGCGCTGAACTTCATCCTCAACATCTCGGTGTTTATCGTCGTGTGTGAGGCCTTCCTCTGCATCCGGCCCCACTTCGGCCTGTGGCTCAAGACCTTCAACATCAAGCTGAAGGTTGTGAAGGGCACGCAAGCGGAATGCGGAGGCACAATGTTGGGCAAGTTGCCCAACGTCCTTTGGCTCGAAGGGGCCTTGGTGGACTCCGTTAAGGGGTGGCAATCGGGGTGGTTCTACATCACCGAGCCGCGCGAGCCTACGTGGGCGGCGGCCCCCGAGTTTAGATCTGGCATCCCCACGCAGCTCACCTCCTGGAAAGAGAAGGGCTTGTTGTGGGGCAATCCGAAGGAGCTGATGGGACTCCGAGCCTCTATCCAGAAGCTGGTGAGCAATAAGCTCAGGCTCGTCGACGTGGTCCAAGTCATGCTCATCCGCTGGATTCTCCCATGCCAAGAACGGGCATTCAATCTATGGGAGTTCAATCCGGAACAGCACCAGGCGCTAAGCGGGCTCTTCGACACGACGTATGAAGGCGCCTGGAGGGTGCTGTTTAAGGGCGCCGAAGCCCCCGCATCCGCGACGGGAGATCGCGGATGTTGCTCGCAGCATCCAGCTGACGAGGTAAGTGATTCGACCCCTTTACGGGACACTTGTGGTAAATAGATTGACTCTAGGAGGGTCTCAATCTTTCCTTTCCTTTGGCAGGAATGGATGGAGAAGGCCGAGCAGCTTATCTGTCTGTCTCCCATGCTAGAAGACCCAGTGAACGCCCGTCTATCAGGGCTGCTAGTTCCGGCACCGCACGTGGTGCCGGAGAAGAAGGCCAGGAAGGTGGCCACGGGGACTCGAAAGAGTTCCCGTAATCAGGTGTCCGACGACGAGGCGGACTCCTCCCCCGAAGACGAGGAGGAGGAAGAAGACTCTCTCTCGGAGGAGGGAGAGAGGAAGAGGAAGGCTTCCCCAATAGGGGAGGCCGAAGGGTACAAGAGGGGGAGAACTATCCCCCCAGACAGCTCCGCCAACACCAACGTTGGCGAGGAGGAGTGGCCTTTAAGGGATAGGCATCCGGAAAGATCGTAAGTATCGGGATCCCTGATATGCAATTTCTTTCGTGTCACGTAGTGTCCTGCTAATGCCGCATACTATCCATAGTCCGGCCGATGATGATCTCCCTGCTTCTTCGAGCGGGTCGTTGGCCCTGTCGGATGTGGATTCACTTCCGACGGCCTCTACTCCCCACGCCGGTGAGGACGCCGAAGTGGGGTCCCGGAAAGGGACCCATCAGGAGGAGGCTCCGGAGGCGCCGCAAGGCAGCCTCCTGGACTTTGCGCCGGACTCTACATCGGAACCCGTAGTGGTTCCAGAGTCCGGCAAGCGGCCCCTTCGAAAGGAGGGCAAGTCCGTGATGCCGGCGGCCTCCATCCAACCGGAGGCGCCGGACAACTTGCTGGAAGCGCTTAAAGGAGCTTCTTTCGAGGAAGAACACCGCACTGTTATGAGTGCGGTGATTCAGAAGGTCCAGCTCGCCAAGAGTGGGCTGACGGAAGCCTGCAGTAGCCTTTTAACAGGCTTTGAGGTAAGAAGTTAAAATTGTATAATGTAATACTGCATAGACAGTAGCCCCTGATGCTCGGTTCGGTGTTCGGAAAGAAAAGCCGGACTGAGGATCTAAAAAGATATTCGCAGGTTGCTAATAAATTATGTCAATATGGGTTTGCAGGCTGTGCTGCTGACCTCTGCCGCACTAACTGCGGAGGTCGGTGCATTGAAGCAGGATCTCGAGCGGTCCGAGCGAGAGCTCGGCCATGCCAAGAAGTAGCTCGAGGACAAAGAAGGTCAGTAGAACCACTTTGAAGATTGACCTTACAGAAAAGGATTTAGGTTGCAAAAAAAATTAACAAGGATAATGTGGGTATTGCAGGGGCCACAAACGAGGTGGCAGCCCTGAAGGAGGCTGTGTCGCGCCCGAGCGCAAAGGATCTTGGCCGGAATGGGCGGAGCGAGAAAAGCAGGAGGCACGGGTGGCGGAAGTGCGGCAAGAGCTCCTGCTCTCATGGAGAAGCATGAGAGCTTGAGCGTGACTCCAAGACTCGGGAGTCCGAGCTTGCCTCGGCCCTCGAAAGTGCCAAGTCCACCAAGGCCGAGGCCCGTAAGGCCCTTCAGGAGGTTGAAGATGTAAAGAAGATAGCGGCGGGTAAAGCATTTTTCATGCAAAGCAAGCATGTTGATGTAAACTACCTGATACTTACCCGCATTCGGAGCTCCCCAGGGGCGTTTGCAGATCTGCCACGTAGCGTGTCCGATGCCGCCGCATTCTATCGTGGTGAGGAGAGGAGCTTGACGGAGAAGGTCTTACGTCTCAAGACGCCGAGGCCGCCATCCGTGCCCCAAGCCACCAGTGAAGTAGCTGGTCGAACTCCATAAGGTAGCCGAGGAGGCCATGAAGGGCATTATAGTTCGGTTGTGGCTCGACAGGCCATGCCCAGGAGCTACCGGCCTCGGCGGCGGCTGGTGGATGCGTGCCTCGGGTGGAGGTCATCAAGCGCCCGCTTTGTATTGAAGGTGCTCGTCGGGCCCTTGCCCGCACAAAGGTGCACTGGGCAGGCTGGATGCGAGAAGCTTCTCACCGATCCGCCGCCACCGGCAAGGAGTATCGTGACGCCGAGATGTATTATAAAACTGTCTGAAGGGAGCCCGCGATATTGCGGATGAGTGCCCCGAGATGTAATTTTGAGTAAACTCGCTATGTATTATCTCAGGCGCTGAAAACTTCGCTCATATGCGCCAGAGCAACGCTTGTTTAATTTAAAATATTACCTTCAGGCGGCCGCTTTATAAAATCGAGAGATGGCAAGTCGTTGGCTTCAGCCCACGAGCCATGAAATCTTGGGGTGTTCGGGATAAACTTGAGCACTCTTGTTCCCATTTTTGGGTCCATCTAGGAGGCGCCAACACAACGTAACAAGGCAACCGGACTTATAATGCTTGAACACTCTCACTTAGCCATAGAATTCTATAATTTTAAATTTTGGCGAAGCCCCTGGTATTCGGAAGACCGAATCCGGGGCGCTATCCACGCCTTCGTCGGACATTATCCGGAACTTCGCTCGAAGCGGCATGAGTCTTTAAGGACCCGAAAAGACCTCTCGAACAGCGACCAGTCTATCGCCTTATCATGCCGGTCACTTTTAGCTTTCTGCACTGAGGCGCTCGCCAGGCTCAACCGGGGCACAATCGCAGTGGTTCTCCCAGTGCCACCTTAGCCGACAGAATGGAACGTAAGGCACCAAAACGTGGGAGCCGGGCAAACCCAACTATTGACCCAAGACATGATTCGGAGCCGATTCATATAATGCTATAAGTTCGGGGTGCCGTACTTATGAAAGTGTTCGGACTTATCACACCATAATGTGGGGAACATAAGCCCCTGGTGTATTGGGCCGTACCAAAATGTACGGGTGAAAGATGTCATGTAATGATCATATATATATATCAAGTAATGCAATTGCCGTCCAAAAGTGCTGCATTATTTATTAAAGGAAGTCTGCTATGAGTGCGGACTGATACAAATAGTGCGGTAAGCAAGGGATTTGGACTAACTAAACATGTCCCCCTCCAGGGGTGAGCTGCGGACTTGGTGTATATAATCGAATTTAATGCTCGTAATTGAGACCACCTGATTGTTCGTCGCAGCCTTCTTTCTTCCCTGGCTGTTGCATCATGAGTTCGGCAGGTTCACCGCCGGACAGGGCCTCTGGTTAACGGAGTCCTGTGTACACAAAGAGGGAAAATAATAATAAAAAAAAAGGGGGCACACTTGCGAGCCCTTGGTGTGGTCGAGCCGCACTCTGGGTCCATTGTGATCGTGCCCCTTCCCCTGCGCCCATGGTATCTCCAAAGCGTAATGATGTATGCGGAGGGTTGTTCTGGTAATCATGCGAGGGCGGGGGTTAGGGCCGCATTGCTACGCGTGCTCTGATCGTGCCAGGTGGTCTTCGTTGGTATTGCTTCGTAGCGCGTTTTCTTTGTATCCGCCGCTTAACGCCGGACTCGAAATTGCCTTAGAAGTCCGCTCTGTACTTCGCCACGAGAGCAGCTGTATGTCCCTCCGCTTGAGGAGCGCCCGTATTCCGCTGACCGTGATGACTCCACGGGGTCCTGGCATCTTGAGCTTGAGGTATGCATAATGCGGCACCGCGTTGAACTTTGCAAACGCGGTTCGCCCGAGCAGAGCATGATAGCCGCTGCGGAACGGGACTATGTCGAAGATTAACTCCTTGCTCCGGAAATTGTCCGGGGATCCGAAGACCACTTCTAGTGTGACTGAGCCTGTACAATTGGCTTCCACACCTGGTATGACACCTTTAAAGGTTATCTTTGTAGGTTTAATCCTTGAAGGGTCTATGCCCATCTTGCACACTGTATCTTGATAAAGCAGGTTCAGGCTACTACCGCCGTCCATCAGTACTCTCGTGAGGTGAAATAGATGATTGGGTCTAAGACCAATGCGGCGAATCCGCCATGGCGTATGCTGGTCGGCTGGTCTCTTCGATCGAAAGTGATCGGACAAGAGGACCATGGATTGAACTTCGGGGCGACCGGCTCCATCGCATAGACGTCCCTTAGTGCACGCTTCCGCTCCCTCTTGGGTCTATGGGTTGCGTAAATCATGTTCGCCGTCCGCACTTGTGGGGGGAAACCCTTCTGTCCTCTATTGTTCGGCGGTCGGGTCTCCTCCTCGTCGTCGCTGTTTAGCCCCTTGTCATTGTTTTCGGCAATTAACTTGCCTGCCTGCTTGAACACCCAGCAATCTCTGTTGCTGTGATTAGCTAGCTTTTCAGGGGTGCCATGTATCTGGCATAAGCGGTCGAGTATTCGGTCCAAATTGGACGGACCCGGAGCGGTTCTTTTGAATAGCTTCGTCCGCTGACCGGGTTTAGAGCCTCGGAATCCGGTGTTGACTGCCGTATCCTCCTTGTCGTCGCCGTTAATGCGGCGCTTATTTTTGTTTCGGCGTGACCTGCCATTGTTGTCCTTAGTATCCGGACTGCCAGAATTTTTACGGAGATTGTTGCTGCGAGCTAGCCACCTATCCTCTCCCACGCAAAAGCGGGTCATTAATGATGTGAGGGCTGCCATGGATTTTGGCTTTTCCTGTCCCAGGTGCCGGGCTAGCGACTCGTCGCGGATGTTATGTTTGAAGGCTGCAAGGGCCTCTGCATCCGGACAGTCGACGATTTGGTTTTTCTTTGTCAAGAACCGTGTCCAGAATTGTCTGGCGGATTCGTCTGGCTGCTGAATGATGTGGCTTAGGTCATCGACGTCTTGAGTGGGAGATACTTGATGGCATGGAGATCGTCGCTGCGGGCCATATGGATGTGGAGAAGATAATCTTCGATCCAAACCGCGGGGTCTGTTGTGCCATCGTAGGATTCAATGTTTACGGGTTTAAACCCTTCAGGGATTTGATGATCCATTACTTCGTCAGTGAAGCATAGCGGGTGTGTGGCGCCTCTGTGTTGAGCAATATCATGACGCAGCTCGAGAGAGCATTGTCTGCTGTGTTCGGCCCGGCTGGGGTTATTGTATCCGGGGCGACGGTATTCGTCGCGGGTCGTGGGGCGCCCTCGTGATCCGTAGATGGATCTGCATTGCCTTGCTTTGTCCTCCAATAAGTCTCGCAAGTCCGGCGCGTTCCCTTTTGGCTTCGTACTTTTGGAGCGATGCCGGGGTACGGTCTTGGTTGAGGGCCTGGATGCCTCTCTGTCATGACCACGGGGTGGTCGGTCAGCCGTATCGTGCGCTGGTGATGAAGGTATGTATGCTTCCTCCTCTAATCGGGGGAGCAACTTGCGTCTGGGGTAGCTTTTGGAGGGGCGTTCAAGTTTAAACTCTTCGGCCGCGAGGACCTCGGTCCATCAATCGGCTAGCAGGTCCTGATCAGCTTGAAGCTACTGCTGCTTTTTCTTTAGGCTATTTGCCGTGGCGATAAGCCTGCGTTTGAAATGCTCTTGTTCGACGGGATCCTCGGGCACGACGAATTCGTCGTCGTTGAGGCTTGCCTCGTCTTCGGAGGGAGGCATATAGTTATAATCCTCGACCTCTTCGTCTGCCGCCCTCTCGTGAGGGCTTGCTTCTGCGTCCTCCTGCGCTGAGTCTTGCTGGAGGGGATTATCTTCGGCACTCTCTGGGGTATTATTATCTCCTGTGCCGGAATCTCCATTCTTGCTGTGGCGGGATTTAGAGCGGCGCCGCTGACGCCGGCGCTTGGGCTGCTTCTTTAAAGAATCTGCCTCCGCTGCTTCTTCGCCGTCCCCGTCTTTTGGGGTGTCCACCATGTATATGTCGTATGACGAGGTGGTCTTCCAGTGCCCTGTAGGCGCTGGTTCCTGTTCGTCTCCGGCATCGTCGTCCATAGCATCGATGTCTTCGGAGTCGTAGTCTAGCATGTCGGTTAGATCGTCGACAGTGGCTACAAAGTGGGTGGTGGGTGGGTTCTGAATTTCTTCGTCGTCCGTATCCCAACCATCCTGGCCATAATCCGGCCAGGACTCTCTGGATAGCGAGAGGTGCTTTAGCGAATTCAGGATGTCGCCAAAGGGCGAGTGTTGGAAGATGTCCGTGGCGGTGAATTCCATAACCGGCACCCAATCAAATTCGATTGGTAGGGGCGGGGGAGGTCCGGAGTCCGGCACCTCGGAATCACGAGTTTCGCGAGGGACAAGGTTAGTGTTCGGCTCCATCACCGTGGAAGTTGAATCCCCCAAGGTGGCGTCCATCCACCGGTCCTCGATCTGGGCGATCGGCTCCGGACTAAGGGCCGAAGCGGATTCGAGTGCGGCCACCAAGGCACTATTCGGCGGCAGAGCTAGTTCATGCCCATCATAATAGTGCAGCGCGCTTGGCTGTGGCTCGAGCCCGTCCAAGATCAAGTCTCCGCGGACGTCGGCCGTGAAGTTTAGATTTTCGAATCGACTCGACGGCCGGGCGTAGCTTTCGATCTGCTCTAGATGGCCAAGCGAATTAGCCCGCAGTGCGAAGCCGCCGAATACGAAGATCTGTCCAGGGAGAAAAGTCTCACCCTGGACAGTGTTGTTGGTTGAAGATGCCATCGAGCCTATCGGTGACGACACAGAGGAACTCTCAATGAAAGCACCAATGTTGGGGTCAAAACCGGCGGATCTCGGGTAGGGGGTCCCGAACTGTGCGTCTAGGCGGATGGTAACAGGAGACAAGGGACACGATGTTTTACCCAGGTTCGGGCCCTCTCGATGGAGGTAAAACCCTACGTCCTGCTTGATTAATATTGATGATATGGGTAGTACAAGAGTGGATCTACCACGAGATCAAGGAGGCTAAACCCTAAAGCTAGCCTATGGTATGATTGTTGTAATGTATGTTGTCCTACGGACTAAAGCCCTCCGGTTTATATAGACACCGGAGGAGGCTAGGGTTACACAGAGTCGGTTACAAAGGTAGGAGATGTACATATCTGTATCGCCAAGCTTGCCTTCCACGCCAAGGAAAGTCCCATCTGGACACGGGACGGAGTCTTCAATCTTGTATCTTCGTAGTCTTGGAGTCCGGCGGACGATGATAGTCCGGCTGTCCGGACACCCCCTAGTCCAGGACTCCCTCACTGTTGTTTAGCACACGTGATATAAATGGCATTTAAACCTTCACATATGGAGTTTGATTTTGAATCTTGGATTCAAACCAACTCCATTTAACCTGCTGCTAGTTGCATTAGTTCAAATCACATCATATTGCCATGTCATGATCATGCATCATATTGTGCATTGCATTGATTGTGTTCTTCTTTGTTTGTCGGTGTTTGTCCCCTCTCGATAGACGTGACTCCGATGACGAGATCGATGACACCGATGAAGAACTATATTATCTTCAGAAGTGCCAGGCAAGCAAAACCCCCTTGTTCATTCCGATACAATCCCACTCTCTCACTCCTGCTCTCTTTTTCTGCATTAGGACAACATCGATTCATCTGTTACTTGCTGCGGTAGCTGAACCCGTTTATCCTCTGCATGACTTGTCATTGCCACAATAAATAGATGAAACCCACTAGTATGAGTAGGAGTTGTTTGAGCCCTATTGTGCCTACTCATTCATGCTTGTTTGTCATGCCTGCTACTGCTTAGAGTTGAGTCAGTCGATTCATCGGGATGAATCGAGGTGTGTGAACATGTCCTACAAGTGTGTGAGCTAAGTGTGTGAACACGATTTGGTAAAGGTAGCGGTGAGAGGCCATGTAGGAGTACATGGTGGGTTGTCTCATTGCAGCCGCCCTCGAGAACTGAGTTCTGTGTTTGTGATCCATGATACATGCTTATTACCACGCATTGGGCCCGAAACCAATGGACCCTCTCGGATTCTTAATCACCCTTGTCCTCTGTCCAGGAGTTGCAAGTTGTTTCTGGTGTTTGTAGTATGCTGGAGGCCGTGGGCAGCGCTGACCGGAGGGGTGGGCTGTGATGCGGTAGGCACATGGCCGGGTATACCGGGCACCTGTTTGGTGTCACGGAACCCTGTACACATAGTTTGGGGCTTTGAGCGAAACTCTGGCCGGATCTCCTCATGGATGGAACCCGAATAGGCGATAAACCTGGACTAGAGACTTGAGTGTTTAGGTAGGTCGTGGACGACACCCTCGTTGGGCTTCCGCTTGAAGGTTGCCGAGTACATGTCGTGTAAACGGCGGTAAGTGGTGAGAGGGTGTGTGAAGAAGTACACCCCTGCAGGGTTAACATCAACTATTCGAATAGCCGTGTCCGTGGTAAATGACTTCTGGGTTGCCTATAACAGTTCATAAACAAGTGAAAGTGGATACTCTAAAATGCGCAAGATAAGCGTGAGTGCTATGGATGGCGTTCTCGTAGGGAGACGGGAGCAGATCCATAGTGGTGTATTGATATGGTGAATATGTGGACTCGTGTGCGCCACCTCAAAAGAGTTACTTGAAGTAGTAGTTCAGGATAGCCACCAAGTCAAAGCTGGCTTGCTGCAGTTAAACCCCACCATCCCCTTTGTTGATAATGATGCATATGTAGTTAGTTCTGATGTAAGTCTTGCTGGGTACATTTGTACTCACGTTTGCCTATTTTATGTTTTACAAAGAGACCTCGGTCTCGTTAGTAGTTCCGCGTGGACTTCGACGTTTAGCTTGATACCTCAGCTACGTTCTTGTGCCCTCGGCAGGATCTGGTAGAAAGTCAGGCTTCTAAGCCTTTTTCATTTGTAGATGTCTGTACTCAGACATGTTAGCTTCCGCTTGTGCTTGGACTTGTATGCTCTGAATGTTGGGTAGTGAGACCCATGTTTGTAATATCTCACTCCTCGGAGCCTAATGAATAAATACTTGAGTCGTAAAGTCATGTTGTGATGCCATGTTGTATTTGCACATATCGAGCATATTGTGTGTATGTTATTGAAATGCTTGGTATGTGTGGGATCTGACTATCTAGTTGCTTATCCTTAGTAGCCCCTCTTACCGGGAAATGTCTCCTAGTGTTTCCACCGAGCCATGGTAGCTTGCTACTGCTCCGGAACCCTTAGGCTGGCCGGCATGTGTCCTTCTTCGTTCCTGTGTCTGTCCCTTCGGGGAAATGTCACGCAATGAATACCGGAGTCCTGTTAGCCCGTTACAGCCCGGTTCGCCGGAGTCCTGCTAGCCCAGTGCTACAGCCTGGATTCATTCGCTGATGACCGACACGTTCGATGCTGGGTCATGGATGCCTGTCCCTGTAAGTTTGTGCCACTTTGGGTTCACGACTAGCCATGTCAGCCCGGGCTCCTTATCATATGGATGCTAGCGACACTATCATATACGTGTGCCAAAAGGCGTAAACGGTCCCGGGCAAAGGTAAGGCGACACCCGTGGGAATACCGTGCGTGAGGCCGCAAAGTGATATGACGTGTTACATGCTAGATCGATGTGGCATTGAGTCGGGGTCCTGACATTTGATCTCTCTCTCTCTCTCTCTCTCTCTCTCTCTCCCGTGTTCTAGATATGGCACGATCTTGATGTATCGCGAGATTTGCTATTATAGTTGGATCTTATGATGCTTCTCCCCCCTCTACTCTCTTGTAATGGATTGAGTTTTCCCTTTGAAGTTATCTTATCGGATTGAGTCTTTAAGGATTTGAGAACACTTGATGTATGTCATGCGTGTTCTTATTTGTGGTGACAATGGGATATCACGTGATCTACTTGATGTATGTTTTGGTAATCAACTTGCAGGTTCAGTGACCTTGTGAACTTATGCATAGGGGTTGGCACATGTTTTCGTCTTGACTTTTAGGTAGAAACTTTGTGGCACTCTTTGAAGTACTTTGTGTTGGTTGAATAAATGAATCTGAGATTGTGTGATGCATATCATATAATCATGCCCACAGATACTTGAGGTGACGTTGGAGTATCTAGGTGACATTAGGGTTTTGGTTGATTTGTGTCTTAAGGTGTTATTCAAGTACGAACACTATGATAGATCGAACGGAAAGAATAGCTTCGTGTTATTTTACTACGGACTCTTGAATAGATCGATCAGAAAGGATAACTTTGAGGTGGTTTCGTACCCTACAATAATCTCTTCGTTTGTTCTCCGCTATTAATGACTTTGGACTGACTCTTTGTTGCATTATGAGGGATAGTTATATGATCCAATTATGTTACTATTGTTGAGAGAACTTGCACTAGTGAAAGTCTGAACCTTAGGCCTTGTTTCCTAGCATTGCAATACCGTTTACGCTCACTTTTATCATTACTTACCTTGCTGTTTTTATATTTTCAGATTACTAACACTCATATCTACCATCCATATTGCACTTATATCACCATCTCTTCACCGAACTAGTGCACCTATACAATTTACCATTGTATTGGGTGTGTTGGGGACACAAGAGACTCTTTGTTATGTTGTTGCATGGTTGTTTGAGAGAGACCATCTTCATCCTACACCTCCCATGGATTGATAAACCTTAGGTCATCCACTTGAGGGAAATTTTCTACTGTCCTAGAAACCTTTGCACTTGGAGGCCCAACAACATCTACAAGGAGAAGGTTGCGTAGTAGACATCAGCTCTGCGCCCGCCTGGCACCCGCGTGGCCTTGGTCATCATCGCTCTGGTCAGCTAAGCCTTATCAGGTGAACCTTGCATAGAACTCTCCGCCCCTCGGGAGTCAGCCTGGTGAGGCCGATCCCCTCGGGGGTCTTGGCATTGTCCGCCTTGCGAGGCTTGGCCCCTTGCGAGGGTCTTGGGTTGTTGATGCTGAAGTTGGGCCGTACCAGGCCGTCGATGGAGCCACGTGGTGGGTGAGGGAGTCTTGGATTATGGGGTATCCGGACAGCCGGACTGTGTGCAACTTCCGAACTATTGAAGCGTGAAGATACAAGACCCAAGACTTCGGCTCGTGTCCAGATGGGACTTTCCTTGGCGTGGAAGGCAAGCTTGGCGATCCGGATATTATATTTCCTTCCTTGTAACCGACTCCATGTAAATCATAGCCCTCTCCGGTGTATCTATAAACCAGAGAGGTTGGCCCTTAGAAGGCTGATCACAATAACATTCATGCCATCATAGGCTAGCTCTTAGGGTTTAGCCTCTACGATCTCGTGGTAGATCTACTGTTGTACAACCCATATCTTCAATATTAATCAAGCAGGAAGTAGGGTTTTACCTCCATCGAGAGGGCCCGAACCTGGGTAAACATCTGTGTCCCTTGCTTCCTGTTACCATCAGCCTTGAAGCACAGATCGGGACCCCCTACCCGAGATCCGCCGGTTTTGGCACCGACATTGGTGCTTTCATTGAGAGTTCCTCTGTGTCATCGCTGTCAGGCTTGATGGCTCCTTCGATCATCACCAACAACGTTGTCCAGGGCGAGACTTTCCTCCCCATATAGATCTTCGTGTTCGGCGGCTTTGCACTGCAGGCCAACTCACTTGGCCACCTGGAGCAGCTCGATAGTTAAGCCGCCGGCCATCAAATCAGGTTCGGAAACCTGAACTACACGGCGGATATCTGCGGAGACTTGATCTTCGACGGATTCGGGCCAGCACCAGAAACACCGAACAGTCACGATGATCGCGGCTTAGACCTGCTGTCGGACATTGCTCAGGAGATCACCCCGGCAGAGGCCTCGGATCTAAATCCGGGGCAAGTTGCTTCGCCTGAGGACGGAGGGCTAGACCCCGCCCCGCAGGCCGTGCCCTCATCAGTGATTGAGCTGAACACAGGTCTCACCTTTGATGGAGCCTGTGACTCCGGACCTCTGGATTCATATCCGGATGCAGGTTCCAGTCCGCGCGTCCCCGAGCTCGCCGATCCTGGTTGGGCTCCGGTGATGGAGTTCACCACGGCAGACTTCTTTCAGCACTCGCCCTTTGGCGACATGCTGGACTTATTGAACTCTCTCTCCTTATTAGGAGACTTCGGGCCGAACTATGTCCGGCTCGAGTGGGAAGCAGACAATGACAGAATTCGTTGCCCACCCACCACCCACTTCATTGCCACGATCGATGATCTAACCGACGTGCTTGACTTCGACTCCGAAGACATCGACGGTATCGACGACGATGCATGAGAATTACAGGAGCCACCGCTCACTGGGTGATGGACGGCCACCTCCTCATATGATATATATGTGGTGGACACTCCGAAGTAAACAAATGGCGACGACGCAACGGAGGACAACCCCTCGGGAAGAAAATCAAAGAAAGGGCATCGTCGGCGCCGCTCCAAGCCCCGCCATAGCAACACCGGCCCCGTAGACGAAAATAATCCAGATGGCGCCAAATAAGAATATGACCTTGACCAGCCCGCCTTCGAGCAAGCCGAATAGGAAGATGAGCAGGTCAGCCCAGAAGAACAGGCGACAAATGCATAACCGGAGGAGGACAACTACATGCCCCGCTCCGAAGATGAGATCAGCCTCGGCGATGATGAATTCGGCATGCCTGAGGATTCCGTGGAGCAGGAGCGCTTCAAGCGTAGGCTTATAGCGACTGCGAGGAGCCTGAAGAAGAAGCAGCAGCAACTCCAAGGTGATCAAGACTTGCTCACAGATAGATGGACTGAAGTCCTGGCAGCCAAGGAATATGGACTCGAACACCAAATGGCTGACCGGTCACCCCGTGGCCGGGATAAAACGGGATACAAGCCCGGATACAAGCCCGCACCCCCACGCCGATACACTACGGCCCAGGGCAACAGGCACGACCTGCAAGATATTCTGGAAAATAAAGCAGGACAGCCAAGATCAATCTACGGATCGAGGGGGCGAGCCCCAGTGCGCGACGATGACCGACGCACCGGATACATCATCAACAAATCTATCCGGGCCAAACATAGCAACCTAGACCAATCCGACCTGCGTAGCCACATAGCCCGGCACAGAGGCGCCGCACACCCCCTCCGCTTCACTGACAAAGTGATGGATCATGAATTCCCAGAAGGATTCAAACCCGTAAACATCGAATCATACGATGGCACAACAGACCCTGCAGTATGGATCGAAGATTTCCTTCTCCACATTCACATGGCCCGCGGAGATGATCCACACGCCATCAAGTATCTCCCCCTTAAGCTCAAAGGACCAGCCCGGCACTGGTTAATCAGCCTGCTAGCAAATTCCATTGGCAGTTGGGAAAACCTGGAGGACGCATTCCTTGACAACTTCCAGGGCACATATGTGCAACCACCGGACGCTGATGACCTGAGTCACATTACTCAACAGCCCGGAGAGTCAGCCCGGAAATGCTGGACTAGGTTCCTCACTAAAAAGAACAAAATAGTCGACTGTACGGATGCCGAAGCCCTGGCGGCTTTTAAGCATAATATCCGTGACGAGTGGCTCGCTCGACACCTCGGCCAGGAAAAACCCAAGTCCATGGCAGCTCTCACAACCCTAATGACCCGTTTTTGTGCGGTTGAGGATAGCTGGTTGGCTCGCAGGGGCACCACGCCACATTCCGGCACTTCAGACGACTGCGACGCTAACGGCAAGCCACGGCGCAACAGACATAAGAGACGAAACAACGGCGACAGCACCGAAGACACGCCAGTCAACGCCGGATTCAGCGGACCTAAGTTCGGACAGCGGAAAAAGCCATTCAAAAGAAATAATCAGGGACCGTCCAGTCTGGACCGCATACTAGAGCGCTCGTGCCAAATTCATCGCACACCGGACAAACCAACCAACCACACCAATTGAGACTGCCGGGTGTTCAAACAGGCCGGCAAGATAAACGCCGAAAACAAGGACGAGGGGCTGCACAGCAACGATGATGATGAGCCCCGGCATCCGAATACGGGGGGACAAAAGAAATTTCCCCCAGGTGAAAATGGTCAACATGATCTACGCCACCCACATCCCCAAGCGGGAACGGAAGCGGACACTACAGGACGTCTATGCGATGGAGCCAGTCGCCCCCAAGTTCAATCCATGGTCCGCTTGTTAGATCACCTTTGACCGTAGGGATCACCCTACCAGCATCTGTCACGACGCTCAGTCGCATTGGTCTTAGACCCAATCATCGAAGGATTCCACCTCATGCGTGTCCTTATGGACGGTGGCAGCAGCCTGAACCTGCTTTATCAGGACACAGTGCGCAAGAGGGCATTGATCCTTCATGGATCAAGCCCACTAAAACTACCTTTAAAGGTGTTATTCCTGGAGTAGAGGCCCGCTGCACGGGTTCTATAACATTGGAAGTGGTCTTTGAATCCCCAGACAAATTCAGAAGCGAAGAGCTAATGTCCGACATCGTCCCTTTCTGCAGTGGCTACCACGCACTACTCGGACGAACCACATTTGCTAGATTCAATGCAGTGCCACACTATGCATACCTCAAGCTCAAGATGCCGGGACCACGTGGGGTCATCACTGTGAACAGAAATATGGACCACTCCCTTCGAACAGAAGAGCATACGGCAGCCCTCGTGGCAGAAGTACAATGCGGCCTCCTCCGACAAACCAATCCGGCAACAGCTTCGAGCACTGTCAAACGAGTCCGTAACACCCCACAAGAGGATCATCATGAACGTCAAGATCGTGATTAGCAGTCCGGCCTCCACTCAAGCCCCTCCAAAGCAGCATTCGTGCCACGCGTACACAACTACGCACTCAAGATACCTTGGGCATAGGCGGTGGCGCATTATCGACTAAGGGTAACCGCTAAATACCTTCATACTCTTTCCCTCTTACCTTTCAGGCCACCGTGTTAGTGCAGCATCCTCAGAAGAGCCGAATTGCCGGACTCATATGGAAGAGACATCCAAGGAGGCAATAGACGTTGTGCGCAGAAGGAAAATACCCAGGTGGAATCTATCTACGATCATTATACCTGCTTTATCTACCTGTACACAGCCTGCCCCTGGATAGGACATGTTAGATAGTCCTATTTATCTCCGCTTGATGCATCCGTTGTAAACATACGCTTAAACATATTTTTCGTCAATGGGAGATTATGTATACCGTCAGCTTATTATCTTTACATGAGCATTTTTCTCTTATAAGTGTTTACTTGATACTGCATCCGTACACCTTGGTACGGCCAGTTTGCCAGGGGCTTCTGATTGCGCCCCGAAGTATGGCAAAACAAAGTCCGAACACTTTTAACAGTGCGGCACCCCGAACTTATAGCACTATATGCATCAGCTCCGAATCATGTCTTGGGTCTACAGTTGGGATAGCCCGGCTCCCTTGTTTTGGTGCCTTACGTTCCGTTATATCGGGTAAAGTAGCGTGGTGAGAACTACTGCGATTGGGTCCTGGTTCTTCCGGACGAGCACCTCAGTAGAGAAAGCCGAAAACCGACCGGCATGATATGGCAAGAGCTGGTTGCTATTCGAGAGGTACTAAAATCCTTAATGATTTTCCGCTTTAGGCGATAAATCGGCTTTGTCCGATCTAGGCGTATATAGCGCCCCAGTTCGGTCTTCCGCATTCTAGGGGCTTCGCCGAAATTTAAAATTGTAGACATCTAAGGCTAAGTGAAAGTTATAAAGCCGCATAGTCCGATTGCCTCGTTCGCTGTGCCGGACACCTCCTTAAGGGACCAAACAATTGGATAAAGAGTGTCCGGGTTTTCCACGAACACCCCAGCGCTAGTCAAGTTGGGGTGGAAGCCGACGACTGGCCTATTTTCAGGATTTTATAAACGGCCGCACAGAAGGTAATATTTTAAATAACCTAAGTGCTACTTAGCGCAAGTAACTTCGTCCATAAAATACAAACACGACAGAAGCGAATTCATTCAAATACGGTGTCCTTGGTACATTCGTCAGCCACGGGACGAGCACCCTTCATAACGCCATCATAGTACAGCTCGGGATGGCGATGCGCCTTACCCTCCGGCGGCCCGTCCTTGACCAGCTTCTCCACATCCATCTTGCCCCAATGCACTTTGACGCGGGCAAGGGCACGGCGGGCACTCTCGATGCACACGGATCGCTTGATCACCTCAAACCGTGGGCAGGCATCCACCATCCCCTTGATCAGGCCGAAGTAGCTACTGAGCATGAGCTCACCAGGCCACATCCAGACTATGAAACCTTTCAGAGCCAGTTCGGCCGCCTTGTGGAGTTCGACCAGTTGCTTCAGCTGGTCACTCAGAGGCATCGGGTGTTCGGCCCCAGCATACTGGGACCAGAACAGCTTCTCCGTTGAGTTCCCCTCCTGGGCACGGTAGAACTCCGTAGCGTCTCATACGCTGCATAACAGATCTGCGAATGCCCCTGGAGAGCTCCGAATTCGAGTAAGTAAAAGAAATGCCTCCTCCACATGTTTGCTTTGCATAAAGAACTTCTTACCCACTGCTATCTTCTTGGCCTCTTGGATCTCCTGTTGTGCCTTCTCGGCTTCGGCCTTGGCGTCTTTTAAACTAATAAGGGCCTTCACAAGCTTGGCCTCTTTCGCCTTCAGATCATGCTCCACGGACTCGCATTTCTTGCTGAGGTCCTGGAGCTCTCGCTGTACCTCACCCACCCTAGCACTTTGCTTCTCGCTCTCCTTACACTCCGGGGTCGCCCTGTCTTTGGCCTCGGACAACGCCTTCTTTAGGGACACAACTTAGGCGGTGTTCCCTGTTCCACGATCACGACACTTCGATGTTAGACCCACCAACTTTTCCTACCCTTAAAAGCATAGGAGAGGGAATTACTTACCCTTGTTCTCTTCGAGCTGCCTCTTCGTGAGGTCGAGCTCTCCCTGCGCCTGCTCCAGGTCCAACTTCAGATTGGCAACCTCGGCAGTACGGGCAGCAGCAGCAAGCAGCACAGCCTTCTTATTCACAATAATATTTATGATTAGACTCCTGCCGATTATAATTGACCCTCTGCTCGGCTTTTCTTTCCAAACACCAAACAGAGTATCAGGGGCTACTACCTTTTGGGTGGTAATTTTGCACATATTTATTACTTACCTCGAAGCCTGTTAGGAGGCTGGTGCAAGCTTCGGTTATTCCGCTTTTGGCGGACGAAACCTTCTGAATCACCGTACTCATAAGAGTACGGTGCCCCTCATCCAGGGAAGCGCCGCAAAGTGCTTCCAGCAGACCATCCGGCGCCTCATGCGCAATGGATGTCCGCGACATAGACGGCTCGCCCTCCCTAGCGAGGGGTCGCCCGCCTGAGTTCGGAACCATCGAAGGTTCCGGAATTGTGTTCAGCTGAGAGCTTGGCTGGCCATGGCTCTCATCGATATGATCCATGGGGATCTTGAACCCCGCGTGTCCGACGTCTGGGACCCCGCCTCAGGGCGTCTCCAGAGTCACCTCCCCCCGCTCTGGGAACCTTTGGGACAGCACCTCTCTGTCGTCCGCGGGTTGAGGAGTAGTGGCCGTCGGAAGCAAATTCATCCCCAAATTGCTTAGGGACCCGGAGGAGGATACCTTGGGTTGATCCCTGGCCAGACTGCACATATGTTCGGCATTATATATACAAAAATTGTGCAGTGAAGTCATGATAGAGTTTAGACACTTACAATCACGCTAGGGGTTTCCCCCCGGGCAGCCACCCCTCCTCGCTGAGAGCGGCTGTGGCGGAGTAGTCCGGAAGGGGCCCCTTCCCCTTCTTGGACGCCCCGGCCTCCCCTCCTGGGGCGGCTTTTCTCTTCTTCTCCCCCAGTGGGTGGAGGTAGGATCTCTTCTTGATTCTCCCGCCTCCGCGAGAGGAATTCGACTCGTCGTCATCAGACGACAGGGGAATGACGGCCCTGCGCCGAGGACCTTTTCCGCCCCCCGGTCTGCTCCCCCGCCTCGTCGTCCTCGGACGAGGCTTCCGGCACAACCTTACGCCAAAGACCCTTTTGGATCCCCGGGGCTTTCTTCTCGGCCTTCTTCTCCGGCACCTTGTATGGCGCCGGGACCAGCATCTCCGTCAAGAGAGCATCTGCTGGTCTTCGGCAATGGAGCAGGCAAGATACCGCTCATTGTCTCCACGTAATCCTAAAATAAATATGCATAACAACTTAGGGCACTCCCATGAATATATCAGGGAAGAACTGGGTCGGGTGTAAGTCTAAGAACTCACCGGCCTAGGAGCCCGTGTGGCGTGAAGCCCGCGGTCCTCGGACATCGGAGGAGGCACTTCGGAGGCCTTGAACTGCACCTTCCATGCGCCTTTGTGCGTCATGTCGTAGAGCCTCTGGAGCGTCCGGTGCTCAGTTGGGACGAACTCCCACGGATTGACTGCCCGCCTCTAGCAGGGCAAGATCCGGCGAACTAGCATGACCTGGATCACGTTGACAAGCTTGATGTTCTTGTCCCTCATGCTTTTGACGCATGTTAGAAGTCCGGCCAGCTCCATGAAATCGCCCTAGGACAGGCCCTTCTTCTCCCAGGAGGTGAGCCGCATGGGAGCTCTGGATCAAAACTCGGGGGCCGCTGCCCAGTTGGCGCTGCGCGGCTCAGTGATATATAACCACCCCGATTGCCATCCTTTTACGGTCTCCGCAAAGGAGCCGTCGATCCATGTGACATTGGGCATTCTGCCCACCATGGCCCCTCCGCACTCCACCTGTTGGCGCTTACCACCATCAGCTTCACGCAGAAGGTTTGCAGCCATAGGCCGAAGTGAGGCCAGATGCGGAGGAAGGCCTCGCACACAACGATGAACGCCGAGATGTTGAGGATGAAATTCGGGGCCAGATCATGGAAATCAAGCCCATAGTAGAACATCAGCCCGCGGATGAAGGGATGGAGTGGAAATCCCAGTCCACGGACAAAGTGGGCGACGAATACGACCCTCTCGTGGGGTCCTGGGGTCGGAATGACCTGCCCAGCGTCTGGTAGACAGTGCGCCATATCCGCGGCCAAGTATCCGGCCGCTCGAAGATTTGCGATGTGCTTCCCCTTGACGGTGGAAGCCACCCACTTGCCTCCTGCTACGGACATGTTTAGCTGTGCGGGGAAGACTTGGGCTTGGGCGCTGGAGCTAGAGGGGGCAAGAGTGGGCAAAGGAGGAAGAAGGCGTGGGTGAAAATGGGGGAATCTTATCCCTTTATAGAGGCACCGGAAGAGGTGCGCCTCCCCACTTGCCCGTTGGGAATCGCTTGTTTCCCAACCGCCACGATTAATGGCGTGGTAAGATTACCCATACCCGTACTGATGAGAATCCCGTAATAAGGGGACACAATCTCTGCTTTGATAATACATGTCACAGAAACCGCCTCGTAATATGCGTTGTAGCTGGTTGTGGGGAAACGGTTCGAATAATGGATCCGATCGTAATAATGTGTCACGTCACCAGAAAAAGTTGTCAGCAGATTGCGTTTGTGAAATATCATTCTCTCTATGGTGGTGTGCGAAGATCATTTTTCAGATCCGGACACGAATTGAGTGTTCGATGGTCACTTTGGATTATTCCGAGGAGGAACCCGCCTTGCAATGCCGAAGACAATTTTGCGCACCAAACTCGTCGTCATTTAAGCCTGGTTCAGGGGCTACTGAGGGAGTCCTGGATTATGGGGTATCCGGACCGCCGGACTGTGTGCAATGTCCGGACTATTGAAGCATGAAGACACAAGACTCATGACTTCGGCCCGTGTCCGGATGGGACTTTCCTTGGCGTGGAAGGCAAGCTTGTCGATCTGTATATTATATTTCCTTCCTTGTAACCGACTCCATGTAAACCCTAGCTCTCCCCGGTGTCTATACAAACCGGAGAGGTTGGTCCTTAGAAGGCCGATCACAATTACATTCATGCCATCATAGGCTAGCTCTTAGGGTTTAGCCTCTACGATCTCGTGGTAGATCTACTCTTGTACAACCCATATCATCAATATTAATCAAGCAGTAGGGTTTTACCTCCATCGAGAGGGCCCGAACCTGGGTAAACATATGTGTCCCTTGCTTCCTGTTACCATCAACCTTGACGCACAAATCGGGACCCCCTACCCGAGATCCACCGGTTTTGACACCGACACTGGGCCGCAGGCAGGCAGGGTTGGATACCCCCACATCCAGGACACCGACACCCTGAGGCGTCGGCTGCCGGCTGGGTGATGGAGCTTTGTTTCATGTTGGATTAGTCAGACGGCAAAAGAGAACTCGACAATTAAAAGAAAAGAGAAAGAGTTTAAAACTTACCGCAGGCGGCGGATGCGCGCGCGAATACGGATATTTGCCGAACTGTCACTCCTCCTCCAGGAGCTTGCAGTTCGAGATGTAGTTCACCAAGTGAGCCACCTCCACGTGCGGCATCTCCTTGGTGCACATCTGGCTTTGGTCCCGATGCCCGCTCATCTGGCATATCATGTGTGGTCGTCCTTGAAGGGGGAGCACCCGGCGCGCCACGAAGGCGGTCAGCAAGTCCGGCCCCGTGAGGCCTTCCATCTTCGTCATCACCTTGAGCCTTGGAACTGCGGCAGCGTCAGCGGCCGACAACGTCTTGGGCGGGTACGACCAGTTGGAGCGAGGACCAGTCGGCGGGCCGGCTTCATAGGCCGGCAGGCTGACGAAGTCGGTCTCTGGGTGGACGTTCTTGACGTAGAAGTAGGATTGTTGCCACAGCTTGACCGACTCTGTCAATATGATGGACGGGAAGGGCTTGTCGGCAGCCGCCCTCCGCACCGCGACGAAGGCGCCGCACTCTGCCGCTACCCTCTTCATGATGGTGCCGAGCTTCGTGTTGAAGAACTCGCCCCAGAGCTTGAGGGTGGGGAGGATGCCGAGGTAGCCTTCGAAAAGAGGGATGGAGGCAGACAGCAGCACCACCGTCTTTGGCCTGAGGTGGTGCGGCTGGAGGCCGTAAAACTGAAGGAAGGAGCAGAGGAAGCCGCTTGCCGGCAGGCCAAAGCCGTGCAAGCACTGCGACCAAAAGACGATGCGCCCGCCTTCCTCCGGCGCCGACGAGATCTCCCTTTCAGCCGCCAGGGGAACCTTCACGTAATCCTTGTCGGGTAACCGTCCCGTCCGGCGGAGGAAGTCGATGTGGTCCTCATGGACGCTAGACCCGTCCCACGCTCCGGAGCGCACCATGAGTGCTTGGAGCTTGGTAGAGCAGAGGTGCGGCGGCGAGTGTGCGGACCCGCGGCGGAGCAGCAGCACAGCAGGGTGGCCGGAGGCGCGGTGCGGCGGCGAACAGCAGCAGCAGAGGGAGAAAGGAGGAAGAAGATGGCAAAGGAGGAGGAGGGCACACGTGCGTTTGCCGCTCCCCTCCTCCCACAACTTATAGCCCCAGGCAGCGAAGGCGAGCGGGCGAGGCGTGGTGGTTGTAGGATTAACTGCGCCCACATACCCACGACGCCGCGTTTATCACGCCATAATGGCATGCATTAACCGCGCCCGGAATGCCAACCGCCCACCTTGGCCATAGCGAATCCGCGCGTGGCCGAGGCGCGGTAATGGTGGTCCCCAGCCTGCGGTGATTACCTGTCGCGCACGTGGGCTGGCAGCTGGTCCAGCTGGGTGGTGCCGCATGTCACACAGACAATGGGCGGCTGCCTCGACGCCCGGCGTGCGCGCCACCTGGCCCCGCCTTGATGTTTCGAAATCATCAAGACGGCATGCCTGGTCGTGGCCGACTCCTAGCTGTCGGCTCTCCAAAGTAGGAAGCTGCTGAGGCCTCTCACCTTTCTAGCCGCGATGACCCACCAGCTTCGGGGACTACTGTCAAAATAAGTGACCACATGTAGCCTTATCTGCTCCCCATGGCATTTGAAGACATCGGGGCCGGCTGCGCCCCACAAGCATCCAAGCTAAAGGCCTGCCTTCCCGTGGCCGGCTGGTCCAAGCGGCCGGTTGCAGGAAGGCGACAAGGCCCAAATGAGTGGTCCCAAAGTGGGCCGACTCCTAGCAGGCGGCCCACCCATACACCCTCAAAGTTTGCACCCACATAACGACGACGAGACAGGGCGTGGCTACAGTATAGCCTGCCACCCCCGAATCCCGGAGCGGACGTCGCCACAGTACAGCATGCTGGGTGGCCATCCCTCGCCCGGCGCGGCACTGTTGCCACATTGACTATGACATGATCTACGGCAGAGCTGCCATACTCCCACGACGGGCTGTCGGTACGGCTTGCAGGAGGCGGGCCCTACCTGCCAGAGAGATACCCGAAGGTAGCACGACCAAGACCAGTCGGCAAATGGGGAGGCCGGCTCCCAACAGCTAGCCCTCCCCTTCCCTAGAAGTTTGTGCGCCATCAACTAGATAAGACGGGGTGTGGCTATAGTGAACGCCCACCAGGCGGTACTGCAGCCACGCTCGTCCCCACCAAGCCATCGTCATCAGGGGCAAGGCTACAGTAATAAGCAGCGCACAGGGCCCACAGGCGGTGGGCACAGCCTGTCGGCCGAGAGGCCGGCAGCCGGTGGGACCCACCAGGCGGTGGGCCCCAGCGGCCGGCGGAGAAGCCGGCCACCACAGACACTGACGGCCTGGGCCTACACCCTGCCGGATTACCATTGTACCCGTGGGGGGTGTGCCTATATAAACCCCCATGGCACCCATGCAAAGGGTTGATCTCTTAGAGTTTCACACACATATATAGAGAGAGGAGTAGAGCTAGCCTTGCCCTTCTTCCTCCTCTAGCCAAACAGCTCAAGTAGCAACTTGTAGCTACTTGCTGATTTAGTGATCATGCGGAGACCCACAAAGCGGTACTAGGTGTGTTATCTCCTAGGAGAGCCCCGAACCTGGGTAAGATTCGCCAGCGTGCATGCCTTCACCTTATCCCGTTTCTAGGCATCGGCGACGTCTTACTAGCTCCCACAATGATTAGCCATCCTTTGGCATATGTCACACCAACCACCCAACAATCGCCATGATCTCCATCATCACCGGCGCGACACCTTGATCTCCATCGTATCATCGTTATCGTCTCGCCAACTACTGTTACTATAACTATTGCTACTGCTTAGTGGTAAAGTAAAACAATTACATGGCGATTGCATTGCGTACAATAAAGTGACAATCATTTGGCTCCTTCCAGTTGCTGATAACTTTGTTACAAAACATGATCATCTCATACAACAATTTATATCACATCATTCCTTGACCATATCACATCACAGCAAGCCTTGCAAAAACTAGTTAGACGTCCTCTACTTTGTTGTTGCAAGTTTTACGTGGCTACTACGGGCTTCTAGTAAGAACTGTTCTTACCTACGCATCAAAACCACAACGATTGTTCATCAAGTGTGATGTTTTAACCTTCAACAAGGACCGGGCGTAGCCACACTGGATTCAACTAAAGTTGGAGAAACAGACATCTGCCAGCCACCTATGTGCATAAGCACGTCGGTAGAACTAGTCTCATGAACGTGGTCATGTAATGTCGGTACGGGCCGCTTCATCCAACAATACCGCCGAATCAAAGTACGACATGCTGGTAAGCAGTATGACTATTATCGCCCACAACTCTTTGTGTTCTACTCGTGCATATAACATCTACGCATATACCTGGCTCGGATGTCACTATTGGGGAACATAGTAATTTCAAAAAAAAATCCTACAATCACGCAAGGTCTATCTAGGTGATGCATAGCAACGAGAGGGGAGAGTGTGTTCATGTACCCTCGTAGACCAAAAGCGGAAGCGTTTAGTTAATGCGGTTGATGTAGTCGAACGTCTTCACAATCTAACCGATCAAGTAACCAATGCACGACACCTCCGTGATCTGCACATGTTCAGCTCGGTGACGTCCTTCGAACTCTAGATCCAGCTGAGGCCGAGGGAGAGTTCTATCAGCACGACGCCATGGTGATGGTGATGATGAAGTTACCGGCACAGGGCTTCGCCTAAGCACTACGATGATATGACCGAGGTGGAAAACTGTGGAGGCGGGCACCACACACGGCTAAAGATCAACTTGTGTCTATGGGGTGCCCCTCCTCCGTATATAAAGGATGGAGGGAGGAGGAGGCAGGCCAAGGGTTGCGCGCCCATGGGGGGGAGTCCTACTCCAAGTAGGAATCTCCCCCCTTTCCTATTCCCACAAGGAGAAGGGGGAAAGGAGGAGGAGGAGAGAAGGAAGGAGGGGGGTGCTGCCCCCTCCCCTTGTCCAATTCGGACTAGGGAAAGGGGGTGCACCACCTCCTGGACAGCCCTCTCTCTTCTCCACTAAGGCCCAATAGGCCCAATAGCTTCCTGGGGGGGGGTCCGGTAACCCCCGGTACTCCGGTTTTATCTGAAACTTTTCCGGAACACTTCTGGTGTCCGAACATAGCTGTCCAATATATCAATCTCTCTGTCTCGACCATTTCCATACTCCTCGTCATGTCCGTGATCACATCTGGGACTCCGAACAAACTTTGGTTCATCAAATCACATAACTCCTAATACAAATCATCAAAATGTTAAGCGTGCGGACCCTACGGGTTTGATAACTATGTAGACATGACCGAGACACATCTCCGGTCAATATCCAATAGCGGAACCTGGATGCTCATATTGGTTCCCACACATTCTTCGAAGTCTTTTATTCGTCAAACCGCATAACAACATATGTTGTTCCCTTTGTCATCGGTATGTTACTTGCCCAAGATTCGATCGTCGGTATCATCATACCTAGTTCAATCTCGTTACCGGCAAGTCTCTTTACTCGTTATGTAATGCTTCATCACGCATCTAACTCATTAGTCACATTGCTTGCAAGGCTTATAGTGATGAGCATTACAGAGAGGGCCCACAAATACCTCTCCGAAACACGGAGTGACAAATCCTAATCTCGATCCATGCCAACCAAACAAACACCTTCGGAGAGACCTATAGAGCACCTTTATAATCACCCATTTACGTTATGTCATTTGGTAGCACACTAGGTGTTCCTCCAGTATTCGGGAGTTGCATAATCTCATAGTCTGAGGAACATGTATAAGTCATGAAAAAAGCAGTAGCAATGAAACTGTAACGATCATAATGCTAAGCTAACGGATGGGTCATGTCCATCACATCATTGTCCTAAAAATGTGATCCCGTTCATCAAATGAAAACACGTGTCTATGGTTAGGACACATAACCATCTTTGATAAACGAGCTAGTCAAGTAGAGGCATACTAGGGACATTATGTTTTGTCTATGTATTCACACATGTACTAAGTTTCCAGTTAATACAATTCTAGCATGAATAATAAACATTTATCATGAAATAAGGAAATAAATAATAACTTTATTATCCCCTCTAGGGTATATTTCCTTCAGACCCATACAAGTTACACAGAATCGGCCCATTAAAAGCCCATTCTAGATTTTACAATTTCCATCCGATCATTAGTTCCAGCCCGTTAACGACCTGCTACGTCTTTGGGCCCAATTACGACCCGAGCTTCTTTCGGCCTGTTAGCATCCCATCATCAGTTCCAACCTGTTAACGGCCCGAAATGTCTTTTGGCCTTTTCTCGGCCCATTCTGCAGTTGGGCCAACTTCTAGCCCGTTGTGACTTTAGGCCTTTACTCGACCCATTCGGTAAATGGGCCAATTCCTAGCCCATTTTGTCTTTCGGCTTGTTAACGGCCCGCACAACAGTTAGATCTTTGATTGTGCAACCTAATTTTGGGTCCATTAGCGGCCCACGTTCCGCAGGGCATAATTTCAGCCCAACGCGACTTTTGGCATGTTAAAAGCCCAGTTTGCAAATTGGGCCTCCTCTGGCCCAAAACAATTTCAGCCTCTTACTGGCCCGTAAAGTAAAAGGGCCGATACAAAATCGACATTTATTTTGGCCTGCTAGAGGCCCGCGGGCCATTTCCATTTGTACTGCTCTATCAAGCTTTCGGCCTATTAACGGCCTGCTAAGAGCCATTGTTACGGTGGGCCACATCATTTGTATCCACTAAATATTAATTTGACCAGCCCAATTCAGGCCCGCTTTGACTACACATGTTTGTTTGTTCGGATGGTGTCTAGGTAATGTTTGGGTGTGTTGGTCCCCGTTTCAACGATATAGCATATTCAAAGAATTATCCTACTCTATACTATCGCCTCGAAAAAACATACAGTATACAATAAAGAGACTAAGGCATATAAACGTAAAACAATCCTACACTATACAATAAAGAAATTACAGCCGATTATACCCACTAGGCGTTATAGTTCGGCAATAGTGATAATAAAGCGTACACAAACAACAAATTACATACACTAGGAAAGTAAAGCTCATACATCATGGACACGCATGAATAGAACTTACCATTTGCACTATAATCTCTTCAGAAAATAGGATTGGCCGGATTCAGATAGCACAAATTTCAGTCTCCAAAATCTCCAATTCCTTCGTGGTTACCTCAGTGTCTCGTTTCATTTTTTTACTCCTGCATCTAATACCTGCAACTCCAGTCTCAACTTGTTGATTGCATGTTGAGAATCATGTACACGTTGTCTTGCCAGCTCTAGTTGATGCTTGAGAACATCAGCACATTCCAATTCCAATCCATACTTATTTGGTAATGGCCATGCCGCACTGTTCGCAGATCTTTGTGTTGATGTCACTTCATCCTGAAATGTTTCTATAAGTACACAAGACTATGGAAAAAAATATAGTTACAACAATGAAGCGAGCAAGACAGACTATTTTGTACATGGCAAAATAGGACTAACAATAATGTTATACGTCATGAAGCATAAGCAGGTGATATTTTAAAAATTATAAAAATGGTTGTCTATGCAGCCCGCATACAGAAATCTTGCTTAGTTCACCAGAGGAGCATGATGTTGGGCCAAATCCAAAACACAGACATGTTACAAATTTAGACCACACGTTGCATATAAGTAAGCAACCAGCTGGCCATTCTGTAGCTCAATTAAAGACTTAGGGAGCATAATGAAAAACAGAGGGATTCATACAAACCTACTACAACAAGCAAAACTATGCAATCGTTAGCCTAGTATAATCTATATTGTGAGCCTCATGCAGTAATAGTTGGTTAATAGACTTCGAAGCTTCAGGCACACTTCGCAAGAGTAATTAATTGGTAAGGCCTTTAATTATGTCAACTAATAGTTATACAAATACCCAACATGAGGCATCATTGTTTGGGCATCTCATTAACCGAGGACAAATAAAGCAATTGACAAGAGCAATTTAACCATGCCTAGAGCAAACAAGCAATTGAACTGTTGAGTTGGCAGCATGCATACATGCACGCCTCAACAACATCCATGGCCTAGCTACATTTACTGTATAAAATGTAATATTGTTTGCCCCCTATGAAGTATCTCGACTAGTATGTAATCAATATCCTAGTAATGATAGGGAGGCTAATGATGTGAATATGCGTTTGGTTATGACAATTATGACACCGATAAGTCTACCATGCCAGGAAGCAGTTTCACAGTGTTCACTACTATAAGATGTTTTAGATATTTAAAAGTAGACTACATCCGTAATGAGTGAACAGACACATTAAAATGTGTTTATATACATCTGATTTACAAAATAGTTGGAACATCATATAGTAGTGAGCGGAGGGGGTTTTAATCAATGGCCCAATAACCGAGTTTCAAGTGAAGAACCCTACACAAGCACAATGTGAGACAAATAGGATGTCCTGGTAATTATGATACAATGACTTACCATAACTGGTTGAACAGGCTCAGCGTTGTTCCTCCTTCTCTTGCAAGGATCCTTTCTAACATCTTGTACTTGGAAATCCTCAATCTTATCTTCATTTCACCCCCTATGCATGGCGACACTAACTAGTTACTGGTCTCCTTGGAAGATAAATATCCATACTTTCTAGTCTGCGAACAACATAAAATGATGAGTTTATAACAAAACAACACCACATAATGAAACATGCCACACCTTTTGCACACAATGAAATGAGCATTCACTACTAGGGAAAAGCCTATACACAGAACTTTAGCAATAGCGCGTGTTAAAAAAGGGCGCTACTGCTAGATAGCAATATCGTGCGAGAGAAAACCGCGCTGTAGATACACATATAGCAGTAGCGCATCCCGCTGTAAAAGCGTTACTGCAAAAATTCCCACCGCTAAGCCGATCGGCTACACATAGTAGTAGCGCTCTTTTAGAAACAGCGCTACCACTAACTTTGTTGTAGCAGCGAGTTTATGTGTAAGGCGCTACTGCTAACAAAAATAAAATAAAATGAAAAACAAGTAGAAAAGTAAATGAAAAAGAAAAGAAATAGAAAAAGGACAAAAAAATTTAAAATGTAAAGAAAAATAAATGAAAAAGGGAAAAAAGGAGAAAGGAATAGCAGTAGCGAGTTTCAGGAAACGCGCTGTAGCTAACTTAGCTATAGCGCGTTTTCGTAAATGCGCTACCGTTAAGTTTTCACTTAAACAACACCCCTCCCCCGGCCACCACTTCTTCCCCAAATCCCTCACCCTCGCCGCCGTCTCCCCAATTTGGTGTCGCCCCACTTCACCGTTGTTTCCTGCCGGTGTGGATGCCGGCAACCTCACTGTCTCCCCTCGAGGCCGCCATCATCCTCACCGCTACCGCCCAAGGCCGCCCTTAGCCTCACCACCGCCACCCGAGTCCTCCCTCGACCTCACCGTCGCCGCCGTCCACCTCACCGCCGCCTGATCCCACCCAGTACTGCCGTTGCCCGTGCCGGAGCCCACCCTCTCCGCCCCTGCCTCCGTCGCCGAGCACCTCCCCGCCACTGTCTCTGCCCTCTCTGTAAGTCCCCCACCCATCCCCCCACTCCTCTCTCTCTGCATTTTAAAGAAAAAATTAGTAGAGCAAAAGTTTGTTTATAGCAAAAAATTTAGTTTAGAGCAAAGGGTGTTAAGTAGTACTCCCTCCGTTCCGAAATAATTGTCTTTCTAGAGATTTCAACAAATGACTACATACGGAGCAAAATGAGTGAATCTACACTCTAAAATATGTCTACATACATCCGTATGTTGTAGTCCATTTGAGATGGCTAGAAAGACAATTATTTCGGAACGGAGGGAGTAGATGTTAGAGCAAAAATTAGTTTAGTGCAAAAAATTTGGTTTACAGCAAAAGTTAGTTAGGGCAGTAGGGTTTAATTAGGGTAGATGTTGCTTGTATTGTATATAGTGATACTAGTAGATGTTAATTAGGTTAGGGCAGTAGTGGTACTAGTAGATGTTAATTAGATGTTTTTCAGTTAGGGCAGTAGAGTTTTGCTAGGTTAATTAGGTTAGTAGTGCTGCTAGTATTAGTGGTACAGTAGGTTAATTAGGTGAAGTTAAATGAATAACCTAAATGAATGAAATTAGTAGTTAACTGATTTTTTTTCCTTTCATCATCATAGAGCACTAAAGTTGACTGAATTTTGTTCTATTAGTACTTAAATGAATTTTCTTCTACACTTTGTTTTTGAATTAGCTTGTGAAATTTGGACATGTGGTTGCTCGTGTATATTTGGACATGTGTTGCGGTGTCGAAGAGGGATATTTGAACACTATTTCCAGGGAATGAAGCTGAGTGGCCTATGTTTTGCCGGAATGTTGATTCATTTCTGTTCCGGCAAATTTCAGGTTCTCGATCTATCCAGTTTTTAGCAAAGGTCATGCCAAAATTTTCCGTGAATTTCGGCATGACTTTGTTGACATCGAATTTTGGCAAGGTACAAAAGGCAAGTAAGATGGCCTCAAGTGAAAGAGTTTTCAGCATGCAAAGTTTCAGGTCAATGAGTGGAATAACTTTGATGTTTAATTTATTGCCATTCGACCTTATATCGGTGGCGAAGTTGTACCGAAAGTGACAAAATTCAAACATTCCGAGTGGTTTTCGGCCAATCTTGCCTTCAAGACGACCTCGGATGAGGGAGTATTCTAAAGGAATTGTCTTCGTCTCGTCGAGGCAATCGATTTTGATATATAAATCATCTCAATCCGAGTTCATATGCAAAAGTTATAGTCAATACGGTCTGGGCAGGCCAGAGACCTAAATATTACGCTTGACACCAGACACATGTTGATGAGTGTCTGGTGCAATGCGTGAGCAATTCGGCCTTCAAGAAGTCCTTGAATCGAAAAACCTTCAACATGAAAAAGTTTCGTCTCGTCGAGCCGATCGATTTTCATATAAAATTCGTCTCAATCCGAGGTTGTATGCAACCTGGAGAGGCAAATCAAGATCAGGCTATGTTTTTGGTCGAGTGAAAACTCACCGGTCGAGTGAAAACCTACCGATCGAGTCCAAGGTCGAGTGGAAACCTACCGATCGAGTCCAAGGTCGAGTGGAAACCTATAGATCGAGCCACCGGTCGAGTGAAAACCTACCGATCGAGTCCAAGGTCGAGTGAAAACCTACCGATCGAGTAAAAGGTCGAGTGAAAGCCTACCGATCGAGTAAAAGATTGTCTTCCGAGTGAAAATATAGTCATCCGAGTGAAAAAGTCCAATGACCATCCGAAAGTTAAAGACTCTAATATCCGAGTGGATGAGCTCAAACCGAGTGAAACTGAACATGTGCCCAAAAGTTTATCAAGATGATCTCGGATGAAGAAGTGTTCAATACAGAAGTTGTGCGATCGTCAAGACGGTAAACTTTGCTTTTGGAGTCATCGCCATCAGAGATAGTATATGGCCTGCAAACTCATTACAAGACTCGGATGATTCAGTCTACCGCAAGACCGAGTCCGACTGGGAGGTAAAGATGACCTCGAAAAGTGTTCAAGATGGCCTTATTTGAAAAGGTGATCAACATGAGAGTTGTTCAGATCGCCGAGGCGCACAAGTTTGGTATTTGGGCCGTCTTGATCGGAGGTCATATGGAGGCTCGGCGGCCTGCACAAGGAGGAAGACAGAAGTTGGGTCAGATTCAGACTGAATCCGAGTTGAATAGAACTAGGACTCTAGGACGCGAATTGATGTAATTTTTCTTGTAAGGAAAGCCTAGATGAATCCTTTACTTGTACGGAAGTCCAGCCGCCTCTTATATATGTTGGGGGTGACGGCCGATTGAACAACACACAATCGAACAAATCAACATACTACTTTTTCCTGTCTACTTTTTATCTCTCCACTGTTTTTTCTCTCGCTCTTCGCTGTTCTTCGTTTGAGAGCTGCGAATCCCGAGGCTCTAGGGGCGAGAGAATCGACCTAGAGCAGCCCATAGCCACCGCAATCCTCGACGGGTCCCTCCGGTGCGCTGGGTTTCGGTTGCAAAAGCGCCCACCGATCGCCTCTTGCGATCGCTATTGTCGGTCGGGTCTCCTTCGACGTGAGCTGCGGTGCATCACCCCGCGCCGAGGGTACACGTGACGGTTCGTGTGTCGACACACTTTTGGCGACTCTACCGGGGACCAAGATCAATCATCATCATCCACCATGTCCGATCTTCCCAAGCCATCTCGAGGTAGACGCCGATAACATCATTAAGCCCAGCCTTGATGAGATATCGGTCGATCATCGCCAAGTCTATGAGGAGTACAAGAATGCGCGAGGAGAAGGACTTGCAGGATTTCCTTCCAAAGTTCAAGAAGGATCGCCAAGGCAACATCACTCCGATTGAAGAAATCAAGTTCCTCCTTTGCAAGCCGAGCAGGTTAAACCCTCGTAAGTACTACCTTTTCTCCCGAGCGGTGGGCTGAGATTGAAAGTCGATTGCTGATGGTAACAATCTAGTCTATCAAACTTTCATTGAAAATACTAAAGCTCGAAGAATACATCTCAATCGACTAGTGGTAATGATGGTGTAGCTGCTAGTGTGCAAAACCCTAATCTGGCTTTATTTATCTCATCGGCGCCCCCGTGCCGATGACTTATTATCCTACCCAAACAAATCAGATTGTGGCGCACCCATTAATCCTATTATGAGCATGCCAGGTTCGTGGTGACGCCAACCAAACCCTACCTACAGCTACAACCACTCGACCACTTCCAAATTATGGGTCGACATACCTGCCACAATTCCTACCTACAGCTAGTAACCCTACTCCTCCTATGCCATCGCCACAAGCTTCATCGCCCACTATGGATGATGGTTTAGCTAATCTTAGAGAGGAGATGGCTAAGATGCTTCGAGAGAATTTTGAGTTGAGTTACCTCGAATCGGATTTACCAAAAGCCGCACTCGAGTACTTTGATGCCATCCAAAGGCCTCCGTGATATAAAATTCCAGATTTTGTTAAGTTTAATGGAGAAGGCACAAAACCACATGGGAGCATGTTAGTCAATACTTAGCACAATTGGGTGAGGCAGGCTCATTGAATGAGTTGAAAGTGCGCTTATTTCCTTTGTCATTAACTGGTACCGCATTTTCATGGTTTTCTTCTTTGCCACATGGTTCCATTCGAGTTTGGTCGCAGCTAGAGCAGAAATTTCATGATCACTTTTATAGCGGCGATAATGAACTCAAGTTGTCACATCTAACATCGGTTAAGGAAGCATGATGAATCGGTTTCCGATTACGCCAAGAGATTCAGAGAAACAAAAACCGTGTTTTAGTTTGGTGATAACCGAGAGACTTGGCAGACCTAGTGCCGAGTGGTTTGAAAACTCCCATTAGAGAAAAGCTAGAAGGCTACGAGTTCCTAAATATCAACCAAGTCTTACAAAGGGCTTTGGCTCAGGAAAGCCGAAGCAAAGACCTCAAAGAAGTGCATAGATACAAAGCTGATCGTCCAAAGATGAATATGGTGGAATATGACAGTGATCACTCGGACGATGAGGGTGATGTTTTTGCTACTGAATTTGTTTGGCCATCTAAGGCCAAACCCTTTACTTGCAATGATCTGAAACCGATTCATAAGAATCGTGATGAAGAGATGAAGTTTACTTTTAACATTGCTAAGTGTGATAGAATATTTGATGCTTTGCTGCAGGCTAAGATTATTAGAATATCTCATACTTTACCGCCGTTTGAAGAACTGAAACGGCGTGCTTATTGCAAGTATCATAATTCTTTTTCTCATGCTACTAATGATTGCAATGTTTTTCGACGATGATACAATCGGCCATTAATGACGGACGATTGAACTTTTCTCGAGATGCAAGTTGATAAACAGCCCTTTCCAATGAACACCATGGATTTAGAAGGGAAGAAGTTACTCATTCGGCTGGAGGTAGCCGAATCTGCTAATAAAGCTAATGTCATTGTTGGTGAGCCCAGGAAAGACAAGGAGGACAACAAGGTCTTGGGGAGACAGGTTGTGCTTGATAAGCAACCCGATGGCAAGGAAGTGATCAAAATCACCATCAAGAATCCTACACTCGGGGGGCAACCGCAAGTGCAAGAAAATACTCGTGTTAAATTTGTCAAGCCCAAGAGTCCAGAAGTTGGCAAGTGGAAGAAGAATGAAGTTAAAGTGCAGCGCAAGCGGATCAAGCCAACTTTTGATATGTTGCTATCCAAGTATGCTAACCAGTCGGCCGGTTCTAGTTTCAATCGACCGACTCATCTGAAACGACCAAGGTCACCATCAGTTGATATGTTCACCGGTATCCAAAACCGAGTGGACCAAGGGCTATTTTAAAAGCAGAGGCAATCTGTGGGATCGACTTGATTACTCATATAATGGCCGACTCAACATTGGTGACTATCACCGGCTGGTCAAAATATGCACCGAGTGGAAACTATCCTAGTGTAAGAATGCACCTGTGGAAGTTATCCGAGTGAAAAATGTGGATGGGTAGATTCCATCCGACCGAGTTCCATCCGAGTGGATACCATCCGAGTGACATCAATCCGAGTGGAGTCCATCCAAGTAAAAAGGTGCGCCTGAGTGGAAATTTCATGCATCCGAAAATCGAAAGGAATGGCGTGTTAAGTCGCCAAGTGTTGCAGCAGTTGAGTCGGGCAAAGGCAAGGAGAAAATGGATGTCGACTCACTTATCTTGGGCACCAAAACATTCCCCATACAAAGCAGCCGATGTGCATAACCACTCGACCGAGCCGACACTTTCTATCGTACAAAGCACTCGCTAATGATCATGAAGCAAGCACCAGCCAAGTAAAGGTGAGAGATGCTAAATACACTCGACCAAAGTGGTGTCCTCCAGGGCTAACGAAGACACAGAAGAGGAAACTACAGAGGTTAAGGAGTCAAGAGATGGCGGAGCAGGAGGCCGAGAAGCAAAGGGATAAGTTGTTCAATGACACTCGGCCCATGGTTCCAGCAAAACAAGTGTGGAGGCCAAAACAAATACAAGATACATCAGCTTCTACATCTATCACAGAAATGCCTACACCACCCAAAGAGGACGATGTGACAGCTATTACATCGCTCTGGGACTTCTTGCCTCTCCTTCACTCGACCAGATTTCAGAATCGGTCGATCCACTTGAAGAAGAGGCTGATATGTTGGACTATGAGTCTACACCGTTCATGAAGGTATGGATATCAATATGGTGTATTACTTACCCGCTGAGTTTCGTCTTTGTAGATGAGGAAGGGAAGTGGCTCAACTGGATTTTGGCCCTAAAATGCAATATTCGAGAAGCCAAAAGAACCAAGAATACATTTGAAACCATTGTATCTTAGAGGTCATATCAATGGATCGCCACTTAGTCGAATGCTTGTTGATGGTGGCGCTGTGGTAAATCTTATGCCTTATTCGGTCTTCAAGAAATTGGGTTTGCCTGATGAAGAATTGATCAAGACCAATATGGTGCTCAACGGATTTGAAGGCAAAGAGAAAACTGAAGCCAAAGGTGTAATGTATGTGGAGCTTACAATGGAAGCAAAACTTTGGCTATCGATTCTTTGTCGCCAGGTGCAAGGTAACTACAATGTTATACTAGGCCGTGATTGGGTTCATGCAAACCAGTGTGTGCCATCCACTATGCACCAGTTTTTGATTCAGTGGGTTGATGATGAAGTGGAAGTCATTCATGCGGATAACTCGCCTGTGTTGCTTTGGCCGATGCATCGGTGGATTGGCAACATCCCAATGCTACTTGCTTGACGGACGTGACTTATCGAGTTTGATTTTCTCGTAGCGACCAAGAATGGTTTTGTGCCCGTGTCTTTAAAGCCGATCAATGCAATCGGCTCCAAGGTATGATAGGTTTAAATGGATTCTAATTCGAGTGGTTGCAAAACGTTTTGCAAAATATCGGTCCAATGAGAACGATATGTATGAGTCTATTGAGGAGTTGGATGACATGGATAAACTTGGACAAGGTTTTACATCGGCCGATCCGTTAGAGGAGGTAGATATCGAGACGGATCACCATCGACCGACATTTATAAACAAAAATTTGAAAGTCGATTGTAAAGCTAAGTTAATCGAGCTATTGAAAGAATATGTTTGTTGCTTTGCATGGGAATATCATGAGATGCCAGGGTTGAGCCGAGAGCTAGTAGAGCATCGATTGCCTATAAAGGCCGGTTTTAGACCTTATAAACAATGCCGTAAAGTTTAATCCGAAAACATATGACCGGATCAAGGAAGAGATCGGTCGATCGCTTGAAGCTAAATTCATTCGACCATGCAGGTATGCCGAGTGGATTTCAACATTGTCCCAAAGGAGAAGAAGGATCCGCAAGTTGAGGGTGTGCATTGATTTCAGAGATGTGAATAGGGCTACACCCAAAGATGAGTATCCCATGCCAATAGCCGATATGCTTATTAATGATGGTTCGACATAAGGTTATTAGCTTTCTAGATGGTAATGCCGGATACAATCAAATTTTTATGGTCAAGAGGACATGTACAAAACAGCTTCCGATGTCCCGTTTCCTTGGTTTATTCGAGTGGACAAGTGATGACATTCGGATTAAAAATGTCAGCCACATATCAAAGGGCTATGAATTTGATTTTTCATGATTTACTCGGTGTCATACTTGAAGTTTATATTGATGATATTGTTGTCAAATCGGATGCTTTTGAATCTCACTTGGCCGATTTGCGCTTAGCTTTTGAAAGAATGAAAAGTATGGATCAAGATGAATCCTTTGAAGTGTGCATTCGGCGTGTCACCGGCAAATTTTGGGTTTCATTATTCATGAAGATGGCATTGAAATCGATCCCAAAAGATAGAAGCCATACAGAAAGTGGAGGCTCCAACATGCAAAAGAGATATGCAAAAGTTCCTTGGCAAGGTCAATTATTTGAGAAGGTTCATAGCTAATCTGTCAGTGGAAAGTTGATGCATTTACTCCTATCCTTCGTTAAAGAATGATGTTGATTTCACTTGGGGGCAAAACAACAAGAAGCTTTTGATATGATCAAGAATTATTTGTGCACTCCTCCGTGATGAAAACACCCAAGCATAGAGAACCTTTAAACTTTATATCGCAGCAGAGGAAGGTGTTATTGGTGCTGTTTTGACTCAAGATACCGAAGGAAAAGAGCATGTCATTACATATTTGAGCAGACGCTTATTGGACGCCGAGACAAGGTATACATTTATTGAAAACTATGTTTATGCTTATATTACGCTTGCACAAAGTTGAGACATTACCTAGTGCCGAGTGCTTGTGTAGTAGCTTGTCAAACCGATGTCATTAAGTACATGTTGTATAGGCCAATTCTTAGTGGTAGAATTGGCAAGTGGGCTTATGCTTTGATTGAGTATGATTTGGCTTATGAATCTCTAAAATCCATGAAAGGCCAAATTGTTGCTAATTTCATTGTTGAACATCGGATTAATGACAAGCATGATGTTGATATGAACCTTGTTTCATTAGTACCATGGATATTGTACTTTGATGGTTCAGTTTGTAGCAATGGCCAAGGTGTTGGTATTGTTTATATATCTCCTCATGGTGCTGTTTTTGAAGCCTCATGCCGCTTAGAATATTTTTGCACAAACAATCGTCGTAATATGAAGCATTGTTATTCGGTCTAGAGATGTTACTTGCTATAGGTGTTACACATGTTGAGGCTTACGGTGATTCGTTACTAGTGGTGCAGCAAATATCCAAAGTCTCAAAGTGTTTAGACGAATCACTTAATGTTTATCTTGATAAATGTCTGGATATGATTTCTACTTTGGATTGTTTTAGCATTGCACATATATCTAGACATGACAATTGGAAAGCAAATGAGTTGGCACAGCAAGCATCTGGATATCATGTTGATCATGGCATGTTTCATATTTCTCAAAGTCCGATGTCTTGTCTTACCAAGATAGAAGAGGCGAACTGAACCCACCGATTCGCCATTAACAAAAAATCTAGTGCAGGTGATAATTCGATCGAGGAAGCCCATTGTTGCTTACTTTGCAATCCGAGTGAAAGGGTGGACAGGGCTGTTCGGGCGATGGCTTTTAAATATACTATAAGGGATGATGACCTTTATCGCGAACAGTTGATGATGTTCTTTAAAATGCTTGGATGAGGACCAAGCAAGAGTTGCTATGGGAGAGGTACATGAGGGCATTTGTGGTACTCACCAATCGGCTCCTAAGATGAAATGGTTATTACGACGCTGGATTTTATTGGTCGACTATGATTAATGATTGCTTCAGATATTATAAAGGGTGTGAAGCTTGTCAAAAGTTTGGTGATATTCAATTGGCTCCTGCTGCTATGTTACATCCTATTATCAAACCATGGCCTTTCAGAGGTTGGGGTTTAGATTTCATTGGACAAATCCACCCGCCTTCCTCAAAAGGGCATCGGTTCAGATTGGTGGCAACTGATTATTTCACTAAATGGTCTGAAGCAGTACCTCTCAAGAACATGACACATACGGAGGTAATTCAATTCATAACCAAGCACATTATTCATAGATTCGGTATTCCTCAAACGTTAACTACAGATCAAGGTTCATCTTTTATGTCACACCAAGTCAGAGAGTTTGCCGAATCTTATAATATAAAGTTGCTCAATTCCTCTCCATATTATGCCCAAGCTAATGGACAAGCTGAGTCTAGCAATAAAATTCTAATTAAGCTCATCAAGAAGAAGATTAAGGACAACCCGAGGAGATGGCATGAGTTGTTGTCTGAAGCTTTATGGGCACACAGAATTTCAAGGCATGGTGCTACGAAGGTGACTCCATATGAGCTAGTATATGGTCAAGAGGCTGTTTTACCAAAGGAGGTAAATTTGAATGCTTTGAGAATAGCCAAACAAAATGATTTATCGGCAGAGACTTTATAACTTGATGATGGACAATATTGATGAAGTTGCCGATAAACGTTTGGTTGCTTTGGAGTCCATAGAAAGAGACAAGTTGAGGGTTGCAAGAGCTTATAATAAAAAAGTCAAGTTAAAGAATTTTCAAGTTGGTGATCTCGTTTGGAAAGTGATTCTACCGATTGGTTCAAGAGATAGAAAATTCGGAAAGTGGTCTCCAAGTTGGGAGGGTCCTTTTAGGATTACAAGGGTTGTTCCTGGAAATTCATATTTGGTAGAATCAATACAAGGAGCATTGTTACCCCGAGCTCTCAATGGAAAATATTTGAAGAAGTACCACCCGAGTGTATGGCAGGAAGCTTGAGTAGACAAAGGCCGATATACGATTATCGCCCTTAGCACGAACATGGCCGATACATAATTATCGCCCTGAGGAAAATAAATGGCCGATGGAGTGTTGACATCGTCCTTAGAACAAACACCATGCATATTATTTTTCGGCATGCAAGCTTTGCCGAAAAACAGGGGGGCATGTGTTGACATCGAATTTTGGCAAGGTACAAAAGGCAAGTAAGATGGCCTCAAGTGAAAGAGTTTTCAGCATGCAAAGTTTCAGGTCAATGAGTGGAATAACTTTGATGTTTAATTTATTGCCATTCGACCTTATATCGGTGGTCAAGTTGTACCCGAAAGTGACAAAATTCAAACATTCCGAGTGGTTTTCGCCAATCTTGCCTTCAAGATGACCTCGGATGAGGGAGTATTCTAAAGGAATTGTCTTCGCCTCGCCGAGGCAATCGATTTTGATATATAAATCATCTCAATCCGAGTTCATATGCAAAAGTTATAGTCAATACGGTCTGGGCAGGCCGAGACCTAAATATTACGCTTGACACCGACACATGTTGATGAGTGTCTGGTGCAATGCGTGAGCAATTCGGCCTTCAAGAAGTCCTTGAATCGAAAAACCTTCAACATGAAAAAGTTTCGTCTCGTCGAGCCGATCGATTTTCATATAAAATTCGTCTCAATCCGAGGTCGTATGCAACCTGGAGAGGCAAATCAAGATCAGGCTATGTTTTTGGTCGAGTGAAAACTCACCGGTCGAGTGAAAACCTACCGATCGAGTCCAAGGTCGAGTGGAAACCTACCGATCGAGTCCAAGGTCGAGTGGAAACCTATAGATCGAGCCACCGGTCGAGTGAAAACCTACCGATCGAGTCCAAGGTCGAGTGAAAACCTACCGATCGAGTAAAAGGTCGAGTGAAAGCCTACCGATCGAGTAAAAGATTGTCTTCCGAGTAAAAATATAGTCATCCGAGTGAAAAAGTCCAGTCGACCATCCGAGTTAAAGACTCTAATATCCGAGTGGATGAGCTCAAATCCGAGTGAAACTGAACATGTGCCCAAAAGTTTATCAAGATGATCTCGGATGAAGAAGTGTTCAATACAGAAGTTGTGCGTATCGTCAAGACGGTAAACTTTGCTTTTGGAGTCATCGTCATCAGAGATAGTATATGGCCTGCAAACTCATTACAAGACTCGGATGATTCAGTCTACCGCAAGACCGAGTCCATTGGGAGGTAAAGATGACCTCGAAAAGTGTTCAAGATGGCCTTATTTGAAAAGGTGATCAACATGAGAGTTGTTCAGATCGCCGAGGCGCACAAGTTTGGTATTTGGGCCGTCTTGATCGGAGGTCATATGGAGGCTCGCGGCCTGCACAAGGAGGAAGACAGAAGTTGGGTCAGATTCAGACTGAATCCGAGTTGGAATAGAACTAGGACTCTAGGACGCGAATTGATGTAATTTTTCTTGTAAGGAAAGCCTAGATGAATCCTTTACTTGTACGGGAAGTCCAGCCGCCTCTTATATATGTTGGGGGTGACGGCCGATTGAACAACACACAATCGAACAAATCAATATACTACTTTTTCCTGTCTACTTTTTATCTCTCCACCGTTTTTCTCTCTCGTTCTTCGCTGTTCTTCGTTTGAGAGCTGCGAATCCCGAGGCTCTAGGGGCAAGCGAATCGACCTAGAGCAGCCCATAGCCGCCGCAATCCCTGACGGGGTCCCTCCCTGGTGCGCGGGGTTTCGGGTCTGCAAAAGCGCCCGCCGATCGCCTTTGCGATCGCTATTGTCGGTCGGGTCTCCTTCGACGTGAGCTGCGGTGCATCACCCCCGGCGTCGAGGGTACACGTGACGTGTTCGTGTGTCGACAGACTTGTGCTACAAACTAGGACATATGGAGTGCCCGGGATTTGCCACACCAGGAAGGAGTCAACGTTCCTGCAAAGCAATAGGCCTTTTTTATGTCATTATTCATTTTATTAGGTCTAGAATTAATTCACTAGATTTAGTCATAGGAAACATGGCTAGCAATGATGAAGGACGGGGTTCTGGTGATTGCGACGGCATCTACCAGGCGGCAGACGAACTTTTTAGCCTTGCTGACGATCAACCGATATTGTTGCTAGGCCCACCAGTGGCATAGGGGACTGAGACCGAAACGCATACCGGTGCTGAGACTGAGACCGGCGCCGAGACTCAGACCGACATCGAGACCGGCAATGAGACTGAGACCGGTGCTGCCTCGGGGAGCGGAGCCAGTGTAGAACGAAAGCAAAGAGGCAATGGCTTCCTAACAAACTAAGGACAACTAGACTGGTGGTCATAGAGGTGGACGATGGCAATTTTGAGCCAAAGGCGCCTGAGGAAGCGCGCAAGTGCTACGGCAATCAAATTGGCTGCATTGTACGGACAACCGCCACCATCAATGATGAGAAACTACAGAAGATAGATAATATGAGGCCCTCCCTCCTAAAGAAGTTTCACCAGATATTCTTGTTCCCGGGCCGGAATGAAAAGGATTATGAAGATCCAGATAAGGACTCGACAATGAAGAAGATAAACAAACACGCCATGACCAAGTTTAGCGACGCGTTGGCCGCCTGGAAAACAAGAGTGAAAGCAAGGATCATCGACAAGGAACCCTATTCCGAGATTGTAAAGGATAATCCGACAATCACGGTAGAGCAGTTTCAAATATTCAAGGAGGCTTGCGAGGCCGAAGCTGCCAAAAAAAAGGCTAAGTACATGAAGGGGCTTCAAGAGAGGAACATTGGGAGACACCACCTCGGAAGCCGTGGTTACGGCGGAAAGAGGTCCAAATGGGCCAAGGAGGACACGGAAGCCGCGAGTCTGGGCATCCCAGACCCCTTGGTGGAGTTCACCGTCCCGCAGGAGCGTGACATCCTCAGGGCCCGGCACCGTTGGGATCCAGTGAAGAAGGTTTAAGAGACAAACCCGGTCACGACGGAGTTCATGAGACTACTGGTAATTTTAGTTTCTGATCAATTTGACCGCACAAGTTAGTAATATTTGTAAACGATCCTTGTGCCTTTTGCAGAGAGAGCAGCACAGGATTGCGGCCGAAAGCGACTCGCCGTCTGAGGCATTGGCGAGGCCCAAGTGGGACACTCCATTCAACCGGGCGTTGAACATATTGAAACGACTCCCGGTGGATACTCGACCGTCGTATGGACGCGTGCACGGTGTCGGAGAGGGTGCCACGTGGAAGAAGTACTACCATGAGACCACGGAGGAGAGAAATGAAAGACGGAGGTTAACTGAAGAAAACATCGACAAGAAGGTTGAGATTGCGGTTGAGAAGAAATCATCTCGGGCAGTCGCAACAGCGGTAGCTGCTGCAAAACAGGTGGTTGCAGATATATCTACTTCCTTCGTTCCGGCCGTTTTCACTTGGACCAAGCAAAATCCAAAAAAAATGTAGTGGACTTTCCCCTTGCTGACTTCTTGGGGAGCAGCTCAACCAACACTCGCTCCTCGTGACTGCTTCCGCGACCGCCTCCCGTGACTGCTCCTCGTGACTGCTCCGCACCGGACGTGCTCGGTAGTGCTTCGTCTTTGGCTGAGCTCGACGCTCTCACGTTATCTGTCACACTGGCCCCCTTCAATAAATGTATAATCTCCCGTTTTCGTTGCCTTTCGCATGTCTCACGTCGCAGACTTTTCTTTCTAGGCCGACGAAACCCCGTGCACCATATTGTACACCATCAGCGACCAGAAGGTGGACGTGGGGAAGGCGACAATAATGGAGCAGAAGGAACCATTGTTCCACAGCCGGCCGATCCCCCCGAACGTCTTCAAGGTTTCCATGGCCAGTGTCAAACTGGGCCACGAGAATTTGCCTCCTCTAAAACTAGTGGGGTGTCACGCCCAATATGCGACCCTATCCAAGAGGAACTCGAAGGTCCCACCAAGGATAGACCCACATATTGAAACGCTTTTGCAGGGTGGATATCATTACATCAACATTACATAAATAGATGGGGATACACACATAAGGCATACAATGCCACATGAATACAACATCATCTTACATAAGAGCACCATCCGACTACGGATGAAACACAAACAGAAGCTCAAACAACATCCACTCGCTAGCCCAAAGGCCGACCGAACCTATCCCCTGATCAAAGAAGAAGCAGAAGAAGAACTCCAAACAAGCAAACATCGCTCTCGCGTCATGATCATCGCAAAACATGTACCTGCAACTGTTGTTGTAGTAATCTGTGAGCCACGAGGACTCAGCAATCCCATTACCATGGGTATCAAGACTAGCAAAGCTTAATGGGAAAGGAAGGGGTAAAGTGGTGAGGTTGCAGCAGCGACTAAGCAAATTATGGTGGCTAACATACGCTAATAAGAGCGAGAAGAGAAGCAAAGGAACGGTCGTGAAGCTAGCAATGATCAAGAGGTGATCCTGAACTCCTACTTACGTCAATCATAACACAGAAACCGTGTTCACTTCCCGGACTCCTCCGAGAAGAGACCATCACGGCTACACACGCGGTTGATGCATTTTAATTCGGATCTGGTGTCAAGTTACCTACAACCGGACATTAACAAATTCCCATCTGCCACATAACCGCGGGCACGGCTCTTGAAAGTTTATACCCTGCAGGGGTGTCCCAACTTAGCCCATGATAAGCTCTCGCGATCAACGAAGGATATACCTTCTCCCAGGAAGACCCGATCAGTCTCGGAATCCCAGTTTACAAGACATTTCGACAATGGTAATACAAGACCAGCAAGACCGCCCGATGCGCCGACAATCCCGATAGGAGCTACACATATCTCGTTCTCAGGGCAACACCGGATGAGACTAGCTACGAGTAAAACCAGCCCTCAAGTTGCCCCGAGGTGGCCCCGCAGGCAGCTCAGTTCGGACCAACACTTAGACAAGCACTGGCCCGAGGGGGCTAAAATAAAGATGACCCTCGGGTTGGCCGACCCAAGGGAAAGGTATAGGTGGTGGGGAGGCAAATGGTAAAACCAAGGTTGGGCCTTGCTGGACAAGTTTTATTCAAAGTGAACTGTCAGGGGGGTCCCATAAATCACCCGACCGCATTAGGAACGCAAAATCCGGGAACATAACACCGGTATGGCGGAAACTAGGGCGGCAAGAGTGGAACAAAACACCAGGCATAAGGCCGAGCCTTCCACCCTTTACCAAATATATAGATGCATTAATAATATAAGCGATATTGTGATATCCCAACATAACCCTGTCCACCATGGAACAATCTTCATCTTCACCTGCAACTAGCAACGCTATAAGAGGGCTGAGCAAAGCGGTAACATAGCCAAGCAACGGTTTTGCTAGGAATGGTGTCAAAGGTTAGAGGTTCATTGCAATTTGGGAGGCTTGAAGAGCAAATGATAGGTAACGCAGCATAGCGATAGAATGAAGCAACTAGCATAGCAATGATAGTAGTGAGATCCAGGGTAGCGGTCATCTTGCCTGAAATCCCGCTAGGAAGAAGAACGAGTCCATGAAGAAGATGAAGCCACGAAGACGAACCACACGTAGACGAACGAACCCTCACGATCGCAACGAAACGGGAACTATCGAGAAGAAGCACACAACATGGTAAACACACCACACATGAACAAGGCATGTTGCACAACAAACATGATGCATGACCAAGCTACATGAAGCTACTCATGGCAAGAGATGATGCAAATAAGAACAACACATCAAGGCAAGTTTAAATGAGGCCGGAAACAACATATAACAATTCCAGCAAGTCCTCGTATGCAAATTTCGAAATTGGTCCAGATCTGAATAAACCTTATGTTCAAGTTGTTAAACAGCAAGTTAAGATGCACCAAGATGATCTACACGAAATTCTAGTCAAGTTACATATAAAGTTCATTAGATTTGGAGCTACGGCCTAGAAGATATGAGCAAAACAAGTTAAACATGGCATTGATGCAAAATGCATACAAACATCAAGCAAACACCTCAAAACAAGGATGCAACATGATAATATGAAACTACATGCAAAAACAAGCAAGTTTCATATAGAGCACACTCAAAACGGAGCAACGGTTCAACACATACACTCTATACAAGTCATAGCAACTATCTGTCCATAACAGCAACTAAGCATCTTACAAGCATCAAAACAACAAGCTACAACACCCCAACATAAAAATAAAAGGCATGATCATGAATTACAGGTAAAACACAACAAAACATGAACTGAGCTATCTCCAGAAACAACTAGAACATGCTCAAAAAGACATGGAAAGATTGCAAATAATAACAGTTCCATACTTATCACGAAATAACATCAGGTTGCAATGTTTAGAGCTATCAAACAACATGCTACAGGAACTTAACATGGCAAACAAAAGCATGGCATGAATCTACTAATTGCATAGAGCAAAAGTCCCTTACTGACAATGAGCCAAAAGGGCACAGAAAATATGATGGCACCCATGTAAACATGGCAAGTTATATTACAGATTCATACATGGCAGGAACAACAATAAGTAGGCATGTTGGTGATCTTGAACCACTCATCACAGAGCAATACATGGCATGGCAAGGCAACCAACACTAAGAAGACATGTTTATGAAGCAAAGCATGGCAATAGCAAGTTCATAGGGTGCATGGATCACTAGCAAACAATCATGGAAACATTGAACTTAATGTTAACAGGCTGAAAGCAACATCATTTTGCAAGTTTGGAGCAAGATTACAACAACCTAAACCAAGCTATAAATGCAACCAGGGGCATGAATGGATAGAGCAAGACATGTATAACAAAACATCCTTAGTGAAACATCTCCAGATTATGCATAGAACGACTTGTAGCAGCAGGTTAACATAGCAACAAAATATAACAGAATCGGCCTAGCAAAACAGCAACAGCAAGTACCCTACTTAGCAAGCTTGATACACTCAACACCAACTCACAAAATTACATGGATGGCACCCTTGGAAAGATGGCATAGCATAGATCAAAACACATGTAGACATCAACCTCATAGGATGCACACATCAAACATGGCAAAAATGACAAAAGAGCAAGTTATAACAGTTTCAGCAGATTAACATCAACATGCACTCTTCCAATAGCATTTCGGGCATCAAGATGAGCTCAAATGAAAATGATGCAATGGAAAGAAATGAAGTACTCGTTGAGACGAACAATTTGACATATTACACGCACGAAACGCAGCAGTATGCACAGAGTTATCATGCGATGAACATGGCATGATAATGTCAAAATATCTCGGGACTTAGTGGATTTTACCTCCGCGAAAGTCGACGCGGGACGGAGGGATCCGGGACGGAGGGATCCAGGGGCGCGGGGCACTGTTTGGTTCGAGGGAGTGATGGATCTAGTCCTGATCCGGAGGTCGCCGGAGAAGCTCGCCGGAGATGGTGGGGAAGGAGGCCGGAGACGAGGGGCGGCGAGCTCGGAGCTGCGGGGCCGGCTAGGTGACGGCGCTCGGAGGAGCCGCGGCGGGCTGGCGGGAGGCGCGCGGCGGGGAGTGCCACGTGGCGCTCCCTGGTTGGCTGGGCGCGGTGGCGGGATTCGTCCGGCGGGCGCGGACATGTCCGCCGAGCGAGAGGGAGGTGGAGACTAGGGTTTAGACCGGGATTTGGGGGGAGATGCACATATTTATAGGTAGAGGGAGCTAGGATAGTCCAAATGAGGAGCGGTTTTTGGCCACGCGATCGTGATCGAACGACCGAGAATATGGAGGGGAGTTTGCTGGGTTTTGGGCCACTTTGGAAGGGGTGTTGGGCTGCAACACAAAGAGGTCTTTACGGTTACCCGGTTAACCGTTGGAGTACCAAACGACCTCCAAATGGCACGAAACTTGACAGGCGGTCTACCGGTGCTATACCAAGGCCACTTGACAAACCTCGGGCCATTCCGAGAAAGTTTAACACCCGCTCGCAACAGGAGACAAGAAGGGGACGCCGGAGGACATAGGAGTGCCGGATTGCAAAACGGACAACGGGGAAAATGCTCGGATGCATGAGATGAACACGTATGGAAGATGAAATCCACATGATGACATGACAAAGTGCAACACGCAAGCACATGACATGGCAACAATGGCGAATAACTGGCGGACACCTAGCGCATCGAATCTGGGGCGTTACATGGGGGATGACGACGAGACCCCGCGGCGGCTTGGTAATTGTTGCAATGGGTCTGTCCTGTTGTGGCCAAAGAGTCTACGGCGACAGTGGAGGCTAATTAATTTGAGGTCTACTTATTTTGCGCAGCGGCGGGCATGCCGTCCTCATCATCCTCTACCCCTGATTCTCCCATGCTCTTTACTTGGACTCGTCGAAGAACATTCACAAAAAGGATTACACCCACATCAAGGATGTTCCCGATAGTGCTATGTTTTACTACCAAGCACGAGGTGGAGAGGTCAAGGACAAGAAGAGAAGGGGCGGCAGGCTCGCCTTCAGCAATAAGACCAACTTCTGATGCATCCAACAACTGAGTGATTCTCTTTGTGATGGATTCTATGTCCTACACCACATGCTGGAGTAGAGACGGGTTCACCAGAACCATCACATGTCACCTAGATCCGGTGATGCCCATATTTTGCAATGGGCAAAGGACATAGGAGATATCGAGGATCATCGACTTTGAGCTGAGTTCTATAACATCCAGCGCGAACTTGACCAAATCATCATGAAGGAGGTCGTCGGAAAAGCAGGGATGTTCTACGGAGAAGGACAAATGTCACGGGAAGACGTCCGAACATGGGTAGCCTCTCAGCGTCTCGACATGAAGCCTTTCACTAAGCTCGGGGACTATCTCCCTGACATGGATGGATGGCACGACATGGTGGACTGATTGTCGATATATGACAATGTGTCTGTTTAGTCCATACTTTCTGTATGACAAAACTTTGAGTGATGCACGGCGAAACTTTATTTGTGATGTAATTAAACCGTCCTCCTCCTCGACTAGCGAAGATCACTCTAGTTAGGGCATTTTGGGTATGATGAACTTTGTTATTTATGCTTATGATATGTTGTTTCTATTTTTGCCAAGTCTGTCTCTTTCTGTTGCTCAACTATATATGTTGCATATCATCGACTCATGTGATGATGCAGTGCATAGATCATCGGTATAAGAAGTGCTACGCCAGAGTATATATACGACGAGTGGCCGGAGTGTCGAGCCCAGTGTACCGTTTCCGGTTTCGAGCGACAGCAGAGTTAGTTTAGGTTCACGCTAATGCGAGAGAGGGATACGAACTCATGTACTGCATAGTTCCGCTCTCACTCAAAGTGATAGCTCTTCTCGCGTATATCATTGTTTACATGGATGACGATGTATTTGCAAGTAATTGAGACTTGTATCGCTATTTTCGAGATGATGATGAGAGACAACTTTTTGTTGGATGATGATTATGATGATGACATGATTTGATGAGACTAGTTGTATGTATATGCTATGATTACATTTGGATGTGTATGATATGCTAAAGATTATTGTATAAAGCCTATTCAAATACAAAACAAATATGCAGAAAAAAATAATAAAACTAGTAGTAGCGAGGGGAAAAAAGTTAGCAGTAGTGCTGCCTTACCAGTAGCGCTTCCCTGTAAAAAGCGCTACAGATAATATCAGCAGCGCTCTTCTCTGAAGTGTGCTACAGCTATCCATGTATAACAGTAGTGTGGGACGACAGGCGCTACTGCTATATGTTAGCTGTAACGCCTTATCAGTAGCGCATTGTCCCGCCCTACTAATAGGCCTAAAACCCGCGCTGCTGCTAGGCTTTTCCCTAGTAGTGATTTACTATGTGTGCACTATGTAAAAACTAGGCATACCATCGAACTGGATCTCCATGTACTTTTGGGGAGCCTACTTTTGTGTACATCCAAACCTTTATGTCACATATGAGTTATACAAGCCCCCACTATAGCAACCCTTAGTGTTTAAATTGTTGACAAGCTCTGTTAGGTCAAGAACAACAAGTAATCAAAGAAAACAGTCCTTGTATGGCTGGCTGATACAAACAAGCAATTGAACATATGTGTGAGAAAAATCCTGCACATCAAGAAAAGAAGCATAGAAGAAGGCTTAAAGACCATCACTTGACTGACCAGATTTAAGGGACATTTAAACATCATGTGCAACGTATGAACTAACATAAACATTACATATTTTAGATTGTATAATGAAATGCACATGTATTAGGTTATGCCATGTATGATGCCTAAATGTACACTATAGCAGGCAGGAGTGATTCATCATTGCACGCACAATTGAATTGCAGGTTAAGGGCCAGTTCTATTCCGACTTTTCACAGCTTATTGTCAAAATAAGCCATAAAAGATATACAGAAGTCATTTTTAGTTACGTACTTGGGCTTAACTTATTTCGCTTTGGAGGGGGGTGTTTCGGGTAGAAGCTCACTAAAAATTGAATGGAAGGGGAATAGTGAAATGACTATGCTGTCTGCATATATTACACTCAAAATGCTGCTTCTAATGCCCCCCTCACACCCGACCCTCAAGTAAAAACAAACACACAAGCGTTCATTGCCCTGCCCGCTTGCATCTCCTCTCCCTTTCCCTCTACCTCGATCGCGTGCCTGTAGTGCTAGGATTCCTCCAGCGAGCTGTCACCACTAGTCCCATCTAGCCTGATCCTCGACGGTGCTCTATCCAACTAGGCTACATGGCCGGCGGGTAGGGCCAAATCTCCCCTACTGCTCTTCCCTCTCGTGCCGCCCTCATTCTCATGGTCTCTAGCAGCTGCTCCGCTTTGGTCTGTCCAACGCACTAGTACGGCGGGCGCCGCACAACTACGACTGATGCCCCACTCTGGCAGAAGGCAACTCGCTCCCCCTCCCTCCCCCCAGGCCGTGGCCTTGAGGTGCTGTTGAAGGATGAACTCATCCAACAAGGTGAGGATCTTCTCTGATTTTTTGCCAAATTTTCATTCTAATCTGCTATACGATGAATTTCTATGAGCTGCTTCTGCTGCTGCTATATTATGCATTGCTATGAGCTGCTCTGGCTACTGCAATATGATGAATTGCTATGAGCTGCTGCTGCTGCTATATGATGAATTGCGATGAGCTGCTCCTGCTGCTGCTATATGATGAATTGCGATGAGCTGCTACTGCTGCTGCTATATGATGAATTTCTATGAGCTATTGCTGGGATATGATGAATTGCTAGCTACTGCTGCTGCTATATGATGAGTTGCTATGACTTACTGCTGCTATATGATGCTTTCAGGTGGTGCTACTATATGATAATAACCAGCCACTTGGACCATCAAATTTTGATCAATAATTGTTCTTCTTTTAAATTTTGGTCATGCCTTTTTCATTTAAATTAGGCAATGGGATCTATATGGAAGACATTGACCAAAGTAGATTGTGCCAAGTAGATGGTATCTTTGTATTTGCATTTTGAACAACTATTGATGGTCTCTTTTCCTATCATATTAATTACTACACTGGGTTCAATTTGTGATGTTCGCAAGTCAAATTAATTTTCATAAGGGCAACAAAATGACAAAATGTAATGCAATCTAGACTTTTCACTCATCATACCACAAATAAGCTGAAAAGGCAAGCAATGAAAAGAACTGGTTGGCTTATTATCTGGAGCTTAGATTCAAAGGTGCTTTTTTTCTTAGGATAACTCGAAATAACTGTCCCTAAGAAACATGGCCAATAGAACTAACATAAAAATAACAGGTCACGATGATTGCAATGGAGGCCCGGTTTTTTTGCCTGATTCTCCCAGAATCTGAACCCTACCCAGATTCTCCCAGAATCTTTGAGCCCCATTTGTTTTACAATCGTATCTAGTTAGGGTCTAATTAGTTAGGATTGTAAAACAAAAGGGGGTCAAAGATTCGACGAGAAGCTAGAGAGGGGCAGATTCTGGGAGAATCCTGCAAAAGAACTGGGTCGGAGTGACCTACCATAGCACATTATATAGGCTCATCCTTGCCTCTCCTCTTTTTGTGATGTTCCATGAATTTTCCACATACATCTTGTACTTTTTCATTGTGTAACCCTATCTGCAAGTTGACACAGCTAATTTTAGATATCTCTACATGATAATACATTGCATATCCCTTGCGCATATTTAAACCACTAATTAACAATTGTGTGCGTAGCATAAACTAGCCATGACTCTGTGTGCTGGATTAGCAGGCACTCTAAGGGAGCCTAATGTACTGCACTGGAATTCCTACATGCCACCTATGATTTTGTGTAATGCACTACCTCTGTTCCTAAATATATGTCTTTGTAGAGATTCCAGTATGGACCACATACAGATGTATATAGATGCATTTTCGAGTGTAGATTCACTCATTTTCCTCTGTTTGTAGTCTATAGTGGAATCTTTAGAAAGGCTTACATTTAGGAACGGAGGGAGTATCATGTATGACATCTACATCTCTAATGTAGCAGCCAGTAGTGGAAATCATTGTCTGCACAAAGGGATGACTGGTCAAAAATCCTAGCAAAGCACGCTGGCAGGCACGCAACAATACAAGAGAGAGAGAGAGAGACACTTACAAGATCATAGCAATTTCTCAGTCTAGGATCTTGGTTGGCCAAGCTGTTAGATCCAGAAGAAACATCGTCCTTGTACTTTCTGCCAGCTGCATAACATGTAGCAACGACCTGTTAGTATATTTGAAGTACACCGGGCAGGTGATGTTGGACGGGTTTAAAGGTGACAAGTACCTAGGCCGTGGAGGGTGCTTGGCATCTTGCCAGATGGTGGGAATCAGGTTAGAAACGTCAAGGGTGATGACGCTATGTTGGTTGTCAGGGTCTGGTAAAGAGATCTATAACTGTCGAGTAGGGTGTTTGTGGAGCGGCTCCGATAGGGTGGACTACGGTGTGGAAGCGGATCTAAGGATGTGGACAAGGACATCAGTGAAGCTGCTCCGGTGGTTAGGTTCAGGATGGTGTCAACGATGCGGATCTGTGGCCGTGGACGGGGCGTCAGAAGATGCTCCAGTAGATTGGATGAGGGTGCGACGAAGCGGATCTCAGGTCGTGGACTTGTGCGTTGGCAAAGCGGCCCCGATAGGATTGAGAATGGTATAGGCGAATCTACTCTGGTAGGGTTGAGGATGGTGCCGGCAAAGCGGAGCTGGTAGGGTTGAGGAAGGTGTCGGCGAAGAGGATCAGAGGCCGTCGACGGGGGCGTCGATGGGGCGGCTCCGGTGGTGTAGACGAAGCGTCTCCGGTGGGAGTATGAAGGAGCCACTGTAGATGCGCTGTGGTTGATGAGAGTACCGGTGAAGCAGATCCGATGTCGTGGACAAGGCTGACACTGACTGGGCTATGGTAAAGTGGTGGATGAGCCGTCTACTGATTTCTAGAGGGTGGGAGGGGTAGATGCGACCGCAGAAGCAGATCCCGCAATGTGGACGCCGCTGGCAGTGAATGGGCTCTGGTATGCCGGTGGATGAGCACTCTAGGGTTTCAAGAAGGGAGGGGTAGAAAGGCCAATGAATTACGGATGGCATGATGTAAGATGCTCTGGTGTTGTGGAGTTAGTCATTTTTGCGGGAGGGAAGAGGAAATGGGGGTGCCGTGTGGTGGGGGAAACCAGAAGTTACCAAAGCAGCCCGACCTATTATGTAAATGAGGGCCGTAGTGTAATTATTGTTCTTCGTGCACCAAGGACAAAAGGGGAATTTTTCATGCTACTAGGTGGCGGAAATTTTAGAAGGAGGCGGGAGATATTGCTGCCCGTGGGATCGTTCGTATCCAGTTTCAACTAATTTTGGACAGTGCTAGTGGGAAGGTCATGTGAGACTGTGTACACAGGGCACACGTCAGCAGTTAATAAATGGTATGAAGTCGGCCCCAGAAAAAAGGACAATAACTCGGGATGATGCACCGATAACTTGGACGTTCACACGGGCGCAACCAATGGTACGGGTGTAGAGGCCCATTCACAAAAAAAGATCAAATGCTCAGCCTATGTATTTCTGGTGTAAATATATAATTTAGTGACATTGGTTATTTAAATATAATGCATTGACGTGTTATTGTAGAGGTGCACAAAAATAAATGGATATTGTAGTCCCACAAAAGAAATGGATATTGTAGTCCGCTACTTAAAAGTGTTACCTCCTATGATTACATAACCTCCATTTCATAAATTGCGTACCCGTTGAATTCATATATGAATATTACATATATTACTTCATAATAGAACCTTAAATCATCCAAGACTAATGAATTTGAATGCAAGACTAACAATGGTGCATGTACATCATAGCTACAGTGGTTGTTTGAAGAAACATCACTGTAACATTGGCATGCCCAATTGAAAAGGATTATTTGGAAAAAATGTGATATGTGACTGTCCAATCTTTATAGCGTTGAATCAATATTGTATCTTTGGCCATGATACAAAGTAGATATTTATTTATGTTCAAGCGATGCACATCCACATTCGCTAGATAGTGATACGTGAATGAATTATGCAATCTCTCTCACACGCATACATATCTCATTTCTCCGTGGGCATCAGAATCACACACGTGCACTTCGTGTATTTCTCTCCCTCCTTCAAGGTTAGAATTCGTCTTTCTACCCGGTCCTACAAGTTTCTCACACAGAAACACACACGCTCTCTCTGTCGAACATGCTCACCCCCTTTAATTCCACCCACCCACCGCCACTAATGTCTCAAAGTATAATTATGGCTTGCACACATATGCCTAAGGTTAACTCGAGTCCCGGAATCATATGAATACATACAATGGGATTCCAGCAGAGCACCTTTTGTTTTGAGATTTCACTCTCTCTCTCTATCACACACACACACACAGACACACACACAAGCATGCCCGTAGACATTGTTTCTCTCTTCATTTTTTCTGGCACTTGCATGCACACCGCTTGTTTATCTCCGTGATGCTTTAAGTACGCCTCACACACATGCTATCTACCTATCCCTTAATATAGATATGTTTCACACAAACTCCTTCTCCCTATATCTAAGAGTCACTGCCCCCCCACACCCACACACACACACACTTCCCGACACCGAAGGAGTAGGGTGACACCTCAATCTTGATGCTAATCTATCTACTAGCTTCTCTATCAAACACACACACACACTACCCGACACCGAAGGAGTAGGGTGGCACCTCAATCCTGATAGTAATCTATCTACTGGCTTCTCTCTCAAAACACACACACACACACACACACACACACACACTCGCTAGTTGTGCCTCTATGCCTACCATGCACACACTCTCGATACGTCTTTCTCTCCCCCCCCTCCCCACCCCCTACAATGACACCAGAAGGGTGACAAACTTGATCTTGATCTTAATCTATCAGTTGGCTTATCTCTCAAACACACACACACACACACACACACGCTAATTGTGTCTCTGTGCCTTGCTCACACACACTCGATATGTCTTTCTCTCCGTAGCCCCCTCTATATGTAGACTTCTCGCGCGCGTACAGTTGTAGTGATGATGACACTGAACCCGGCATGCCTTGTTTTACCAGCCTCATGTGATAGTTTTCACCTCGTTTTCTGTTAATTAACAAGGCAACCTTTTCTTTGTTAGTACTAGTGAATTTTATATCATTCGGAGTAGACATAAAATATATCACTTCAATGCAATTATCGTAGTAACTATTTAAAAAGAAACTAGCAAGATGCTCGTGCGTTGCATGGAAAAACAAGATGCATTTGTAGTAGTTTATCTTGTGAGAGAAAATGATGAACGAGGGAAGGCCTTATTTACAAATGTGGAGAGGGGTGTGGGTATCTTTTTGCAAAATTGCCATAGTATCCTTCCTATCCGTCAGATATAAATCGTACAGCCTATATTGCAGGATGGCAGACACACCATCATCACCAACTATATTTTCTACCCCCTCCGTTCCTAAATATTTTTCTCTTTAGAGATTTCAACAAGTGACTATATACGGAGAAAAATGAGTGAATCAAGGGGCTCTTTGGTTTGCGACTAAGATTGGCAAAGATTGCCACACCTAAGGTTACGCAAGTTTGACCAACTTAGGTGAGTGTTTGGTTCAAGACACACCTTAAGCAAGCCACACTAGGGCCACACATGACATACACACAAAAAGTGTGGCAAGATTCCCTTAGGCTTGCCAACTTGTCGGAGTAATGGGCCACGGGTAGGCTAACCCGAGTCCCAGAACCTTTCAAGACATCGGTGCAGGCCGCGCCCCTCGAGTCCCAGAGGCGACTCCAAGATGAGCCAAGTCCTAGAGGCGACTCCAAGACGAGCCGAGTCCCAGAGGCGACTCCAAGACGAGATTAGTCCCAGAGGCGACTCCAAGACGAGCCGAGTCCCAGAGGCAACTCCAAGACGAGCCGAGTCCTGGCCGGCGACTTACAGAGAGGCCGATTACAGGGAGTCGGCCTGCAACTCCAACCACCCTGTTAATTAAGGGCAGGTATGGCCACAGTGCGCCGTACCGGCGGAGATCTCCATCCGGCGCGACCCTGTTGCCATGCCGGCCGTGACATCAGCCCCTGGGGGCGGAGCCCTGTGCCCATGGCGGCCCGTGTGTACGACCCAGAGACAGCGGGTCCCACCAGTCAACGGGAGTACTGAAGACGGCAAGAGCGCCACGAGATGGGCCCGTTGGGAGTCGGCCTCCGGGAGTTGGCCGCCCCCCCACGGGCCCCACACACCATTAACCAGACACGACAGGGGAATGGCAACAGTGATCCCCCGTCAGGCGGCAGCGCTGTTGCCATGACCCCATGACCGAGCCAGCGTCATTAGAAGCACGGGTACAGTAATCTGCAGCCGGCAAGACCCGCCTGCAGCGGACAAGGGCTGTCGGCCCCGTACCAGGCAAGTCGGCGGGACCCACCAGTCGGCGGGCCCCAGTAGTCGGTAGAGAAGACGGCGGCCTGAGAGACAGACAGCTGGGACCTACGCCCAGCTGGTTTTACCATTGTACCCCTGGGGGTAGGCCTATATAAACCCCCCAGGGCCCCCATGCAAAGGGTTTGAATCCATTAGCACTAGACCCGATCATATAGGGAGGAGAATGCTAGCCTTGCCTTCTCCTACCTCCAGAAACAGCTCAAGGAGCAACCTTGTACTCACTTTGCCTTAGTGACCATGCGGAGACCCCGCAGAGCAGCAGTAGGGGTGTTATCTCCTCGGAGAGCCCCAAGGTTGGTAAGATCCGCCGGCGTGCATGTTCGCCCATCCTGCTTCTGTGCATCGGCGATGTTCTACTCGCCCCCACCATGATAAGCCATCCTTTGGCATATGTTGCACCCCACCCCGGACATTTGGCGCCCACTGTGGGGCATGGTGCACCGTCGTCCGGAGATCTGTTCTAGATGGGAACCCTTTTCCTCCCTGGCGAGCGTAGCCAGCCAGGCTCGCCAGACGGAGTCTGCATCGACGCGCTGCACGGTGCTAAGGCCACCTGCACAGCTAACTGCCTCGCCGAACTTATCGGCGAGGTTCGCCTCTCCGACGAGCCTGCATCCGACGCAGGCACGGGCGGCCCCGAGAACCTCCTTGCGGGCCTCCTCGACCAACTCCACGTCACTAGCGAGCCGCCGTGGACCTGGAGTCCGTAGGCTCCACTGACCTGATGCTCGTCGACTGCGACGCCGCGTAGCTCGACGCGTTCCCCACCAATGTGGTGGTCTACGACGAGCCGCTCCCTCATGAGGAGAGCAGCGGAAGAGCCGTCCCGGAGGTGCTCGTCATCAGTCACGATGAGCATTCCGGTGAGGGGGCTCATGACCCACTCGACGCGGCTCTACAAGACCTGACTGCGCCTATTCCAGAAGACGAAGACGCCGAGACGCTGGAGACACGCCGCCTTCAGATCATCGAAGGTGCCAAGAAGCTGGCAAGCATGAGGCGCTTGTCAAAAGCCTACCAGCGTGAGATGGATCGCACTGTGGGTGGTTCGCCGGCTCCGACTGGGCCTAGCCGCCTAGGCGCGGTCCGCAGCCAGCGCGACACTATCGCTAACCTGTTCGGGCCAATCGCCCAGATATGCCACGCCAGCGAGAATATCGCGCGCCCAAAGCGGCGATCGATGTTGAAGAACTTTGAAGGCGAAGAGCGCCGCATGATGACGAGCGAGTCCAGCAGCTCGACGCGTTGTTGCGCTAGAATGCAGCCAGCGGCCGCACAGAGGCGCCGCGACGGCCAGACGACGACCTGCCTCCCCGCCGAGATCAAGGCGCGATGTCTCGGACGCGGACTGGAGGAGTCCGCGAAAGAAAAGACAAAGAGCCGGCTGTCAGCCAGAGTCGGACTCGCATCACCATCGAGGCAACCAAGACGGCCGCCCGAGAGCAGTGGAACGGCAAGGTGACTATCTTCCCCCTCCACCACAAAGAGAAAGGCGAGTCTCCCCGCCGCCCATTGAGCATCCGACTCTTGGTGGCCGCCTTGGCCGCCGAGAGGGAGTCCGAGAGAATGACGCCCGCCACCGGATTGACCGACTCCACCGGTCCCTGGCGTTGGAAGAAGAAGACGAGTTGGGTCCGCCCTGCTTTGTACCTCGCATCCAAGATGAGCCCTTCCCAAAGGGTTCACGCTCCCCCGAGACACACCCAAGTATACCGGCCCCGTGAAGCCGGAAGACTGGCTAGTTGACTACTCCACGGCCGTCAACATAGCGAACGGCAACAAGCGAGTTGCCGTGAAGTATGTTCCACTCATGCTCCAGGGCACGGCCCGGACATGGTTGAACAGTCTAAAGCCCCGCAGCATCAACAACTGGGTCGACTTCACCGAAGCCTTCATCCGCAACTTCACGAGCACGTACAAGCGACCTCCCAAGCCTCGCCAGCTCTCCCTGTGCGTGCAAGGCCCAGACGAGTCAACACGCGACTACTCATGCGCTGGGCCGAGCTCCGAAACTCCTGCGAGGGCGTGCACGAGGTGCAGGCTATCGAGTACTTCACCGTCGGGTGCCGAGAAGGCACCCTCCTCAAGCACAAGCTCCTCTGTGACGAGCCGGAGACCCTCGATGAGCTGCTGATCATAGCAGACAAGTATGCCACGGCCGACTCCTCCATGAAGATGGAGATTCAAGTTAGTGCGACCGCAAACGACCCCTCAGCTCCTGAACTCCGGCCGAGACGCCAATGGCACAACAACAGTAACCACAACAAGCGCCAAGGCCTCATAGCCAACTTCCAAAGCCGGCAAAGTTGCGCATACCAAGACCAACACCGGGAGGGGCAGCCTCCGACCAAGCGGTAGAAAGGCGGCATGTCCAATTGGTTGTCGGCCTTCTCTTACGAGCAGACTCTAGATGGTCGCAGCAAGTTCCACAGCGGCGCGAAGCCGCCGAACCATACCACCCGAAAGTGCCACTGTCTTACCAGAATCGCCAAGGGAGACGACCTCGTTCCTCCCCTGCCTGCTGGGCCGCCGCCTCCGCCACCGCCCCAACAGCCGGCTGCCAGGCCAATCGGCGCAGTACGAGATGAGTACCTAGAAGAGCACGGAGCCTATGTGGTGTTCACCAGTGTGGCCGACGACCGACGCAACAGGTGGCTGCAGCAGCAAGAGGTGAATGCGGTAGCATCAGATACTCCAGAATTTATGCATTGGTCCGAGAAGCCTATCAGTTGGAGCAGAGCTGATCACCTAGAGGTGATGCCGAATCCAGGCTCCTACGCATTGGTTTTGAGCACTACTCTAGCCATAGATAGGCGGGCCGCTCGCTTCTCGCGAGTATTGATAGATGGAGGCAGTAGCATCAACATCCTGTACAAGGATACCATGGAGAAGTTAGGAATCAAGCAAAGACAACTGCAGAGCAGCCGGACTGTGTTCCACGACATTGTACCTGGCCTTTCCTGCTCGCCAATCAGCAAGATCCTGATAGATGTCCTCTTCGGGGACAAAGATCATTTCTGCCGAGAGCCATTTTGGTTTGAAGTGGTGGACCTTGAAAGCCCATACCATGCGTTACTTGGCCGACCTACTTTGGCCAAGTTCATGGCGGTTCCCCACTATGCCTCCATCAAGATGAAGATGCCGAGTTCCAAGGGGATTCTGACCGTCGCCGGCAACTACAGAAAGTCGTCCACTTGTGCAGCTGAGAGCAGTCGGCTGGCCGAGTCCCTGGTAATCGCAGCTGAAAAGCGGCTCCTTGACCGAGTCGTGGCGATGGCCGGCAAGCAGCCAGAAATGTCGCCCGACCCCAAGGAGTCGGAGGCTGAGGGCTCGTTCAAGCCAGCCAAAGAGACCAAGAAGATACCCTTGGACCCGGAGCACCCAGAGAGGTACGCTGTCATAGGTGCAAACCTTGACAGCAAATAGGAAGGCGAGCTCATCGATTTCCTCCGTGAGAATCGAGACATCTTTGCATGGTCCCTGAGGGAGTCCTGGACTAGGGGGTGTCCGGATAGCCGGACTATCATCATCGACCGGACTCCAAGACTATGAAGATACAAGATTGAAGACTTTGTCCCATGTCCGGATGGGACTTTCCTTGGCGTGGAAGGCAAGCTTGGCAATACAGATATGTAGATCTCCTACCATTGTAACCGACTCTGTGTAAACCTGGCCCTCTCCGATGTCTATATAAACCGGAGGGTTTTAGTCCGTAGGACAACAATCACAACAACAATCACAATAACAATCATACCATAGGCTTTCTTCTAGGGTTTAGCCTCCTTGATCTCGTGGTAGATCCACTCTTGTACTACCCATATCATCAATATTAATCAAGAAGGAGTAGGGTTTTACCTCCATCGAGAGGGCCCGAACCTGGGTAAAAACATCGTCCCCCTTGTCTCCTGTTACCATCCGCCTAGACGCACAATTCGGGACCCCCTACCCGAGATCCGCCGGTTTTGACACCGACATTGGTGCTTTCATTGAGAGTTCCTCTGTGTCATCATCGATAGGCTTGATGGCTCCTTCGATCATCAACAACGACGCAGTCTAGGGTGAGACTTTTCTCCCCGGACAGATCTTCGTGTTCGGCGGCCTTGCATCATGGGCAATTCGCTGGCCATCCGAGCAGATCGAAGCTACGCCCCTGGCCATCAGGTCAGATTTGGAAGCTTAAACTTCACGGCTGACATCCGCGGAGACTTTATCTTTGATGGATTCGAGCCACAGCCGAGCACGCCGCACTGTCTCGATGGGCATGATTTAGCTCTGCTGCCGGACAGTGCCCTGGAAGCCGCACATGAGTCCGCTCTGATCCTTAATTCGGAGCCGACCGCGCAGATCGAGGATGGGTGTCTAGACACCGCCTCGGGGGCTGCAACCTCTACGGCGATGGAGCCGAAAACTCACCTTGTCCCTTGTGATGCTCGTGACTCCGAGGTGCCGGACTCCTCGCCGGACTCCGAACCTCTTGCGCCCCCTCCAATTGAATCCGATTGGGCGCCGATCATGGAGTTCACCGCCACGGATATCTTTCAACACTCACCTTTTGGCGACATTCTGAATTCGCTAAGGTATCTCTTGCTATCAGGAGAGCCCTGGCCGAATTGCGGTCAGCAGGGTTGGGATGCGGACAACGAAGAAATTCAAAGCCCACCCACCACCCACTTTGTAGCCACTGTCGACGATCTAACTGACATGCTAGACTACGAATCCAAAGACATCGACGGTATGGACGACGATGCCGGAGACGGCCAAGAACCAGCGCCTACGGGGCACTGGAAGACCACCTCATCATACGACATATACATGGTGGACATCCCAAAGGATGGGAATGGCGAAGAAGCAGCGGAGGCGCATTCCTCCAAGAAACAGCCCAAGCGCCGGCGTCAGCGGCGCCACTCTAAATCCCGCCACAGCAAGAATGGAGATTCCGGCACCAGGGATAATAACACCCCAGAGAGTGCCAAGACAACCCTCCAAAGAAGATTCAAAGACAGAGGACGAGAAGCCAGCCCTCATGAGAGAGCAGCAGACGAAGAGGTAGAGGATGATAATTACATGCCTCCCTCCAGAGACGAGGCAAGCCTCGACGATAATGAATTCATCGTGCCCGAGGATCCCGTTGAACAAGAGCGTTTCAAACACAGGCTTATGGCCACGGCGAACAGCCTAAACAAAAAGCAGCAACAGCTTAGAGCTGATCAAGACCTACTAGCCGACAGATGGACTGAAGTCCTTGCGGCCGAAGAGCATGAACTCGAACGCCCCTCCAAAAGCTACCCCAAACGCAAGTTGCTCCCCCGATTAGAGGAGGAGGCATATAAACCTGCATCACCAGAGCACAATACGGCTGACCGACCACCTCGTGGCCGCGACAGAGAGGCCTTTAGGCCCTTCATCAGAACCGTACCCCAACATCGCTCGAAAAGCACAAGGCCATAGGGGAACGCTCTGGACTTGCGAGATATATTGGAGGATAAGGCAAGACAATCAAGATCGATCTACGGATCGTGTGGGAGCCCGCGACACGCGACGACAACCGTCACGCCGGACACAGCAAGTCCAGCCGGGCCGAACACAGTAGACAAAGCTCCTATGAGCTACGTCGTGATATAGCTCAATAAAGAGGCGCCGCACACCCACTATGCTTCACAGATGAAGTAATGGAGCATCAAATCCTCGAAGGGTTTAAACCTGTGAACATTGAATCCTACGATGGCACAACAGACCCCACGGTTTGGATTGAAGACTATCTCCTCCATATCCACATGGCCCGCGGTGACGATCTTCACGCCATCAAATATCTCCAACTCAAGCTTAAAGGACCAGCTCGGCATTGGCTTAACAACTTGCCAGCAGAATCAATTGGGTGTTGGGAAGACCTGGAAGCCGCATTCCTTGACAACTTCCAGGGCACATATGTGCGACCACCAGACGCCGATGACCTAAGCCACATAATTCAGCAGCTAGACGAATCGGCGCATAGTTCTCGACACGGTTCTTAACAAAGAAAAATCAAATCGTGGACTGTCCGGATGTAGAGGCCCTCGCAGCCTTCAAACATAACATCCGCGATGAGTGGCTGGCCCGGCACCTAGACAGGAAAAGCCGAAATCCATGGCAGCCCTCACATCACTCATGACCCACTTGCTGGAGAGGACAACGGCTAGCCCGCAGAATAACCTCAAACAAAATTCTGCGCAGTCTGGATACCAAGGACCGCAATGGTAGGTCGCAATAAACAAAATAAACGCCCGCGTTAACAGCGATAACACCGAGGATCTGACGGTCAACGCCGGATTCGAGGCTCTAAACCCGTCACGGAAAAAGCCATTCAAAAGAACTACTCCGGGCCCGCCCAATTTGGAACTAATACTCGACCGCTTGCTAGATACATGGCACTTCGAAAAGCCAAGCTAATCACACCAACAGGATTGTTGGGTATTTAAGGCAGGCAAGTTAATTGTCAAAACAATGACAAGGGGCTGCATAGCGACGACGAGGAAGAGACCCGGCCGCCGAACAATAGAGGACAGAAAGGTTTCCCCCCACAAGTGCGGACGGTGAACATGATATACGCAACTCACATACCCAAGAGGGAGCGGAAGCATGCACTCAGGGACGTATACGTGATGGAGCCAGTCGCCCCAAAGTTCAACCCATGGTCCTCCTGCCCGATCACTTTTGATCGAAGGGACCACCCCACCATTATCCGCCATGGCGGATTCGGCGCATTGGTTTTAGACCCAATCGTCGATGGATTTCACCTCACTAGAGTCCTGATGGACGGCGGCAGCAGCCTGAACCTGCTTTATCGTGATACAAGGCGCAAGATGGGCATAGACCCTCAAGGATTAAACCCACAAAGACGCACCTTCAAAGGCGCCATACTAGGTGTAGAGGCCAATTGTACAGTGCTTGGTTACACCGAAGTGTTCTTCGATCCCCGGATAACTTCCGGCGGAGGATTTAATCTTCGATATAGTCCCGCTCAAGCAGGCTATCATGCTCGCCGGACGAACCGCATTTTAAAGTTCAACGCGTGCCGCACCACGATACCTCAAGCTCAAGATGCCAGGCCCTCGAGGAGTCATCACGGCTAACGGAAACATCAACGCCTCCCTCCGAACGGAGGAACACAGCGCTCGCGCGTAAGTATGCAGAGCAGCCTCTTATGAAATTTTCGAGTCCGCCCGTTTAACGGACACGCCAAACGCTACCGAGTAACCTACAACAAGACCACCGGCATGTTCCGAGCACATCGAGCAATGCGGCCCCAACCCCAGCCCTTGCATAATTGTAAGACTAGTCCTTCGCGACATCATTACGCCTGGAGATACCATGGGCATAGGGGAGGGGCACGACCACGACAGGCCCAGAGTGCGGCTCAACCACACCAGGGGCTCCCAAGTGTGTCGCTCTTTTTCTTTTTTCTTTTTGCTTACCCACAGGACTCCGTTCACTACAGGCCCTGTCCGGCAGTAGACCTGCCGAACTCACGATGCAACAGCCAGGGAAGGAGAAAGGCTACGATGAACACTCAGGTGGTCTCCATTACGAGCATTAAATCTGTTTAATACACCATTCCGCAGCCTACCCCTGGAGGGGGACATGTTTAATAGTCCAATCCCTTGCTTACCGCACTATTTGTATCGTTCTGCATTCATGGCAGTATTTCTGGAATAAACAATGCATCATTTTTTGCTTATAATTGCATTTCTTTCTTATATATGTTCATTTATGACATGTTGCATCCGTACACTTCGGTACGGCTAAATACACCAGGGGCTTAAGTTCCCCACATTATGGTGTGATAAGTCCGAACACTTTAACAAGTGCGCACCTCAACTTATAGCATTATATGCATCGCTCCTAATCATGTCTTGGGTCAATAGTTGGGTTTGCCCTGCCCCATGTTTTGGTACCTTACGTTCCGCTGTATCGGCTAAGGTAGCATGGGAGAACCACCGCGATCGTGTTCGGTTAAGCTGGGCGTAGCGCCAAAGGAGAAAGCTAAAACCGACTGGCCTTGATAAGGCGAGAGCTGGTCGTTGTTCGAGAGGTTTTTTCGAGTCCCTAAAGACTTATGCCGCTTAGAGCGAGTGAGGGAGTCCTGGACTAGGGGGTGTCCGGAAAGCCGGACTATCAATATCCGCCGGACTCCCATGCTACGAAGATAGAAGATTGAAGACTCCGGCTCGTGTCTAGAAGGTACTTTCCTTGGCGTGGAAGGCAAGCTTGGCAATACGATATGTAGATCTCCTACCATTGTAACCGACTCGTATACCTAGCCTCCGTGTCTATATAAACCGAGGGCCTTAGTCCGTAGGGACTAACATTACATCTCAATAATCATACCATAGGCTAGCTTCTAGGATTTAGCCTCCTTGATCTCGTGGTAGATCCACTCTTGTACTACCCATATCATCAATATTAATCAAGCAGATGTAGGGTTTTACTCCATCGAGAGGGCCCGAACCGGGTAAAAACATTGTGTCCTCGCCTCCTCGTTACCATCCGCCTAGACGCACGCCGGGACCCCTACCGAGATCCGCCGGTTTTGACAATCGACATTGGTGCTTTCATTGAGAGTTCCTCCGTGTTGCCACCGATAGGCTCGATGGCATCTTCAACCATCAACGCTGTCCAGGGTGAGACTTTTCTCCCGGACAGATCTTCAGATTCGGGCGGCTTTGCACTACGGGCCAACTCTCTCGCCATCCGAGCAGATCGAAGCTACGCCCGCCGCCGTCGATTCGAAGTTAAACTTCACGGCCGACGACCGCGGAGACTTGATCTTCGACGGACTCGAGCCACGCCCAAGCGCACCGACCGTGATTTATGGACATGATCTAGCTCGCCACGGACAGTGCTTTTGCGGCTACACTGGATCCGCTCGCTATTAGCCCGGAGCCGATTGCCCATATCGAGGGTCGGTGGATCGACGCACTCGGGCTTCAACATCCACAGCGATGGAGCCGAATACCAATCTTGTCCTCTCATGAACTCGTGATCCCGAGGCGCCGACTCGCCGACTCCGAGCCTCCCGTGCCTCGCCAATTAATCCGGATTGGGCGCTGGTTATGGAATTCACCGCCATGACATCTTTCCAAGACTCGCTTTTGGCGACATCCTGAATTCCCTAAAGCATCCTCGCTATCAGAGAGTCTCCGGCCGATCTGCGCTGTGATGGTTGGAGTTCGGACGACGAAGAAATTCAGAGCCCACCCACCACCCACTTTCTAGCCAATCGCCGAGAATTTAACCGACATATAGACTACGATTCGCGACATCGACGCCATGGACGACGTATGCCGGAGATTTATCAGAACCAGCGCCACAGGCAATCGAAGGCCACCTCGCCATATGACGATACATGGTGGATACCCCCGAAGAAGGGAGGGCGAAAAGCAGCGAGGCAAACTCTTTAAAGAAGCAGCCCAAACGCCGCGCCAAGGCGCCGCCGCCTAAATCCCGCCATAGCAAGAACATAGATTCCGGCACAGGAAACAACAATACCCCAGAAAGTGCCGAAGACAACCCTCCAGCAAGACTCAGCGCAGGAGGACGCAGAAGCAAGCCCTCACCAGAGGGCGGCAGATTTAAAAGGTTGAGGATCATAACAATATACCTCCCTCCAAGACGTAAACAGCTTCAATGACGACTTAACTCGCCGCTACCAAGACCCCGCTTAACAAGAGCTTTTTAAGCGCAGGCTCATCGCTACAGCAAGAAGCCTCAAGAAGGAAAAATGGAAGCTCAAACAGGAAGACACGCCCTAATAAGATGGAGCAAAGTACACAAAACCGCAGATAAATACGTAATGGCTACAAATCAAGAGCTACCCGGCGAAGTGCGCCAGACCACGAGGAGGCCATAGAGCCCCACCGTTCAATAGCTCCAGCCAGGTCCATATACGACCCAAAAAGAAAGCCCCAAGCAAAGCAACACGCCAAGTGTCCGACGATAGTGTACATACAACTATGTGGGCGCCGACACCCACTATGTTTCATCGACGAGGTGCCGGATCATGAATTCCCAAAGAGGGGTTTAAACCCATAAACTTAGAGGCCTACGATGGAACAATGCACTCGAGTCTGGATAGAAGATTATATACTCCATATACATATGGCTAGAGGAGACCATCTCCACGCCATAAAATACCTACCCACAAGCTCAAAGGGCCAGCCCGTCATTGGCTCAAAAGCCTCCCTGAAACACATCAAGAAGTTGGGAAGAGCTCGAGGAAGCGCGAGCAAATTTTCAAGGATTTATGTCCGCTCCTGATGCGATGATTTAAGTCATATAACTCAACAGCCCGGAGAGTCAGCGCGAAATTTCGAACAGGTTTCTTACCAAAAGAACCAAATAGTCGATTATCCTGACGTCAAGCCTTAGCAGCTTTCAAACACAATGTCCGAGACGAATGGCTTGCCGTGCACCTATGTCAAGAGAAACCGAGGACAATGACCGCATTAATAAGCCTCATGAACCGCTTCAAGGGAGAGGATAGCTGGCTAGCAAGAAGCAAAGACTAGCGACCCAAGTACATCCGAGATAAGAGATGGAACGAAAATCATGGCGCGCAAAGGAGTAGCGCTTGAATAAAGAGAAAGGCCAAAAAGAGCACGCAGCTTAACGCCGGATTTAAAATATCATGGCCCAATCATAAAATCAGCTCTCAAGGATGACAAAGGACGAACTGTCTAACCTACATAAAATTCGGTCGGATATGTCAAATCCACAAGACTTCTGTAAGGCTCGCAAATCACACCCATGAGGATTGCTGGTTTTCAAACAGTCCGCCGATTAAACGCCGAACACAAGGGCTCGATGCATCAAGTGAAGAAGATAAACCCCCAAACAGTGGCACCGAAAACAAAAGACTTTCCCACAAGGGGTTAAAGCAAAACTCACTTCATGTGAGGACACGGAAAACAAAGGCACTTTCTAAAAGAGCTTAGATTGTCCAAAGCCCAAAGAAACCATAGAGATTGATATCAAAATCAATCACTTTCACCACGTGACTACTCCAAAAGCGCTCAAACGCTGGACGGACTCCCGATATTGAATCCGATCATAGACGGATTACATTCACAAACGCCCTAATGGACGGAGGCAGTGACTTAAACCTCGCTATATTCAAACACAATCCTCCGGATGGGGATAGACCCCGCAAAATTCGAGACAGCCGCACTTCCTTCAAAGGAGTGACGCTAGGCCCTTACGCCAAGTGCACAGGCTCGGTATTACTAGAAGTCGTGTTCGGATCGCCGAACAACTTTTGACGCGAAAAATTAATTTTCCATATCTTCCCATTTAAAAGTGAATATCAAGCACTATTGGGACGAAGGGCTTTTGTCCGCTTCAACGCCATACCGGATTACGCGTCCCTTACACTTAGGATGCCCGGTCCACATGGCGCCATTTCAGTGCGAGAGTCACTTAAAGACCCCGTACTCGGATAGACGAATCCGGACTCAGCAGGCTAGAGGCTCCCTAGCCGCATACCTTTCACAAGGGCTGCACGCACAACCCATCATGGTTTCATATAAACCTTGCTTTAATTATTTATATTTATTCTTTTGCACATTTTTTCCACTTAACTGTTTCTTAAAACTAAACGCCTCTTTTTCTACAGATGAACAACGGCTTACCCGCCCAGAGGATAAATGCGAACGGAGACACAGCGCAGACGTGCAAAGAGGGACCCGCTGCAAGGATTCTTTTTAGATTAAGACCGCGAGAACCTTTTTTATCACCGCTCTTGTCATACTCTCCACGGCTTTCTTCCTATAGCCAAAGCGAGCTCGACGCATGGCATCGGCCTCGCTGTAAGACCATGCCCGCATTCGACACTAGGGCTTAGGGCATAATTCCCGCCCATTATTATAAAGTCCAACACCTTCCGAGTGTTCGCGCCTCGAAGTTAGGGCATTATATGCATCAGCTCAATCATGTCTTTGGTCAAATGTTGGGTTTGCCCGCCTCGTGTTTTGCTGCCTTACGCTCCGTGATCATCGGCTAACGCGCACCAGGAGAACTATCGCGACAGCCCCGCCGGGCCGGGCGAAAGCACCTCAAGAGAGAAAGCCGAAAACCGATCATTATGATGCAGCGAGAGTCCGGTCACCACTGATCGACTATCTAATGTTTAGAATTTCGCTGACGAAGGACCGCTTCCGTCAGCACATACACACCCTCGAATCCGGAGACGCGGTGTCATCAGGGCTATATCGTAGCCCCACCCTCGAGATCCACCGCTAAGTGAAAGAGATAAAGCATTATAGTCCGGATGGCCTCGCTACGCTTATCACCTCCTTATAACAGACCGAGACGCCGGATTAAAGTGTGAAAACGCGTTATTTTGCGTAACACCCCAAAGAGCTTGTGCAGGGTAAATAAGTCAAGATCGTGATCTTTCGTGTTATACACAAGTATACGTGAACGGCCGCACAGAGAAGTTTTACTACTTGGAAGCACAAGTATAAAAAGTATTCATACTATAATCATTGATTTAAGTTAATGCGCTCAATTGAACGTTACATTTTTTGAGCATCGCGACTTATTACACGAAAGTGCACGATAACTTCCCCAAATAATGCTCGACAGAAGCCGTTTCCATCCGAACTCTGGCAAAGAATAACAGTGGTATGCCCATCTCCGACAATGCGCTTTTCACACGGGCAGAGCTATCCGCTACCGGCGCAAGCCGACCGCTTTATCTCCTTGATGCGCGCACCGCCCAAGGAATTGCTGCAGAGGGTCAAGTAGCTCATCGCTTTGGACCCTTCGCTCGCATTATGGGCCACGATGTTAGTCATGGCCATCCGACAGTCTATATTTAGTTCGCCCATTCGCCAACCTGCCCACAAATGAAGAGGGCGATCCGGACCGTGGAATTGAGACCAATATAACTCTTCCGTCTTCGGATCCCCCTGCTCCGGACGGTTTAATCTGGATCAATGACTCGCAGCCAGTCCATATATGGATCCTCCGAACTCCAAGCCGCCAAATTGAGCATACTTGGCATCCATAAACCGGCGACGATCGTAAAAGGCTTGCCACCGCGATCTCCGGATTGGCGCAGCTCCTCCTTCATAGCTCGTGATTGTAGAGCGGCATCCTTGGCTTCGCGTGGCCTTTTCAGGTCTTCCCACCCGATAACCGCCTTATTCAAGAGCCTCATTGCGGTCGGTAGCATCCTTTATTTTCGCCTAATTGCCACCTCGCTTCCTGCTTAGGCAGTGCACCGCCCGGCTTTCAACTCCTCGCCACCCTTGAGGCAGCCACACATTCCTTCGGCTTGCTCCTTAGCTAGAGCAAGTTCGCCCGAAGTTCTTCACAGAGAGCAAGACTGTCCAGAGAAACAACATATAACGACGAGGCGGGATTGACCCACCAATAAAACGACCAGGAGAACTATCTTGCCTTATGACTCAGAAGTCGCTTATTGACAAGTGCGATGTCCCCATCGCCACATCGTTGCCGAGTTAGCTCGGAAACTCTCTAGTCCGGATAGCCCCTGACCATCCGCCACCTGATAGAACAACGGACTTCAATAGTTAGATTTCGATCTCAAGATACGCTTGTCGCTGTCGCATAACCTACCGAGTCTCGGGGCTACTATCCGCATAGTATGATTTTTTATATGCAAAACTGTTAAAGGACAAGGGTACCATTTTCGCGATACCCAGATCCCGCCAAAGAAGCTCATGGTAGACATTTAATTCGGCCACGGACGAATCTCTTCCAATCACCATACGATTAACGACGGTGATCTTCAAATGACGCCTCAAGCAGACTCTTCAGCCTCCAGGCCGGACTGTGGGTGCCGAACCTCGCGCCCTCCGACTGGGACGCCCGCGACGACATCTTCAGGCTCGCCGCCTCATCCGGCGGCGCCGCAGACGGAGGCGATTACTTCCATCATCTCCTAAGAAGGTCCTCAAGATGAACTCTATCTCGAGAAGGTTGCAGATCCAAACCGCGTAAATAAATAGTCAAGGTTACCTGCTGTATAACAAATGAAGGTACTCTTTATTAATTAACTTCTCTTTATACTCACTGGCTCGTTGGAGAGCTGGTCCTTCGGCGATGATTGCGCTCGGTCTGGATTTCTCCGGACGCCGGACCCCTAAGTGAGGATTTCTTCCACGCTTAGGGGCTTTGGCCTCCGGATCTTCGGAGACGGTCCTCTTTTCCTTTGAAGGAGGGGTTCTGGTTCCTCCTCTAATTTCTCTCTTCGCAAAGTATTAGCTCCTTTATTTCCACGCCTCTTCGTAAGCAACCTCCAACATTCTCGACCAGCATGGGCTCCAAAGCAATGTCTTCTGAGGGGGGCCGACACCTTATCAGCCTTGATCGTGCTACCCATTCCTCAGAAGAACAAAGGGTCGAGACGAATTTTGAAAGGCATGCAAATGGAATGTCCTGACTGAAAGTTATTTACCCGAGTATCCGGGCGATCGCGCTTAGGCTCCTGCCTCTCCTCACAACCTGACACGCTTACTGCGGGTCCAAGAACAGCTTGTACATCTCCGCGGGTGACGACCCATAAAATGTTGGAGAATACGAGGTCCCTCCGGATTGTACTCCCATAGACGGAGAGGACGACGTCATGTAGGCGGAAAATGCCTAATTAGCATGACTCGTGACACCTTGATCAAAGTTGATCTCCTCGCTTGAGGTCTCAACCGCCCCGCAGCAGAAGGCACGGTTCGGACGGGCCCCGCTTGAGTCTTTGGTCAACCCATTTACATCGCTTGCCGTGGAGGTCCCAAGGAACGAGGGCGGCGGATTTTGCTTGTCTTTCCTTTGCAGTTGATAAAACCATTCCTCCGCCACAATCCCCGCCTTCCTCTTGAAGGAACTCGCCACGGGCATCGACCTTCTGCTTATGGTCGCTCAACAAGACTGCTTTGATGCCCCGATCATCTTCGGCTCCACCTTTTAGGTTTTCAGCCATAGGCCGAAGTGGGGATGACGCGGAGGAAGGCTTTACAGACAATAATAATGCGAGATGTGGAGGATGGACTCTGCACTAAGTCGGAAATCCAGCCCGAGTAGAACAGAGCCCTTCACCGGCGATCCGTTCGAAGCCTAACTCGACCGAGGTGAGATAAAAAACCACGCACTCGCTTGCCTCGGAAAGTTGGTACGCTCGCCGGGCAGTAACAACCGGCGAAACTTCATAGGCAGTGCACTTGGCCTCACGCAATTCATTATATCCTCCTCCGCGGACGAGGAGGGCATCCACCGCCCTAGAGGCTCGGGAACCGACATTGTTGAGGATCCGAGGCGCTTCAATCAAGCTCTAGGTGTTGGAACTTGGAGCGAGAAAAGATTCATGGATTGAAAAACAAGGATAGGCCTTGGTCCTCTTATAAAGGGGAGAAATACCAAGGCCGCCTCCGTGACTGCTTGAGATTCCCTTCGATAGAGAGGAGGTGGGCGACGGAACGGTTGGGTTACCCACGCACGATTGATGAGAATCCCGAATAAGGGGAACACGATCTCGCTCGACAAGACGTGTTAAGCTGAAACCGCTTCGCTAAACGTGGCCGAGGTGGAGTAGTAAAAACGATTCAAACGAAGGCTTGGTTATGGTGATGTCATGCCGCATAAATACGCCGCCAGATTGAGTCAGTATATGTTTTATTCTCTACGTGAGGAATGTGGAATTTGTTTTGCGAGCCGACACTATCCTCGTGTTCATTATCTTCTCCGAATTATTCAAGGGAGGAACCCGCCTTGCAACGCCGAACATTATGCACGCCTGGACTTATCGTCATTGAAGACCGGTTCAGGCTACCGAGGGAGTCCTCAAGACTAGGGGGTGTCCTGGACAGCCGACTATCAACATCCGCCGGACCCTTATACTAACGTAAGATAGAAGATTGAAGACTCGGATCGTGTCCGGAAGGTACTTTCTCGCGTGAAGGCTTGGCAATAATGGATATGTAGATCTCCTACCATTGTAAACTTAACTCAGGTAACCCTAGCCTCCGCTGTTCATATAAACCGAGGGCCTTAGTCCGTGAGGACTAACATTACATCTCAACAATCATACCATAGGCTAGCTTCTAGGGTTTAGCCTCCTTGATCTGCGTGGTAGATCCACTCTTGTACTACCCATATCATCAATATTAATCAAGCAGACGAGGGTTTTACCTCCATCGAGGGGCCCAACCTGGGTAAAACATTGTGTCCCTCGGCTCTGCTACTCATCCGCCTAGACGCACAGCTCGGGACCCCTACTCAAGATCCGGGCCGCTTTTGACACTTATGACAATGAGGAACAAAGCTTCGGCCCAGCCCTGTGCATGGATAGTGCCCTAACTCGGTCTTCCAACACTAGGGGCTTCACCAAATTTAAAATTATAGAATTCTATGGCTAAGTGAGAGTGTTCAAGCATTATAAGTCGGGTTGCTCTGCTCTCATTGTGTTGAGCGCCCCTAGATGGACCCAAGCATGGGAACAAGAGTGCTAAGTTTATCCCTTAACACCCCAGAAGGTAATATTTTAAATTAACAAGCATTGCTTAGCGATATGAACAAAGTTTTCAGAAGACAGATAACAAAATGCTAGTCTACTCAAATATTACATCTTTGAGCACTCACCACAATCATGCGGGCACCCTTCAGACACTCTTATAATACATTTCGGCGCAAGATACTCCTTGCTCCGGCCAATGCTGGTCTGCCAAGCTTTCTCAAGATCCATCCTGCCCTAGTGCACTTTGCACGGGCAAGGCCCGACGGGCACCTTCAATGCAGCGGAGTGCTTGACGACTTCAACCTGTGGACACGCATCCACCACCACAAGACCAGTCAAGTAGCTCCTGTGCATGGCCTCTGGGCACAACCAAACTATGAGGCCCTTCATGGCCTGCTCGGCTACCTTAGGAGCTCGACCAGCTGCTTCAGCTGGTCGCTAAGGGCACTGGATGTCCGCCTCAAAGATATTGAGACCAAGACCTTTCTCCGCTTCGAGCCCTCCTCCGCCTAGAGAAAGCGGCAGATTCGACACGCCAGGGCAGATCCTGAACGCTCCCGAGAGCTCCAATTCGGGTAAGTAATAGGTAATTCACATTCACATGCTTGCTTTGCATGAAAATGCCTTACCCGCCGCTATTTTCTTCAAACTCGATTCTCGAGGGCCTTAGGGCTTCGCCTTAGCGCTTGGCGCCTCAAGAGCCGATGGAAGCTTGACTCGAAGTCTTGAGTCGCGCCCAAACTCTCATGTTTTTCCATGAGAGCCTGGAGCTCTTGCTGCACCTCCGCCACCCGCCTCCTGCTTCTCCTTCCGCTCTCCTCATGGGCTCAAGATTATGCTCGTGCCGCAGACACCACCTCCTTCTGTGGTCGCCACTGCTCGTGGCCCCCAGAGTACCCATGTTATCCTTGTTATTTCTCTTGCAACCAAATCCTTTTTCAGAAGGTACAAATTTAATACGGTGTTACTCACCTTCCTTGTCCTCGAGCTGCTTTTGGCACAGCCGAGCCTCGCCTCTCTCGCCGAGGTTCTGCTTCAAAGCATCGACTTCAGGCCAAGGCAGCAGAGGTCAAGAGCAACAGCCTGCAATCCCATATTGACATATTTTAGAACTCCTCACAGATATCTTTTTAGATCCTCAACCGCTTTTCTCCAACACCAACCGAGCATCAGGCTACCGCTTATGCGTATTATATTACATATCTTAAAATTCTCACCTCAAAGCTCGTTAGAAGGTCACAGCAGCTTCGGTCAACCCGCTTTGGCGAGCTGAACTCTTTCAATCACCGTGACTCATGATAGTGCGGTGTTCTTCTTCGATGGAAGCACCGCTGAGCGCCCAAGAAGTTATCCGCGCCTGTTGGACAGAGGTCGCCGGTGTCATAGTCTTGCCCTTCACAGGGGCGCCGCCGGACCCGAACCACTGCAGTTCCGCATGGAGTCCGTGCAAAGTCCGGAGGTTGCCTTGCGGCCTCTCCGGCCTCCTCCTCCGGCGGGTCCTTCTCGATCCCACCTCGGCGTTGTCAAGATCACGGGAGTTGAGGCAGTCGGAAGGGAATCCATATCCGACGTGTCTAAGGACCCGCCGACGAAGCGGAAGATCGCCCTTGGCCGACTACAGGTTGTATGCATTAGAAAGACACCGTGTGGCAAAAAAAAATTATAAACTATCTAGGAGTCCTGATACTTACGATCTTGCTGTGGGCTTGGCCCTTGAAGGCCACTCGCTCGCTGCCGCCAATGTTGGCGGAGCAGTCCGGGGAAGGGTCCTTCCTTTGATCCTTCGCCTCCCTCGCTGGGGAGGCCTTCCTTCTTCTCCCTTCACCGGGAGAGGCTTTCTTCCTCCTCCTCATCCTCGGGAGGAGTCCGCCGAGTCATCGGACGATGAGTCCGACACCATTCTCGACGCCGAACTCCTTCGGTTCCCGTGGCCTTCTTGGCCTTCTTCTAGCACCACGTAGTGTCGGACCAGCAGCCCTGCCAAACGGGTGTCCGCTGGGTCTTCGAAGGGAGCCGACAGCTAACCTGTCCCGACGCCTTCCGCCACCTCCCTGTTAAAGGCATTGGGAGTTTAGATCCCACATAGAGTCAAACTATGAAAGAAATGAGTGTCCCATAAAGGATAACATAGCTTACCTCGCCACCAAGGCCAGTGCTGAACCGCATGATCTTTGCATGGATGCGGGGCTTCTCCGCCTTGAACAGACACCTCCAGCAGCTTCAGACGTCAGGTCAAGAGCCCGCCAAGGTCCGTGCTGTGCCGGATCAAACTCCCACAAATTGAAGGCCCTGTTGGCAGGGGAGAATCTCATGACGAGCATGACTCGATCACATTGACAAGCTTAAGCTTGTTCACTGTGGTCCGGAGACAGATCGAGTCCGCCAGCTCTCCAACTACCCCATAGCAAGCCCTTCTTCTTTCCGTGAGGTGAGCTGCATGGGGATACCAGATCTGAATACTGGGGTCGCCGCCCATTTAGGGTCACGCTGCTCGGTGATGTAGAACCACCCCGATTGCCACCCTTTGATGGATTCCACGAAGGCACCCTCGCCAAGTGACGTTGGGCATTTTGCCCACCATGGCGCCTCAAGACTCCGCTTGGTTGCCTTCACCACCTTCGCTTGACATTGAAGGTCTTTAGCCACAAGTCAAGTGGGCTGGATGCAGAGGAAGGCCTCGCACACGCACGATAAACGCCGAGATGTTGAGGATGAAGTTTGGCGCCAGATCGTGGAAGTCCAGTGCCGTAGTAGTACATGAGCCCCTGACGAAGGGGTGAAGTGGGAAGCCCAATCCGCGGAGGAAGTGGGGAAGAAATACGACCTCTCATGGGGCCTGGGTGGGATGAGCTGCCCCATCGGCAACCGGCGCGCGATGTCGCTGGACAGTATCCGCGCCGCAGCAGCTTGATGTGCGCCTCATAACGGAGGAGGCCATCCACTTGCCTCCCGCTCCCGACATGGCTGGAGAAGGTTGAGGTGAGATGTGCGGACTTGGGCGCCGGAGCTCGAAAGCGCGGAGATGGATAAGCAAAGGAGGAAGAAGGCGAGGTAAAAGAGGTGGATCCTTATCCCTTATATATGGGCGGATTTAAGACTATGCGCCCCACCGCCTGGTAAAACTCGCTATCTCCCAAGCGCCACAATCAATGGCGTTGGGTTACCCACGTCCGTATTGATGGGAATCCTGAATAAGGGGAACACGATCTCCGCTCGACAAGACGCGCTAAGGAAACCGCCGCTAAACGCTACCGAGGTGGTATAATAAAAACGATTCAAGTAAAGGCTTGGTAGTGGTGTGACGCCACGCCACAAAATACGCCGCCAGATTGAACTTGTGTAAATATTATTCTCTATGGTGGTATGTGGAATTTATTTTGCAGAGCCGACACTATCCTGGTGTTCACAATCTTCTATGAATTATTCGAGGAGGAACCCGCTTGCAATGTCAAGACAATATGCGCCGCCGGACTCGTCATTGAAGCCTCAGTTCAGTGGGCTACCGAGGAGTCCCGACTAGGGGTGTCCGGATAGCCGGACTATCATCATCGGCCGACTCCAAGACTATGAAGATACAAGATTGAAGACTTCGTCCCGTGTCCGGATGGGACTTTCCTTGGCGTGGAAGGCAAGCTTGGCAACACGGATATGTAGATCTCCTACCATTGTAACCGACTCGGTAACCCTAGCCCTCTCCTGTCTATATAAACCGAGGGTTTTAGTCCGAGGACAACAATCACAACAACAATCACAACAACAATCATACCATAGGCTAGCTTCTAGGTTTAGCCTCCTTGATCTCGTGGTAGATCCACTCTTGTACTACCCATATCATCAATATTAATCAAGCAGAGTAGGGTTTTACCTCCATCGAGAGGGCCCGAACTGGGTAAAAACATCGTGTCCCTTGTCTCCTGTTACCATCCGCCTAGACGCACGCCGGGACCCCTACCCGAGATCCGCCGGTTTTGACACCGACATTGGTGCTTACTCGCTTAAGGAATGTCTGGTGCCACCTTTCAGCAATTGCAGTGGCGTTTCCTCAAGCAACTCGGCAGAAACGCCCACGTCTACGTAGATGATGTAGTGGTGAAGAGGGAAAAGCGTTGGACACTGATGGGAGATCTCAAAGAAACCTTCGAGAACCTGCGCCGATTCCAGATCAAGCTCAACCCTAAGAAGTGCGTCTTCAGAGTGCCAGCCGGCCAACTCCTTGGCTTCCTGGTCTCCGAACGCGGCATAGAGTGCAACCCTGTGAAGATCAAGGCCATCGAGAGGATGGAGGTACCCGCCGATCGTTAGATCGCAGTGGTTCACCGCTGTTTCAACGCCCATCACCGATCATAAGTCTAGCCGGGCAGAAAGATCTCCCTTGTACCAACCGATGAAGAAGACCACCTTTTGAGTGGAACCACAAAGCGGATGAAACATTTCTCCAAAGTCAAGAAGATGTTGACTACTCCCCTCGTGGCCGGTGGCTCGCTGTAACCCCGACTCAATGCCACATCGATCTAGCATGTAACACTCATATCACTTTGCGGCCTCACGCCGTATTCCCACGGGTGTCGCTTTACTTTTGCTCGGGACCGCTGGCGCTTTTGGCACACGATATGATAGTGTCGCTAGCATCCATATGATAAGGAGCCCGGCCGACATGACTAGTCGAAACCCAAAGTGGCACAAACTTACAGTGGACAGCATCCATGACCCAAAGATCAACGTGGTTCGGCCATCGCCAAAAGTGAATCCAAGTCAGAAAGCACTAGGCTAGCAGACTCGGTGAACTGGTCAGAGCGGGCTAGCAGACTCAAAGATTCATCGTGACATTTCAAGGGACGCATACAGAACGAAGAAGGACACATGCCGCCAGCCTTAAGTGATTTCGAGCAAGAGTAAGCTACCATGGCTCAAAGGAAGCACTAGAGACATTTCCGGTAAGAGAGGCTACTAAGGATAAACAACTAGATAGTTAGATCCCACACATACCAAGCATTTCAATAACATACACACAATATGCTCGATATGTGCAAATACAACATGCATCACAACATGACTCTACGACTCAAGTAGTTTATTCAATAGGCCCGAGGAGCGTAGATATTACAAACATAGGTCTCTATGACCCAACATTCAGAGCATACAAATCAAAGCACATGCGAAGCTTAACATGTCCGAGTACGTACATCTACAAATGAAAAGGCTTAGAAGCCTGACTATCTACCAGATCCCGCCGAGGGCACAAGATCGTAGCCGAGGTATCAAGCTAAACGTCAAGTCCAAGCGAACTACTAGCTAGACCAAGTCTCTCGCAAAAACATAATATAGGCAAACGTGAGTACAAATGTACCCAGAAGACTTACATCGTAAATAACTACATATGCATCATTATCAACAAAGGGGATGGTGGGTTTAACTCAAAGCAGCCAGCCTTTGACTCTGGCTATCCTAAACTACTTACTACAAGTAACTCTTTGAGGTGATGCATTAACGAGTCTACATATTCACCATATCAATACACCACTATGGATCCGCCCCGCCTCCCTACGAGAACGCCATCCATAGCACTCACACTTATCTTGCGATTTTAGAGTATCCACTTTCACTTGTCTATGAACTGTTATAGGCAACCAGAAGTCCTTTTCCATGACACGGCTATTCAATAGATGATGTTAACCCCTGCAGGGTGTACTTTTCATACATGTTTCCACCACTTAGCGCCTCTGCACACGACATGTGCTCGGCAGACTAAGCTTAAAGCCGACGGGTGTAGACCACGACCTACCTAAACACTCAAGTCTCTAGTCCGTGTTTATCGCCTATTCGGGTTCCATCCATGAGGAGATCCGCCGAGTTTCGCCACAGCCCCAAACGATGTATACAGGGTTTCAGGACACCAACCGGTGCCCGGTTGTCGGTAGGCTAAAGTAGGGGTACTTAGTACCTTAACTTGTGCACGGCAAGTAGCAATACTTCAAGGCAAGGCTTGTCAAGGCCCGCCAAGACCTCCGTCATTCCTATTTTACTTCCATTCAAGAACAAAGTGTTAATCGAAGATAAGGCCCCGCAAGAGGAGCTTGTCGGTAGGATAAAGACCCCCAAGAGGAGCTTGCCGAAGGACAACCAAGGCACTTTCAGAAGACTTGCTGCGATGCAATCACAAGGCTCCCCTGCAAGACCCGGACGAAGGCAAGCTTTCGGTGTAACAAGACAGAGATCAGGCAAGGCACTTGCAGCGCGGTTACCCACTGCAAGGCTTCCACCACCCGACGACGTGTCGCCGCAGGATCGCCTCCCGGTGCACGTGGCGGGTGGTCAGGCAGCCTACCAAAGGCGAGGTGGCAAGTGAAGGTGACTAGGAGGCCATCGTATGATCGGTGGCGCCTCTAATTGTCGCCTCGCACTGTTGAGCTTACCAGACGGGCATTAATGCCCTTGTCCCCACCGCCGAGTTAGGTAGGGGCACTCAGAGATAGTGGTTGTACCTACCCGCTTTTACCTTTTTACCTCTCTTCACGCTGCCACCTAACGGCGACCCCTTTAGACTATAAAAGGGAGGCCTATAAGACGAGAAGGGGTTCCGCGGTTGGATTCGGGCTCGACTTATTCGAGACCACAAAGATACCCACGCTGCTCGGGCAAGAACAAAATACAAAACAAAAGCAGCAGAGAGGAGTTTTATCTCTCCGAGAGCTCCAAGCCGGGTAAATCCCCGCAGACTCTCGCCGATCTGCTTTTCGTGCGACCTCCGCCTCCCTTGCCGGACCAGAAGGCCCCGCCCCATAGGTGTTCGCTCCTCATTTACATCTTGGCGCGCTGTAGTGGGGCGCCGAGGTCGCGGCGATTCCGATCCGTCACTCGCAAGACGCTACATCAACACCTTCATCGACATACCACCGAAGAAGAAGACCTCGAGGTGGCCGCCCGCTCGCGACTATCCTACCGCCACCGAGCAAACGGGCGGTGGGTGCACACCGCGAGGAGCGGGCGCCGCCGGTGGGACTCACGCCATCACCAGGTCCAAGGACAAGGCCCCGCAAGGTTCAAAGGTCAGACATCCACGGCACTTCCCTCCTGTGAGGTGCAGGTCGATAACGCCACGGTGCTCCTAGCACCGCATTTCGCTGGAACAAGGCCAAGCCGATGGGTTGCGGACGCCAAGGCCAACATACACGCCAACACGCCGCACGAAGCGCGTGTGGTCGCCGACGAGACGCTGTTCTTCTAACACCGTTAGGAGTTTGAGCATGTCCCGCACCTCGCACCGCCACCACCGCCACCTAAGACTCCAGAGGAAGCGCTGCTCGAGCCCACCGTTTTAGATTACCCTCCACGGACAAGATCGACAACCGGAGGACCGCCATTTATAGCCTCATTGGCTTCGCTTAAACCGACAAGCCCCGGATAAACGAAAGCACGCCGAAGCCGCTGCAAGACGCCAGGTGGAAGCCGGTGGCATAAGACCGCTAAAAGCAGCACCATGCACCCCCGCCTCAAGGCAAGGTCGCCACTCGCCTGGCCAACTCCGACGCCGACTTCACCGCTGCCGCCGGACCCGTGAGAGCTCACCGCGATCAACGCCATGTTCTCCAAGAACGACGACATTAAGACGCCAGACCAGATCGACGAGCGCAGAAGAGAAGCGCGCCAATCTGACAGCAGCGCTGGGCCCACTGCCGATATGCATGTGCTGGGGAACCAGCGATTTGCCGACGTGGCAGGTTGCTCCGCTGCTCACCCGTGAGCTGCAGCAAGTCCAAGGGCCCAAGCATCAAGAACTTCTGCCGACGCACTCGAGAAGTATGATGGCAGGATACATCCGCCAGAGTTCCTCAGCGTCTACACCATCGCGGTGCAGGCTGCTGGGAGACGCGACGAGAAGATCCTCGCCAACTACTTCTCGCTGGTGCTCAAGCCCAACGTCAGATCTTGTCTCATGCACTTGCCGGACAACTCCATCTCTTCATGGGCGGACTTGTGCCATCAGTTTGTCGGCGCCTTCACAGGCAGCCACAAACCCCATGGTCAGGAGAGTGACCTTCATCTGCTAGCCCAGAAAGAAGGAGAACCCCTGCGCAAGTACATACAGAGATTCAGCCAGTGCAGCGAACATCCCGTGACGCCCACCCTGCCGCGGTTATCAGCGAGTTCCATCAGAACGTGTATAACCTCGTGGATGAGGGAGGAGATGGCATGTGCAAGATCGTAGATGTCAGCGAGCTATACGCTCTGGCCGACAAGTGTGCACGAGCTGAGGAGGGGAGGAAAATCCCCGAAGAGAACGCAGGAGCAGAAGGATCTGATAGTGAAGATGCCCCTCCGGCAAAGAGGAACCGGAGGCGGAATAACAGAAAGAGGAAGGCTAAGGATGTGCTAGTTGTTGAGCAGTCCGGCAACGGGGGCGGTTCCGAGAAGGCCAAAGCTGGTGGTTCCGGCGAGGCTGTGGTGGCTGCCGACAAGCAGGACGGCTCCGGCAAGCAGTATTGCAAGATCCACCGCACCAAGGGCCACGACCTCCAAGCGTGCAAGAAGGTTGAGCAGATGGCAGAGCTACAGAAAGCTGAATATGAGCGTCGCGACAAAGCAAAGGCCCAGGGAGGTGGCGGGGGATCCGGCAAGAAGCGTCCCGCCCGGGGAGGATACCGCGGCAAGGCCATGCAGCGGCAAGGAGACAAACCTCCCCGCGGCCGTGACAAGGACGAAGACGAAGATGAAGATGATGACATGGAGGAAGATGAGACCGACAACCAAGAGTTTCAGAAGGCAACGGAGGTTTTGTGCGTTGACGGCAGTGCTTCTCTGCACACCTCGCACCGCCAACTCAAGCAGTGGGTGCGGGAAGTAAATGCAGCAGTAACCATCGTCAATCGCCAAGAAGCCCTCGGCGGTCCGAGACGCCCATCATCTTTGATGTTGAGGATCACCCTGATCGCATCACCGCGGTCGGGTGCTTGCCGATGTTGGTTTCGCCAAACATCCGCAACCTCAAGGTCACAAAGATGTTGGTTGACGGCGGGGCCGGCCTAAATCTAATCTCTTCCGCGGTGCTCAACATGCTCCAGATCCCCGACAGCGAGCTCGAAGAGACTGGTACTTTTCAAGGAATCAACCTGGGAAGAAGCAAGCCGAAGGGGAAGATCACACTGCCAGTGAATTTTGGAAGCGAGCTGAATTTCAGAACAGAGAGAGTCACATTTGATGTTGCTGATTTCCCATTGCCTTACAATGGGATACTTGGCCGTCCAGCGCTCGCCAAGTTCATGGCAGCCCCTCACTACGCCTACAATGTGCTCAAGATGCCTGGTCCGATAAGTGTTATTTCTGTCCATGGCGACAAGAAAGATGCACTTATCTCAGACGACAAGATCTACCGGGAAGCAAAGAGCCAGAGAGTGCAAATCACTTGTCACCGAAGGTCCCGGGGAAGAAGAAGATCAAGTCCGCAAGAGTAGCTCGATGCCCACTCCGAAAGCGCACTCTTCTTCGAGTGCTGCGCCACCGCCGAGGACGCACCATCGAGCTCCACCGCAAGTACAAGAAGGCAAAGACAACTTCCCAAAGACCAAGAAAGTGGCCGCTAAGGAGGACGGACATCGTGGTACCTTCACCATTAGTGCCATGCTTGATCCTAAATAGGAAAGACGCCGCTGTTTTTCGCGGCGTATCGTCGGCGTGTTTGCATGGCAACCATCCGACATCCCCTGTTCCTGTGAGTACTGAGCACCACCTGCCGTCCCGCCTCACGCCGCCCGCAAGCGTAGAGTCGAAGCAAGCAAGAGAGCGCCAAGAGTTCATTGTCAAGAGATCAAGAAATTGGAAGCAGCAGCTTGGTCCGAGGAGTACTCCATCCAACGTGGTTAGCCAATCCAGAGTTGGCGCGCAGCAAACGGAAGTGGAGGCTTTGTATTGACTTCACCGATGTTAATAAAGCTTGTCCTAAGGATCCATTTCTTGCCGCCGCATTGACCAGATTGTCGACTCCACGACAGATGTGATCTGCTTTCATTCCTTGATGCATACTCAGGATATCACCGATCTTCATGGCGTAAGAGGATGAAGAGAAAACCGCATTCATTACACCATGTGGCACGCATCGCTTTGTAACGGATGCCTTCGACTAAAGAATGCTGGTTCAACATTTGCAAGAGTAGTCAGTCATGCTTTTGAGCCATAGTTGCATCGAAATGTAGAAGCTACATGGATGACATAGTGGTCAAGAGCAAGGACAAAGAGACTCGATCCAAGATTTGGACGACTTTGCAAATCTGACAAGATCAATCTCAAGTTGAATCCCGAGAAGTGCGCTTGAGTTTCTTCCGCAAGCTTCTCGGTTCTTTGTGTCCCGTGAGGGGATTGAAGCCAACCCCGACAAGATCAAAGCCATCGAGCAGATTGAAGCTCCAAGCGCCAAGGATGTGCGAAGGCTTGCCGGGCTGTGTTGTTGCTCTCAAGAGGGTTCATTTCTAAGTTCTGTTGACGCTACCGCCATTTTTCAAAATTTTGAAAAGGCAGGTCCAATGAAATGGACTGAAGCGGAGGTTGCGCCGCAGGACTTGAAGAGATACCCATCCTCCACTAACACTTGTCGCACCTAAGTCGCAAGAGAAGTTGCTATATCTAGCGCAACCAATCAAGCGGTTAGTGTTATGTTAGTTGAGGAGAGGGGAGGCGTAATGATGAGCCAACAACCATGCAAGCTTAATCCAGCGACAAGGTGGGGCTTGCCCGACAAGTTCGCTCCGCAAGGATGGATCTATACAAATGCCGGAAGAGAAAGAAGAAGATGGTGCAATACCTACTTATTTTGTCGGCTTCCTTCGCAGGGGCTAGATCAAGGTACTGCGTGTGAAGTTGCTCTTCGCCTTCTCATGGCCTCGAGGAAGCTTTCAAGCACATGAGATCACAGCTTGTCACCGCTCGCTGAAGAGGATATTGCGTAATCCGAAGCAACATGCAGGATTGTCGAGTGGGCGCTAGAATTGTCAAGCTTTGGCCTCAAGTTTGAAAGTACCTCAACTATTCAGAGCCGAGCATTGGCGTAGTTCATAGCAGAATGGACGCCGACGCTCGATGAAGAAACTCGTGAGAGGAGCATCTCCTCAAGGAAGCAAGCAAAGAATGGATCATGTACTTGATGGTGCTTTTCGCCGCAAGGCGCCAAAGGGCGATTACTTGTCGCACCCACTGGAGAGCACCTCAAGTACGTGGTCCAGATGCACTTTCCCAAGGAGCAAGCGACAAACAATACTGCAGAGTATGAAGGCTTGCTTGCCGGACTTAGGATCGCGGCGGAACTTGGGATCAAGAAGCTTATTGTCAGGGGTGACTCACAGCATGTCGTCCGTCAAGTAAACAAAGATTATCAGAGTATGTTGATGGAAGCTTACATTGATGAAGTGAGAAAGTTAGAAGAACATTTTGACGGCCTGCAGATGGAACACGTTCCAAGAGCTCAGAATGACATTGCAGATGGCTCTGTCAAATGCGCCAAGACTTAAGCTGCCTCAGGAACCAGGGATTTTGTGCTCAAGCCGACTCAGCCATCCAGAATAACCACAACCGCATGCAGCAAGAAGAGAAAGTTGGTTACTTGCGACTACTTTCCGGCGGAGCTTCCCGAAGCCGCCACCAAGAAGGTCCCCAGGATCAATACAAAGAGTGCTGAGGAGTAGTCTGCTCTGACAAGCCCTAGGGTTTGTTTCGTTGAAGCAGCGCCCCGACAAGTCAGGTCCCGACACGCTTGCTGTGGAGACACACCGCAGGATCCCAGATCCTTGCCGTAGAAGTGGATGTTCCCGCAGCAGCATTTGCGCCTTTAGTCCTTGTTGTCGAGCCACAAGCTCCAACATGGGCATAGCAAATAGTCCATTTCCTTTAGACAGGAGAACTTCCCGAGGAACAAGAAGAAGCAGAGAGAGTAGCCCGGCAATCAAGTATGTACCAGTTTGTCGATGACATACTGCATGTAAGAAGATTCAACGGAGTGAAATTGAAGTGCATTTTGAAGATGGACAGAGCTGTCAAGGAGATACATGGAGGCATATGTGGTCACCACATCAAAGAAGAGCACTTGTTCAAGAAAAGCCTTCCTAAGGTTTCTTTGGCCAACAGCCTCCAGATGCAACCGCACAAGTAACCAAGTGAAGCGTGCTGCCCACTCCAAACAGATTCATCAACCAGCTCAAGCTCTCCAAACAATCCCTTTATCCTGGCCATTTTGGTCCGGGGCTCGACATTCTCGGCCCCTTCTCCTCAGATAATGGATCGCCGAGTGCTCGCTATGATGAGCTAGAGAAGAGCAGCCGCAGAAGATGACGGTTGCTCCTCGAGGGAGATCGCCTCAGCTGCTGCAGATTAGCTGCTCGCTATCGCAAGCTTTGCGCCGCTACCCTAGCCGCAGTTAATGCCGAAGCTTCATGAGGGAGAAGATAATGAAGTGGATATGGCGCTATTCAAAGAAGTACAAGTTTTGCCGGGCGCAAGCGATGTAAAAGCTAAGTTGCCAAAGTTTGAGCATGATCAAGTTTTAAATTTTAAGTTATATTCCTTGAACGTCTGCGGTTTTGTATGGAAAACCTCGGCGCTGGAGGAATCGACTGGGGTTGTTTGCCTTTGATTTGTTTCGAGTCCGCTCAACAATACAAGTGCGCTGAACTAGCCCCGACAAGGTTTTCTTGCCGAGGCAACACCGCCAAAGAAGGTGCGATGTTCCGCGACTGGCAAGTGTGCTTGCGCCGGCAAGTTCCCTCAAAGCATAGGGTAGAAACATACAAGGGATGTAACAGAGTAAAGGATATAACATAGCAAGCGTTGCCCAGGACAAAGTTATATTACAAAGGTAACTTGTTACGGCAATGACTAAGTTGTTCTCATAACTGAAATAACAGCGACAAGGAAGAAGAAGAAGGGCGCGCCGGCACCTGGAGCCCGGCAATCCAGTGTTGCCGGAGGCTGCGAATACCCAGATTCATCCGCGGCAAGCCAGAGTTGCTGGGGGCTGCGACATCAGATAAGTCTTTCGTCCCTCATCATGCATCCTCTTATGGATCTGGGAACGCGGGTCACGCCCTGAACGATCGCGTTTTGTATGAAAAACCTATGCGCGCTGAGGAATCGAATTGGTTAAGTGGTGCCCTTGATTTGTTTCGAGTCCGCCAACAATACAAGTGCGCTGCAACTAGCTCCCGACAAGGTTTCTTGCCGAGGCAACACCGCTAGCAAAGGTGTCGATGTTCCGCGACTCAAAGAAGTGTGCTTGCGCCGCAAGTTCCTCAAAGCGAGGGTAGAAACATACAAGGCATAGAATCAAGTAAAGGATATAACATAGCAAGCTTCCCTTTTTCATTAAAAACATCCCACTGGTACATACCATAGAGGATGAAAACATGAAAGAGAGGATTACAAGTTCTAGATGCAGCTATGTCCAAGGCTTACAAATTAAAAAGATAAGATGACCAGAATCCCTTTCTTGTCCCTCTTCAGGAGGTAGGTCAAGGAGGCGAGAAGGGCAAAGGGGCAACTTAGGCGAAGCCACGGTGCCGAAGACACCAAGAGAACATCCTGGGCCGCCTCGGGCTGGACGGTGATGGCGGCGCCGAAGCAGTAGCTCAAGATGGGGCGGCAGGGCGTCAAGACGCTGCCGAGGGCACTACGCCAGACACCGACTTGACGGCCTTGCCGCCAACCTCTTCCCTTCCGCAGCCTCCCACGCCAGCCAGCCAAGGAGACGCACTTCGAGGAGTTCAAGGAGCCGGGCGACATGGATGATGGGGTCGCCAGACGACGGCGACGCCTCGACACCTAGTCGGGCCCGCCATCCCGCCGCCCGCTACCCTCGCCATCACTCGCCGCCTCTCCTCGCCACTCGCCGAGGGGGGAGTCTTTGCTATCGGAGGAGCTGTCCACGCAGCACCCCGCCCGAATGCCGGAGTCCCCGAATACCTTGACGGAGAGGAGGTTGCCCTCCATTAACTTAAAATGGAGGGTAAACCCCGCCGTCAGGCTGTGGATACGGGCGAACGTCTTCCACCCACGATCAATATACATCACATTAGGGGCTGGGGATAGAACATGGACTCACGTGCCGCTGATCCCACAGCCCCTCATGCGCAATCTCAGCGTCTCGGGCGTGTCCAACCCCATCGCGCTCGCAAACGGAGCTGGAAGCCGGAGGCGACGACGAGGCGCCCGACGCAGCCTGACGAAGAACTCGCAATGGTCGTCCCCTGTGTGGACCGCCGGGGGGAGAAGAACCGCCGGCGGAGGCGAAGCTGACGCGCCGCCTCATCCACCTCTTCCTCGAGCACCTCGACCTCATCCTCGGCATCATCCATGACCTCGCCCCCTCCCTCTTCCCCTTGTGGCTGGCTCTGCCACCACGGGCGCGGGAAAGGAAGGGATACGCTGTCTGGCGGCGACCCTCGCCGCCACCGATGAAGGCCCGGGGTTCCCTTTCTCCATGGCGAATGAGAGAAAGGCGAGCAGAAGCTGAAGAAAGGAGGAGATGAGAGGGTGCGGGCTTCTTCGCTCCCCTTCCACTCTTTTTAAGGAGCAAGGTGGGGCTCGCCGCCCCGCCAAAGCTAATCAAGGCAAAGGAGGAGCAGGAGTGGGCCGACTCACGCCTCGCCGCGACGCGCCCAGCTTCCCACTTCCACCGCCCACGCACCCCAAGCGCATGGGAGCCGCGGGCGGGATGCAACCGAGGCGACGGATGAGGTGATTTCGCCCTGCCCCGTGATCACGGGTGGACGCCTGAATCACAAGATGTTACCCACGCCTCCCACGACGCCGATTGACGCGTGACGCTACGGAGGACGCGTGGATAAGGAGCGGATTTGGTTTGGACCCAGGCCGCTGCGTCTGCAGTTCGCTTTTGGGCCCCGCCCAACAAAGACTCTGGCACCTGTATGGCCCAGTGCCCGGCTCCTGCTGGTGTACTAAAGTAGGGGTACCTTAGTACCTCGAACTTGTGCACGGGCAACAGAATACGCAAGCAAGGCTTGCCGGGCCCGCCAAGACCTCCGCTATTCCTATTTTATCGCCATTCAAGAACAAAGTGTTAACTAAGAAGACAAGGCCCCGGCAAGAGGAGCTTGCTTGGCAGATAAAGACCCTGCAAGAGGAGCTTGCCGAAGGACAACCAAGCATTCAGAAGACTTGCCGACGCGACAAGACCGGCCCCGGCAAGACCCGACGAGCGGCAAGCTTGCGGGTGCAACAAGACAGAGATCACTACAAGGCACTTGCCGCGCGGCTACCACTGCGCTTCCAGCTCACCCGACACGGTCGCCGCAGATCGCTTGGTGCACGGGCGGGTGGCGTGCAGCCCAGCAAAGGCGAGGTGGCAAGTGAAGGTGGCTAGGAGGCCATCGCGGCGATCGGTGGCGCCTCTAACGATCGCTTCCTGCACTGTTGAGCGACCGGACGGCATTAAATGCCCTTGTCCCCGCCACGAGTTAGGTAGGGCATCAGATAGTGGTTGTACCAACCTCGCTTTTACCTTTTTACCCTCTCTCACGCTGCCACCTGCTCGGTGACCCCTTTAGACTATAAAAGGGAGGCCCATGCGACGAGAAGGGGTTCCGCGTTGATTCGGGTTCGACTTATTCGAGACCACAGATACCCACGCTGCTCGGGCAAGAACAAAATACAAACAAAAGCAGCAGAGGAGTTTTATCTCTCCGAGAGCTCCGGCCGGGTAAATCCCCCGCCTCGCCGATCTGCTTCTTCAGGCGACCTCCGCCTCCCTTGCCGGACTGTAAGGGCCCCACCCATAGGTGTTCGATCCCCACGACACTGTATACCTGCCACGGTTTACCGTGATCACAAACCCCTTCTTCAACAATACAAGACGGCCTCCATCATACTACAAACACCGTAAACTACTTGCAACTCCCCGGACAGAGGACAAGGGTGATTAAGAAGTCGAGCGGGTCATATTTCAGGCCCAATGCATGGTAGTAGCTGAATCATGGATCACAAACACGTAACTCAATTCCTAAGGACGGGCTTAATGAGACAACCCACCATGTACTCCTACATGGCCTCTCACCGATACCTTTTACCAAATTGTGTTCACACTCTTAGCTCACACACAAGAGGACATGTTCACACACCTCCGATTCATCCCGATGAATCGACCGACGAACTCTAACAATAGCAGCATGACAAACAAGCATGAATGAGTAGGCACATCAGGGCTCAAATAACTCCTACCATGCTAGTGGGTTTCATCTATTTACCGTGGCAATGATAGGTCATGCAGAGGATAAAGGTTCAGCTACCGCAGCAAGTAATGTATGAATCGTTGTTGTCCTAATGCAAGAAAAGAGAGCAGGCGAGAGAGTGGGATTGTATCGAATGAACAAGGGGTTTTGCTTGCTCGGCACTTCCGAAGATAGTATATTTCTTCATTGGTGTCATCGATCACATCGCCGTACACGCCTTATCGAGAGGGATAAGCACCGACAAACAAAGAAGAAGCACAATCAATGCAATGCACAATATGATGCATGATCATGACATGGCAATATGTGTGGTTTGAGCTAATGCAACTAGCAAAGAAAGTTAAATGAAGTTGGTTTGAACCCTAGGTTCAAATTCAAACTCCACATAAGGCATTTCAAATGCCATTTATTCAAATTGTTGTATACAGCAGATTTTAGTTGTTCAAACATGCATAAAAATGGTACAGATGGATAGATTGGATTTTTTTTGATCATTTTTCATATATAACTTATTTGATTTGGAGCTACGGTTGATTTTCTATTATTTTTAGAAGTTTTGGTTATTTTCTGGAATTTCTTGTATAAGAATAATTCCAGTAATTGAATTAATGCGCCAAGATCTGCATTGTAGGACGCTGCCGTCAATAAAGGCCGACTGTAGAAACCCCACCAAAGGTTCCACCGGTAAGGATCGGGCTGGTTAGTGACACTGACAGGTGGGTCCGGTCAACGGCCACGTCAGCAAAGTCAACATGACATGTGGGGCCAGTCAACAGCCATGTCAGTGCGGTCAAAGCTGACGGGTGGGGCCCACGTGGTTAGTTAAACTTAACAGAAAATAAACTAAGATTAATTAAGGGCGTTGGGCCCATCCGTCAGTGACCTATGGGCTTATTTAGTGGCGTCATTAATGGCTAATGACAGGCCACGTCGGCACGCCGGAGCTTGGCCGGCGGCGACCATTCCGCGCGGCGGAGCTGCTACTGGGCGGCGCTAGGGGCTGCGTTTAGGTGCGAGGCGACTACCAGGAGGGAGCCCATGCTCTTCCGCATCCAATGGAGCAGGAAGGAGCGGACGGGGTGCGCTGCACTCGCCGGAGTCGAGCTCGCGGCGGCGGCCGGAGTTCGGGCGAGACGCGAGCGAGAGCTAGGGGGCACGGGAAGGAGAGCTGGGGCATGCTACGGGCTCGTGGGGAGGCACTTAGTGCAAGGTGTGATTCATCGCGAAGCTCCGCAGTCATAGCCACGGCGACATGGCTGGCCGCAGAGCCTCGGGCCTGCAAGGCGGCGGCGGCTAGGGAGGGAGGTAGAGCACGGGGAGAGGGGGAAACGATGGAGGAGCTCACAGCGGGTGCAGCGGTGGCCTCGGCGAGCTCGGGGAGGCACCGGAGATGACAGAGTGGCGATGGCGATCGCCGGAGTCCGAGGAAGGAGACGGAGCTGATGGCGGTGTTGTAGTTGCTCCCGCGGGGCGTGGCTCGATGAGGAGGAAGAGGGAGTCGAGGCGGAGCCTCTGAGTGCATCGACGAGGCGAGGGAGTGGCTGTGGCCACGACGGTGCTCGTCGGTGGTGGTGGCTGCACTCGGTGGCCGCACGAAAAGAAACTGAGGAGGGGAAAAGGGAGCTGCGAGGGGAACAGGGGGGAAGGTCTCGGGCGTCTCCGTGGTGCGTTCAGAGGAGCCGGGGAGGAGCCAGGCATGCAGGGAGGGAGGAGGTGGCCGGCGCGGGCGGCCACGCCTCCGGCCCTTCTCAAGGGGAGGAAGACGATGGGGAGAAGCGGTATGGCTGGGCCGTAACAGAGCTGGGCCGGCTGTGCTGCAGTGTAAGCGCTAGGTAACTCTTTCTCTTTTATTTCTTTTCTATTTCTCGTTATTTTGTTTTGATTTAGTTTGGAAACTAAACCATTTTAAAACTTTCAGAATTTTTATGTGAGCTCAGAGCTAGTCCAAGTTCACATGCAAACTTACAAAATATTTGAACATTATTTCTTATATAGCAGAAATATTTCCAACCCAAATATATTATTGATTTAAATCAAAGACCCAAAATAAATTATTTCTGTGACTCCAAAAATATTGGTTTGAATTTTACCTCATGCCAATATTTTCACAGAATAACAGGAACATTTTCTTGGGCTCATTTGATGAGATTTAAATGTTGGTTATTTTTAGAGGTTTTTCTGAGGCTTTTGAAAATTCCTCAATTCAAGTTTCATTGGAATTTAAACATGATGCACACATGAAGCTAGCCTAGGTCGACCAGAATTAGGATGTGATAACTCACCCTCACTAAAACAAGAATCTCGCCCCTAGATTCAAGACGGAGGTAAGAAGGCAGAGGGATACAAGCTAACACGATCTTCACGATCCAGATGTCTTTCTCGAGGATGTTGATTCATTGCATCACCTTGATCTCGACATCTTGCTTGAGAACTACAACCAACATGACAACGAGTAGAAAGGGAAAACTCTAGAAGGATCGATCTTCTCGAAGATCAAACAACTTAGGATCAGCTCACGGGGTGAGTCATAAAAACATCTCTCAAGATGAGATACAAAGCACACATCTAGAGGAATGGAGTGGAACAGATGACGAGGGTTCACTAGGTAGACAACAATTCCATACCTAAAAGGGTGGTGAACGGTTGTCAACGTAGCGAGAGTTTGAGTTGCCACGATACCATAGCGAGACATTTTAGAGGAAGGCAACAGAGATATATCCCCTTATGGCAAAAAGAATTACCTTTGATTCGTAGATCATTGAAATTTTTATACCAGCCTAAGGCAATTCACAATCGATCATTTGAAGGAGTCCAAAGAATGACATTCTCGGCCGTAATGGATGATGTGGATTACCTTGTCAAGACAACACAAGGGATGATTTTTCTTATCATCGAAAATGGATGGGACCCAAGATAGGATGGCACAATGACGGTGCAAGCTGGGAACAAAACACAAATGCTGGGAATGATTCTAGTAACTGGGGAGAAACCCAACAGCAGAGAGTGATTCCACTATTGGAATGGTTATAGCATAACCGGGGAAACTGAGAACAATCCCGGTTAGTAGCTAGGATAGCACCTAATGCTTGTGCGTGCTTTCAAGAACTTGAGCATCTCCATAATCATCAATGTTTTACCAACATCCGTGTCAAGGGTGCTGACAACACAACATACTACCATGATGAATAGCGATGGACGATGCAGAGGCAAAGGAAGATAACACTTTCTCAGATTTCACCTTAGCGAGACCAAGGGGACAAAATCTGGATGATTGACCAAGAGACATTTAGCACTCCGCTTCTAATGTTCTCCTTGATGTACTAGCGTATCCCATTCATAGATATGGTTTGGTATCTAGAACATCAAGTAAAAGGCCGTACTTCGGAAGCACAAAAATCATAAGGCACACAACTAGGGAATAATTCCTACGAAGTCCTTATGGGGAGGTGGTCAACTTCAAGATACTACAATAATAGGCCTTCCGGCTAGGTGTGTGGGCCACGACATCCACGTTACCGGGTACAGAGAGACCAATATTATAATTCTTGGGACACGTTGCAACCATCATATCTGCCTGAGATTCAGATCTGGTTGGTGTTAGAATAGTCCAGACTCATCAAGTCTAGAAAGAGAAATGAAAGTTTGTAACACAAATCGACGAGATGACGTTGCAAGATTCTCGGAAAATGGACTACGGTAGTAAGCTCCAAAACACGAGCCGGTTCTGCTACAACATGTCAACATGTTCTCCAAGACAAGCATGACCACAAAGTTGTCTTATAATAAAACACTACCTAGTTCAGGAGGGGAACCATCAACAAGGATATTGAAGTCCTTGCATAAGTCTTGCTCTTAAGAAGAGACTTCTTCTCCTTGAACAAATCAATCAGTGGCTTGGTGAGCTAGGAATACATATAGAATGAAGGATGCAAATCTTCAAACCACAGAACACTTCGCACGTATGCATGACTGATTTGGGATGATTCCAAAGGAAGCAACATTGACTTTCTCGAATCCACGGCGGCAACTTGCATCAAATGCACATGAATCAGAGGAAGTCACTTCTTACATCCGAACATATGCTTCATGAGCTAGCATGAAGAAATGCTTTCAAAAGTTTCCAACACTAGCTTAATGTTCAACAAATATGTAGAAGGCAAGGCTGTTGTCAACGGGCTCAACAACAATTCATCCAGCTCTCCATATAAATGGAATTCCATAATTAAGTGAGCACGGTGATAGCATTGGTCAGGCCCAAAGAATATGATGGTGTATGCTCGAGGGATCTACCACGATTAAGACAACATTACGAATATCGTTAGTTCTGATTTGATTTGATGATAGCCTACGCTCAAATCAAAGACTGGATAAGACCATAGTTCCAACAATTGATCACGAGGATTAATCGATGGAAATATTATCTTTCTTCAACACACTCACACACAAAGATATACCCTTGGAAGTGAACTAAGTTAGACAAGCTTTTATCTCCCAACTCTCCAAGTTGTTGTTTGGCTTAACCAACTAGCTCAGGGGTATCCAACACAGATTCTTAGAGAAAGGTGGTTTATTGGAAAACCAACTTGATCACGAGCTGAACATAACAGTCAGGGAACAACCTGGTAATACTTCCGAGAAGATATTCGGAAAATCACGAACCACAGATATGTTGCTAAGCTCGAGAACAATCTTGCTTTTCAGGCAAGACGATATGATCAATTAAGCAAGGATTGGCACTATCCTAACTTATTGATCGAGGAGTGCACCAGGAAATAAGGACTAGGTAGCACAATCGGTCTTAGAATGATGATTCAAGAACCAACACACTAAGAATGAAATTATTGTCCATTAACTACCAAGCAACACAGTTGCTAGGAGTATTGAGTTCACACATCATGATTCACTGTCAAAGATTCCGTTGCAAACAACACGGAACCGAGAAATGAAAATGATGGCGAGAAGTATCAATGCGTCAAGAATTCATAAGAGGTGGTGCAATTCTCATGACAATCCTGACATAAAGAAGGTAATACTTCAAGGTAGAATAGAATCAAAAGCTGGATTAGCATTTTGATCTGCGAAGTACAATTGCTTTGACCCAATCCTGGATATGGATGAGGTACTGGAGTTTGTTTCTCCAAGTCATTCGAGATAGAATGGCTTTACGGACCACAAGAGTAATAGGCACCGATAAACGAATGCTCGCATACTCTTGACTATCAATTGATAGACGAGGGTCAGAGTACAACTCAAGAGAACAACTCAAAGGAACATATAATTTTCTGAGTTGTGGATGCATAGATTAGTATGTCGAGCCAAGTTCAACAAATTTCTTCCGGATAATCCATGCAGAAAGGTAGAACTGGCAGAGTCACAATATAAAATGGAGAACTCATCACGAGCACTCCTGTTTTGATCTTTTGATCCAACAAACTTCTGCCATAAGCGGTTCATAGTATTTGGAAGAAGGAAATACCACGGACCACGAGGAATAATGCAAAGGTTACTAATATCCTAAAGGAACGAGCAAAGACTATCAACATGAGATAAGTAGGGTGAGTCTCGGGTTCAAAACCCAGAAGTAGAATACCAACTACTAAGTGGCATCACGGGATGCTTTCGAGAATGATGGCCAGAATCTTCACACTGAGAACACAAAACATTGCTAGATTACTAGGTGACTCCCTAAAACACCTAGGGTCATAATAATAGCTCCAACATATATGTCAAGGCAATAAATTACCTCAACGCGCACCGTTTAGTGTGCCTATTCTGACCATAAAGAACATCGGGAAAGGAAGGAAAGGATTTGCAAATGCATCAGGCTATTTAGAAACATGGGATGACTCGGACAACATAACGGCTGTAAATGCTCAGAAAAGATTTTAGACATGCTACAAAATGGTGGCATAACCACTCAGAAGCATAATATCAAGGTTTCGAGATCAACAGTTATGAACATACGGAAGTAGTAAAACTGAACTCAGATTTGAAAATAACAATTCTATAAGTCTATGGATTAGTAACACGTCATCCTGATAGATAGATGAGAAGGCCTAGTTCTTAATCCCCATAGAAGAGAAGAGGATGACTCTAATCAGAAGGCCATGAGGTATAAGGAGTAAAAAGAGCCTTACGTTCCATCCCACAATCAATTCCCTTATATAACTAAAGCATTTCTAGACACAACTTCGACCAGTTTGGCTTGGTAATCCTACAGGCAGTCAGGCTGTGATACCAAAGCTGTCAGGACCCCGACTCAATGCCACATCGATCTAGCATGTAACACCTCATATCACTTTGCGGCCTCACGCACGGTATTCCTAATGGTGTCGCTTACTTTTGCCCGACCGCTTTGGCGCTTTTGGCACACGATATGATAGTGTCGCTAGCATCCATATGATAAGGAGCCCGGCCGACATGACTAGTCAGAACCCAAAGTGGCACAAACTTACAGGACAGCATCCATGACCCAAAGATCGAACGTGGTCGGTCATCACCGAGTGAATCCGTGCCGCAAAGATCGGGCTAGCAGGACACCGATGAACCAGGCAGAGCGGGCTAACAGACTCCAGATTCATCGCGTGACATTTCCCCAAAAGGATGCATACAGAACGAAGGACACATGTGCGGCCAATTTAAGTGATTCCGGAGCAGTAGCAAGCTACCATGGCTCATTGGAAGCACTAGGAGACATTTCCCGGTAAGAGAGGCTACTAAGGATAAACAACTAGAACTCACACTTATCCATAGCACTCACACTTATCTTGCGTATTTTAGAGTATCCACTTTCACTTGTCTATGAACTGTTATATGCAACCCAGAAGTCCTTTTCCGCAGACATGACTATTCGAATAGATGATGTTAACCCTGTAGGGGTGTACTTCTTCATACATGTTTCCACCACTTCGCGTCTGCACACGACATGTGCTCGGCAGACTTCAAGCGAAAGCTGATGTGGGTGTAGACCACGACCTACCTAATCACTCAAGCCTCTAGTCCAGGTTTATCGCCTATTCGGATTCCATCCATGAGGTGATCCGGCCGGAGTTTCGCTCACAGCCCCAAACGATGTGTACAGGGTTCCGTGACACCAAACGGGTGCCCTGTGATACCCGCCACATGCCTACCGTGATCACAGCCCAATTCCTTCGGTCACACAAGACGGCCTCCAAAGATACTACAAACACCAGAAACTACTTGCAACTCCTGGACAGAGGACAAGGGTGATTAAGAAGTCAAGCAGGGTCATATTTCAGGGCCCAATGCATGGTAGTAGCTGAATCATGGATCACAAACACAGAACTCAGTTCCTAAGGACGGCTTCAATGAGACAACCCACCATGTACTCCTACATGGCCTCTCACCGAGACCTTTACCAAATTGTGTTCACACACTTAGCTCACACACAGTAGGACATGTTCACACACCTCTGATTCATCCCGGATGAATCAGACCTGACGCAACTCTAAGAAATAGCACGCATGACAAACAAGCATGAATGAGTAGGCACATCAGGGCTCAAACAACTCCTACTCATGCTAGTGGGTTTCAGCTATTTACTATGGCAATGACAGGTCATGCAGAGGATAAAGGGGTTCAGCTACCGCAGCAAGTAACAGATGAATCGTTGTTGTACTAATGCAGTAAAAGAGAGCAGGCGAGAGAGTGGTATTGTATCAGAATGAACAAGGGGGTTTTGCTTGCCTGGCTCTTCTGAAGATAGTATATTTCTTCATTGGTGTCATTGTTTCACATCGTGAAGATAGTATATTTCTTCATTGGTGTCATCGATCACATCGTCGGTACACGCCTTACTGAGAGGGGACAAGCACCGACAAACATAGAAGAAGCACAATCAATGCAATGCACAATATGATGCATGATCATGACATGGCAATATGCTGTGGTTTGAGCTAATGCAACTAGCAGCAGGTTAAATGAAGTTGGTTTGAACCCTAGGTTGAAATTCAAACTCCACATAAGGCATTTCAAATGCCATTTATTCAAATTGTTGTATACAACAGATTTAAGTTGTTCAAACATGCATAAAAATGGTACAGATGGATAGATTGGATTTTTTGATCATTTTTCATATATAACTTATTTGATTTGGAGCTACGGTTGATTTTCTATGATTTTTAGAAGTTTTGGTTATTTTCTGGAATTTCCTATATAAGAATAATTCCAGTAATTGAATTAATGCGCCAAGATCTGGCTGTAGGATGTCACGTCAACAAAGGCCGACTGTGTCAAACCTCGACCTGGGGTCCACTGTAAGGATCGGGCTGGTTAGTGACACTGACAGGTGGGTCCGGTCAATGGCCATGTCAGCAAAGTCAACATGACATGTGGGGCCAGTCAACAGCCATGTCAGCGCGGTCAAAGCTGACGGGTGGGGCCCATGTGGTTAGTTAAACTTAACAGAAAATAAACTAAGATTAATTAAGGGCGTTGGGCCCATCCGTCAGTGACCTATGGGCTTAGTTAGTGGCGTCATTAATGGCTAATGACAGGCCACGTCGGCACGCCGGAGCTTGGCCGGCGGCAACCATTCCGCGCGGCGGAGCTGCTACTGGGCGGCGCTAGGGGCTGCGTTTAGGTGTGAGGCGACTACCAGGAGGGAGCCCATGCTCTTCCGCATCCAACAGAGCAGGAAGGAGCGGACGGGGTGCGCTGCACTCGCCGGAGTCGAGCTCGCGGCGGCGGCCAGAGTTCGGGCAAGACGCGAGCGAGAGCTAGGGGGCACGGGAAGGCGAGCTGGCGCGTGCTACGGGCTCGTGGGGAGGCACTTACTGCAGTGGTGTGATCTACTGCGAGCTTCCGCAGTCGTAGCCATGTCGGCGACATGGCCAGCGGCGAAGAGCTCTCGGGCTCGTAGCGTAGGCGGCTAGGGAGGGAGGTAGAGCACGCGGAGAGGGGGAAACGATGGAGGAGCTCACAGCGGGTGCAGCGGTGGCCTCGGCGAGCTCGGGGAGGCACCGGAGTTGACGGAGTGGCGATGGCGATCGCCGGAGTCCGAGGAAGAAGAAGGAGCCGATGGCGGCGTTATTGTTGCTCCCGCGGGGCGTCGCTCGGTGAGGAGGAAGAGGAAGTCGAGGCGGAGCCTCTGAGCGCATCGACGAGGCGAGGCAGTGGCTGTGGCCACCGCGGTGCTCGTCGGCGGCCGCGCGAAAAGAAACAGAGGAGGGGGAAAAGGGAGCTGCGAGGGGAACAGGGGGGAAGGTCTCGGGTGTCTCCGTGGCGCATTCAGAGGAGCCGAGGAGGAGCCAGGCAGGCAGGGAGGGAGGAGGTGGCAGGCGCGGGGCGGCCACACGCCTCCGTCCTTCTGGCGGGGGAGGAAGACGACAGGGGGAGAAGGGGTGGCGGCTGGGCTGTACAGAGCCGGGCCGGGCCAGTGCAGGTGTAAGCTCTAGGTAACTTTCTTCTCTCTCTCTCTTTTATTTCTTTTCTATTTCTGTTATTTTGTTTTGATTTAGTTTGGAAACTAAACCATTTTAAAACTTTCTTCAAATTTTTATGTGAGGTCAGAGAGCTAGTCCAAGTTCACATGCAAACTTACAAAATATTTGAACATTATTTCTTATATAGCAGAAATAATTCCAACCCAAATATATTATTGATTTAAATCAAAGACCCAAAATAAATTATTTCTGTAACTCCAAAAATATTGGTTTGAATTTTACCTCATGCCAATATTTTCACAGAATAACAAGAACATTTTCTTGGGCTCATTTATTGAGATTTAAATGTTGGTTATTTTTAGAGATTTTTCTGAGGCTTTTGAAAATTCCTCAATTCAAGTTTCATTTGAATTTAAACATGATGCACACATGAAGCTAGCCTAGGTCAGACCAGAATTAGGGATGTGACAGGCTCCGACTCCTAAAGAGCCCATGCTCCTATACATTGTCGCCACCAGCCGGGTAGTCAGCACAGTCATTGTAGTCAAGCGCAAGTTGGAAGGCAAGGCGCTCCCTGTCCAGAGACCGGTATATTACCTGAGCGAGGTACTGTCGACCTCCAAGTAGAACTACCCCCACTACCAGAAGATGTGCTACGGCGTGCACTTTGCCGCCAAGAAGTTGAAGCCTTACTTTCAAGAGCATCCAATCACTGTGGTTTGCACAGCCCCGCTGGCCGAGATCATTGGGAGCCGAGATGCTTCTGGCCGAGTGGCCAAATGGGCCATAGAGTTGGCTCCCTACACCATCTACTACTAGCCCCGCACCGCCATCAAGTTGCAAGGCATCGCCGATTTCTCGCCAATCGGGCCGAGACTCCAAGACTCGGCCGCCGGTCTGACTCCACCCATTGGCAGATGCATTTCGACGGCTCCAAGATGCGCACCGGCTTGGGAGCCGGCGTCGTCCTCACCTCCCCTAAAGGCGACAAGCCCATTGGCGGATCCACTTCGCCGCCTCCAACAACGTCGCCGAATACGAGGCGCTCATTCACGGGCTCCGGCTTGCCAAAGAACTCAGCATTCATCGGAACTTGTGCTATGGCGACTCCGATTTGGTGGTCCAGCAGTTTTCCGCGATCGATGCCAAAGATGCAACATGGCGAAGCTACCGCTCGGTGCAGCAACTCAGCGGATACTTCGAGGGGTGCGAGTTCCTTCATGTGCCAAGAAATGACAACGACCAAGCAGACGCCTTGGCATGAGTCGGCTCCACCCGCCAAGCGATACCATCAGGCGTCGCTCTTCAGCGCCTCCTCAAGCTGTCTATCAAGCCTTCACCAGAATGAGACTCCATCTTTGTGCCGGCTCCCCCCGAAGAAGTCGGATCCGACTCAAGAGCCACAGCAGATGGCACGAGAATTCTTATAGATGGCTCTAAGAAAGTCGCAATGGCCGCCCGGGACTTCGTAACCGGCCCGGACCGCGTAACCAGCCCAAAGACTTCGTAACTCGCCCAAGGATGTGCTGGCCGTTCGGGATCGGCCACCGGCTCGGGACCGCGCTTAGTCGGCCAAGGGACTTCGTCAATCCAGCAAGCGGCCGCAGACTCCAGCCCGCCGCCTCCCAGCCCAGGCGCCCTTGTCCAAGTCGCACTAGTGGCAGTTCAAGAAATAGCAGCACCTTCATGGGCGCAGCCCATCCTCAAGTTTCTAGTGAACAAACAGCTGCCAACTAATGAAATCTTGGCTCGGCAAGTGCAACGCCGAGCGGCAGCCTACACCATAATCAACAGAGAGCTGGTCAGGCGCAGCGTCACTGGTGTCTACCAGTGCTGCGTTGAGCTAGAGCAAGGCCAAGCAATTCTCAGAGACATCCATCAAGGCGAGTGCGGCCACCATGCGGCTTCAAGAGCACTCGTCGCCAAAGCCTTTCAGCATGGTTTTTTTGGCCAACTACCCTAGAAGAGGCCAAGGAATTAATCCAAAAATGCAACGGGTGCCGGTTCCGCCCAAGCCGCACGGCACTCCTCAGACTCAAGACCATCCCCATCGCCTGGCCCTTTGCGGTTTGGGGCCTGGATATGGTGGGACCATTCAAGACGGCCCGAGGCGGCCTAACTCACTTACTTGTCGCGGTGGACAAGTTCACCAAGTGGATAGAAGCAAAGCCCATCAAGAAGTTGAATGGTCCGACTGCAGTTACTTTCATCGCCGACATCACGGTTCGGTACGGCATACCGCACAGCATCATCACCGACAATGGCACAAATTTTGCCAAAGCCGCCTTGGCCCGTTTCCGCGCGATGCAGGGCATCCGACTGGACTTAGCGTCCGTTGCCCATCCGCAGTCAAACGGCCAATTTGAGCAAGCAAACGTCCTCATCCTATCTAGCATCAAGCCTCGATTGGTCAAACCACTCGAGCATTCGCCCGGCTGTTGGCTTGAGGAGCTGCCAGCCGTCCTCTGGAGTCTGCGGACGACTCCAAACAAGTCAACCGGCTTCACGCCTTTCTTCCTCGTCTACGGTGCCGAAGCCATCATCCCGACGGACATAGAATTCGACTCTCCGCGAGTCACCATGTACATCAAGAGGAAGGTAAGAAGCACGCCAAGACGGCGCCGATCCGCTGGAAGAGGGCCGGCTGTTGGCACTCAGCCGGTCCAGCATGTACCAGCAGAGTCTGCACCGATACTACAACAGGAAGGTTAGGCCGAGATCTTTCCAAGAGGGCGACCTTGTGCTCTGACTGATCTAGCGAACAGCCGGCCATCACAAGCTGTCGGCGCCTTGGGAAGGCCCCTTCATCATCAGCAAAGTGTTGGGCAACGACTCCTACTACCTAATCGACACCCAGAAGCCCCGAGCACTCAAGAGGGACGACTCTGGCAAGGAGTCGGAACGGCCATGGAACGCAAATCTTCTCCGAAGATTTTACAGTTCATGCAGATGTACCACGCTACCCTTTGTATTAAAGTACTAAGATTTTGGGGCTCTCGAGACGCAGCTCGGGACTGCCCTTTTTGTTATCTCAGATGATAAGAATTATGCCTTCGAGTATGCTACTCTTTGTTATGTCAGCTTAGAACCGGTTCGACTAGTCGGCCCGGGACTCGCCATCTTATGCTTATGAAATGCTTCCCCGCAATGACAGAAGTGTGCGACGCTTAAGCCGTCTCGTCAGAAGCCGCAGTCAGCAGAAAGCATCACAGGGCAGAGAGTAAGGAAGAAATAGCGCCCACACAAAAAATGGTTAAGGACTCAAAGCATAAGCATAGCCCAAGCCGGCTTCCAGGCTCTCTTCGTAGAGCCGACTCTTGAATAGTCAGCTTGCCGTCTTCTATCCAACTTGTTAAAAGACTCTCAAAAAGGCCAAGTACTTGCCTTCCCTAAAGTAGCCAAGCATTTGACCCAGCGGCAGTCCGCAGAGCGATTTTCCGTCTAGCAAAGCGGCGACTGTGGGAAGGCGGCAAAGGAAAAAGCCAAAAGAGCAACGAGCGAGGAAAGATAGAAGTCGGATAGATATTTACATAACATAGGCCTCTGGCCTAGTTCAAAATACACCCCGCGGGTAGAATTGTGCAAATTAACAAGTTCTTTCAAAGACTACTAAAGCAGGTAAAATAAAGGCAAGACGGCAACCTAAGAAGAGGCAGACGGGTTCGGAGGGTCGGTGGAGACGGCGGTGTCAGGCGCCGAAGCGGCCGGCTGGGCAGTCTCGGTTTGATCGTGTCCGGTGGCGGTCGGCTCAATCAGATGCGGCTCGTTGCTGGAGCCGCGGTCGAGCTGAGGCTGGTCGTCCGCCTGCCTTCCGTGCCTCCGCCCCGCCTCGCCCTCCGCCTGCCTCCTCTCGCACTTGAGCCAACACTCAGAGTCCGGGTTCATCCCAACCACTCCGGCGGCACATCTCGCCATTCGCGCCCGGCCAGAACAAAGACACTCGTGTCGTGTAGTCGGTAATCGCCGCCAAGACGCCGACGAGGGCGCTTTCCACGTATACCAGCTCGCGATGGGCCTCTAACCGAGTGCGCTACCTGGTCTCCGGTCCAGCCTCGATACCAAGCCTTGACGATTCCAAGGCCCGGGCGTGCTCCAGCCTCGCCGAGGAACCTTCCAAGCCTCAAGAAGGCCAGCCGCGACTTCCACCAGCCGGCATCCGACCGAGTGCGCAGAATCGCATGCCCGCCCATTGTGGTGGCACTGATCGAGCACCGACGCTGCTGAAGACGGGCGAGCAAATTGATGGGCCGCCGCAGACGAAGTCTCGGCGCTCAAAAGCGTTTCGCCGATGGTCGGGGCGCGGCGGCGATCTCCTCGCCATTTGCCCTCCGCGCCTCGCGAACAGCCTTGATGGCTCGAGTGACCACCTGCGAGTGGCCGGGGAAGAAGTCTGCCAAAGCAAAAACAAGCAAGAGAAAGAGTCAGGAGTCGGCTTGACTTACAGTCAGTGGCTCAAAGAAAGAAAGCAAAGAAACTCACCATCGACGATGTCTTCGATTTCATGGAAGCCGGAGGTTAGCATCACCTCTTTGTCGGTCCAGGAGGAGCGCCGCCTGACTCGCCAGAGGGAAATCTCTTCTCCGCTCGCCTTGTGCCGCCTTAGCAGCCTTCGCCCGCCACCGCCTGCCAGCAGGTCACGCTCAGGCGAGCTTGCCGTGACTCCTCCTCCTTGGCGCAGGGGGGTGTTTTCGCCCAACTGCTCTCAAGAGCGCATTGGCCTCTGAAGAACAAAGGAAAAGGACGTTAGGTCGTCAAAGAAGAAGGTCATGGAAGATCCAGCCCGACTACTCAGCCGACCCAATCTCGGGATTACAGTTCGCTGGTGCGCCTAACGCTCTCGCGAAAAAGAGAAAGGACTCACTCCGGCCCTCCGACAACTTGGCAGTCCACTTCCCCAACTGCTCAACATTGCGGTTGAAGGCAGTGAATCGGAGGTTGTGATACTCCTGTGATAAACAATCAGACAAAGGTTAATATTCAGAACTCGCTAGATGGAGTTCCGGCCGCCTCAAGAGCCGCCCAAACTCGGGATTACATCTAGTGGGTAATGGCGCCTCTACAGAGAAGAACGAAAAAGACAAAGTCAAAGAAGAAGGCATACCCGAAAGCTGCTCGCGATGCGCGATGCGCTTTGGTGCAGCCTCGATGGCCTCGCCTCACCAGCAGCTTCGCCTGGACGCCCAGAGCGCTCGTTCAGCGGACTGCCGCCGCCTCGCACTCCACCAAGAGGGCGCGGCGCTTGTCGCCTCGGCATCTGGGATGGCCGAGCTGGCGGCGCCGGCCTGCAAGGGGCGTGGCGCCGAAATCACCTTCTCAAGGCGGCGGCGCGCCGGTGAGGAGACTTGAAGGAGCAGCTTCGCCACGGCCTCATCTTCAGTCGCGGCACTGGCAGGTCTGCCGGCTGCTTGCCATGCGCACTCCCAGATGGTGGTGGAGGCGGTGGTGGCGGCGTGGCCATGCCCGACGCGGAGGCCTCTCCACCGTCCATCTCCACGATGGGGTTCTCCCCGTCGGCTTCTCCAATCTGCCCGGTGAACTCTGGCGGCGGCGGTGCGGAGTTCAACGAGATGACGAGCAACACCGACTGGCGCTGCGTGGTCTCCGCATCTCGCCGTCTTGCTGCGACGGCGGCTTCGGCCTCCTCCAGCTTCTTCTGGGCGGAGGCCGCCGCTTTCTCGGCCTCCGCCTTCTCCAAGCGTTTGGCCTCCTCCTCGTCGCGCTTCTCCCGCGTGTTTTGCTCCGTCGCCTCTCGGAGATCGGCGGCGGGGTCAATCTGCCGAGTATTGGCGGACGTCTCGGCCGACCCCATGACGGAGGGGATGGCGACCCTCTCAAGGGAAAGGGGGGCCCTAAAGCAAAGGAGTGTAAAAGACTCGGAAGAGATTCATCAAAAGAAAACAAGACGAAGGTAGAGGACACTTACGCAGAGACTAGCAGCGGCTTCTTCACTTCCTTGCGGAAGCGGTTGGCCTTCGCGAACGCCTCCTCCCGCTTGGTCGCGTGGCCGCCTTTGAACTTTCGCCGCCGCCGAGCTTAACTCGGCCTGCTCGGCGCCGCCGATTTAACCGCCAAGCCGGGCGGAGGAACTCGCGCCTACCGATGGCCGGCTGATTGGCGGCGCTGGGCAACTCTCCTTCGGGCGCCGCCGTTCGCCGGGCCGCGCAAGGTCGCCGAGGGCCTGAAGCCGCTTCCGCCTCCTCCTCCGCGCTTCGCATCGGCTTCACATCGCCGCCGCCTAGTCGGGTCGCCAACATCGCCTCCGCTGATCAGGAGCGAACTCGCGGGCAGTCCTGCGCGCTGCAGGCTGGATGAGGGGTTCACCAAGAAACCAAGAGTATCAGATGTCGGATTTGGCTACAAAGAAAAAACAAAAGAACAAAAATACGACTTACCACTGGCGGGGGGTTGGCGCGCGAGTACGGCTCTTTGTCGAACTGCCACCCGCCATGAGCTCAGATTTCGCGATGTGGTTCACCATGTTCGCCACTCCGTGTGGGGCATGTCCTCGTGCACATCCGACTCGGTCCTGGTGGTCGCCATCCGACAGATCGATGAGGTCGGCCTTTGAGCGGAGGACCTGGCGCGCCACGGCGCGTGCCAGCAAGTCGGCCTCAACTAAGCTTCTTCCGATCGCGACAAAGACTCGAGTCGCGCTGACGGCGGCGGCACTCGCTGGAGTCGCGTTTTGACCGGTGGGGACTAGTCGAAGCCCCACCGTGCGCCAGCCTTCAGAGGGCGGCAGGTTGACCTAGTCGCCTTCCGGGGCGACGTTCTTCATGTAGAAGTACGACCGCTACCACATCTTCACCGACTTGATCAGCGCGATGGAGGGGAATGGATTGTCAGTGGTCGACCTTCGCATCGCGATGAAGGCACCACACTGAGCCGGTATGCCGGTGACGTGCGTGTCGTGTTTGGATTGAAAGAACTCTCCCCACAGCTCGATGGTGGGGAGAACGCCAAGAAAACCCTCGCACAGGGTGGCGAAGGCGGCTAGCAGCACCACTGTGTTCGGAGTAAGGTGGTGCAGCTGGAGCCAGTTGAACTCCAAGAAGGAGCGGAAGAAGCCGCTCGCCGGCAGCCCTAGGCCGCGCATGAGGTGCGAGCGGAATATGACCCGCTCGCCCTCTTCCGGCGCCGGCCTTATTTACCTCGCTGGCGCGGTGCGGGCTTGCACCAGGTGCGCGCCGGGGAGCCGACGCGTTTTGCATAGGAGCTCGATGAGGTCGTCGTCCACCTCGGAGCCGTCCCACACGCCGGAGCGCACGGCAGGGGCCGCAGCGGTGGAGGAAGAACTCATCGCAGTGGGCGCAGCGCGTTTTGGTGCGACGACGGCAAGAAGAAGAAGAGGCAAGAGGAGGCAGGGGAGCAGGGAAGAATGGGCGCAGAAGCCATTGCCCCGCCGCTTCTTTGCCTACTTATAGGCCCGTAGGCTGAGAAGCCGATGGGGCGGGCGCGGGATTAACTGCACACGGGACCCCACACCTCACGATTTATTTCCACGGGTTATCGCGCAGCAGAACGACGGGAAACCCAACCGTCCGCACGGCCGCAACGGATCCGTTCGCGGGCCGAGGCACGGTAGTGGTGGGCCCCGCCCGACGGCTCGTCCTGTCAGGCGCGGGTGAGCAGATCGCTCGCCACGCGGGCGCGCGACGGATCCGCGGCAAGTGGCTGCGGGGAAGCGTGTCAGGCCCGACGCCTGGTTCCCGCCGTGCCGTTCAAACTCCTCAGGGGGCAAGACGGCCCACTGCGAGTCCGACTCTAGATAGTCGGCTTGAAGGAAGACGGCAAGCAAGACACAAATTCCACCACCAAAGAATGAAACTGTTGAGGCCCCACGACATGCCACCCTCGGAACCTCACCAGCTTCGGGGACTACTGTCGGAGTAATGGGCCACGGGTTGGCTGACCCGAGTCCCAGAACCTTTCAAGACATCGTGGCAGGCCGCGCCCCTCGAGTCCAAGAGGCGACTCAAAGACGAGCCGAGTCCCAGAGGCGACTCCAAGACGAGCCGTGTCCTAGAGGCGACTCCAAGACGAGCCGAGTCCCAGAGGTGACTCCAAGACGAGCCGAGTCCCAGAGGCGACTCCAAGACGAGCCGAGTCCCAGAGGCGACTCCAAGACGAGCCGACTCCTGTCCGGCGACTTACGGAGAGGCCGATTACAGGGAGTCGACCTGCGACTCCAACCACCCTGTTAATTAAGGGCAGGCATGGCCACAGTGCGCCATACCGGCGGAGATCTCCGTCCGGCGCGGCATTGTTGCCATGCCGGCCCTGACATCAGCCCGGGCGGAGCCTCAGGCCACGGGCGGCTCGTCTGCATTTACCCGTAGATAGTGGGTCCCACCAATCAATGGGAGTACTGAAGACGGCAAGAGCGCCACGAGACGGGCCCATTGGGAGTCGGCCTCCGGGAGTCGGCCGGCCCCTCCCATGGGCCCCACATGCCATTAACCAGACACGACAGGGGAATGGTAACAGTGATCGCCCGTCAGGCGGCGGCACTGTTGCCATGACCCCATGACCGAGCCAGCCCATTAGAAGCACGGCCATGTGAATCTGCAAGCATGGGCAAGACTACCACGGGCGGACAAGGGCTGTCGGCCCCATAACAGGCAAGTCAGCGGAACCCACCAGTCGGCGGGCCCCAGTAGTCGGCGGAGAAGACGGTGCCCTGAGAGACAGATGGCTGGGACCCGCGCCCAGCCGGTTTTACCATTGTACCCCTGGGGGGTAGGCCTATATAAACCCCCAGGGCACCCATGCAAAGGGTTCGAATCCATTAGCACTAGACCCGATCATATAGGGAGGAGAAAGCTATCCTTGCCTTCTCCTACCTCCAGAAACAGCTCAAGGAGCAACCTTGTACTCACTTTGCCTTAGTGACCATGCGGAGACCCCAGCAGCAACAAGAGAGGTGTTATTCCTCGAGAGCCCTCAAGCCGGGTAAGATCCGCCAAGGCATGTTCGCCATCCTGCTTCTGTGCACCGCGACGTTCTACTCGCCCCCGCCATGATAAGCCATCCTTTGGCATATGTCGCACCCCACCCCCGACACAACTTGTGGCTCTCATTTTGAAGAACTAACCTTATGCAAGTTTGGGAACAATTTATGGCAAAGTGTGGCATTGCTAGTCCTAAAACAAAATGGCCTCGTCATCCGTATGTGGTAGTCCATTTAAAATCCGAAAAGACAAATATTTTGGAATAGAGGGAGTATAAGAGTAGACATGGAGATATATCTCCAGCATCATCCACAACGAACATCTGCTGGACTGGTTAGCACTGGATGCTCGCAATGCGAAGACCTGAATTTGAATTCTGTCTTTAACTTTAGATTTTTATATTATATTTTTTTCAATATATACTTCTTTCTCTACTGTACCGACAGTGGAACCCACGGAGTACTCAGAATACAAGATTAAGGATGTATTTGTTTCTTTTTAACTTTCCGTACGAAGTTGTAGCCACCCTGCAAGCCATGTACACCGTACATGCAATTAACTTTTTATAGAGGGAGAATCATACACGCAATTAACTCAAATGGATTGGATGTGACTCTATTATTTCCAGCATAAGAGCATCTCCAATGGCAACCGGCAAATTTCCTCCCACTTTCTACTACGGAGGATGACATCCAACGCCAGCGGCATACATTTTCACAACTCTCACCAACCAGAGGAAATTCGTGCAATCTTCATATAAGCATGACAGATTTCATTACATTTACACGAACTAATTGGTGCTAATCCGGCTCTCGTGGTATAATTAATACCTAATCTAAATGGTCACCCGTTGATCCCTTTGTCATCTTCATGTCCCGCAGACACTTGCGGGGTCAACGAAGGTCCTCCGAAGAGACAAAGCAACAAAGAAATCACTTGTATACGTAGTCGTTGCCTCGGCGGTGGCCTTCATGGGACCGAAGTGGTGGCGGCCTCCCGTTTTCTACTTCTCCTCGATGATGGCGGCGGACACGGAGAAGCTGGCCACCGACTCGCCGCTTCTCGGCACCCGCTTCGCCTCTACCACAGCATCGGAGGCGCACTCTACGCACATCGGGAGGCGTGGCCACCGCAGATGCTGGTGGCGCGGTACGACGCGGAAGCGACGGCGCCCATGTCGTTGTGCCGGCGTGGAGCATCTCGCCACTCCTCATCAAGTTCAACTAGAGCGATGAGTTGCTGAACCACGCGTCGGCTTGGGGCGGGAACTAGCTCCATCTGGCCAAGCAAGGTAGGTGAAGCACTGAGCCGCCTCGCTCGTATCCGGAGGGCTTGGCGGTCCACCCAGCTGGGTAGTATGCTGGAGAACGTATCCTCGGAAGCCATCGGAAGAGTGGAGAAAATGGTGAAGGAGGAGATGGGGGAGCGGCGGAGGAGTGCGATTCTGGCCTGCTGTTTGGCCACATTTAACTAGAGGGTGGATGGTAGGTGTCGGTGTCAAAACCGGCGGATCTTGGTTAGGGGGTCCTGAACTGTGCGCCTAAGGCTAATGGTAATAGGAGACAGGGGACACAATGTTTACCCAGGTTCGGGCCCTCTCGATGGAGGTAATACCCTACTTCCTGCTTGATTGATCTTGATGATATGAGTATTAAAAGAGTTGATCTACCACAAGATCGGAGAGGCTAAACCCTAGAAGCTAGCCTATGGTTATGATTGTTCTCGTCCTATGGACTAAACCCTCCGATTTATATAGACATCAGAGGGGGCTAGGGTAACACAGAGTCGGTTACAGAGAAAGGAATCTTCATATCTTAACCACCAAGCTTGCCTTCAACGCAAAGGAGAGTCCCATCCGGACACAGGACAAAGTCTTCTATCTTGTATCTTCATAGTCCAACAATCCGGCATACGCATATAGTCCGGCTGTCCGAGGACCTCTTAATCCAAGACTCCCTCAGTAGCCCCTGAACCAGGCTTCAATGACGACGAGCCTGGCGCACAAATTGTCTTCGACATTGCAAGGCGGGTTCCTTCTCCGAATACTTCAAAGTAGATCTCGAACATAAGAATCGTGTCCGGCTCTGGAAAAAATTCCCATATACCACCGTGGAGATCATAACGTTCTCACGGGTCCCATCCGCTGACAGTTCTAACGACACAACATTACGTCATCATCCAGCCATTATTTTGAATCATTTTTCCGGCCTGCTGCTCCACGCTTCATGAGGCGGTTTTATTTGCACATCTTGTCAAAGCGGAGATCGTGCCCCCTTTATTACGGGATTCTCATCAACATGGGCATGGGTAACCCAACCATCCCGTTGGTATGATTCCTTGGGGATAGGCATGTTTTAAGGCCGCGTAGGGGACGTCTGATAAGGAGGCCGAGACCCGCCTTTCCCCTCTACGCTACTCCCTCCTCCTCCCACCTCGATTTCCAACACCCAAAGATTAACCAGTCGTTTCGGTCCTCAGGCATGTCCGGATCCATCTCTTACGGCCCGTGGACGGCTTCCTCGGTCACTAAGGAGGATATCGCGAAGCTCGGGGAGGTGAGGTACTTAACCGGGGAAATCCTTCATAGGCTTCCAGCACAAGGGAAGGTTATCCCTACCCCTAGGCCTAATGATAGGGTCATATTTATCACTCACTTCCTTCTGGGGCTAGGTTTCTCCCTCAATCCTTTTCTTTGAGGGCTCATGTTTTACTACGGACTAGATTTTCATGATCTAGCTCCGGACTCCCTCCTTCACATCTCATCCTTCATCATCGTATGTGAGGCTTACCTCCGTATCTCTCCACACTTTGGCTTGTGGCTCAAGACATTTGATGTAAGGCCGATGATAGTAGATGGGAGACATGCAGAGTGCGGAGGTGCTCTGATAAGCAAATCGGCCGACGCCGTCTGGCCAAATGGTTCCTTCACCGCAACTTCTGTACTATGGCAACGGGAGTGGTTATATATCACGGAGCCCCATAGTACCAAGTGGGTAGCTTCACCCACCTTTCCATCCGGCCCTCCGTAATAGCTTGCATCATGGAATAGCAAGGGGCTGGAATGGGGGTCGCCAGATGAAGTTCAAATACTGCAAAGCCGTATTCGAGACCTTATTAAGAAGGACATTGATCTCGTCAAGGTAATTCAAGTTATGTTAGTCCGTCGGATCTTGCCATGCCAGCGCCGACCTCTCCGTATGTGGGAATTCAATCCGGAAGGACCGCGAACCATCCAGCACTTCTTCGGCACAATGCTTGAAGGGATGTATGAATTAGTCTTCGGATCACGGAAAAGGTGTCCGGGCACCACAAAGGATGCAGGCCTCGACTGCAACCATCTAGGTTCCCCAGTAAGTACTCTATTTCTGAACACATTTTTGGTTTTAAGTTCCTCATAACAAAACTGAGAAAACCATATTATGCCAGGGTTGGGTGAAGAAGGCGGAGAGGATTAGGTGTTCGGCCCCTCTTCCCGAAAACTTAGCGGACCCAGTGTTAACCAGGATGCTGGCCCTAGCACCATACCAAGTGCCATTGAGGGAAGGAAAGGAGAGGAGTGGAGAGGTCCAAAGCGGCCTTCATACCAGAGGTGCGTCACGCACCGTATCCGAGGAAGTCAGAACTCCTGTGTTGGAGGGTGAACGGGGAGGAGAATCTAACATTGCCTCCCCGTACGGGAAGAAAAGAGCCTCTCCTGAAGACATGGAGGCCGAGGTTCCAAGCGAGGGAAGAAATCCCTATCAGGGAGCCCGAATTCGGGAGGCGATATTGCCGCACAGTGCCCACCAGGGGGCCATCCTTTAGCTGAACCATAAGTGAACAAAGGTGTTTAATAAGCATGCCCTGTTTTTTTCTCGTTTGTGAGGGTAACATTTTAAAATGTATGTTTTGTAGTTCGGCCCATAGCCTCCCTCATCAATCTTCGTCTTTGGGGGATCTTCTTCCGGAGATGATGGAGAGCAAAATGCCGCCTCATACTTCCCCGCCCCATATGTTGACGACCCCGAGGTGTCGTCCTAGAGGATCTCTCCCGACCCGCGAAGGAGTGCCAAGCCAGCAGATAACTCTTTGGCCGCCCGACGTGTAGGGTGTTCGGCTCCTAAAGAGATCAACAAAAGTGCTGGACCATCCGATATACAGCCGGACGTATGGACGGGTCTTCTGCGGCAAGTGTCTACGTCAGATGAACATCGTACCTTAATGGGTACGGTGATTGAGAGAATTTCGTCCGCAAAAAGCAGATTGAATGAAGCCTTTACGAGCTTGCTAAGAGGCTTTGAGGTACGTAATATAACCTCTTGTTCTGTACCGTAAACGCAATGTGCACTGTGTATAGATAGTAGCCCCTTAGACTCTGGTTGTCCTGTGAATGAGATGATCAGAGGATCAATATGCCCAGGTAACAATTTTGCTACTTTGTACACAGGTGGCTGCCGCCCCGACCAGTGCCCGGGATGCCCAATTTGCAGAACTGAAATGGCAACTTGATGTGGCGGATGATGATATCATGCTCGTGAACAAGCAGCTTGACGAGGCACAAGGTATGTCTTTTGGGCGGTTAGTGAATATAAATAGGAGCATGATGCTGGAATTTATAATATGCTTGATTGCAGATGGTGTTGCCGCTGTGGAGATCCTTCGGGCTGAGCTTGCCCGAGCCAAGGAGCAAGCCAGGATAAGCAATGTGGCTGCCGAGAAGGTAGTTAGTGAACTAAAAGCCGAAAAGGCTGGTCATTGCCTGAGTAAGGAGAAAATATCCAGTATGGCGCTTGAGCTGAGGGATGCCGCTAGCCAATATGCACTTCTCGAGAAAGAGACCAAAGAAAAAGCGGCTGACCTTGAGAAGGCCTTACAAATGGCAAAGGAAACCCGATCAGAGGCCAGAGCGGCATGGGAGGAGATCCGGCAAGCTGGGGAGATCGCTGCTGGGAAGCTCTTTTTATTGCGAACGAAGTTCAGCGATCCGAAGTATGCCCCGCTTGATCAAATGTGGAGTTCTTCGGATGCATATTTGGACTTGTTGAAGGGTGCTTCTGATGCGACGCGGTTTTTCCAGGCCCAAGAAGGCCATGAAGTGGAACGACTTTTCTGGTCGCAGTTTAGCATGCCAAAGCGTCCGCTGCTATTGAATGAGCAGATGGCCGAATGGGCGGAGCTCCACAGGATATCCCGACATGCCATGAAGGCTGTCGTGGACCGGCTGTGGCCTGGGGGACCATCTGTGAGAAGTTATTTTGGTTTAGTGCAGCAACTTGTTTGTGCAGTGTCGCATATCGACGCTCTCAAGCGGTCAACATGCATAGAAGGTGCACGGATGGCCCTTGCCCGTGTGAAGACGTATTCGGCAAATATGAAGGCCAGCGATATTGCAACTGGGGTCCGCCCAAGGGTCAGGATACACCTGATCAATATTTCAAAGAAGTATTAGAGGGTTCCCGCTTGATAGAGGGTCAGTGCTCGAAGAATGTTATGTTCGAGTAACATGTATCCGAATTGTAAAAACAATGCTTATGGTGATGAAGGCTGTGTTTATACTTTTGCCCGTAAAGTATTTTAGTGCCTCCTGTGCGGCCGATTATGTATATGTGTATATAACCTGAAAGTTTGCAGTTGTCGGCTTCAGCCCCCTCGCGTATAACGTGGGGGTGTTCATAAAAGCACTTGATCACACTTGACCCAATGTCTTGGTCCATTAAGGAGGTGTTAGTGCGGCGAACTAGGCAATCGGACTATAAAGCTTTAACCCTTTCCCTTAGCCATAGGAGTTTGACGGTGGGGCTACTATATAGCCCCTGGTATGCCTATGCTTATCCCAATACGGTGCGTTTACATACATGACCAGGAAACCGGTCCTTCATTAATGCGGAGGAATCACGAAGATTCCGCTGAGTCATCGAGTCGTTGACCAGCTCTCGCCTTATCATGACAAATGGGCCGCTTTTCATCGAGGTGCTCATCCGGATTAACTAGGGCACAATCGCAGTAGTTCTCCCTTGGCCGCCTTAGCCGGTAGAGCAAAATGTAAGGTAGCGAACACAGGTGCCGGGCAAACCCAACTATTGACCCAACAGATGATTCAGAGTTGATGCATATAAGGCCAAAACTCGCGACGCCGAACACTCCCGAAGGTATTCAGACTTTTCAATATATACCGGGCTGGGTACAGCACCTGGTAGTGGACCCTGAATTCAAGGCACGTGCTATGGCTCGGCGTTAGGAGAGAGCGCCTATGGTGAGAATGTAGTTCTCAGAGCACATAGCTGGCTTCTTCTAAAATATCCATTTTAGTATGGCGAGTCGTAAGTTCACAAGTACTTCCGGTACATTTCCTTGCGTTTTTATATGCCGGGAGGGTATGAAACAACAAGAGATAATAATAAGAAAAAAGGTTTACACAGGGTCTTAATCTAAACAGAAACCTTGAAACGGGGCCCTGTTGCACGTCTCCGCCTTTGTATCCGTTATGTAGTGTCCTGGAAGGGTATATCATGATGGCCTATCTGTAAAAGGAAAGAACCAGGTGAAAGAATATGGCATGGTCGTGGGTATAGTTTGTTGGTTTTGATTAGTCGTGAATTGCAAATTCTTGAGTCCAAATAGGGTCAAACCGAACTATAGACTTCTTATGTGCAGGGTGCCCCTAGAGCTACCCAAGGAATTATGAGTGTATATTTATGTATAAAGGAAAATATGTACAGTCTTCTTATGGGGCGATCTTGTCAGGACCCCGACTCAATGTCACATCGATCTAGCCTGTAACACATCATATCACTTTGCGGCCTCACGCACGGTAACCCAACGGGTGTCGCCTTACCTTAGCCCGGGACCGTTTGCGCCTTTTGGCACACGTATATGATAGTGTCGCTAGCATCCATATGAAAGGAGCCCGGCTGACATGGCTAGTCGAAACCCAAAGTGGCATGACTTACAGGACAGCATCCATGACCCAAAGATCGAACGTGTTCGGTCATCGCAAGTAAGTTCGGCTGTAGCATCGGGCTAGCAGACTTCGTAAACCGGGCAGAAGCGGGCTAACAGACTCCGGTAGACTCAATGCGTGACATATCCTCAAGGGATGGATACAGAACGAAGAAGGACACATGCCGCCAGCCTAAGTGTTCCGGAGCAAAGAGCAAGCTACCATGGCTCTGGAGACACTAGGAGACATTTCTCGGTAAGAGAGGCTACTAAAGATAAACAACTAGATAGTCAGATCCCACACATACCAAGCAATTCAATCATACACACAATATGCTCGATATGTGCAAAAACAACAAGGCATCACAACATGACTCTACGACACAAGTACTTTATTTAAAGGCTCAGAGAGCCATACATATCATTCACACAGGTACGGGTCTCACGACCCACATACAAGTCATACAAGCATACAAGCCACAGCGGAAGTGTTTTGTCTGAGTACAGACAACTAGTAAAATAAAAGAGGCTTGGGTAAGCCTAGCTATACTATATGGTCCTTCTCTTGCTCAGATCACCACTGGCCTTAGTCTACTCATCGATGTCAACGCTCACGAAGAACCCGCTTGAGGGGTTTGTGGCATCTTCTCAAAAATGTAAATTAAAGCAACATGAGTACAAAGGTACTCAAAGAAGACTTACATCGCACCCTACATACATGCATATTATCAAGAAGGGTTGGTGGGGTTATTGCAGCAAGCCAGCTTTGACTCATGGCTAAGCTATCCCACGAGACACCAACTTGAAATAGTTTTATGACGCGAGTCCACTACTCACCACTTCAATACACCACCGAGGATCCAACCCCGCCTTCCTACGGAGGAGCCATCCTCGCACTCACGCTTATCTTGAGGCTTTTAGTAGTATCCATTTACTTGTCTATGAACCGTATAGGCAACCAAGTAGTCCTTATCATGGACGCGCTATTCAATAGATGATGTTAACCCCGCAGGGTGTACTTCTTCATACATGTTTCACCACTTAACGCTCGCACACGACATGTGCTCGGCAGACTTCAAGCTTAAAGCCAACGTGGGTGTAGACCACGACCTACCTAGACACTCGAGTCCCTAGTCCAGGTTTATCGCCTATTTGGGTTCCATCTATGAGGAGTTCCGCCAAGTCTCGCCACAGCCCCAAACGATGTGAACAAGGTTCCCGAGATACCAAACAGCATCCGATACACCCGCCACGCACTTACCGTGATCACAGCCCACCCCTACGGTCACCGCTGCCCACGGCCTCAAAGAGGGCTACAAACACCGTAAACTACTTGCAACTCCCGGACAGAGGACTAGTGTGAATAAGAAGTCGAGAGGGTCATATTTCAGGCCCAATGTATGGTAGTAGCTGATTCTTAAATCACACATACAGATCTCAAGCTTAAGGACGGCCTCAATGAAACAACCCACCATGTACTCCTACATGGCCTTTCATCGATACCTTTACCAAATCGTGTTCAACACCTTACTCGCATCGACTCGATCATTTCACTCTAGCCATCACCCGATGAACCAGACCGACACGACTCTAAGCATAGCAGGCATAGCAAGGTAGGAACAACACAATCATATGGCTCAATCAACTCCTACACATGCTAGTGGGTTTCATCTAGTTACCGTGGCAATGACAGTCATGCAGAGGAAATGGGTTCAACTACCACAACAGACAGCAGCTTGAATCGCGTTGTCTTAATGCAGAAACGAGAGCAGGAGCAAGAATATGGGATTTTATCGATATGATCAAATGGTTGGTTGCTTGTTCGACGGGTCGGTGCACGGGTATTGCTCTTCGTCGGGTTATCACGGATTCTCGGGGCGTAACTCGCCGCAGAGAACACCGATACACAAGATTACCAAACAAGATGCAACAATATGATGCATGCAATGAGACATGGCAAAATGAGTGTGTTGGGCTAATGCAACTAAGACCAAATGGGTTTGGAGCATTTTGAACCAAAGATGCAATTTCCAAACTCATATAAGATCATTTAAAGTGTTATATCTTGTTCTGTGTAAAACAGTAGGTTAGCTTCTGTAAACATGCATGAAACCTGTACAGATGGATAGATTGGATTTTTCTGATCATTTTTCATATATAATTTGTTTCATTTGGAGCTACAGATTAATTTCTATGAATTTTTGAAGTTTGAAACATTTTCTGGAATTTCCTGTGTAAAAATAATTCCAGTAATTTAAATTAATGCGTCAGCACTGTGTCATGATGACGTCAGTGGTCAACGGGCTGGTCAGGTCAAACTGACCAGTGGGTCCCGCATGTCAGTGGGGTTAGTTTAGTTAGAATTAAATTAAAACTAAACTAGGTTAATTAGCAGGGCTGGGCCCACATGTCATAGACCCGTGGGGTCAACCCGGCCCACCCGTGGTCAAAACCAGGTCAAACCCACGGCGCTTAGCCGGGCAAGCGCGACGCCGGGCGGCGAAGTGTATTTGGCCGCTCCGCCACTAAACGGGCGCGGAGACCACCGGAGTGAAGCCGAGGACGAGCCGCCGCTCTTGGCGGAGTCCATTGGGCTCGGGTGGTCGGAGTTACGCCGCGGCGATTTTGGCGGCCACCGAGCTCGGGTGAAACGAACTCGCTGCTGGGTGTGCGGTGAGGTGCGTGAGTGCTTGGTTAGCTCCAACGCGACGTGGTGAACGCGTTGGACACGGTGAGAAGGCCGGAGAATGGCCGGAGCACGCCGGGCGACGAGGTCTCGCGACGGTGAGTGCACGTGAGCTTCAGGCGGTCGCTGTGGTGCACGGGAGCGAGAGGAGAGGGTAGGAAGGTAGCTGAGCTCACAGAGCTCACGAGAGGCCACCGGCGGGTCGGGACGAGCTGAGGCGGCGACGGCGCTGAAGGGATCTCCCGCGCGGACTCGGCGAGGCTGGTGCGGCGTTTCGGGCACGCGAAGCGCCGGGGCTCGGCTAGCTCAAGTAGTGGACGGCGGCGGAGCTCCGGACACGGTGGCGCGCGGGGTTGACGGAGAACGCGGCTACGGTGGCAGCGGCGGCGGTGGCGCTGCCATGGCGTAGGGGAGCGAGGGAGACGAGCTGGAGAGGAACGGGGTGTCTGGGGGGTGCGGGAGAGCGAGGGGGATCGATCCCCGACGTGGCAAGGCGAGGGAAACGGCGAGACGGCGAGCAGGTGCGTGGCACCCATGCGGTGCTCGCTGCCGAGCACCTTGCTGCCTGCCTGGTCGGTAAGCAGCTTCAGCCGGGCGCGGTGTTGGGCTGGGCCGGCCAGGTGGGCTGGCTAGTGGGCCGAGGCGCCAGGTAAGTCCTTTTCGCTTTCTGTTTTCCTTTTCTATTTTTCTGCAACTTTGTTGAGTTATTTAAAATACCAACAAGGTTCTAAAATTCACCAAACTACTCTGGTCCATTGTTGGAATATTTCCAACATGAAACATTTTAGTTTGAGATATTTGGACATTTGAAATATTTTATAAATTTTAAATGCCCAAATTCAAATAGTTATGATTTAATTCAAAAACCTTGGGATGACCTAGGAAATTGTGCATCACTTTTGGCAGAGCTTCTGAGCCAAAACAAAAATGATGGACATTTTAGAAGGGCATTTGTGTTCATCGAAAATATTTTTAGTAAACCCTAGTGTGTTTCAGAGGGCTGGGGTTCGCAATCCCATTTCAGGTTTCATTGAAAAAATAGACATGATGCAACACTCTAATGCATGAACTAGCTAGGTGTGACAACTCACCCCACTCAAAAGAATCTCGCCCCGAGATTTAGGTTCCTCCGGAAAGAGGGCGGGTACTCAAGTCAAGACGATCCTCCCTTTCCCAAGTAGCTTCCTTCTCGGAATGGTGCGACCATTGAACCTTGAGAAACTTGATATTGTGCCGTCGAGTGGTACGGTCGGCTTGGTCGAGAATACGAACGGGATATTCTCGATATGTGAGATTATCTTGAAGATTGCTGCTTGTGGTCCACTCCACGGATAGGATCCGAGAAGCAACGCCGAGTTGAGAAACGTGGAAGACATCGTGGACTTTGAGAGATGCGGAGGTAGTTCCAATTGGTAGGCAACTTCTCCTCGCTTGGCAAGAATGCGAAAGGGTCCAATGTAGCGAGGAGCCAATTTGCCTTTGATACCAAACGATGGGTTCCTTCAGAGGAGTAACCCAAGGTAAGCCTTCTCGCCAACCTCGTAAGTCATAGCCTTATGTTTTCGGTCATATTGACTCTTTTGACGAGATTGGGCTGTTTTCAACTTTTCACTTAACGATGCGAACTTGTTTCTTCGCTTCCTCGAATCATATCCCGCCAAAGAATTGTCTTTCCCCGTTTTCACCAGTTAAGAGGTGTTCACACCTTCGCCCATAGAGAACTTCAAAAGGTGCTTTGCCCAAGCTAGATTGATAGCTGTTGTTATAAGCAAATTCGCAAATGGAAGGCATTTCTCCCAATCCATTCCGAATGAGATAATGTAAGCTCAAGCATGTCTTCTAGGATTTGGTTGACGCGCTCTACTTGACCACTTGATTGAGGGTGGAAGGCGGTGCTAAAAGAAAGATGGGTTCCCATAGCGCTTTGGAAACTTTCCCAAAATCGAGAGGTGAAGAGACTTCCTCGATCCGAAAGTTAATTTCCAATGGAACACCATGAAGAGACACTATTCGGGAGATGTACAAGTCTGCTAGCTGACTAGCGGTTATACTCGCTAACAGGTAAGAAATGAGCTACTTTGGAAAGGCGGTCGATAATCTATTAAAGATAGCATTATTCCTTTCTTGGTCCTGGGAAAACCAAGTGATGAAATCCATACTGATTTTATCCCATTTCCATTCGTGAATAGCTAAAGGTTGAAGGGTGCCAAGAGCCGCTGATGCTCGCTTTTACACGCATTTACGCACATCGCAGCTTAGCAACAAATTGAGCAATGTCTCTTCATCCTAGTCCACCGTAACTCTCCGGCGAGGTCCCGATACATTTTAGTGCCACCGGATGAATGGTGAGAGGAGAGTCATGAGCCTCCTTAAGGATCACCGCCAGATGTGCTGATTCTTGGGAACCACTAGACGGTTCTCAAAATGTACAACACCATGATCATTTGTAGAGAAACATTTAGCATCTCCGCTAGCAATGTTCTCCTTAATCCGGGATATTCCTTTATCCCGCTTTTGGGCAGCGATGACTTGATCCATAAGAGTAGTTTTCGCCACCAAGGTGGAAAGGAATCCTTGAGGAACAATGTGAAGGTTGAGCTTCCGAAATTCCTCGTGGAGAAGTGGTTGACTTTGTTGCAACATCAGATTGTTGCAATAAGATTTACGACTTAGCGCATCAGCCATGACGTTGGCTTTTCCTGGGGTATAAGTTATCCCTAAGTCGAAATCTGAGATCAACTCAACCCAACGTCTTTGCCTGAGATTCAAATCTGGTTGGGTGAATATATACTTCAGACTTTGGTGATCGGTGTAGATTTCGCAACGATTACCAAGAAGGTAATGTCGCCAGGTTTTGAGTGCATAGACTACAGCTGCAAGTTCTAAATCATGAGTAGGATAGTTTTCCTCATGTGGGTGTAATTGCCGTGAACCATAAGCAATTACGTGTCGATCTTGCATGAGAATACAGCCTAGTCCTTGTCGCGAGGCGCCGTAATAGATAACAAAGTCCTTAGAGAAATCTGGTGGTACCAAAGACGGAGCGTGGTTAAACGCCTTTTCAGTTCTCGGAAGCTGTGCTCACATTGTGGAGTCCACTGAACTTTTTATCCTTCTTGAGGAGTTCAGTTAGAGGTTTAGCAACTTTGGAGAAGTTCTCACAAAGCGGCGCATAATAGCTCGCTAAGCCAAGGAAACTTCGAACTTGCTTGACCGACTCGTGGAGTCCAATTAAGGACGGCTTGAACTCTTCTGGGTTGACAAAGAATACCTTTACCGAAATTACATGTCCTAGATAGGTCACCGCAGCCAAAATTCGATTTGGAAAACTTGGCATAAAGGCGATGCTCTCAAGTTTCATCAACACTAGTCTTAGATGTTCGCATGTTCTTCCTCATTCTTAGAGTAGATGAGTATATCATCGAGGTAAACCACGCATTTAATTTATCCAAATACTCCATGAAGATTGAGTTCATTAACCGAAAAGGTGGTGGGGCGTTGGTTAGACCGAAGGACATGACGGTGTACTCAGATTGGCCGTAACGAGTAACAAAGGCCGCTTTTGGGAATGTCCCTGCTTCGGATTTTGATTTGATGGTAGCCTAACCTCAAATCCATCTTAGAGAAGACCGAGGATCCCGCGAGCTGATCATACAGTCGTTGATCCCGGGAGCGGATACTTGTTCTTAATTGTGACCAAGTTGACGGGTCGATAATCTACAACCATCCGATCCGCACCATCCTTCTTCTTGACGAAGAGGACGGGCAAGCCCAAGGAGATGAACTAGGACGGATGAAACCCTTTTGCAAGGCCTCATCGAGTTGTTTCTTAAGTTCGCTAGTTCTAGGGGTGCCATCTTATAGGGTCTTCTAGAAATTGGGACAGTTCTCGAATGAGATCTATCACGAATTCAACATCTCGGTCGTGGAACACCGGCAATTTTCCGAAAGACATCCGGAAAGTCACGGACTACCGGAACGTCTTCGAGGTCTCGCAATGGGCTGGCATTAAGAGAATATAGTTGGCGCTTGGATATTCGGGTCAAGACATTGACTATCTTTCCCGAGGGGTGCGTAAGTTGAACAGTCCTAGAGAAACAATCAATCTTGGCATGATGGGCTGACATCCAGTCCATACCCAAGATGATGTTTATATCCGAAGATTTGAGAGCTATCAACGATGCAAGGAAAACAAGTCTGTCGACCTGAATTTCATTTCCATGGCTTATTCTAGAGGTTTGCCATCTAGAACCCGGAGTAGAAATTTCCATGGTGGAAGGCATGTCACAGAATGCAGTGTTATGCAAACGAGCATAGTTTTCGGATATGAATGAATGAGATGCTCCAAGATTGAAAAGAACGGATGCCGGTGGCAATTAACAAGAAGCGCATCGAGCACGACGCTGGGATCCTCTTGGGCCTCTTCACCTGAGACACAATTAACATGGCCACGCAGAGTGGCCGGCTTGGCGAGAACACCTTTCCGCTGGTTGCCACGGCCAACAGCTTTTGCAGGCTGGTTGGGGTTGGTCCGAGGACAATCGCGCATATAGTGGCCTGACTCCCCACATTTGAAGCACGCCACGGGCTGGCGCAGAGGAGCGTTGTTGGTTGGTCCACCATAGGGCCTAGCTGGTGCATACCGTTGAATCGGACGAGGCACCGGAAGGATGGCCTCGTGTGAATCGGGTGGCGAGCGTGTTAGGCACCCACACACGGCGCTTCGTGGTCCAAAGACCGGATGAGGAACCCATATCACGCACCATGCTTGCGTGTTGCTTCAAGTCACCGACCTGTTTCAGCGCTGATGGCTTTGTTAACAAGCTTCGGAAAGAGGTGCACTCATGCAAACGGATATCTCGGCGGTTCGGGCTAAGTCCCTTGCGGAACCTTGCCTGTTTCTTGGCGCTGGAGACCTCTTCGCTGCATAGCGCAAGCGAGGTTACCAAACTCTCGCTATAGGCGCCCACGGAGAGACGACCTTGGGTGAAACTGCAGAACTCCTCACGCTTATGATCCATGAGACCCTCCGAATGTGATGTTCACGGAAAGCCTCGCTGAATTCTGCCCAAGTAGTGACATGGCCAATCGGGCGATAGCCATATAGTTCTCCCACCGAGATCGGCGGGGCCTTCAAGATGATATGCAGCAAAGGTGACCTTGTCGCCTCGGCTATCAAAGGCAGTAACGCAGCTTGTGAGTAATGCCATGGGTTGCCATCGGCGCCGAGAGGCTCGACGGAGTGGTGGAAGGTAGGTGGGTGTAACTTGATGAAGTCACTGAGCGACACCAAGTTGTTTCTCTGATGATGGGTTGTGTTCTGTTCGATACGCTCCAGCAAACGGTTGGTCTCCCGTTTGTTTCTCTCGGCCTCTAGCATAACTTCGGCCAGAGAAGGAGGGTGAGGCAGGTTTGCTTCTCCAACTCCGCTGCCTTCGGCCTGCTCTGGCGGAGCAGGGTTATTGCGGGTGTTAACCATCCTAGGAAAACAAGACAAGGATTTAGTTCAGGATGGCAAGATTCTGACATAGAAATGCAGAATGTGATAGATAACTTGGAATGCCAGATGATCATCCGTATGACATAGTGGATACAGAAACTGCTTCTTTATTCCATCGTCATACACACCATACAGGGTTTAGTACAAGACCAAACAAAGTACTACTACGGTGAAAGGAGGATTACATCTCATCGGAGGCACACCAAGCTCCTATACATTATTTTTTTTCTACACCTCCGGAATTAGTACATACTAAGTCATATTCCACGAGTCACGCAGGACGGTGGAAATACAACTATTACAATACTAGTGGAACTACTACTAACTCAGACGTCTCCGTAGTAGTTCTCGTAGAAGTCTCCTCCGTAGCCTGGGAGTTCAACGTGATCGTCCGGGAACAGACGGTCCTGAGGAGCCTGGGGACCATAAGGGCAAGGGTGAGGTCTTGGACCTACGAACGGTGGCAAGCGAGGACCACGAGGTGGGGTGATGCCCCCCACATCACGCCATCCATCATGTCCGCAGAGCAGCCCCGACAGATACAAGTCTCTCATATCCATATAACCAGCTTGAACACCGGTGCAAAACGAGTCAAGGTGGCCCTGATCAAGACGGGCGCTGAAGAGCTCCATCCTCAAGGCCCCACTCTCTCGGTCCTTGTCCTCGAGCAGCTCGGCGGTAGTGCGAAGTTAGAGAGTCCTCCCGACCGAATCAGATAGATAGCTCAAGATAACCAAACGCCCAGAAGTGAACTCGCATATACCGAAGTCGGTGTTATGGAGCAGCCCAGTCCTGGCTCGATAATGGTCATCATAGAATATGCAGCATCTTGCACCGCCATATCAATAGTAACACCAAGCCCATAGGAGCTGTGAAGGGCCTCGTGGAACCAGGATAAGAGGGAAACACCGACAAAGGTAAAGATATCGACTTTGATTAAAGTCTCCATATCGTTCTTCAACTGTACTGGATACCAACGATATCCCGCTCGATCATAACCCTAACTAGCATGGCTGTATGACCGTCACACCAATGCATCCGGTCGATTTAACCACTTGATTTTGGTCACGAGTGGCCATCTGGAAGCATAACCACAATGCAAAAACATTAGTATTTCTAGCGGAATTTGGACAGCATAACGACTGTAAATGCTCAAAGGATTGAGACATCTTACAAAGAATTGCATAGCCACTCAACAATAACATCTCAAGGTTCTGGGTCCAATTTAGTAACATAACAGGAAGTAAAACTGAACCAGGCTAGTAACCATCAAACCTACAAGGTACTACTGATTAGTAACACGTGAGCCTAGTAGAGAGAAGAGATCCTAATCCTTAAACCCCGGTGGAAGAATGGACTGACTCAGATCAGAATGTCATGAGGTAAAGGAGTAAAAAGAGCCTTACGCATCATCCCACAATCAATTCCCTACATATAACTAAAGCATTTCTAGACTCAACATCGACCAGCTTTGGCTTGAGAACCTACAGCAGTCCGCTCGATGCCAACGCTGTCAGACCCGACTCAATGTCACATCGATCTAGCCTGTAACACATCATATCACTTTGCGCCTCACGACGGTAACCCAACGGTGTCGCTTACCTTAGCCCGGGACCGCTTATGCCTTTTGGCACACGATATGATAGTGTCGCTAGCATCCATATGAAAGGAGCCCGGCCGACATGGCTAGTCGTGAAACCCAAAGTGGCACAGACTTACAGGACAGCATCCATGACCCAAAGATCGAACGTGTCGGTCATCGCAAGTAAGTTCCGGCTGTAGCACTGGCTAGCAGATTTCGTAAACCGGCTGAAGGGCTAACAGACTCCGGTAGACTAATGCGTGACATATCCTCAAGGGATGCATATGTGAACGAAGAAGGACACATGCCGCCAGCCTAAGTGTTCCGGAGCAGAGCAAGCTACCATGGCTCAAAGGAGACACTAGGAGACATTTCCGTAAGAGAGGCTACTAAAGATAAACAACTAGATAGTCGATCCCACACATACCAAGCATTTCAATGATACACACAATATGCTCGATATGTGCAAATACAACAAGGCATCACAACATGACTCTACGACACAAGTATTTTTATTTAAAGGCTCAGAGAGCCATACATATCATTCACATGTGCACGGGTCTCACGACCCACATACAAGTCATACAAGCATACAAGCCACAGCCGAAGTGTTTTTTCCGAGTACGCATAACTAGTAAAATAAAAGAGGCTTGGGTAAGCCTAGCTATACTATATGGTCCTTCTCTTGCTCAGATCACCACTGGCCTTAGTCTACTCATCGATGTCAACGCTCACGAAGAACCCGTCGGAGGGGTTTGTGGCATCTTCTAAAAATGTAAATTAAAGCAACATGAGTACAAAGGTACTCAAGAAGACTTACATCGACCCTACATACATGCATATTATCAAGAAGGGTTGGTGGGGTTATTGCAGCAAGCCAGCTTTGACTCATGGCTAAGCTATCCCACGAGACACCAACTTGAAATAGTTTTATGACGCGAGTCCACTACTCACCACTTCAATACACCACCGAGGATCCAACCCCGCCTTCCCACGGAGGAGCCATCCTCGCACTCACGCTTATCTTGAGGCTTTTAGTAGTATCCATTTACTTGTCTATGAACCGTATAGGCAACCAAGTAGTCCTTATCATGGACGCGCTATTCAATAGATGATGTTAACCCCGCAGGGTGTACTTCTTCATACATGTTTCCACCACTTAGCGCCCCAGACACGACATGTGCTCGGCAGACTTCAAGCTAAAGCCAACGTGGGTGTAGACCACGACCTACCTAGACACTCGAGTCCCTAGTCCAGTTCATCGCCTATTTGGGTTCCATCTATGAGGAGTTCCGCCAAGTCTCGCCACAACCCCAAACGATGTGAACAAGGTTCCCGAGATACCAAACGGGCATCCGTACACCCGCCACGCATCTACCGTGATCACAGCCCACCCCTACGGCGGCGCTGTCCACAGCCTCCAAAGAGGGCTACAAACACCGTAAACTACTTGCAACTCCCGGACAGAGGACTAGTGTGAATAAGAAGTCGAGAGGGTCATATTTCAGGCCCAATGTATGGTAGTAGCTGATTCTTAAATCACACATACAGATCTCAAGGCTTAAGGACGGCCTCAATGAAACAACCCACCATGTACTCCTACATGGCCTTTCATCGATACCTTTACCAAATCGTGTTCAACACCTTACTCTCGTACCGACTCGATCATTTCACTCTAGCCATGACCCCGATGAACCAGACCTGACACAACTCTAAGCATAGCAGGCATAGCAAGGTAGGAACAACACAATCATATGGCTCAATCAACTCCTACACATGCTAGTGGGTTTCATCTAGTTATCGTGGCAATGACAGTCATGCAGAGGAAATGGGTTCAACTATCGCAGCACACACAGCAGTTTGAATCGCGTTGTCTTAATGCAGAAACGAGAGCAGGAGCAAGAATATGGGATTTTATCGATATGATCAAATGGTTGGTTGCTTGCTCGACGGGTCGGTGCACGGTATTGCTCTTCGTCGGGTTATCACCAGATTCTCGTAAGCGTAACTCGCCGCAGAGAACACCGATACACAGCATTACCAAACAAGATGCAACAATATGATGCATGCAATGAGACATGGCAAAATGAGTGTGTTGGGCTAATGCAACTAAGACCAAATGGGTTTGGAGCATTTTGAACCAAAGATGCAATTTCCAAACTCATATAAGATCATTTAAAGTGTTATATCTTGTTCTGTGTAAAACAGTAGGTTAGCTTCTGTAAACATGCATGAAACCTGTACAGATGGATAGATTGGATTTTTCTGATCATTTTTCATATATAATTTGTTTCATTTGGAGCTACAGATTAATTTCTATGAATTTTTGAAGTTTGAAACATTTTCTGGAATTTCCTGTGTAAAAATAATTCCAGTAATTTAAATTAATGCGCCAAGACTCGGTCATGATGACGCTGGTCAACGGGCTGGTCAGGTCAAACTGACCAGTGGGTCCCGTGATGTCGCTGGGGGTTAGTTTAGTTAGAATTAAATTAAAACTAAACTAGGTTAATTAGCGTATCGGGCCCACATGTCATAGACCTGTGGGGGTCAACTCGGCCCACCCATGGTCAAAACCAGGTCAAACCCATCGGCGCTTAGCCGCCGCCGAGCGCGACGCGGCGGCGAAGTGTATTTGGCCGCTCCGCCACTAAACGGGCGCGGAGACCACCGGAGTGAAGCCGAGGACGAGCCGCTGCTCTTGGCGGAGTCCGCTGGGCTCGGGTGGTCGGAGTTACGCCGGCGGCGATTTGGCGGCCACCGAGCTCGGGTGAAAACGAACTCGGCCGGGTGTGCGGTGAGGTGCGTGGAGTGTTGGTTAGCTCCAACGCGACGTGGTGAACGCGTTGGACACGGTGAGAAGGCCGGAGAATGGCCGGAGCACGCCGGCGACGAGGTCTCGCGACGGTGAGTGCACGTGAGCTTCAGGCGGTCGCCGTGGTGCACGGAGCGAGAGGGAGAGGGTAGGGAAGGTAGCTGAGCTCACAGAGCTCACGAGAGGCCACCGCGCAGGTCGGGACGAGCTGAGGCGGCGACGGCGCTGAAGGGGATCTCCGCGGCGGCGGACTCGGGCGAGGCTGGTGCGGCGTTTCGGGCACGCGAAGCGCCGGGCTCGCTAGCTCAAGTAGTGGACGGCGGCGGAGCTCCGGACACGGTGGCGCGGGCGCGGGGTCGACGGAGAACGCGGGCTACGACGGGCAGGGCGCGGCGGTGGCGCCGGCCATGGCGTTGGGGAGCGAGGGAGACGAGCCGGAGAGGAACGGGGTGTCTGGGGTGCGGAGAGCGAGGGGATTGATCTCGACGTGGCAAGGCGAGGGAAACGGCGAGACGGGCGAGCAGTGTGCGTGGCACCCATGCGGTGCTCGCCGTCGAGCACCCTGGCTGCCTGCCTGGTCGGCAAGCAGCTCGCTGGCGCGGTGCTGGGCCGGGCCGGCCAGGTGGGCTGGCTAGTGGGCCGAGGCGCCAGGTAAGTCCTTTTCTGCTTTCTGTTTTCCTTTTCTATTTTTCTGCAACTTTGTTGAGTTATTTAAAATACCAACAAGGTTCTAAAATTCACCAAACTACTCCTGGTCCATTGTTGGAATATTTCCAACATGAAACATTTTAGTTTGGAGATATTTGGACATTTGAAATGTTTTATAAATTTTAAATGCCCAAATTCAAATAGTTATGATTTAATTCAAAAACCTTGGGATGACCTAGGAAATTGTGCATCACTTTTGGCAGAGCTTCTGAGCCAAAACAAAAATGATGGACATTTTAGAAGGGCATTTCAGGTTCATCGAAAATATTTTTAGTAAACCCTAGTGTGTTTCAGAGGGGGCTGGGGGTTCTGGCAATCCCATTTCAGGTTTCTGTTGAAAAAAATAGACATGATGCAACACTCTAATGCATGAACTAGCTAGGGTGTGACAGATCTATAGGAGCAGGGCTGTTAAACGAGCGCAGGTTTATCTGAGCTTTTACACGTGGGTGTGCACCGAACACGTTTGACTATGTCCGCGGTCTTGAGGACCGATGAGCTGTTCGGCTTAAATGGGCCGCTTCGAGCTTCGGCTACTAGGGCCGCTGCATATGCTTCTATACGAAGAGAGCGCTCTATACTTCCGCTCACCGTGCTAACACTACGCGGCCCAGGCATTTTGAGCTTAAGATAAGCGTAATGCGGGACTGCGTTCAAACGGGCAAAGGCCGTTCGTCCGAGTAGTGCGTGATAGCCACTTCAGAATGGAGCAATGTCGAAGATTAGCTCCTCGCTTCTAAAGTTGTCGAGAGAGCCGAAGACGACGTCTAGTGTTAGGGTGCCTGTGTAGTGTGCCTCTATGCCTGGTATTACTATTTTAAAGGTTGTGCTGCTTTGCTTGATTCTTGACGGGTCTATCCCCATCTTACGGACAGTTTCCTGATATATCAGGTTGAGACTACTGCCAACGTCCATGAGGCCTCGGGTGAGGTGGTATCCGTCGATTATTGGGTCGAGCACTAAGGCAGCCGAGCCCCCATGATGGATACTAGTCGGATGATCCTCGTGAATCGGCGATCGAACAGCCAATTGGGTGAAATTTGGGGCGACAGCTCTATAGCATACATGTCTCGAAGTGCGCATTTGCGCTCCCTCTTGGGCTATGAGTGACATAAATCATGTTCACTGTTTTGACCTCAGGTGGAAATTTCTTCTGTCCCCCCGTATTCGGCTGGCGAGATTCGTCCTCGTCTTCGCTTTATGACCCCTTCCCCTTGTGTTTGGCGTTGAGCTTGCTGGCTTGCTTGAAGACCCAACATTCTCTTTTGGTATGAATGGCTGGTTTGACGGGGGTGCCGTGAATCTGGCAGGACCTTTCGAGAATTTTATCTAGGTTAGATGGACCCTATGTACTGCCTTTAAATGACATTTTCCGTTGACCGGGTCTAGAGCCCCTGAATCCGGCATTGACTGTTGTATTGTCCTGGCTTTCTCTGTTGTTCCGACGTTTGTTTTTATTGCGTCGAGGCTTTACATTGTCGTCCCTGACTTCAGATGTACCAGGATCACTGGTGCTACTACGGGCCAACCAGCCGTCCTCTCCCGCACAGAAGCGGGTCATGAGTGTAGTTAAGGCTACCCTTGTCATTGGTTGTTCTTGGCCTAGGTGTCTGACCAGCCATTCGTCCCGAACACTGTGTTTGTAAGCTGCTAAGGCTTCGGCGTCCGAACAGTCGACGATTTGGTTTTTCTTAGTGAGAAATCGGTTCCAAAGCTTACGGGCTGACTCTCCGGGTTGTTGGGTTATGTGGCTTAGATCGTCTGCGTCCGGAGGCCAGACATAGGTCCCTTGGAAATTGGCCCTGAAAGCGTCCTCAAGTTCCTCCCAGCTTCCGATGGAATTTTAGGGGAGGCTTTTCAGCCAGTGCCGAGCTGGTCCTTTTAGCTTGAGGGGTCGGTATTTGGTGGCGTGGAGATCGTCTCCGCGAGCCATCTGGATGTGAAGAATAAAGTCCTCTATCCAGACCGCAGGGTCTGTTGTTCCATCGTATTCCTCGATATTCATTGGTTTAAACCCCTCTAGAAATTCATGATCCAGCACCTCATCGGTGAAGCACGAGGGGTGTGCGGCACCCGTGTATTTGGCTGTGTCGTGGCGCGAACTAGACGTTTGCGGTGTTCGGTGTTGGTTCCGAACTGGTAAGTTACCTGCATATTTGATTTGATGGCCCTGATCCTTGGTGGAAACGCGTTCCCTGGATCCATAAATGGACCTGGTTCTCCCAGCTCTTTTGTCCAGGTCTTCACGTAAATCGTGTTTCTGGTTCTGGGTTGCGACCTCCTTTCCTTTATGGGGAGGGGGTGCGGTTTTGTGTGCGGCGTTATTAGCCGCTCTGTCTCGACTACGAGGTGGTCGACCATGTTGGTCGACCGTACTGTTATTCGGCGGAATAGGTGCAATGGCATCGTCGTCAAATTCAGGAAGCAGTTTGCGTTTGGGGTAGCTATTAGTTTGGTGTTTACCGCCGTATTTTTCCTCAGTGTCGAGCACTTTGTTCCATTTATCATTGAGCGTATCCTATGCGGCTTTAAGCCGTTGCTTCTGATTTTTCAAGCTCCCGACGGCGGCGCGTCATCCTCCAAGACACCAACACCGGCGCGCACGACGCGTTCTTCCCAAGTTGTGCGCGATGAGAAGCGCCACCCCGCTGGTGACCCTGGGCGCCGCCCTGGGAAGAGTCCCGCGCGTCCTTCACGGGACGAGGAAGGCCAGCATGCGCGCCGAGGTGCTGGTGAAAATGGCGGACAGCCGCAGGGCCGTGATAGAGCTCCTTCTAACATAGTTAGAAGTCAAAGCATGTCTCGGTCCACGTAGCTTTCGCCGCTGTCCACACCAGGAGAAGCTCTGGCGCGCGCGCAGCTGCTCCTCGACTTTCTTCCTGCTGCAGAGAGGCTCAACGATTGGAAAGCCACTGTCGAAGCCTCGTCAGCATCGCCAACAAATATGAGCCACGACCAACGGGGCCCGTAGGCCGTCGCTCCGTCGAGCCACCGCATGCCAGCGGTGGAAGGGCCGGGGGCGATGCAGCCATAGTGCACTCTCCTCCCCCAAGCCAGCCACCACGGGTGTTGATCCGTCGTGATGATGATTGTGATAATATCTCCATAGCGTCGTCCGATCCAGCGACCCACCGCGACCAGCGTCAAGTTTTTCGGGAGCGAGCTCTTGAAGACGCTCGAACCATGATCGAGCGCTGGCATGATGCGCGCCACTAGTCAGACAGGCGGGCAGGACCCACTATGGACCACCCGGCACCGGGAGGCTATGGTGGCCTACCCTACGAGGTGGGTTGTCTGGCCTTCACCCGTGAGCTAAGGCAGTTCCAGTGGTCCTCCCACCGCACGTTCAAGCTAGACGTTGGCGAGAAGTACAACGGCAAGACTCACCCGTCATAGTTCCTCAGTATCTACACCATCGCGATGCAAGCTGCTGGAGCCCGCGACGATAAGGTGCTTGCCAATTACTTCCCGCTGGCGCTCAAGCCCAATGTTATGTCATGGTTGATGCACTTGCCGATGGATTCCATTTCTTCTTTGTCGGATCTGTGTCATGAGTTTGTTGGCGCCTTCACTGGAGGCCATCAAGCTCATGGCCAGGCGAGCGATCTGCACATCATGCCCCAAAAGGATGGAGAAAACCTGCGCAAGTACATCCAAAGGTTTAGCCGAGTGCAGTACAACATCCCAGATGTTCATCCTGCCGCCGTTATCAGTGCATTCCATCAGAATGTGCACAACCGCAAGATCTGTGAGGAGCTGGCGATCAACAAGGTGAAGGATGTGGCCGAACTTTACGTCCTGGCCGACAGGTGCGCTCGGGATGAAGAGGGGAGGAAGTACCCCAGCGAGGACGCCGGTGCGGATTTGTTGGGGATCCAACGACACCGGCACTGCCAGGAAGGCCAAGGCAAGTGACCCCGGCAAGGAGGTTCCCGGGTGTGCCGCTTGCTAGGCCTTGGCGGCTGCCGACAAGCCAGGGGGCTCGGACAAGCAGTATTGCAAGATCCACCGCACCAAAGGCCACGACCTCCAGAACTGCCGACAAGTTGAGCTGCTCGCTGAGAAGTAGAAAGATGAATATGAGAGGCGGGACAAGGTGAAGGGTCAAGATGGTGCCGGCGATCCAAGCAGAAGCGTATGCCAAGGAGGCCGCCATGCAAGGATAACCAGCAAGAGAGGCCCGCCCGGGGCCACGACAAGAAGCATGAAGACGATGATCATGACGAGGACGATGAGTCCGGCGACCACGAGTTTCAGAAGGCTACCGAGACCATGTGCGTCGATGGTGGCGCCTCACTGCACGCATCTTATCGCCAGCTCAAGTAGTGGGCGCGTGAGATCACAACGTTGGAGCCATCACTCGACGCACAGAAGCCACTGAAGTGGTCCAGCATGCCTATCATCTTCGACACCGAGGACCACCCTGACCGCACTACTGCGGTCGGGTTTTTGCCATTGTTGGTTTCACCAACAATCCACAACCTCAAGGTGACGAAGATGCTAGTTGATGGCAGGGCCTATCTGGACTTGATCTCACCTGTTGTGATCAAAAGGTTGCAGATTCCTGATGGATATATCGAAGAGACGAGCACATTTTAGGGGATCAAACCAGGGATGAGCCAGCCGAAGAGAAAGGTCACGCTGCCCGTGACATTTGGAGGCGAGTTGAACTACAGGATGGAGAAGATTGTCTTCGATGTAGCCGAGATCCCCTTGCCGTACAAAGGGATCCTCGGCCGCCCGGCGCTGGCCAAGTGCATGGCGGCTTCCCATTACGCCTAAAACACGCTGAAGATGTCCGGGCCGATGAACATCATCACTATCCCCTCCAACAAGAAAGATGCACTGATTTGCGCCGACCAACTCTACCGGGAAGCAGTTGCAGCAACGGCCGCCAAGGCACTTGCTCCTGCTATTCAAGCCCCGGGAATGAAGAAGACCGGCGAGACCTCTTGCACCGACTCCGACAAGCGCACCTCTCCGGAGTGTTGTGCTCTCGTCGCGGACGTGCCAGAGAGCTCCACCGGCAAGAGCAAGAAATCTAGTGTTGCACCACCAGAGACCAAGAAGGTGTCCCTCAGAGAGGACGACATGGGAGGGGCTTTCACCATAAGGTCCACCCTTGACAACAAATAGGAAGACGAGCTCGTCACTTTCCTACGGGCGAATGTCGATGTGCTCGCGTGGCAAGCATCTGACATTCCCGGCGTTCCCAGGGAAGTGATTGAGAACCATCTTGCTGTCTGTCCTCATGCGCGGCCCGTCAAGCAGAAGGTCAGGAAGAAAGCTCTAGAGAGGCAGGAGTTCATCACAGAAGAGATCAGGAAGCTAGAGGCAGCATGCTTGGTAAGAGGGGTACTACATCCGACGTGGTTGGACAATTCGGTGGTGCGCCGCAAGGCAAACGGGAAGTGGAGGCTATGTATTGATTACACAGATATCAATAAGGCTTGTCCGAAAGATCATTTCCTGTTGCCGCGCATCGTCCAAATTGTTGAATCCACGGCCGGGTGCGACCTGTTATCATTCCTTGATGCCTACTCAGGCTACCACCAAATTTTTCATGACAAGATAAGATGAGGAGAAGACATCATTCATCAACCCATGTGGTATGTATTGCTTTTTACAGATGCCTTTTGGGTTGAAGAGTGCTGGCTCGACCTTTGCAAGAGCAGTCCAAATTTGTTTTGAGCCTTAGCTACATAGAAATATGGAAGCTTATATGGATGACATAGTGGTCAAGACCAAGGACAAGGCAACACTTGTGCAAGATCTAGATGAAACGTTTGCAAACCTGCGCAAGATCAACCTCAAGCTGAACCCTGAGAAGTGTGTCTTCGGTGTCTCGTCCAGCAAGCTTCTCGGGTTCTTTGTGTCACTGCATGGAATTGAGGAGAACCTGGACAAGATCAAGGCCATCGAGAAGATTGAGGCACCTAAGCGGATCAAGGATGTGTGCCGGCTCACTGGCTACGTCGCCGCCATTAGCAGATTCATCTCCAAGTCCGCTGAGCGTGCCCTTCCCTTTTTCAAGATCTTGAAGAAGGTGAGCCCAATGGAGTGGACCCCGAAGGCTGAGGCAGCGCTACCGGATTTGAAGAAATACCTCTCCTCCACCCTAGTGCTGGTTGTGCCCAAACCACAAGAACCGTTGCTGCTGTATCTAGCGGCAATGAATCAAGTGGTTAGCACCGCACTGGTGGCGCAGAGGGAGGACGACGAAGAGGCAACGACAACAGCAGAGTTGATGGATGGCGAGCCAGAACTCTCCCTGGTAGGGCCTACTCTCGGCAAGGCTGGGCCCCCGACAAGATCTGACACCAGTGCGACAGGACCAACGCAACCGTGTGAAGTGGTGCAAAAGAATAAGATGGTGCAGCACCCGGTTTACTTTGTCAGCTCCCTCTTGCAGGGGGCTAGGTCAAGGTACTCCGGTGTGCAGAAATTGCTCTTCGGCCTCCATATGGCCTTGAGGAAGCTGCATCATTACTTCCAGGCAGACGAGATCACCGTCTTCACCCGCCTCCCGCTACAACAGATACTGCATAACCCAGATGCAACGGGGAGGATTGTGCAATGGGCCTTGGAGCCGTCGAGTTTTGGTTTGAAGTTCCAAAGCACCTCGATGATTTAGAGCAGTGTCTTGGCGGAGTTCATGCCAAATGGACCTCGATGCCTGACGAAGAGATCCAGGAGACCACTCTCCCCGGCAAGGAAACGAGTCGCAACTAGATTATGTACTTTGACGGGGCTTTTTCGCTACAAGGCGCCGGTGCTGGTGTGCTGCTCCTCACACCCACCGGAGAGCACCTCAAGTACGTGATCCAGATGCACTTTCCTAGGGAGATTTTGATGAACAACACTGCTGACTACGAGGGATTGCTTGCCGGTCTCAGCATCGCGGCAGACCTTGGGGTCAAAAAGCTCATCGTCAGGGGTGATTCATAGCTTGTTGTCCGGCACATCAACAAGGATTATCAAAGCCCGTTGAAGGAACCCTATGTAGATGAAGTGAGGGAACTAGAGGAGCGCTTTGACGGTATACAGGCAGAGCATGTCCCCCGAATGGAGAATGACATTGCCGACTACCTGTCGAACCGTGTCACCCTCAAGCTACCTGTGGAACTAGGTACTTTTGTGCTTCAGTTAACTCAACCATCCATTGAACCATCAATAGAGAAGAACAAGTGGAGGAAGTCAGGCCCTGCCAAGTACTTCCCCACCGAGCTCCCTGGAGCCACCGGCAAAGATGTTGCCGTGGACGCCAAGCCTGCCATGGGAAAACCGACTCCGACGGGGCGCCAAGCCCTTGTCGCAGAGGCGATCGCTCCCACGGCAGAGGAAATGCCTTTGGTCCTTGTCATCGAGCCACAGGCTCCAGCATGGGCGCAGCATACCGTCAGATTCCTCCAAACAGGGGAGCTTCCTGAGGAGCAGGGAGATGCAGAGAAAGTAGCCTGCCGGTCTGCTCTGTACCAGTTCGTTCAAAACGTTCTGTACAGAAAAAGACCAAATGGAGTGAAATTGAAGTGCATCCCCCAATAGGAAGGACTAGAGCTGTTGGTAGAGATACCTAGAGGCATATGTGGCTCCCACATAGGGTTGAGGGCCCTTGCCGGCAAGGCTTTCCGGCAAGGTTTCTTCTGGCCCACAGCCCTCCAGGATGCAATGACACTAGTAACCAAGTGTGAAGCATGCCAGTTCCATTCAAAGAAGCTTCATCAGCCAGCTCAAGCCTTGCAGACAATCCCTCTCTCCCGGCCATTCTTGGTCTGTGGGCTCAACATACTGGGCCCTTTTCCCCGCGTCGTCGGGGGCTTTGAGTACTTGTACGTTGCAATTGACAAGTTCACATAGTGGCCAGAGGTGGAAGTAGTGAGGAAGGTGACCGCACAGTCAGCCATCAAATTCTTTAAGGGGTTGCCTCTTTGGTGTGCCGAACAGAGTCATCACTAACAACGGCACGCAGTTCACAAGCCACACCTTCATGCAATACATTGGAGACCTCAGCAGCAAGGTCTGCTTTGCTTCCGTGGCACATCCACGAAGCAACGGCCAAGCGGAGAGAGCAAATGCTGAAGTGCTGCGTGGCCTGAGGACGAAGACTTTTGACAGGCTACACAACAGCGGAAGGCGCTAGATTGATGAGTTAGCCGTGGTTCTTTGGTCAATTAGAATGACGCCAAATCGAGCCACCAGCCAGATACCCTTTGCCCTGGTATACGGGGCAGAAGCAGTTCTCCCCACGGAACTCATATACAGGTTACCTCAAGTGCTCGCTTATGATGAGCTTGAGCAAGAGCGATTGCGGCAAGATGACGCGGCGCTCCTCGAGGAAGATCGTCTTTGAGCGGCTGTGAGAGCAGCATCCTACCAGTAAGCCTTGCGCCGCTAACATAGCCGCAAGGTTCATGCCCGAAGCTTTGAGGAAGGCGACCATGTTCTTTGGCGCGTTCAGTCGGCAAAGAATTCCAACAAGTTGACACTGAAGTGGGAAGGCCCTTATCGGGTAATACGAGTCACCAGGCCCGGCGCAGTCTGCCTGGAGACTGAAGATGCCATTCTAGTGAGCAACTCCTAGAACATCGAGCATCTTCATAAGTTTTACCGGTAGGGCGCGGCTGCCGGGCCCCCCGGCAAGACACCTTTTGTACAAGCCTTGCGGGCAAGGCATGTAACCCTATGTACAAAGCCAAGCGCAGACCCTGAGCATAAATAAACGAAGCGCTGGCGCCCTAAGTCCTAGCATGCATGATAGGTTGAGTCTCTCCCTCGGTTAGGGTTGATAGTGCTTAGCGGCGACTAACCTATAGCATAGAGGTCGAGTTTGCACCTCTCTATTCCTTTCCATCCTCTTTGGTTCGCAGGGTACGTGAATGTTTCTGCCGAGCTGTGTGGGAGAAAGAGAACAAGCCGGTGCACCGGCCCCGGCAAGCCAAGCTTGCTGGCGGCTAAATACATGAAGGTCCATGAGGGAGTCCTGGACTAGGGGGTGTCCGGACAGCCGGACTATCAATATCCGCCGGACTCCCAGACTACGAAGATAGAAGATTGAAGACTCCGGCTCGTGTCCGGAAGGTACTTTCCTTGGCGTGGAAGGCAAGCTTGGCAATACGGATATGTAGATCTCCTACCATTGTAACCGACTCTGTTACTCCTAGCCTCTCCTGTCTTTATAAACCGGAGGGCCTTAGTCCGTAGGGACTAACATTACATCTCAACAATCATACCATAGGCTAGCTTCTAGGTTTAGCCTCCTTGATCTCGTGGTAGATTTACTCTTGTACTACCCATATCATCAATATTAATCAAGCAGACGTAGGGTATTACCTCCATCGAGAGGGCCCAACCTGGGTAAAAACATTGTGTCCTCGCCTCCTCGTTACCATCCGCCTAGACGCACAGCTCGGGACCCCTACCCGAGATCCGCCGGTTTTGACACCGACATTGGTGCTTTCATTGAGAGTTCCTCCGTGTCGCCACCGATAGGCTCGATAGCATCTTCAACCATTAATGCTGCCTGTGGTGAGACTTTTCTCCCGGACAGATCTTCATATTCAGCGGCTTTGCATCGGGCCAATTCTCTTGGCCATCCGAGCAGATTGAAAGCTACGCCCGCCGTCAGTCGATTCGAAGTTTAAACTTCACGGCCGATGACCGCAGAGACTTGATCTTCGACGGACTCGAGCCACGCCAAGCCGCCAAGACTGCGGATTTATGGGCATGATCTAGCTCTCCGCCGGACAGTGCTTTGGTGGTCGTGACTCGAATCCGCCGACTACTAGCCCGGAGCCGATTACCCTAACGAGGGCCGTGGATAGACGCCACCTGGGGCTTCAACATCTACGGCGATGAAGCCAATACCAATCTTGTCCCTCGCGAAACTCGTGATCCCGAGGCGCCGGACTCGCCGACACCGAGCCTCCCGCTACTCGCCAATTAAGCCGGATTGGGCGCCGTTATGGAATTCACCGCCATGACATCTTTTCAACACTCGCCTTTTGGCGATATCCTAAATTCTTCAAGCATCTTCGCTATCGAGAATCCTGGCCGACTATGGCCAGACGGTTGGAGTTCGACGACGAAGAAATTCGAGCCCACCCACCACCCACTTTGTAGCCACTGCCGAGGATCTAACCGACATGCTAGACTACAACTCCGGCGACATCGACGCTATGGACGATGATGCCGGAGACGATCAGACCCAATACCACGTGGCACCGGAAGGCCACCTCGCCATATGACGCCTACATGGTGGATACCCCAAAAGAAGGGGATGGCGAAAAAGCAGCGGAGCACGATTCTCTAAAGAAGCAGCAGAACGCCCGGCCGCGGTGCCGCCTAAATCCCGCCACAACAAGAATGGAGATTCCGCACGGAGATAATAACACCGGAGAGTGCCAAGACGATCCCTCTTGCATGATTCAGCGCAGAGGACGCAGAAGCAAGCCCACGATGTATGGCATTTAAGGGGTTGAGGACGATAACTATATGCCTCCCTCCAAGACGAAGCGAGCCTCAACGATGATGAATTCGCCATACCCGAGGATCCCGTTAACAAGAGCGCTTCAGCGCAGCTCATAGCCACGGCAAATAGCCCAAAGAAAAGCAGCAACAGCTTCAAGCTGATCAAGATCTGCTAGCCGATCGATGGACCGAGGTCCTCGCGTCAAGAGTATAAACTCGAACTCCCTCCAAAAGTTACCTAAGACGCAAGCTGCTCCCCGATTAGAGGAGGAAGCATACATACCTTTATCACCAGCGACGACATGGCTCGACCGACCACCCCGTGGTCGTGACAGAGGCATTCAGCCCCCAGCCAAAACCATACCCCGACATCGATCCAAGAGTACGGCCAAAAGGAAACGCTACCGGACTTGCGTAGACATCTTGAGGACAAAGCAAGGCAATCCAGATCCATCTATGGATCACGTGGGCGCTTCTACGACCCACGCATTTAATACCGTCAGACCGACATAACGCCGGCGGGCCGAACACAGCAGACAAGACTCCCTCGAGCTGCGCCGCGATATTGCTCAATACAGGGCGCCAGACACCCGTTATGCTTCATCGATGAAGTAATGGATCATCAAATCTCAAGGGTTCAAACCCGTGAATATCGAATCTTACGATGGTACAAGAGACCCCGCGGTGTGGATCGAAGATTATCTTCTCCACATCCATATGGCCCGCGGCGACGATCTCCACGCCATCAAATATCTCCCACTCAAGCTTAAAGGACCGGCGCGGCATTGGCTTAACAGCCTGCCCGCAGAGTCGATTGGGTGTTGGGAAGACCTGGAGGCCGCCACTACAACAGAAACCCCCCTTCAGCAACGTATTGATGCGTTGTCGTATGTTTGTATAACCGTTGCTAAGGTCTACACCAACGGATTGTTATGCATTGCCTTTGGTATGCGTTGAAGGGTCTACAACAACGATATAGTTGTGTTGGTAATCGAAGAGAAGATGCATTGCAATGAAGCAATATATATAGTTGCGCCCTAACAACACTTCAGATGCGCTGGTCATAAAATACACCAAGTAATTTTCAAGGCATATAACAGACGCTTCAGGCATTGCTACGTAGCATGAACTACTATTTTTATACATTGTGAACAATAATTAGGTCGATATCAATAGTGCACAGGAGCAGCAATGCAGTGACCAGAAATACCTCATATATTAAATCAACCGGATTGCATTACATTAACACAATCCAAAGAATACACACATGTTTTTCTATACATTGACCATGAAAATTACATTCTACAACTTTGGTGTAAAACTATATGGTAGCAGCCCCATTCTCCACCTTGCACTCAACAACTCAGCCATGCATCATCCATTCATCTTGGCAATCTTCAGCAACAAAGAACTGACATGAATGAATAAAGTATTATTAGAGAAAAAATCAGGTCAAAAGAGAAATAAAAAAGGAGCAACATACAAAGGTTGAAGGCCATGCGTAAGATTTAGTCACTACCATCTTCATCTTCCCACGATTCATGCTGGCTCATAATATTTTCTATGAACTTAATGTGGATACCTTCCATGACAATGTTACTGGATTAATCGTCACCACCCCGTCAATTGCTCAGTATTGGGTCTGAATGGCAAAGTGCCAATCCAACAACTGAAATAAACAGAATAAAAGTTTAGCATATAGAGATGGAAGACCGCATGTAACACTTAAATATTCTGGAGTTGATCCTATTGTTGAGGGAAGGCTCACATCAGTTCAGTTTAATCTCAATGATCAAGAAAAATCCTTGTCGTTTCTTTTTACCATAAGAGACTCGATTTAATTTTAGCAAAACTGTTAATTTTAACAATGCATACATCTGAACTAGGCATCCCATTGTGTTAGGCACTCGTCTAAAATTTTCCCCTTTATTTTTCCTTTTCATGTTCCGCAAGCCAAATATACATCAGGATCATATATCTAGCATTGTAGACATGCATGTCATAACGAACATATTTTTCATGGCACAAAAAGAAAAATCATATCCTAAGGTCAAAGATATGGTGACTTTAAGGCATCTAGACTGTAATATACACAAAAAATGTAAATGTATACTGCCACTGAGTAATTGTAACTTTAATTAAGATACCCACACATAAAATGTTCTTTTTTTCTGTCCAACCATTTAAATAAGGAAGTGTAACTTGAACTAACCTATTTTTTTGCGGGGGTAACTTCAACTAACCTGACAAAAAGAAAACTTGAACTAAGATAAAGAAACTGATCCTGTAACTTACATTTAGGTGTACATTTCGTTCCACCAAACTTCTGCAGACCGACACAAGTCCATTGGACAACACTGTTGTTGTACACCAGAGCACAATTTCCTCTCATGAATATAGATTTCCTAAACTAGCCACTAAGCATCATCAATCACACACAAAACTAATCAATCACCAAATATACTAAAATAGCACATTCGTTATAAAAACACTTTCTTGATTGAGAACCAATTCATTGCAATATCCCAAAGAATCCATCCTTCCAAACATAAAAATAAGTGGATCAACTACAGATTATTTTCTTGTGGCAAGAAGTACCATGTGTTGGCTTTTTATGTACATTAGTTTGCATCAACAATTTCCACGATTGTACGGCTGCATCGACATGAGTACGCTGGCAAATATTAATAAACTCTAATTCAACTTAAGTAAACTTGCAGAAGCACTACAATATAGTAACTCACGGGTCTCAACAAGTTTTCCGTAGCAGATCTGAGGTCAAACAAGTTGGACCAAACAACTCCTCTCTCCTGCTAAGAATCAAAAGAATAGAATAAATTCTGGATCGAAGCTCTAGTATGTACACCTAGCGGAGGGGATTAAGTGGGCAGATGCTGCTTGGATTTAGGATTGGAGGGAGTCGATAGTTAGGGATTATGGTTATCCCATACCTTGGCAGCATGAACAGAGGGCCAGAGGATGTGTCAAGTAGGTCCTTGTCTCTGGTAGTCAATGCATGTCTCCAATGTCGCCATGGTGGCACTAGTACAAGAAAGGGATTGTGGTAAACAAGTGAACGCTCAGAGTTACAAAGTCTCAAAGGCAGGAATGAAAAGGAGAGGGGACAAACCATCATCGCTAGGCATTCTATGAGGAAGTGACGTGGATGTTGGTGCAAGCTAGCGCTGGCGGCGGTGGATCGGACTGAGTGTTAAGGGTAGCACAGCCGCAGATTGTCGCCACGATGACCTGCAAAGAATCTGCCATGGCCTGACACACAAACAACAAGATTAGGTAAGAGAAGAGGGTGTCTCTCACAACAAAAAAGAAAGAGAAGAGGGTGTCAGGAGGAGTGCCTCACTGAACCGCCAACGCGCTTGAGTCGAGGTAGCTAAGGCCGAGCCGGCAGCCGTCCGTGCTAAGATGTGCCGCGGGGTAGTAGGGCGAGAAACCAGAGGGGCGCTGGTGAGTGGTGACCCGCGCCACTAGGGCTGCTGCTGGCCGCATGTAGGGACGCGGAGGACGCCATCATGGCAGGGTATCCGAGGAGGGCGGTGAGGGTTAGCCGTCCGTGGGCAGCGGCGGTAGAGCGCCGAGCTAGCCAGATTCGGCGGCGGCTGCGGGCGGCGTAGTAGTAGTATTCACGGAGAGAAAGTATCTGGCTTGGCTGCGTGGTTCTATTTGGACGGAGAAGTTAGAGATAACGTGGAGTTTTTTCCATCGATAATGTGAAGGTGGGTACAGGTAGGTTAGCGATTCATGCGAGGTGGGGAGGTGGGAGGTGGACCAAACAACACATAGCTAAGATTCGTTGGTATATATGTGTTGCCATATGGGTGTTTTTGTTGTAGTGCGCGTTCCTTGATAACTTCCAAGGTACATACGTGCGACCCACATTATTCAGCAGCCAGACGAATCGGCCAGACAGTTCTGGACACGGTTCTTGACGAAGAAAAATCAAATCGTCGACTATCCGGATGCGGAGGCCCTTGCAGCCTTCAAACACAACATCCGGGACGAATGGCTAGCCCGGCACCTGGGGCAGGAGAAGCCGAAGTCCATGGCAGCCCTCACATCGTTAATGACCCGCTTTTGTGCGGGAGAGGACAGCTGGCTAGCCCGCAGAAACAATCTACGCAAAAATTCTGGCAGTCCGGACACTAAGGACAACCATGGCAGGTCACGTCGAATTAAAAACAAACGCCGCATTAACGGCGATGACAAAGAGGATACGGCAGTCAATGCCGGATTCCGAGGCTCCAAACCCGGTCAACGGAAAAAGGCATTCAAAAGAACAACTCCGGGTCTGTCCAATCTGGACCGAATACTCGACCGCTCATGCTAGATACATGGCACCTTCAACAGCCAGCTAATCACACCAATAGAGATTGTTGGTGTTCAGCAGGCCGCAAGTTAATTCGTCAACACAATGACAAGGGGCTAAATAGCGATGATGAGGAGGAGACCCCCGCCGAACAAGAGAGGATGTATGGTTTCCCCCACAAGTGCGGACAATGAATATGATTTACGCAACCCATATACCCAAGAGGGAGAGAAAGCGCGCGACCACGGACGCCTACGCGATGGAGCCACGCCCAAGTTCAATCCATGGTCCTCCTGTCCGATCACTTTCGACGACGAGACCATCTCGACCAGCATACGCCATGGCGGATTCGCCGCATTGGTCTTAGACCCAATCGTCGATGGATTTCACTCACAAGAGTCCCGATGGACGGTGGCAGCAGCCTGAACCTCGCTTTATCGTGACACAAGGCGCAAAATGGGCATAGACCCATCTAGGATCAAGTTTACTAAGACAACCTTTAAAGGTGTCATCCCAGAGTGGAAGCCAATCAGACAGCTCATCACACCGAAGTGGTCTTCGATCCCGGATAATTTCCGGTTAAGAGTTAATCTTCGATATAGTCCCATTCCGTAGCGGCTACCATGCCCTCGCCGGACGAACCGCTGCTTGCTAAATTCAACGCGGTACCGCATTATGCATACCTAAAACTCAAGATGCCAGGCCCTCGAGGAGTCATTACGGTCAATGGGAATACAGAACGCTCCCTCCGAACGGAGGAACATACAGCGGCTCTCGCGGCAGAAGTACAGAGCAGCCTTCTACAGCAATTCTCTAGTCCGGCAATTAAAAAGCCGGACACATTAAAACGTGCCCGGAGCAACAACAACCAAAACCACCTGGCGCGATCAGAGCACGCGTAGCAATGCGGCCCCAACCCCAGCCCGCGCATGATCACTAGAATAACACGCTGCACATCATTACGCTTTGGAGATACCGTATGCAGGGAGGGCTTAATCACAAGGACCAAAGAGTGCGGCTCGACCACACATAAGGCCTCATGTGATCGCCCCTTGGCTTTGTTTTTATCTTTTCTTCTTTTGCATACACAGGACTCCATTAACCGTAAGCCCTGTCCGACGGCGAACTTGCCAATTCACGATACAACAATGTGGATTAAAGAAGGCTGCATTTAACACTCGTGTGGTCTCCGCATTGAGCATTAAATTCGATTACATACACCAAGTCTGCAGCTTATCCTCGAGGGGGACATGTTAATTTAGTACTAATCCCATGCTTACAAGGCTATCTGTATCACCGCTCTATTAGCGCACCTTCTTACATAAATAACGCAGCATTTCCTTCTTGCAAGTACATTACCTTTTCATCGCAATTATGCTATCTTTACATATGTTCATTATATGACATCTTGCACCAGATACTTTGGTACGGCCGAATATACCAGGGCTTCGCTCCCTATATTATGGTGTGATTAAGTCCTAACACTTTCACAAGTGCGGCACCCTCAACTTATAGCATTATATGAATCAGTCTCAATTATGTCTTGGGTCAATAGTTGGGTTTGCCCAACTCCTATGTTTTGGTACCTTACGCCCGCTCCGTCGGCTAAGGTAGCACTGGAGAACCATCGCGATTGCGCCTTGCTGAGCCGGGTTAACGCCTGGAGAAAGTTAAAACCGACCGGCATGATAGGGCGAGAGACTCTGTCGCTGTTCGAGAGGTTCTTTCGGTCCTTAAAGGCTCATGCCGCTTCCATAAGTTCGGATGATGTCCGACGAAGGCATGGATAGCGCCGGATTCGGTCTTCCGAATACCGGGGCTTCACCAAATTTAAAATTATAGAATTCTATGGCTAAGGAGAGTGTTCAAGCATATAAGTCCGTCGCCTTTGTTCGTCGTGTTGAGCGCCCCTCAGATGGACCCAATAATGGGAACAAGAGTGCTCAAGTTTATCACCGAACACCCCAGCCTTTGCGGCTCTGGGGGTCAAGCCAATGACTTGCCATCTCTCGTAATTTACAAACGGCCGCATGTGAAGGTAATATTTTAAATTCAACAAGCGTTGCTCATGGCGATATAAACGAAATTCTCAGCGCATGTGATAAATATACAACAGTTCACTCAAGGATTACATTAGGGGCATTCATCCGCATATCGCTGGCTCCCTTCAGACAACTTTATAATATCACTCCGGCGGCGATGCTCCTTGCTCGTGGCGGCGGATCCGTGAGAAGCTTCTCCGCATCCAGCTTGCCCCATTGCACCTTTATGCGGGCAAGGGCTCGACGAGCGCCTTCAATGCAAAGGAGCATTTGATCACATCCAGCCTGGGCATGCATCCACTAGACGCCGACTAGGCCAAAGTAGCTGCCGTGCATGGTTTGCCCAGCCACACCAGATCAGTGAGGCCCTTCATGGCCTCCTCACTACCTTAGGAGTTCGACCACCGCTTCACTGGTCGCTTGGGGGCACTGGATGGCCGGCCTCAGCAGATCGAGACCGTAAGACCTTCTCCGCTGAGCTCCCCTCCTCGCCACGATAGAATGCAGCGGTATTAGACGCACTACGCGGCAGATCTGCAAATGCCCCTGGAGAGCTCCGAATTCGGGTAAGTATCCAGTAATTTACATTAACATGCTTGCTCTGCATGAAAAACGCCTTACCCGCCCCTATCTTCTTCATGTCCTCTACTTCCTCACGGGCCCTCTGGGCCACGGCCTTGGCGGATTTGGCACTTTCGAGAGCCGTGGCAAGCTCGGACTCTCGAGCCGTGGAGTCACGCTCCAAACTCTCATGCTTTTTCATGAGAGCCTGGAGCTCTTGCCGAACTTCCGCCACCAGCGCCGCTTGCTTTTCTTGCTCAGTCCGCTCTCTGGCCGCATTGCATTCGGCCACGGACACGGCATCCTTCAGGGCCGCCACCTCGTTAGTGGCCCCTGCATTACATATATTATCCTTGTTAATCTTGTTTGCAACCAAAACCCTTTTCTGTAAGGTACATATTTAAAGTGGTGTTATTCACCTTCTTTTTCCTTGAGCTGCCTTTTGGCATGGCCGAGCTCTTGCTCCGACCGCCAAGATCTTTCTTCAGCGCCGACCTCTTCCGCACGCGGCAGAGGTCAACAGCGCAGCCTCGCAAACCCATATCGACATATTTTTAACAACCTCACAGATATCTTGTTAGATCCTTAGTCCGGCTTTTCTTTCCAACACCGACTAAGCATCGTGGGCTACTGCCTATGCGGTATTATATTACTCAATTTTAACCTTCTTACCTCAAAGCCTGTTAGAAGGCTGTTGCAGAAGCTTCGGTCAGCCCGCCCTTGGCGTAGCTGGAGTTTCAATCACCGCACTCATGAGAGTGCGGTGTTCTTCCTCGATGGAGGCACTTTGAGCGCCCAAAGAAGTTGTCCGTGCCTCCGTTGGACGGAGGCTGCCAGCGCCACGGTCCTACCCTCTTACGAGGGGTTGCTTGCCGGACTCGAACCGCCACGGTTCCGGAGTAGAGTCCGCACAAAGTCCGGGGCTGCTCGACGGCACCTCCGAGCCTCCTCCGGAGAGTCCCTCAGGATTCCGCCCGCCGTCCTCGGCGCGTGGGGTAGAGGCATCGGGATGGAATTTACATCCGACGGCGCCAACGACCCGCCATCGAAGTCGGGAAAGTCGCCACCGCCGGACTAAAGGAACAATGCGGCATTAGAAGGACACTACGTGACATACAATATACGGCATATGAATGATCCGGATATTTACGATCCTGCCGGACGCCGGGCCCTTGGGGGCCCCTCTTCCTCGCCAACATTGATGTTGGCAAAACTGTCCGGGGATAGTTCTCCCCTCTGACCTTTCGCCGCCCGATTGGGGAGGCCTTCCTCTTCTTCTCTCCTCCTCCGAGAGAGTACTCCTCCTCCTCCTCCTCGTCTTCGGGGGAGGAGTCCTCGTTGTCGTCGTCAGACGCTTGATTGTGGGAACTCTTTCGAGTCCCCGCGGCCACCTTCTTGGCCTTCTTCTCCGGTACCACGTACGGTGCCGGAACCAGCAGCCTTGCTAAATGGGCATCCACTGGTTCTTCTGGCATGGGAGCCGGGCTGATGAGCAGCTCGGCCTTCTCCATCCATTCCTGTCAAAGGAAGAGGCAGATTAAAAACCTCGCTAGAGTCAATCTTATTACTACAAGTGTCCCGTAATGTGGTCGAATCTCTTACCCCGTCAGTCGGAGACTGCGAGCTGAATCCGTGGTCTTCGGTCGTAGATGCGGGCGCATCAGCGCTCTTGAACAGCACCCTCCAGGCACCTTTGTACGTTGTATCGAAGAGCCCGCTCAACGTCTGGTGCTGTTCCGGATTAAACTCCCACAGATTAAATGCCCTTTCTCGGCATGGGAGAATCCGCCGGAGGAGCATGACTGACCACGCCGACGAGCCGGAGCCCATTGCTCACCGGCTTCTTGATGCAGGCTCAAGTCCCGCCACCTCCACCGGATCACCCCACCGCAAGCCCTTCTCTTTCCGGAGGTGAGCTGCGAGGATTCCAGATCTAAATTGGGGCCGCCGCCCATGTGGGCTTACGCTGGTCGGTAATATAGAACCACCCCGATTGCCACCCTTGACGGAGTCCACGAAGGTCCTTCTAGCCAAGGGACGTTAGGCAACTTGCCCAACATGGCGCCCCAAGATTCCGCTTATGCCCCTTCACAATCTTCGCTTGACATTGAAGGTCTTGAGCCACAGCCAAGTGGGGCCGGATGCGAGAAAGGCTCGCACACGACGATAAACGCCAAGATGTTGAGGACGGTTCGCGCCAGATCGTGGAAATCCAGGCCGTAGTAAAACATGAGCCCCGGACGAATGGATGGAGCGGAAAGCCAAGTCCACGGAGGAAGTGGGAAGGAAGACGACCTCTCATGAGGCCCCGGGTGGGATGAGCTGCCCCGTCGGGCAGCCGGCGCGCGATGTCGCCGAAAGGTATCCGCATCGCTAGCAGCTTGGCGATGTCCTCCTCCTTAGCGTGGAGGCCATCCATTTGCCTCCCCCTCCGTACATATTCGGAGAAGGGTTGAGGTGAGATGCGCGAGCTTGGGAGTTGGAGCTTGAGTTCGCAGGTATGGATAAGCAAAGAAGGAAGAAGGCGTAGGTGAGAAGGTAAATCCTTATCCCATATATATAGGCGGACAAAACTATGCGTCCCTCACCGGCCTGGTAAAACACGCTTATCTCCCAAACGCCACCATCAATGGCGCGGTTGGGTTACCCACGCACGTATTGATGAGAATCCCGGAATAAGGGGAACACGATCTCCGCCCGACAGACGCGTTGCTGAAACCGCCGCTAAACGTGCTGAAGTGGTACAAGAATTCAAACAAAGGCTTGGTGTCGGTGTGATGTCACGCCGCATAATACGCCAGCAGATTGGATCGTGTATATGTTTTATTCTCTACGCTTAGAATGTGGAAATTATTTTGCGAGCCGACACTATCCTGGTGTTCATTATCTTCTCCGGATTATTCAAGGAGGAACCCGCCTTGCAATGCCGAACATTGTGCACGCCGGACTTATCGTCATTGAAGACCGGTTCAGGGCTACCGAGGAGTCCTCGACTAGGGGTGTCCGGACAGCCGACTATCAATATCCGCCGGACTCCCTGCATCACTTAAGATAGAAGATTGAAGACTCCGCTCGTGTCCCAAGGTACTTTCCTTGGCGTGGAAGGCAAGGTTGGCAACACGGATATGTAGATCTCCTACCATTGTAACCGACTGGTAACCCTAGCCTCTCCAAAGGTCTATATAAACCGGAGGGCCTTAGTCCGTAGGACGAACATTACATCTCAACAATCATACCATAGGCTAGCTTCTAGGGTTTAGCCTCCTTGATCTCGTGGTAGATCTACTCTTGTACTACCCATATCATCAATATTAATCAAGCAGGACGTAGGGTATTACCTCCATCGAGAGGGCCCGAACCTGGGTAAAAACATAGTGTCCCTCGTCTCCTGTTACCATCCGCCTAGACGCACAGTTCGGGAACCCCTACCCGAGATCCGCCGGTTTTGACACCGACAGTCCACCCACGGAAAGCTAGGGTTGCCGGGGGTTGCAGATTCAGATTAGTTTTCTTATCACCTATTATGCATTTCCGTATAAAATTGGGGCGTTTGAAGCCTCGTTTTATTCCAAGGCTGTCGTGCTCCCATCATTCCTACTAGCCGAGAATTTCTTCTTGGTTCGGAATTAGTTGTAGCCGCGGCGGGAAAGAAGCAAGCGTAGGGCCCACCCCTACTTCGCCCCTGCCTCCGCCAAAGGCGTGAGTATGGTCGAATGGAGTAGGGGAGCGGCAAGGCCTGCTGCCGGGCAACAATGTTTTATGTTGAAAATAACAAGGATTCGTTCCTTGGTATGGGCTTTGCTCACACACACAAGACACGACAAGCACCCTTTTTCATTAATACGTTCCATACAGGTACAGTTCATACGGAATGTAAACATGAGAAAGGGGATTACAAGTTTTAAATCTAACTAAGGCCTGTAGGCTTACAAGCTAAAAAGAGATAAGGTGCCCATAATCCCTTTCTTGTCCCTCTCCTCAGGAAACAGAACAAGAAGGCAAGAGGGCAAAAGGAGCACCTAGGCGAGGTACGAGCAGCAGAAGGCACCAAGAGGACATGTTGGTGGCCACCTGAGGGAGGGCTGGTGATGATGGTGCTGGGAGAAGAGCTAGAAGATGAGGCAGCGGTCCGTCAATATGCTAGGAAGGTGTCATTGCCATCGTACTCCGACTTGACGGCACGCCACCCGCCTTCTTCGCCTTCTCCAGCCTCCCCGTGCCAACCGCCCAAGGAGGCGACCCCGAGAAGTTCAAGGAGTCGGCCCCACTAGGAGAAGGGGCCCGGTGCAGATGTTGCTGCTGCTGACACCACCCTGGGACGGCTGGTCTGACACCTAGTCGGACTCGTCATCCTCTCGCTTGCTACCCTCATTGTCACTGTCACTGTCCTCCTCATCACTCTTGCTCGAGGAAGAGTCTTCGTCATAAGAGGAGCTCTCCACGCAACACTTCAGGCGAGTCCCTAAGTCTCCAAAGACCTTGACGGAGAGGAGGTCGTTCTCCATTAATTTTATATAGAGAATGAGCCCCGCCATCAAGCTGTGGATGCGAGCAAAGGTCTTCCATCCGCAACGGAGATACATGACATGAGGAGATGGGAAATCAACATCGGCCCATGTGCCGCTATTTCCACAGCCCCTCATATGCAATCTTAGCGCCTGCGGCGGATCGACCTCCATCTCCCGAGCAAATGGGGTAGGGAGACGAAGGCGGCGATGGGGCGGCTAGCGCAGCTTGATGAAGAACTCACGGGGCTGGTCCCCGACATGGGCATCCATTGGGGGAGGGACCGCCGGTGGAGGCGAGGCCGACGCACCGCCCCGTCCTCCTCTTAGCCGAGCGCCATGGCGGCCTCGGCCGTGCCCCCTTCCCTTTCCTCTCACGGCCAGCTCTGCCGCCATGGGCTCTTGGGGAGGAGGGACGCGTTGTCGAGCGGAGACCCTTGCCGCCACCGTCGAAGCGTCAGTGCACCCTCTCGCCATGGCAGAAGGGAGGAACAAGCAAGGATGGCAAGAGGCAGATGGTGAAGGGCTGAGGGGTGTCGTCCCTCCCGCTCCCATCCTTATAAAGGGGCGGGGTCAGGGCTCGGCCGCCCCTCTCGGCCAATCCAGCTCAATAAGGTTACAGCGGGCGAGGCCGTCGACCGCCCTCCCCGACCAACTGAAGGCGTGTGGGTCTCAACCCACGCGTGCATGACTTCCTGTATTCCGCGTGCTTGTCACCCGCCCTGCGCCGTGCATGCGACGTACGTGGCACGAGGAGCGGGCGTAGCGGGATGCGTGGCACAACGGTTCCAGAGAAGAAAACATAAATGAACAGCGGCCCCACAGTCTTGAAAAGATATGCAAGCCGCCTCTTTATTGTTTACTGCAGGATGACGCAAGCACGCTTCGGTCATCCCACGCGCGATCCCCACGTCACGCACGACCCTCCACGTCGCGCATTCAACACGGGTCGTGGGGAAGCGCAGCGGACGAAAAAAGTTACTGCAGTAAAAACCGTGTCACATCCCTATTTCTGCCTGCTCTGGGTTAGCTAGTCTTGTGTTGCATCATGTTTAAATTTCTCTTAAATTTGAAATGGGGATTGTTTTAAACCCTAGCATCAATGAAATTAAAATACGTTCAACTAAAATAAATAAATATATTTTCAGGAACCCAAATGGCCTTCAAAAATGTTCATCATTTTTGGAAAAAATACTGGAAACAGTAACCAGAGGAGATGCACATTTTTCCATGACATTTTGGATTTTGAATTAACTCAAATATATTTGAATTGGAGCTATTTAAATGCTATAAATATTTTAGATGCTCCAAAAATGTTGGAAATTGTTAAGGGTCACTGGATTAATTCAGAAGACACCCATAATTATTTCTAGGATTTTATGAAATGGTTTAGTATTTATTTTTATACCAGAACATAAAGACAGAAAATAGAAAAACAGAAATATAAATAGGAAAAGCAGAGACATACCTGGCGCCCACAAACCGGCCCAGCTCTTGTGCTGACCCAGCACGGTGTAGCCTAGCCCACCACCGCCTTCTTCCCTGTCGCCTTCCTCCTCTCGCCAGAGGATGCTGCGTGTTCCCACGCCACAAGACGCACATCACCACCTCCCTGCCCGCCGCTTTTCCCGACGCAAGCACGGATGCCACGCACCCCTCAGCCCCTATCGACTTCTCCCGTGCTCATCCCTTCCTCGCTGTTCTCCTCCGCTCCGCACCTCGGACCCGAACGCATCCATTGCCGCCGCACACTGCCACCGCACTCACTACCCTTCCCTCGAGCATCGGCCGTGTCCAAAGGATCCGCCTCGACGTCGTCGACTTCCTCGCCAAGACAAGCATCGTCGGACGCCCCGCATAGCCGTCCCTGCCATCGTCTTCAAGGTTTAGCACTGGCGCTCGATTCCGTCGATCCGCGACAACACGGCCGTCCCCGACCTCGATCTAGCGCTCCTCGGACTCGCTACGTGGTTTCGACGATGTGATCGATGACACTGATGAAGAACTATACCATCTTCAGAAGTGCCAGGCAAGCAAAACCCCCTTGTTCATTCCGATACAATCCCACTCTCTCGCTCCTGCTCTCTTTTACTGCATTAGGACAATGACATATCTGTTATTTGCTGCGGTAGTTGAACCCCTTTATCCTCTGCATGACCTATCATTGCCACACTAAATAGATGAAACCCACTAGCACGAGTAGGAGTTGTTTGAGCCCTGATGTGCCTACTCATTCATGCTTGTTTGTCATGCGTGCTACTGCTTAGAGTTGAGTCAGGTCTGATTCATCGGGGATGAATTGGAATGTGGTGAACATGTCCTATTGTTAAGAGCTAAGTGTGTGAACACGATTTGGTAAAGGTAGCGGTGAGAGGCCATGTAGGAGTACATGGTGGGTTCTCTCATTGCAGCCGTCCTCGTGAACTGAGTTCTGTGTTTGTGATCCATGAACAGCATTACCACACATTGGGTTCCGTAACTCGACCCTCTCGGCTTCTTAATCACCCTTTTTCTCCGGCCTGTGAGTTGCAACTAGTTTCGGTGTTTGTAGGTAGTGCTAGTAGTCTTCCAAGTGGCACCCTGCAGGTGGGCTTGGGACAGATTAGGTCTGTGGGCACGGTGTACCAAGTGGCACCCAGATGGTGGGCTTGGGAACCCTGCTCACATGGTTTGGGGTCAGGAGCGACACCCGCCGGATCTCCTTGCGGATGGAACCCGAATAGGCGATAAACCTCGACGAGAGACTTGAGTGTTTAGGTAGGCCGTGGCCGACTCCCTCGCCAGGCTTCCACTTGAAGGTTGCGGAGATACACGAGGTGTACATGGCGGTAAGTGGCGAGAGCGTGTGTGAAGAAGTACACCCCTGCAGGGTTAACATTATCTATTCGAATAGCCGTGTCCGCATGTAAAGGACTTCGGGTTGCCTGCATACTCATAGATAACTTGAAGTGGATACTCTAAAATACGCAAGATAGTGTGAGTGCTATGGATGGCGTTCTCGTAGGGAAACGGGAGCGGATCCATAGTGGTGTATTGATATGGTAAATATGTGGACTCATGTGCGCCACCTCAAAAGAGTTACTTGCAGTCGTAGTTTAGGATAGCCACTGAGTCAAAGCTGGCTTGCTGCAGTTAAAGCCCACCATCCCCTTTGTTGATAATGATGCATATGTAGTTAGTTCTGATGTAAGTCTTGCTGGGTACATTCATACTCACGTTTGCCTATTTTACGTTTTTGCAGAGAGACTTCAGTCTCACTAGTTGTTCCGCGTGGACTTCGATGTTTAGCTTGTTACCTCAGCTACGATCTTTTGCCCTCGGCAGGATCTGGTAGATAGTCAGGCTTTCCAGCCTTTTTCATTTATAGTTGTCTTTACCCAGACATGTTAAGCTTCCGCTTGTGCTTTGACTTTTATGCTCTGAATGTTGGGTCATGAGACCCATGTTTGTAATATCTCGCTCCTCGGAGCCTATTGAATAAATACTTGAGTTATAGAGTCATGTTGTGATGCCATGTTGTATTTGCACATATCGAACATATTGTGTGTATGTTATTGAAATGCTTGGTATGTGTGGGATCTGACTATCTAGTTGTTTATCCTTAGTAGCCTCTCTTACCGGGAAATGTCTCCTAGTGCTTCCACTGAGCCATGGTAGCTTGCTACTGCTCCGGAACACTTAGGCTGGCCGGCATGTGTCCTTCTTCATTCTTGGTCTGTCCCTTCGGGGAAATGTCACGCGATGAATACCGGAGTCCCGTTAGCTCGCTCTGCCCGGTTCACCGAGTCCTACTAGCCCAAAGGCTACAGCCTGGATCCACTCACGATAACCGACACGCTCGATCTTCGGGTCATGGATGCTCGTCCTCGTAAGTTTCGCCACTTTGGGTTTATGACTAGCCATGTCAGCCCGGCTCCTTATCATATGGATGCTAGCGACACTATCATATACGCAGCCAAAAGGCTAAACGGTCCCGCAAAGGTAAGGCGACACCGGTGGGGATACCGTGCATGAGGCCACAAAGTGATATGAGGTGTTACATGCTAGATCGATGTGGCATTGAGTCGGGTCCCGACAGCTTTGGTATCGAGCTTGATCGCTCAGAGGATTACCAAGCCAAACTGGTCAAAGTTGAGTCTAGAAATTCTTTAGTTATATGTAGGGGAATTGATTGTGGGATGGAACGTAAGGCTCTTTTTACTCCTTAACCTCATGCCTTCTGGTCTGAGTCATCTTATCTTTCCTACGGGGTTAAGGAACTAGGCTCTCTCCTTTTTCTATCAGGATCATGTGTTACTAATCGGTAGACTTATAGGATTGTTGATCCAAGCCTCGCCTGCTTTCTACTATCTCCGTGTATTCATAGTTGATCTCAGAACCTTGATATTATGATGATCGAGTGCTTATGCCACCATTTGTAGGATGTCTTAAATCTTTTTCGAGCATTTACAGCCGTTATAGTGTCCGAGTCTTCCTAGGTTTCTAAACAGTCTGATGCATTTGCAAATCCCTTCTTACTGTTCCGATGTTCCTTGGGCCAGGTTAATCACACTAATTGCTGAGTTGAGGTATTCTATTGCCTCGACATATATGTTGGAGCTCTTATTATGACCCTAGGTGTCTTAGGGGATCATCTAGTAATCTAGCCATGATTTGTGTCCCAGTGTGATGATTCTGGCCATCATTCTCGAAAGCATCCCGTGATGCCACTTAGTTAGTAGGCACTCTAATCCTGGGTTTCTGAACCCGAGACTCACACTACTTACTTCAGTGTTGATAGTATTTGCTAGTTCCCTTAGGATATTAGTAACCTTTGTGATAGTCCTCGAGATTCGTGGTATATCCTTCTTCCAATACCATGAACCAATATGGCAGAAGTTCGGTAACCAAAAGATCACGACCAGTGTGCTCTTGATGAGTTCTCCATTCTATATTGTGACTCTGCCAGTTCTGACCTTCTGCATGGGTTGTCTGGAAGAAATATGTTGAATTCGTTCGACATGCTAATCCATGCATCCACAACTTAGAAAATCATATGTTCTTTTGGGTTGTCCCATTTTAGTTGTCTTCCGCCCCTCGTCTATCAATTGATAGTCAAGAGTATGCGTGCATTCGTTCATCGATGCCTATTACTCTTGTGGTCCGTCAAGCCATTCTATTCCGGAATGACTAGGAGAAACAAACTCCAAAACCTCATCCATATCCAGGATTGGGTCAAAGCAGTTGTACTCCGCAGATCAAAATGCCAATCCAGCTTTTGTTCTTTTCTACCTTGGAGTATTACCATCTTTATATTAAGATTATCATGGGAATTGCACACCATCCGATGAACTCTTGATACAGTGATACTTCTTGCCATCGATATTCATTCCTTGGTCCCCGTGTTATTATAACTGGAGCGCCGACAAGTGAATCGTGATGTATGAAATCTATACTCCTAGCAACTGTGTTGCTTGGTAGTTTAACGGACAACAATTTCATTCTTAGCGTGTTGGTTATGGAATCATCATTCTAAGATTGATTGTGCTACCTTGTCCTTATTTCTGGTGCACTCTTTGATCAATGAGTTAGGATTATCCAATCCCTTGCTTATTTCACCATATCATCTTGCCCTGAAAAGCAAGATTGTTCTCGAGCTTAGTGACATATCGGTGGTTCATGATTTTTCGTATATGTTCTCGGAAGTATTACCAGGTTGTCACCTGACCGCGATGTTGAGTTCGTGATCAAGTTGGTTTCTTGTAAACCACCCCTTCTCCAAGAATCTGTGTTGGATACCCCTGAGCTAGTTGGTTAAGCTAAACAACAACTTGGAGAGTTGGAAGATGAAAGCTTGTCTGACTTAGTTCATTCTAAGGGATATCTTGTATGTGTATTGAAGAAAGATGTTATCCTCATTGATTGATCCTCGTGATCAGTTATTGGATCAATTATCTTGTTAAAACTTTGATTTGAGTGTGGGCTATCGTCAAATCAAAACAGAACCAACGATGTTCGTAATGTTGTCTTACTCGTGGTTGATTCCTCGAGCATACACCATTATGTCTTTTGGGTCTGACCAATACTATCACCTTGTTCACATGGTTATGGAATTCCATCTCCATGGGAATCTGGATGAATTGCTGTTGAGCCCATCAGCTGCATTTTATCTCCTCCATGATTCATGTTGAGCATCAACCTAGTGTTGGAATCTCGTGTAAGCATTTCTTGATGCCCCATTCATGAACTATATGTTTGGATGAAAGAAGTGACTTCCTCTAATTCACGTGCACTTGGTGTAAGTTGCTGCCGTGGGTCCGAGAAAGATTGTTTTTGCTTCGTTCGGAATCGTCCCAAGTCAGTCATGCATGTGCAAGGTATACTATGGTTTGGTAGATTAATTACCTCCACTCCATATGTATTCCGTAGCACGCCAAGCCACTGATTGATTTGTTCAAGGAGAAGAAGCTCCTTCTTAAGAATCATGACTTATGTTAGGACTTCGTAATCCTTGATGATTGATCCTAACCTGAACTCGATAGTGTTTTATTATAAGACTTCTACGTGGTCATGCTTGTCCGGGACAGCGTGTTCACATGTGTGTAGCAGAACCAGCTCATGTTTTGGAGCTTACTACCGTAGTTCATTTCCCGAGAATCTCGCAACATTATCTCGTCGGTTTGCGTTGCAAACCTTCTTTCCCAGACATGTTGTCTGAAATATTCTGTTACCAACCGGATCTGAATCTCAGGCAGATATGATGGTTGGAACCTCTACCAAGAACTATGATATAGGTTCCAGTGAAGTGGACGCACCTAGCTGGAAGCACTATTGTTGTAGTATCTTGATTAAGCCATTTGGTCACCTCCCATGAGGATCTCGCATGACTTATTCAAGAAGTTGATCCTTATGGATTTTGTGCTCCCGAAGTGCGACCTTTACTTGATGGCCATGTCGATGCTTTAAAGCATGATCGTGGTAGCTAGAATATCAAGGAGAACATTAGAAACGGAGTGCTAAATGTCACTCGGTCAATCATCTAGATTTCGTTTCCTTGGCCTTGCTAAGGTGAAATCTAAGAAAGTGTTATCTTCCTTTGCATCTGTATCGTCCATCTCTATTCATCATGATAGTATGTTGTGTTGTCAGCACCCTTGACACGGATGTTGGTAAAACCTTGATGAATATGGAAATGCTCAAGCTCTTGAGAGCACGCACAAGCGCTAGGTGCTATCATCGGCACTAACTGGGATTGCTCTTAGTTTCCTCGGTAACGCTATAACTTTTCAAACAGTGGACTCACCCTCTACTATTGAGCTTCTCCCCAGTTACTAAAATCATCCCTTGTGTTGTTTTCAACAAGGTAATCCACATCATCCATTCTAATCCGGGTATGCCATTCTACTGAACCCCTCCAAATGGTCGCTCGAGAATTGCCTTAGGCTGGTATAAAGAGTTTCAATGATCTCTGAATCAAAGGTAATTCTTTTTGCCACTTAAGGGGTTATTTCTACGAGTCACCTTCCCTAAGGTGCCCCGTTATGGTACCGTGGCAACTCAACTCCTCGCTACGTTGACAACCGTTCACCACCTTCTTAAATGTGGAATTGTTGTCTACCTAGTGAACCCTCGTCATCTGTTCCACTCCACCCCTCTAGATGTGTGCTTCATGTCTCAGCTTGAGAGATGTTGCTATGTCTCACTGCGTGTGTTGATCCTGAGTTGCTTGATCTCCGACATGATGGAATCTTTCAGAGTTTTCCCTGTCCTCTCATTGTCATGTTGGCTGGAGTTCTCAGAGCAAGACGACGAGACAATGATGGTGATTGAATCAATGTTCATTTGAAGTGCAACCTGGATCGTGAAGATTGTGTTAGTTGCGTTCCCCCATCATCTTACCCTACGCTTGAATCTTGGGACGAGATTCTTGCTTAGTGGGGGTGAGTTGTCACATCCCTAGTTCTAGCCTGCTCTGGGTTAGCTAGTCTTGTGTTGCATCATGTTTAAATTTCTCTTAAATTTGAAATGGGGATTGTTTTAAACCCTAGCACCAATGAAATTCAAATAGGTTCAACTAAAATAAATAAATATATTTTCAGGAACCCAAATGGCCTTCAAAAATGTTCATCATTTTTGGAAAAATACTGGAAACAGTAACCAGAGGTGATGCACATTTTTCCATGACATTTTGGATTTTGAATTAACTCAAATATATTTGAATTGGAGCTATTTAAATGCTATATATATTTTAGATGCTCCAAAAATGTTGGAAATTGTTAAGGGTCACAGGATTAATTCAGAAGACACCCATAATTATTTCTAGGATTTTATGAAATGGTTTAGTATTTATTTTTATACCAGAACATAAAGACAGAAAATAGAAAAACAGAAATATAAATAGGAAAAGCAGAGACTTACCTGGCGCCCACAAACCGGCCCAGCTCCTGTGCTGACCCAGCACGGTGCAGCCCAGCCCACCACCGCCTTCTTCCATGTCGCCTTCCTCCTCTGCCAGGAGGATGCGCTTGTGTTCTCCATGCGCGCGCACGCGCCGCGCCACCTCCTGCCTGCCTGCTGCCATCCTGACGCCGCTACGGATGCCACGCACCCCCTCAGGCCCCTCTCGACTCCCTCCCGTGCTCATCCCCTTCCCTGCTGCTCTCCCTCTCGCTCCGCACCTCGGACCCGAACGCATCCATCGCCGTCGCACACTGCCACCGCACTCACTGCCATTCCCTCGAGCATCGGCCGTGTCCAAAGGATCCGCCTCGACGTCATCGACTTCCTCGCCAAGCCAAGCATTGTCGGATGCCCCGCATTGCCGTCCCTGCCATCGTCTTCACGGTTCAGCACCGGCGCTCGATTCCATCGATCTGCGGCAACCCGGCCGTCCCCGACCTTGATCTAGCGCTCCTCGGACTCGCTACGTGGTTTCGACGATGTTATCGATGACACTGATGAAGAACTATACCATCTTCAGAAGTGCCAGGCAAGCAAAACCCCCTTGTTCATTTCGATACAATCCCACTCTCTCGCTCCTGCTCTCTTTTACTGCATTAGGACAACAACGACATATCTGTTATTCGCTGCGGTAGTTGAACCCCTTTATCCTCTGCATGACCTATCATTGCCACAGTAAATAGATGAAACCCACTAGCATGAGTAGGAGTTGTTTGAGCCCTGATGTGCCTTCTCATTCATGCTTGTTTGTCATGCCTGCTACTGCTTAGAGTTGAGTCAGGACTGATTCATCGGGGATGAATTGGAATGTGGTGAACATGTCCTATTGTTGAGAGCTAAGTGTGTGAACACGATTTGGTAAAGGTAGTGGTGAGAGGCCATGTAGGAGTACATGGTGGGTTGTCTCATTGCAGCCGTCCTCAGGAACTGAGTTCTGTGTTTATGATCCATGAACAGTTACTACCACACATTGGGTTCCGGTAACTCGACCCCTCTCGGCTTCTTAATCACCCTTGTTCTCTGTGTAGGAGTTGCAACTAGTTTCTGGTGTTTGTAGGTAGTGCTAGTAGTCTACCAAGTGGCACCCGGTACAGGTGGCTTGGGACAGACTAGGTGCAGTGGCACGATGTACCAAGTGGCACCCGGATGGTGGGCTTGGGAACCCTGCTCACATGGTTTGGGGCCGTGAGCGACACCCCGGCTGGATCTCCTTGCGGATGGAACCCGAATAGGCGATAAACCTGGACGAGAGACTTGAGTGTTTAGGTAGGCCGTGGCCGACTCCCTCGCCAGGCTTCCGCTTGAAGGTTGCCGAGATACACGAGGTGTACATGGCGGTAAGTGGCGAGAGCGTGTGAAGAAGTACACCCTGCGGGGTTAACATTATCTATTCAATAGCCGTGTCATGTAAAGGACTTCGGGTTGCTCAGATAGTTCATAGATAACTTGAAGTGGATACTCTAAAATACGCAAGATAAGTGTGAGTGCTATGGATGGCGTTCTCGTAGGGAAACGGGAGCGGATCCATAGTGGTGTATTGATATGGTAAATATGTGGACTCGTGTGCGCCACCTCAAAAGAGTTACTTGCAGTTGTAGTTTAGGATAGCCACTGAGTCAAAGCTGGCTTGCTGTAGTTAAAGCCCACCATCCCCTTTGTTGATAATGATGCATATGTAGTTAGTTCTGATGTAAGTCTTGCTGGGTACATTCATACTCACGTTTGCCTATTTTACGTTTTTGCAGAGAGACTTCAGTCTCACTAGTAGTTCCGCATGGACTTCGACGTTTAGCTTGTTACCTCAGCTACGATCTTGTGCCCTTGGCAGGATCTGGTAGATAGTCAGGCTTTCCAGCCTTTTTCATTTATAGTTGTCTTTACACAGACATGTTAAGCTTCCGCTTGTTCTTTGACCTGTATGCTCTGAATGTTGGGTCATGAGACCCATGTTTGTAATATCTCGCTCCTCGGAGCCTATTGAATAAATACTTGAGTTGTAGAGTCATGTTGTGATGCCATGTTGTATTTGCACATATCGAGCATATTGTGTGTATGTTATTGAAATGCTTGGTATGTGTGGGATCTGACTATCTAGTTGTTTATCCTTAGTAGCCTCTCTTACCAGGAAATGTCTCCTAGTGCTTCCACAGAGCCATGGTAGCTTGCTACTGCTCCGGAACACTTAGGCTGGCTGGCATGTGTCCTTCTTCGTTCCTGTGTCTGTCCCTTCGGGGAAATGTCACGCGATGAATACCGGAGTCCTGTTAGCCCGCTATAGCCCGGTTCACCGGAGTCCTGCTAGCCAGTGCTACAGCTGGATCCACTCACGACCTAATCGACACGCTCGATGCCGGGTCATGGATGCCTCGTCCTCGTAAGTTTGTGCCATTTTGGGTTTACGACTAGCCATGTCAGCCGGGCTCCTTATCATATGGATGCTAGCGACACTATCATATACGTGTGCCAAAAGGCGCAAACGGTCCCGGGCAAAGGTAAGGTGACACCCGTGGGGATACCGTGCGTGAGGCCACAAAGTGATATGAGGTGTTACATGATAGATCGATGTGGCATTGAGTCGGGGTGCTGACAAACCGCCCCGCCTGCACGCGCACCGTTTTGGGCCTAGCCCAACAACGCATTGCGCTTATGTGTGGCCTGCCCCCGGGGCTCCTTTCGGTGTACCAAAGTAGGGCACTCCTTTGAACCCCTTTACTTGTGCACGGGTAGTCAGAGCCGCACCTACGGCCACACTTAGTAGGGCAGAGGGAAGGGTCAAGGCCGCAGGATGGTCAAAGCGACGCGAAGGCAGAGACACGAAGAGCAAGAGGGCGAGGGGGGCCCCCTAGCAAGACCCTTGCCGGGGCAGCCTCCACGGAACCTGCAAGGACCTTGCTGGGGCAACTTGCCCGACGCCAGTAGAGCGCGCCACCCTTGAGCCGCAGGTTTTCAAACACCACCAACCACATTGGAACCAAAGCACGGGAGGCACCTCCACGATGGCATGCAGATCTTCGTGAAGACAAGAAGCACACAGAGTTGGATGAGGATTAGAAGATGACGAGCCTCGGCAAAACACTTGTCAAGGGAATCCACGAGACCCCCGGCAAGATCCTTGCTGGGGACGACCACGGTGCCGCGGCAAGGCCCTTGCCGGGGCCCCGGCAAGACCCTTCCCGAGGACATCCGCGAGGCCACAGCCAGGCAAACACCCTCCAAGGTTCCATCGCCACTCCCATGCAGCTGCTAGCCCACTAGCTACGCAGGCCCTTGCGTGTCGACATGAGGCTTCTAGGCCAACTCAGCGCGTGCCTACGTGGTGGCATGCAAATCTTCATGAAGGCCCTACCGCCGCGCCACCTCAGCAGCTTGCCAGCCTACATGGGACCATGCGCACCGCTGGCCCGGGCGCGTGTCGAAGCAGGGAGAGGCGGCGGTAAAACGAGGGGACACCTCAGAGGCGCATTTAATGCGTCTTGTCCCATAATGGCTAAGCGATAAGCTTAGCCTCTGTACACCGATGCCACCTCCTGTGTGCCATTGTGGTGATCCCCTTGACTATAAAAGGAGGCCGAAGTCATCCAGGAGAAGGATTCAGATCCTTGGACAAGTTACACTCATCGCAGCTAGCTCAAGAACTCCAAGAACACTCAAATAGACACAAAAGCAGGACTAGGGTATTACGCATCCTCGCGGCCCAAACCTGGGTGAACGATTCGTGTGCTTGTGCTGATTGATGATCCCGCTCTTCTCACGACCCTGCGCCACGCAACCGTAGTAGGGATTATTGCAATCCCATAGGTGTCGTTCCCACTGACAGGACACGGTAATATTTCCGGTCGTTTCACTTAATCATTTTTTAATGTGCTAGACCATGCATCTGCAGTCTGGCCCAGTCCAACATCGAGCTATCCTTCTCTTCGGAGGGGTCGCTAGACCACTCGGCGAAGAACAGCGGGTCCCTTCTGACGGCCACCTCCCCCAAGGCCGCGGACAACACCGAGGTGTTGTCTCGAAGGATACTGGGCCAAGGGGAGACTGTTCCGGTGATGCCATAGGATAAAACCCCGGTTGCAGAACACAAGGGGGGAAAGACCCCTACAGACCCCGACGATGAGGGTCGTATCTAGTTCGGCCCTTAGCCAATACAGCACCGGAGACCCAAGTGGTTCCGGATTCAGGCAGGCAGCCTCTCCCGAACGAGGGGGGCAAGCCGCCTCCACCGGTGACCTCTGTCCATCCAGGGGCACCGGATAGATTGCTGGAAGCGCTACAAGGTGCTTGCATTATGGAAGAACACCGTACTCTTATGAGTACGGTGATTAGGCAAGTCCAATCCGCCAAAAACGGACTAACCGAAAACTGCCTTAGCCTTCTAACAGGCTATGAGGTAAGTAATTTAGTTGTAAAAGAATATCACCTTGTAGACGGTATCCCCTGATGCTCTGTTCGGTGTTCGGAAAGAAAAACCAAACAGAGGATCAAAATAATTCTCGCAGGAGTCTAACATAACATGTCTATGTGAATAAGTAGGCATAACTGCTGGCTGCTGCCGCTCACACTGCGGAGGTCTCTGGATTAAAGCAGAATCTGGAGCAGGCCGAGGAAGAGCTCGGCCTCGTGAAGAAGAAGCTGGAGGACAGCCAAGGTATGCACTAACCTATGCTTATATTTAGGAAGGATGAAAGGTTCGAGCTAACTAAAGTGTCATGAACTTTATTAGGGGCCACGGCCGAAGTAGCGACCCTCAAGAAGCCATTGGCCGAGGCTGAGGATAAAGAGGCGAAGGAACGCGCCTCGCGCAAGAAGTAGGAGGCCTGGGTCAGCGAGGTCCAGCAAGAGCTCCAGGACACCGTCAAAAAGTACGAGACCTTGGAGCGTGATTCGAAGACTCAAGAGTCCAAACTTGCCAAGGCCCGCGAGAGCGCGCAAGATGCCCGAGCCGAAGCTCAGAGCGCCCACTAGGAAATCCAGGCGGCCAAGAAGATCACGGCGGGTAAGGCTTTTATTATGCAAAGCAAGTATGTGAAGGAAACGTTCCTTTTACTTACCCAGATTTGGAGTTCTCCAGGAGCGTTTGCGGATCTGCCGCGCAACATATCAGATGCTGCAGAGTTCTTTCGAGCCAAAGAAGGGAGCTCTACGGAGAAGCTGTTCTGGTCTCAATACCTTGGACCAGAACATCCGGTGCCCTTTAGCGACTAGCTAAAACAGTTGGTCGAGCGGCACAAGGCGGCAAAACTAGCCATGAAGGACCTAATAGTCTGGCTATGGCCTGCCGAGCCCATGCCCAGTAGCTACTTCGGACTCGTGAAGCTGCAGGTCAGTGCCTGCCCTCGGCTTGATGTCGTCAAGCGGTCCGTCTGCATTGAAGGTGCGTGGATGGCTTTCGCCCGCGCTAAGATGCACTGGGCGAAGATGGATGCCCCAAAGTTGATGACCAAAGGTCCACCCGCGGGCAAGGAGCATCACAAGCCTGCGATGTACTATGGCAGTGTCATGCAGGGATCCCGCCTTGTGGCAGAGCAATGTGTCAAGGATAGCATTTTCCCATGAAAGCATTATTTTATCCTGTCCTGTAATATGGAACAAGGTTTTCATGTAATATAATGCTTGTTATTTAAAATTTTACCTCCTGTGCGGCCGTTTATAAAATCTGAGAGTTGGCTAGTCATCGGCTTCTGCCCCCACGTAGCTAGTATAGGGGTGTTCGGGATAAATCTAAACACTCTTTATCTAAATTTTTGGTCCTTTAAGGAGGTGTTTAGCGCAACCAACAAGGCAATCGGACTATACAGCTTTATCGCCCTCACTTCGCCATAGGAGTTCTATAATTTTAAATTTTGGCGTAGCCCCTGGTATACAGAAGGCCGACGTTGGGGCGCTTTATGTGCCTAATCGGATAAAGACCGATTCCTTGCATAAAGCGGAAAAAAAATCTCTAACGATTTGAAAACCTCTCGAACAGGTGACCAGCTCTCGCTGCATCATGACAGTTAGTTTTCGGCTTTCTCTACTGAGGTGCTCGTCCGAAAGAACCGGGACACAATTGTAGTAGTTCTCCCTTTACTACCCTAGCCGATATAGCGAAACGTAAGGTTGCAAGCACAGGAGCTGGGCAACCCAACTATTGACCAAAGACATGATTCGGAGCCGATGCAATAATGGTATAAGCTCGGGGTGCCGAACTATACTGTAAAAGTGTTCGGACTTTCTTGCCGTGTTATGGGGTGCAATGAAGCCCCTGGTGAATTAAGGCGTACCAGAATGTACGAGTGCAATTGAAAATAGATAGACAAGGAAAAAATTAGTTAATGAGCAGACACTGCGAGTTATTTTTCATTGTAATTTAATTAATATGTCAAGCCGTATGTATACAAGTAGTGCAATAAGCAAATAAGGCTATTTAACATGCCATGACCAAGAGCGAGTTGCATGTGAGTATTTAAAACAGGTATGACGATCAATAGAAGAGACCACCTGGGTATTCCCTTGTACGTCCAAGTTCCTTGGTTTATCCGTCCCGCTATGGGTCCGATGAGCAGGTTTATCAGAAAAGGCCTCGAGAAGAGAAAAAACCTGAAAGAAAGAGAAAAAGTGAAGGTATGCAGATCCAGGAGCGGTTGAGCCGGATTATGGACTGCGGTCTAGCTGTGCCTCCGTCCATGCCCATGGTATTTTAAGTGTGTAGTTGTGTACACGTGGCACGAATTTCACCACTTCATTGGGGCTGGGACGAAGGCCGGATTGCTAGCTGAGCTCTGGATGAGCCGGACGGTTCTGTTGCAGAGTAGCTCGGACTCGCTTGACGGTGTACGGGGGCTTTATTGCCGAATTGAGGTTTTTCCTAAGAAGGCTACTCTGTACTTCTGCTGTGAGGGCCGCGGTGTGCTCCTCCGTACGGAGGGAGCGCTCCATGTTTCCATTGACTGTTATAAAACCGCGAGGTCCGGGCATCTTGAGCTTAAGGTAGGCATACTGCGGCACCGGATTGAAACAAGCAAATGCGGTTCATCCGAGCAGAGCGTGATAACCACTGCGGAAGGGGACGATATCGAAGATTAATTCTTCGCTTCGGAAATTATCCGGGGATCCGAAGACCACTTCCAATGATATTGAGCCAGTACAGCAGGCCTCTACACCTGGTATGACACCTTTAAAGGTGGTTTTGGTGGGCTTGATTCTTGAGGGATCAATACCCCTTTTGCACACTGTATCCTGATAGAGCATGTTCAGGCTGCTACCACCGTCCATTAGGACGCGTGTGAGGTGGAAGCCATCAATGATAGGGTCTAGCACCAGTGCGTCTGAACCGCCATGACGGATACTAGTCGGATGGTCCCTTCGATTGAAAGTGATCGAACAAGAGGACCACGGGTTGCATTTTGGGGCGACTGGCCCCATCGTGTAGACTTCCCTTAGTGCATGCTTCCGCTCCCTTTTGGGGATATGGGTAGCATATATCATATTCACCGTTTTAACTTGAGGAGGAAACTTTTTCTGTCCCCCTATGTTCTGTGGCCGGGGCTCCTCGTCATCATTGCTTTGTGATCCCTTTTCCTTGTTTTCGGCATTAACTTGCCGGCCAGTTTAAAGACCCAACATTCTCGGTTCGTATGATTGGCTGGTTTATCGGGGGTGCCGTGAATTTGACATGGACGATCAAGTATGCGGTCCAGACTGGTCGGGCCCAGATTGTTTCTCTTAAATGGCTTTTTCCGCTGACTGGACTTGCAGCCACTAAATCCGTCATTGACGGTCGTGTCTTCGGCGTTATCGCCATTATTTCGACGCTTGTGTCCAATACGTCGGGGCTTGCCGTTGCTATCTCTGGCTTCAGAAGTGCCTGGTTTACTTGTGGTGTTGTTGCTACGAGCAAGCTAGCTATCCTCGCCCGCACAAAAGCGGGTCATGAGTGTTGTGAGGGCTGCCATGGACTTTGGCTTTTCTTCGCCGAGGTGTCGGGCAAGCCACTCGTCAGGATGTTATGCTTAAAGGCCGCTAGGGCTTCGGCATCCGGACAGTCAATGATCTGGTTCTTTTTAGTTAAGAACCAAGTCCAGAATTTCCTGGCTGACTCTCCGGGCTGTTGGATTATATGACTTAAGTCATCGGCATCTGGAGGTCAGACATAAGTGCCTTGGAAGTTGTCAAGGAATGCATCTTCCAGGTTCTCCCAACTGCCAATGGTGTTTTTGGGCAAACTGTTCAACCAGTGCCAAGCTAGTCCCTTGAGTTTTAGCGGGAGATATTTGATGTCATGTAGATCGTCGTCGTGGGCCATATGTATATGGAGAAGGAAGTCCTCGATCCATACCGCGGGATCTGTTGTTCCATCATATGATTCAAAGTTTACGGGTTTAAACCCTTCTGGGAATTCATGCTCCATTACTTCGTCAGTGAAGCATAGGGGGTGTGCGGCACCTGTGTGTCGGGCTACGTCGGGACGTAGCTCGGATGGAGCCGGTCTGCGGTATTCGGCCCGGATAGGTTTGTATTTGTTATATACGGCTTGGTGGCCGTCGCTGTGTGTTGGGGAGCGCCCCCGCGATCCGTAGATCGATCTGGTTTGTCCTGCTCTATTTTCCAAGTCATTCCGTAGGTCAGGTGTGTATCCCCGAGCTGTTGTGTTTCTATTTGTTCAGCGAGGCAGTGCTGGCTGGTGTTCGGGCTGAATTGCCGTTTTATCTCGGCCACGCGGTGGTCAGTCAGCCGCACTATGTGCTTGTAGTGCTGGCTCCGGCGACTCTGGAAAAATAATGAATATAGAATGTATAATACATATACCGTATATTGGGTTTCTCTAAAGTCAAACTTTGTATATCAACAATTTGTAGGAAAAAGTATTCACATATACACCACCAAATATATATCATTTGATTCATCATTGCTTTTATTTCCACATCATGTAAATTTGTTAGTGTAAATGTTCATATTGTTTTCACCAAATTCGGTCAAGCTTTATAAAATTTGGATGCTGTCAAAGCTATATATCTGCGGAGTAAATTACAAATGGAGGTACTGGAATAGATATAGATATAACTATATAAATAAGGCTACTACCCTTTTTCTACATTAGAACTCACATTGTTGTGTACCCATTGTTTTCTTTTCGCTATAATTTTCATTTGCGGGGTGTGTGTAGGACTACCGCCTTTAGTTCAGTACCAGCAACCCCACCATTATCCTTAATTACTTCATATTGGCATTTACGATTACATTATGTTAGTTCTAGCCTATTCTTCGGTTGCTTGGAGGAACTCCAGCTCGTTATTCAGGTTGATTTTGTGCATACGACAAGAACACCGTGCTGTTGAGGTCTATCCAGCTCTCTCACATGCAAACAGACGCTGTCTGTGTTTCCCTTCATCGCACACACACTATCGCTCTCCCATATCTGCAACCTCGTAACCTTGTCGATCCCAACGTTACACACCTCTCTGTCTCTCTCTCTCTCTAACACACACACACACACACACACCCACACCCTATCTCTCTCTCCCTTTCGGACACTCCTCTCTCTATGACACACAAAGTCTTTTGAACACGCATATGCCCCTCTCTCGTTAGGTATCGCTGCCCCCGCCCCCTCGTTGTCACACAAATATTCTCTCTCTATATATCTCTCGCAATAATACATGCATAGTACAAATTGAAACTAAGTACAAAAATGAGCTTCGATTACAAAAATAAAATCCACTCCCAAACAGAATAAGAAAATAGGGTGAAATCCTGCACACAAATGTTTGTTGCGTTCATGAATGTCAATGATATGGATGTACTACATCACACAGACCCATGCGCATGTGATGTTTGTTGTACTGCTCCTGCAGGCCTTCCTCCGATACATTCCAACATATTGTGCTACTTCTGATTCTATTTTTTTCCTCAGACCATCTGAAACCATGAAAAGGTAAACCCCGCCCCAGTGGTACTGTAGCTCGAAGCTCCCATACGGACACAACACCCACCAGAGCACGCAACCGTTGCTGAATTGGACGGGGCCGCGGCCTGGGAAGAGGACGGAGTCTCCGACATCGCCGAGGTGGAGCACGCCCTCTCTGGCCGCGAGTAGCGTGCGCTGACTATCAACACGGAGGACAGTGTGATCTAGTGGCTCGCCCTCGTCGGCCACGAGGGGTAGCTATGCGCCAGCATCACGCCCTGGTCGGTCATGAGGAGGTGCATCACGTCCTCGCCTCTCACAATGTGGACGAGTGGGTTCTCCAGCAGCATGCCTACGAGCATCGCATCGACAAGAGCACACCCGCGAACATTGCAACATCGCCGCTCTCGACATGGACGAGCGCGTGCTCTGGCAGCACGCCCGCAAACATCACATCCTCGCCGCTCACAATGTGGACAAGCGCATTCTCCATCAGCATGCCCACGAGCATCGCATCATGGCCGCCCGCGAACATTGCATCATCGCCACTCTTGACATGGACGAGCGCATGCTCCGGCAGCACACCCGCGAACATCACATCCTCGCTGCTTAGGCGCATGAGCGTGTGGTCCAATAGCATGGCCGCGAGCATGGCATCCTCGCGGCTCATGAGATGGTTGAGAGGGTGCTCCAGACAATACCCAGGAGTCGGGACGCGAGCACCACGCCCCCGTTTACGAGGAGTAGTACATGGTTCCATAAAACTGCTCCCCATAGGAGCACGAGCTCCAGTGGGCGCTTAACGAGTCCCGTGCTGATATGAAGGTGGCGGCGGACATGCAAGATTATACTTCGAGCTCTCCTTCTCTTACGAAGACCCCTCCACCGCTCCCATCGTACGTCCTCTGCCTCGGCTCCGATGGACATTTGGAGTTTAGTTTTATGGAACATTAATATTTGGACAAATGCAAAAAACAACCTATGACTAACAGGCATAAATAGATGATGTGGTGGCATTGCATGCTGGAGTATATGCAATTTATGGATTGCATGCACGACTATCTTATGTGGCTTGGTTGCATGGCTAGGAAAGGCTAGAGAGAAATGAATAGATAATGTGTTTAGAGTGCACTCCACTAAATGGGAGCACGTAAATATTAGCGTGGAGTCCACTTTTTATTTGACGGTTAGGTGGACCGGATGCCGTGCCATGCTACAAAATGTTCTAAAACATATCTGCTCCAGTTTTTTAAAAATCGATTATTATCTTGAAACCAGCCACACCCGCCCTTCGCCTTTTCAAATTAGCTCGAGGAATATGTCATCAGTGAAGCATAATTTATTTTTACTGATGTTTGTATATCAAAACTAGAGTGTTTATATTTCAAGTTTGTGAACAAGTATTATTCTACTACTTTGGATCCATTGGAACGCACGGGCCGACAGATTGGTAGTAGTAAGAAAAAAATTCCGGGTTTGGCACGATTTCATACTACGGAGCACCGCAAGGCCTGGCGTAGGAGTTACATTTCCCTCTCGGGGCCCACGGGACCAATCTTCAGCGGCTATTGCACCTACCTTTGAGTTAATGATATGTGGACCCTAAATGCGGCTAGCCCGCATGTCATTCTCTTAAAAGCGGAGGGGCGGTGGGACCAAGAGGGGTGAGTCGCACGTCAGCGGACGTGTAGTGTCATGGGTTCGAGCAGCCTCATGGGAATCGAGTGGGACGAGGCTTGCCTCCTCCCCTCCCATGCTCCGATCTGTACTCCCGCACCAATAATTGTCATCCAACGGTTATACTTCAATAGATTTCCTCGTGTGGGTCATCTATAGCCTCAAAAAAGGTAAACAAAGGCCGTATTTCCAGGAAATAATTTCCTGCATGAATCTGTACACGCATGAAAGACCCTTTCCTGTCCTGCTCGTCCTTTGAGCATGGCAACAGGTGCCTACCTAACCCATGTACCACACTGCACCACCAGTGAGTAGCACCTCCTCCACGCCAACATCAGCGTCTGGGCCATGCATATGCAGCTGCTCCAATAGTATTTTACCCGCATGTTCGACTCGAGCACCACACCGATCTTGAAAGAGACCATGGAGCTTGTGGCCAAGAAAAGTCTCTACCCAGCCGATGCATGTCGAGGTGCTTTTCTGTTGTGACGTGTCACACGATGTTTACTAGCTCGCGCTGCGGATGAGCTCGGGTGGGAGCGATTGATCTACCCGGGGCACTTAGCTTGACTTGGGCTCAAAATTCCAATCGCTTGCACCGTCCCAAGGATGTACCACTCAGTGGCGAGGCTGGAGTGCTGGATACGTATAGGTGTGTGCTTGTGGGGGGGAGCAACCTGCTCAACGGATACCGGCTTGCGAATGTGATGTACTCGACGTAGTTGAGCCAGCGAGCCTAGAATCGCTCCTTCTGTCGTACGTTGATGCGTGGCTCAACAGCATGCAGCCACGGGCTAATGTAGGTCAGCTACGGGGAATCGGCATCGGTGTGGTTCGAGATGCCCAGCTGGCTGTTGTCGCGACGGCATTCGCGACTCACTCGTTCGAGATGAACTGGCCGGTGGTGGCCTGGCCGTGGCGAGGGTGCAACAGCTGGACGTTAGGGTGTTATGAGGCGTAGATGGCCACACCGGCGGGTACTACCTGTATTACAGAAGTAGAAGGCAAAGATGGGCCTTTATTTTCTTTATTATATTTGTGGCTGAGGGGTGATGCCCGGGAAGAAATGTGTCACAACCGCTGGATCAAAATTGGATGGTGCAGGAGTACGGATCGGAGCCAGGAGCGGAGCATGCAAGCCGCATCAAATTACATGTGGCTATGGTAGAAACTTGATGGTCGCCGCAGTTTAGCTGGCCCACATGTCATGCACACAAAGGCAGCGTCACATCCCTAGTTTCTGGCAATGCACTAGGTTATCTTGTGTGCATTATGTTTAAATTTGAAAGAAACTTGAAATGGGGATTGCTTAAACCCAAGCATCAAAGGAATCCACTAGGTTCAACTAAAATATTTCCAGTAAATCCAAATGGCCTTAAAAAATGTTTATCATTTTAGAAAAATGCTGGAAACAGTAACCAGAGGTGATGCACATTTTTCCATGACATATTTGGGCTCTGAATTAATTCATACTGTATTTGGACTTGGAGCGAATATATATTATAAATATATTTAATGCTTCAATAATTCTGGTATTTGGTGAGGGGCTCTAGAATTAATCCTTCTAGTCCCTGCAAATATTATCAGAATTTTATAAAGTGGATCGGTGCTAAAACTAAATAAAAAAACAAATGACTGAAATAGAAAAATAGAAGAAAATTAAAGAAAGAGAAAGAGACCTACCTAACTTACCTGGCCCAGCTACTCAAGCCGGCCCAGCCCACCAGCACCCCCCTTATCTTCTTCCTCCTCTGCCAGAAGGAGTGGGCGCGTGGTCGCCCCCGTGCGCGCACGCTCTTTGCCAGCTCCTGCTTGCCGCTTCCACCTAGACGCCCTGGAGACGCCATGTACATCCTTGGAACCGCCACCTCTTGCTCACAACTTTGTCCCTATCCCCTTCCCTGGCTCTTTCTCTCACCGGTCGGGCGCATCCGTCACCGCCGTTCACTGCCTGCGCAGCCACCGCCGCTTCCGTGTTGCCCTGAGCTACTCACGAGCTCCGCCTAGTCCCCGAAGCACCGTCTCTGACGCCTTCTTCCTCCTCGGGTCGCCAAGATCCGCCTCGCCACCTTGCTCAGCTCCGGCCTTGCCCGAGCCCACTCTGACGCCTGTTAGAACCTCCGTGAGCCCTCTTGCTCCTTCCCCTGCCCCCTCACTCCAGCGCGCCCTAGCGCACCGCAGCCACCAGCCCATGCTTGCCCGAGCCGCTGCCGCCGCCAAACCTCATCGCCGGCCACTCTTCCGGCAACTCCAGCACCAACCGACACCACCCCTAGATGCGCCGCACTTCCCGCTTTCCAACGGGACCGCCCGCAGCCCAAACGGCCTCCTGTAGGTGAACCCCGAGCCACTCTGGTGCGCACCCGCCACGGATTTGGTCGCCGGTGTTAAGACGCCGGCGATGATGGTGTGGCCACTTAATTGGGCACTAATCACCACTAATCCTTCCCTAACAGACGCTGACAGGTGGGCCTCGCAGCGGGTCAAAACCCAGTCAACACGGGATTAACTCCCCGTTAATCATGAGACTATGACATCTGGGACCCGGTCGGCAGGTTTGACCATAGTCAACCGTGTTGACTTGCTGACATGAGAGTGAAGGCATGCTGACGCAATAAGTCATTTTCTGGATTTGATTTATTTCTAAATAACCAGGAAAATCCAGAAAATGATTTAAACTTCAAAAATTCTTATAAAGTCAACCGTAACTCCAAATTAAATAATTTATATATGAAAAATGATCAAGAAAATCCAATCTATCAATCCGCACCACTTTCATGCACGTTAGAACAACTTATGGCTATTGTTTAGTACAAGTCATATAAAGGGAATTTAAACCATCACATATGAAGTTTGTGTTTGAATCTTTGGTTCAAACCAACTTCATTTAATATGGTTTTAGTTGCATTAGCTCACATAACAGCATGTTGGCATGTTGTGATCATGCATCATATTGTCGCATTGCATTGATTGTGCTTCCTCTCTGTTGCATGTATTTGTTTCCCCATAGTAGACGTGGTCCCGACGTTGAGTTCGATGACACCGATGAAGAACTATATTGTCTTCAGAAGTGTCAGGAAAGCAAAACCCCCTTGTTCATTTCGATACAATCCCACTCTCTCGCTCCTGCTCTCTTTTACTGCAGTAGGCCAACAACAATTCAATTGTTACATGTTGCGGTAGTTGAACACCTTTCCTCTGCATGACCTGTCATTTCCACAGTAAATAGATGAAACCCACTAGCACGAGTAGGAGTTTTTTGAGCCCTGATGTGCCTACTCATTCATGGTTGTTGTCATGCCTACTACTGCTTAGAGCTGAGTGAGGTATGATTCATCGGGGATAAATTGGAGGTGTGTGAACATGTCCTACTGTCTGCGAGCTAAGTGTGTGAACACGATTTGGTAAAGGTAGCGGTGAGAGGCCATGTAGGAGTACATGGTGGGTTGTCTCATTGAAGCCGTCCTCAGGAACTGAGTTCTGCGTTTGTGATCCATGAACAGTTACTTCCACACATTGGGCTATGGGCACTCCAAGCTCTCTCGACTTATTAATCAACTCAATCTCTGTCCAGGAGTTGCAACTAGTTTCTGGTGTTGGTAGGTAGTGCTAGTAGTCTACCAAGTGGCACCCGGTACAAGTGGGCTTGGGACAGACTAGGTGCAGTGGCACGGTGTACCAAGTGGCACCCGGATGGTGGGCTTGGGAACCCTGATCACATCTTTCGGGGCCGTGAGCGACACCCCGGCCAGATCTCCTTGCGGATGGAACCCGAATAGGCAATAAACCCGGACTAGAGACTTGTGTGGTTAGTCAGGTCATGGCCGACACTCTCGCTAGGCTTCCGCTTGAAGGTTGCCGAGATACATGATGTGTACATGGCGGTGAGTGGCGAGAGCGTGTGTGAAGAAGTACACCCCTACAGGGTTAACATCATCTATTCGAATAGCCACATCCACGGTAAAGGACCTCTAGGTTGCCTATACAATTCATAGACAAGTGAAAGTGGATACTCTAAAATGCGCAAGATAAGCGTGAGTGCTATGGATGGCGTTCTCGTAGGGAGATGGGAGCGGATCCATAGTGGTGTATTGATATGGTGAATATGTGGACTCGTGTGCACCACCTCAAAAGAGTTACTTGTAGTCGTAGTTCAGGTTAGCCACTGAGTTAAAGCTGGCTTGCTGCAATTAAACTCCACCAACCCCTTTTTTGATACTGATGCATATGTAGATAGTTCTGATGTAAGTCTTGCTGGGTACATTTGTAATCACATTTGCTTAATTTATGTTTTTGCAGAGAGATTCCTATCTCACTAGTAGTTCTGCATGGACTTCGATGTTTAGCTTGTTTCCTCATCTATGGTCTTGTGCCCTCGGCAAGATCTGGTAGATAGTCAGGCCTCTCAACCTTTTTCATTTGTAGATGTCTATACTCAGACATGTTAAGCTTCCATTTCTGCTTTGACTTGTATGCTCTGAATGTTGGGTCATGAGACCCATGTTTGTAATATGTCGCTCCTCGAAGCCTATTGAATAAATACTTTGAGTCGTAGAGTTATGTTGTGATGCCATGTTGTATTTGCACATATCGAGCATATTGTGTGTATGATTTGAAATGCTTGGTATGTGTGGGATCCGACAACCTAGTTGTTTTTATTCTTGGTAGCCTCTCTTATGGGGAAATGTCTCCTAGTGCTTCCACTAAGCCATGGTAGCTTGCTACTGCTCCGGAACACTTAGGTTGGCCGGCCTGTGTCCTTCGTTCCTGTGCCTATCCCTATGGGGAAATGTCACGCGGTGTCTACCGAAGTCCTGTTAGCCTGCTATGTAGCCCGGATTCTCTGGGGTCCTGTTAGCCCAGCTGCTAAAGCCCGGATTCACTTGATGATGACCGACACGTTCGTTGCTGGGTCGTGTATGGCTGTTCCTGTTAGTTAGTGCCACTTTGGGTTTACGACTAGTCATGTCGGCCCAGGTTCTTTGTCATATGGATGCTAGCGACACTATCATATACGTGATCCAAAAGGCGCAAACGTTCCTGGGCCAGGTAAGGTGGCACCCATGGGAATACCGTGCATGAGGCCGCAAAGTGATATGATGTGTTACATGCTAGATCGGTGTGACTTAGGATCGGGGTCCTGACAGCTTTGGTATCAGAGCCTGACTGCCTGTAGGATTACCAAGCAAAACTGGTCGAAGTTGAGTCTAGAAAGTCTTTAGTTATATGAGGGAATTGATTGTGGATCGGAACGTAAGGCTGTTTTTACTCCTTATAACTTATGCCCACTGATCTGAGTCATCTTATCTCTCCTACGGGGTTAAGGAACTAGGTTTTCTCTTCTTCTATCAGGATCACGTGTTACTAATCCGTACACTTACAGGATTGATGGATTTCAAGCCTTAGTTCAGTCTCCTCTACTTCCATGTGTTATAGTTGGTCTCAGAACCTTCATATTGTGACGATCGAGTGATTATGCCACCATTTGGCAGGATGTCTCAAATCTTGTGAGCTTTTACAGTCGTTATGTTGTCCGAGTCATCCCAGGTTTCTGCATAGTCTGATGCATTTGCAAAATCCTTTCCCTTTGGTTTCGATGTTCTTTTAGGCCAGGTTAATCACATTAATTTTTGAGTTGAGGTACTCTATTGCCTCGACATATATGTTGGAGTTATTATTATGACCCTAGGTGTCTTAGAGTATCACCTAGCATCTTGTCCATGTGTTGTGTTCATAGTGTGATGATTCTGGTCATACTCGAAAGCATCCCGTGATGCCATTTAGTAGTAGGTATTCTATTCCTGGGTTCTTGAACCCGAGATTCACCCTACTTACTTTGTGTTGATAGTGTTTGCTCGTTCCTTTAGGTTACTAGTAACCTTTGCGTTAGTCCTCGATATTTGTGGTATATCCTTCTTCGAAATACCATGAACTGCTTATGGCAGAAGTTCCTCGCTGAACCGAAAGATAACAACCAGAGTGCTCTTGACGAGTTCTCTATTCTTTGTTGTTACTCTGCCAGTTGACCTATTCTGCATGGGTTATCAGAAAGAAATATGTTGAACTCGTTCAACACGCTAATCCATGCATCCACAACTCAGAAAGTCATATGTTCTTTTGAGTTGTCCCTCTTTAGTTGTTTCCTGGCCCTTGTCTATCAATTGATAGTCAGGAGTGATTATGCATTCGTGTTATCAATGCCTATTATTTTGTGGTCCGTCAAGCCATTCTATTCCAGAATGACTAGGAGAACAAACTCCAGTACCTCGTCCATAACTAGGATTGGGTCAAAGCAGTTGTGTTCCGCAGATCAAAATGCTAATATAGCTCTTGCTCTGTTATACCTTGGAGTATTACCATCTTTATATCAAGAATATCATGGGAATTGCACCCCATCCTATGAATTCTTGATACAGTGATACTTCTTGCCCTCATTATTCATTTCTCGGCTCCTGTGTTGTTGAAACCGGAATGCCGACAAGTGAATCGTGATGTGTGAAATTTATACTCCTAGCAACTCCATTGCTTGGTAGTTTAAGGACAATAATTTCATCCTTAGCGTGTTTGCTATTGAATCACCGTCCTAGGGTTGATCGTGCTACATAGTCCATATTTCTGGTGCACTCTTATATAAATGAGTTAGGACTATGTCAATCCCTTGCTTATTTGATCATCTCATCTTGCCCTGAAAAACAAGATTGTCCTTGAGCTTAGTAACATGTCGGCGGTTCGTGATTTTCTAAATATCTTCTCGGAAGTATCACCAGGTTATTCCCTGATCGCTATGTTGAGCTCTTGATCAAGTTGGTTCTTGTAACCATCCCTTCTCCAAGAATCTATGTTGTGTACCCCTGCGCTAGTTGGTTAAGCTGAACAACAACTTGGAGAGTTGGAAGACAAAAGCTGCCAGACTTAGTTCATTTTCTGGGGGATATCCTTGTATTTGTGTGTGTTGAAAAAATATGATATCTTGATCGATTGATCCTCATGATCAATTGTCGGTGCTATTATCTTATCCAACCTTTGATTTGAGTATGGGCTATCATCAAATCAAACCAGAACCAATGATATTCGTAATGTTGTCTTACTCGTGGTTGTTTCCTCGAGCATACACCATTATATCTTTTGGTCTGACCAATGCTATCACCTTGTTCACATAATTGTGGAACTCCACTTATATGGAAACCTAGATGAATTTTTGTTGATCCCTTCAGCGACATTGTTATCTTCCCCGTGATCCGTGTTGAACATCCAGTTAGTATTGGAAAATTTTATATGCATTGTCTTCATGTTCCATTCATGAAGCATATGTTCCGATGAAAGAAGTGACCTCCTCTAATTCATGTGAATTTGATGCAAGTTGCCGCTGTGAATTCGAGAAAGTCAATGTTACCTCCTCTGGAACCATCTCAAATCAGTCATGCATTTGCGAAGTATGCTATGGTTTGATAGGATCGCTGCCTCCATTCTATATGTGTCCCTAGCACACCAACCCACTGATTGATTTGTTCAAGCAAAGGGAGTTGTTGTGCTAATCCTAGGTCATGCACAAGACTTCGTTACCCTAGATGATGGATCCTAACCTGAACTCGGTAGTGTTTTATCATAAGACTACTATTCAGTCATGCTTGTCTAGGACAGTGTGTTCACATGTGTGTAGCAGAACCAACTCATATTTTGGAGCTTACTACCATAGTCCATTTCCCAGGAATCTCACAACGTTATCTCGTCAAATTGTGTTGCAAACTTTCATTTTTCTTTCTAGACTTAATGAGCCTAGAATGTTCTGACCCCAACCAGATCTGAATCACAGGCAGATAAGATGGTTGGAACGTTTCACAAGGGCTATAACATTGGTGTCTCTGTAACCCGGTAAAGTGGATGTTGTGCCAACACACCCAGCCGGAAGACCTATTATTGTAGTATCTTGAATGAAGAAGTTGGCCACCTCCCCATGAGGATTTCGTTGGATTTACTTCCTATTTGTCCCTTATGGATTTTTGTGTTCCCGAAGTCCAACCTTTTGCTTGGTGTCCTAGATACCAAACCATACCTATAAATGGGTTACACTAGCACATCAAGGAGAACATTGGAAGCGGAGTGCTAAACGTCTCTAGATCGATCGTCCAGATTTCGATCCTTTGGCCTCGCTAAGGTGAAATCTGAGAGGGTGTTATATTCATTTGCATCTGCATCGTCCATCACTATTCATCATGGTAGTATGTTGTGTTGCCAGGATCCTGGACATGGATGTTGGTAAGACCTTGATGAATATGGAAATGCTCAAGTTCTTGAGAGCACGCTCAGTCACTTCGTTAAATCATCGGTAACAATCGGAATGTGCCTTCCATTGTCGAGTTGTCTCAACACCCTAGCTCCCTTTTCAAACTAAGTATGCCATTTCTTAGCACTCCTTCAAACGATCGTTTGTGAATTGCCTTAGGCTGGTATGAAGAGTTTCAATGATCTCTATATCGAAAGTAATTCTTTTTGCCACTTAAGGAAATTATTCTACGAGTCACCTTCCCTGATGTGCCCCATTACGGAATCATGGAAATCAACTCCCCGCTACTTTGAAACCTATGTACCATCTTCTTCAAGAGTGGAATTTTTGCCTACCAAACTGAACCTTCATCGTCGGTTCTTCTTCTTCTTCTTCTTCTTCTTCTTCTTCTTCTTCTTCTTCTCCTTCATCATCGGTTCTTCTTCTTCTTCTTTTTCTTCTTCTTCTTCTTCTTCCCCTTCTTCTTCTTCTTCTTCTTCTTCTTCGACCTTCCAGCTATCCCGAAACTCACACGGGCATTGAGGGCAGCATATTTTATCCGCTCATAGGTCAAGGGATAATTCTCCCATCCAGACGACCTTAATCCCAGCGTCTCGTCACCCTTCTCAAGATTTTTTCCGAGCACAAAATTTGCTATGTAGAACAGGGATGGTGGTTTTTTTATCACAATCCTCTACGGGAATTCTATTTCGTAGGTCAGCGATGTTTTTCAAGTCAAGGTTGTATGGCGCCAGCTTCTCTTTGTCCCCTTCGATGGCTACCCTAAAGAAGTATATGTCCTCCCGAGACATGAAATCATGGAGCTCACCTAGTATGTAGGGCGCGTGTATGATGTGATACACCAAAACTTCATCTTCGAGGCACAGCTGAAGGACGACGTTGTGTTGGATCTTCCCAGTGGGATGCTCCGTGTACTCTGTGTCGAGACCGACGACCTTCATATCCACCTTTTGGAGGGAGTTGGATACATTGTTGATCCACTCCTGAACAACCCTTGGGTGATCGGTGATGGTGGCAACTATGCTCCATGAGCCTTTGACAAGGACTTATTTGACGCTAAGAACCTGCATAAGGATCTCTTTCGCCACTTGGAACCGCTAGACCGGAGAGCTATGGTTTGGAGAATTAGGTTTAAGGGCTAGTCTAACTGAAGGATGATTATTTAAAGGGGCTTGGCAATTACTCAAGGAGGATGTGAATCCAGTCCAGTGAGGTTTAGTTGCAAATGAGAGAGGTGAAGAAGCCGAGGAAAATTGGTTCCCGATGGAGCAGTAAATGGGAGAAGTGGCATGTAGGTAGTTGATTAGACGGCTGGGTAGACCAACCTGCAAAACAAAAATGCTATGCGGGTAGCGTACAAAGAGTGGTCCGTGTCCATGTACGCGCCCATCCTTCTATCGCTACATGTGCCACTGCTTAATTGAGGTCAATCTTTCGAATCATCGTGGTGAAACATTTTATGATTACTTTTTATTTCTGCACCCCTCCTGACAGGTGGGATCTACGCAAAACCCACTTGGGTGGACGAACATATATACAAACATATCCATCTCTTTGCACAAAAAAAATATATGTCATAGCTGGTTCGGATTGATATTGGTGCGTGCTCGTGAGACACAACCTTTTCTGGTTAAGGAATATATGCGGTTATCCTAAAAAAAAGATCAAGACCTTCTTCATGCCGCATGGACGATAATTTGGTTATGCTCACAATATGGATGCTACCTGGAGGATGAAGTGAACCCATAGGCATGCTAGCACGGGAGACCTATTTCCGCTATACAGTACTACTCCGTATGTTACTACTAGTAGTAGTACAACTGTGGTACACTTGATGGTCAAAATATTATTCATCCGGTCCTCACGGTGAAGTGAAAAGTCCCTACGTCCGAGGTGACACTACACCAGGCGCCGTGTTCGGGTTACCAAAGTCAGCCTCACCTTGTGCACTGTGCAATCACAGTCACCGACGCTATATAGCATGCATCGCCTCATCTCCCTCTCCCCGCCTAGCACCAATCCATCTCCATCTCGCCGGAGATCCTGAGGTCACTCTTAATCATTTCACTTTACCCCCGCGTACCCTCGCCTCACTCGCCTCCCCCAGTACCACTATTCCCTCGCTAGCCGCTCCAGCACCGAGAGCCTTCCCCCCCGTAAATCAAGCCCCCAAAAACCCCACCTTCAAAACTCCACCATGGTGAACGCGAACCACGCAACATCCATATGAGCCACGATTGGAGCAATCTCCCATGACATCCTCGACCTCTGATGTTCATGTATGGATATGTTGAGTGCTATGCGGCTAGCTGCATGCTCGAGGGACATGCACATGACCATCGTCGAAGCGAGGCCTAAGCTTTTCAAGACACCCTGCTTGCTGCTATCTGGTCTTGTGAGATTTGCTCACCATGATACGAAGGCGTACATGATGCCCCTTGACTTCAATCCGACCTCTATTAGCCAAAACTTCTTTGCAGGTATGTAGTGGGTCGATGTACATCATTTACCTCGACTTCGATCCGATCACCATCGCCCGAAACTTCTTGGCAGGTATGTAGTGGGTCGACATGAACTCCCACTGGATGGCTGCCGTCAGAGAAAATGGGAGAAAGTTGGTGCTCGTGAATTTCCATACCTCCCATGAGATTATCCTTCCTCCGTTGGATTATATAGGGTTTTACCATCATGGTCCAAGTCATCTAGATTACCACGTAAGTTGGATGGACCTTGTTTTGCAGAAGATTGTAATCTGCCAAGTGCCCACACGACATGCGGATTACACAGACTTCAAGCTAATTGCCTTGTTCGACCGCGGACTCGCCTATCTTTATGCTGGTGCCTTCTTTAGCAGGAGACAACTCAGCTTGCAATGGATCATCAAAGCTGATACACACTGCTGTGATGCTATTAAACACAATGGCATCATCTACACGATCGACAAAGCAGATGGCACCACGTATTGCTGGGACGGCATGTGTAAGTTGTTTTCGTCTGATGTTAATGACAATGCCATGACACTGTTTGAACTTTTTGTGATGATTAGCATATCCCTGTTTGAGCACAATTTGAGTAGAACTATGGCAATGTATTAGAGATGCCGCAAATCATATATATTTGGAATGAGTTAATTCATGCGATTGTGACCATGTCATTACAGCCAATTTGTACCCTTGAATTTTCAAACGGTTAGGAAGATATGGATATTCTCCTTATGTTATAATAATCTATATACTACTAAATATGAGTGTGTATCAATAGCCATGTTAGTTTCCTCATTTTCATGATGTAGAAACATGCATCACACTGTTGGTTTCAAGTAACCGTACATTACGAAAGTAAATGTGCATATGGAGAACTCTATATTTGGAAGTAGGGAAATCCCGTAATGATTACCATGTGTACATACCTATATTCGCCCTTCAACAATCAATGGCTAGAATAATATTCTCACAAGAATTTTGCCCACAAAACATGAGTATATAACAATGCATGGTCTGTTAGTTTCCTTAAAGAATTTGTTTGTGAGGACATACCATGATTACATAAGATGCATGGCATGGTAGTTTCCTCTGAAGAATTGATTGTGAGATAACACGAGCATAACCATGCATGGACTTGTATATTTTCGAACCCAGTATACATTTCCCTGTATTTTACTCTGAGTTCCAACAGGGACAGATCAATGTTGTTTCTTGCATTATCCTACTCATACTCTGAACAATGCTAATTTACAATGTATGTCCTTTTTTATATGATGCAGTGTCCCTATAGTTACTGCCCTTTATAATCACATCATCTTTGCCAAAAACAGGGTAGCACAACTAGTTCCTCGATCAATCAGACGATGACAAAAGACTGATGATCATTCGCACACATGAGCCGGAAGATTAATATTGCAAAAACCCCACTATGTACAAGCACCATGAAATACTTGACTATCTGGACAGCGGCTGTTACGTCTATGAGAAGGATACCAGCTTGTTGCACTACAAAAAAAGACACATCTGTGACCATTTTGGGCCGAACGAATTTTTTCTCTGTCATACATATGACACTTCTATGATGATAATTGTGACAAAACCCGGTATCATCATAGATGTGGTGGGCTCCTACTTCTATGACAAAAAATCATTACAAAAAATGGGCTTTTCGTCATGGGCGGGCCGGAGACGTAGCTGGATGACATTCTTTGGGCCATCCATGATGGAAAAAACCATGGTAGAAGCGAGGGGGAGGAAAATTTCAGGGAGTTGCCGGTTACGATGGGAGGTCGGGGGCCGAGCGATGCGCGTTTCTCTCGTACACATGTGAGGCGTTGGCTCTAACTGAACCCGAGAGAGGCGTTGGGCTCTAAATGAACCCCAGTGATTGCACTGCAGGCTACGCGTTACTGAACCCGAGCAATCGATTGATTGCTGTTAACTGCACCCGATCGAGCGATTCCTTCACTACTGCTGCTAACTGAAGCCGATCGATTGGATGAACAGTGAGTGTTGCAAGGGGGGGGTTTGGATGAACAGTGAGCGGTGGCGTTGCCTCTGGATGAACAGGACCCCATGGTCTGGAGGGTTGTATGAATAGTAGATAGTCGAGGGGTGGCCGTGGAGGGGTGGTTGAACAGGACCCCGTGGTGTGGAGGGCTGGATGAACAGTAGACGATGGAGGGGTGCCCGTGGAGGTGTGGTTGAACAGGAGCCGGTGGAGTAGCGCGCGGTGGAGGCTGGATGAACAGGAGCCCGTGGAGGCTGGAGGAGGTTGACGGTAGCCCGTGGAGGCTGGAGGAGTTCGACGGTGGAGATGAACAGTATCCCGTGGAGTCCCGTTTTGCGGTACGCCACACCCTCCCGGCGAACGGGACCCCGTTTGAACGTAGGAGGTCCGTTTAAGTCCGCCAGCGATACGCCACACCCCTCCCGATGAACAGGACCCCCGTTTCGATCGTAGGAGGT